>CM053583.1:388480133-388550779 GCA_028627135.1 Pseudochirops cupreus
AGACGGGGAGAAAATATGTAACTCAAAAAAATTTTAATAAAAAAAAAAGATTAGTCTGCCAATTCATTAAAAAAAAAATAATACTCCTGTAAGTATTACAACAATAGAATTCTCATATTATAATAGATAGAGGTCAGATAGAAATGGCCCTGGAACAAGTTATGGTTGTATTGTTATTCTTTTGTGTTTAAGGTTTAGTAAAATATTGCATAGGTAGAAACAATAACTGCTTTTTGTAACTGAATCGAAGTGTTGGGATGTTAGCCCATCCTCTGTAAGCTCACTAGAAGCATCTTTGGAATAACTCCAGTAGCAGACAGAATGACAGGGATGTAATGTATTTCATTCTGTTCCCAAATAATTTGGGTTCTTTCCACTTGGTTTCTAGAATTTGAGAGCATCTAAATTCTAAAACTCAACAAAACTATAACAAAATCCATTACCTGTTGCCTTTGCCCCCTCATTTCATACCCACTTGTCCTCTAAACTTTTCTATACTGGAGGTGACACCAGAATTCTCCAAGTTACTCACTACCACCACCTCCATGCTTCCATTCTTTCCTCACTGTTACTCAGTTGACAACTCTTGCCATTTTTATCTATACATCTCTTGCATTAGTAGTTGCTATCCCAGTTGAAACTCTCATCACCTCTCATCTGTATTACTGTAATAACCTTCTAATTATTTTCTGTAAAAAGTCTTTCCCAGCTCTAATCTCTCCTCCTAGCAGGATTTTCTTAAACCGTAAGACTGATAATGTCATTCTCCCTAATAAATAAACTCCAGTGGCTCCTTATTATTTCCTGAATTGATTACAAAGTGCTTTGTTTTGCAATAATGCACTTTATAACCAGGCCCCCTCCCACCTTTCTGGGCATCTTACATTTTGTTCCCTTTCACTCACTTTGTATGGGATCCAGACACGCTGGACAATTTTTCTGCTTCTCATTCATGTCAGTACATCTCTTCTCTTTGAGCTTTCATGAAGGACGTTCTGTTCAAGCCTCCATGCCTGAAATGTTCATACCATTCATCTCTCTCTACTAGAATCCCCTGCCTTCTTTCATGAACCAGCTTAAATACCACATTCTACAGCATACCTTTCCCAGCTCCCACCCTTGCATCTACTAGTGTTTTCCAGCTAATGTTGTTTTTCTTTTTCATCTATAATATCTTCTATGTAACTTCCTATACATGTTTACTGCTCCATTAGAATATCTACTAATTGAGAGCAGAGACTGCTTTAACTTTCCCTTATATCTGAAGTGCTTAGCATAATCTGTGGAACATGGCCAGCCCTCAGTAAATGTTTGTTAATTGATTTATTAATTCCACATAATTTGGAAGCTTTCAGTATTTGCAATGGACCCATCTATTTAAAAATCATTCTTAATTTGTATAGCAGCATTAAATCTCAACTATTGTGTGCAACAATTTTGTCTATCACACTGAGTCAGTTAAACAGCAGTTTGCATGTTGAATTCTCCAGTGTATTCCGTCCTTTACAATTGTAGTAGGGATGTTTGTTGTCTTTTAACTTATGTAAAATTGCAAAGTTTTATTATATATGATTATCATCATCATCATCACCACTGAACAGATAAGGAAAAGGAGACTTAAACTGATTTTGTAATTTTCCAAAGGTTGAGGTTTAAATCAAGGCAGGACTTATAATCAGAAATTCCAATTCCAAGTTCCATGAACTTTCAATATTACCTTTAATTATGAATCAAGAGCAAGGGATATAAGGAAGGACCCAGTTAAGTGCCATATTGTTCAATGATGACTTCAAATGACACGAGAGGCTATATCTAGGGAAGAACAATGAGGATACAGTAGTCATCAGGATGAGTGTCATGGAAGAGATGCCAGTCTTGAATGGGGCTTTGAATGATGGGGTGGTATTTTGGATAACAATTGTAACACAAACATTGGCCATTTATGTTGTTCTTTGAAAGATATAGAGAACTTCAGATGCATCAGTTCTAGTCAATAACCCTGTCAGGCAGGTACCATAGGTATTTTTAATCTTCATTTTACATATGAGGGTACTAAGGCCCATGAAAATTAAGCGAATTGCCCAAAGTTAGAGAGTAGCAATCCAAGTCTTCTTTATTAAATGTTTAGCTCTCTGGTCACTATGATTCAAATCGGGGAAGGGTGTATGAATTCATAATCTGATGTAGGGATCACCAGTATGGGTTTATTGCTCATTCCTTTTTTTTAATAGTTAAGAATAAAATAAGGTAAATTTATTTTATTATGAGGGAACTAATAGTTTGCCCATAATATCATAGGGTCACAAATACAGAGGTATAAGAGAACTCAGAGGCAATCTTGCTTAACGGCCTCATTTGACATTACCCAAGGTCTGGAATACTCTTGCTTCTCACCCTAGTTTCCTGACTTCCTTCAGAGCTCAGCTTACATTTGGCTTTTTTCAAAAGTCCTTCCCGGTCTAGTCTCCAATCCCCATCCCTACTAGTACCTTTTCTCTGAAATTACTTTCATTTTTACTACCTGTATCTTGTATGCACAGATATTTGCATATGGCCTCCCCAGATAGAATGTGAATTCCTAAAGGTCAGGGACCATATGCCTTTTTGCCTCTAAAACTTAACACAGCTCCTGGCCCATGGTAAGTGCTTATTAAATGCACTTTGGTGAAATCATATATAGATGAGGAAACTGAGGCTGTATGGATATTGAATTGATTCCCTCCATAGTAACAAAAATGACTGTCCTGCTTCAGACACACCAGCTACAGCCTGCACACTGGACACTGTAAGTTAACTTAACCTCTTAGCCTCAGTGAAATATTTAATAAAACCTTCTTCCAACATTTGCCATCTCCTGGACAAGTTATTATTAATTACATACGGACATTTCTAGGGTGTATCAATGGCTCATCTTCCCCCATTTGATAATGTAATTATGATAAGCTTTTTCCAACCAGACGTCATTTCTATTCCCATTTTCCCAATGTGCAAAACTGTGGCTATAAAAATCAAGTGGAGTCTACTTGTAAACTCAGCTGAAGCTAATTAAATGGTGCAGATCTGATTGATTCTCTGTGTGGAATCAAACCATATGGGGTTGTCATTTCTTTATGTGTCAGAGGGCCATTAGGGTTGGATTCAAACCTAGTAAATATTTAAAATAAGACTGAAAAAAAGATGAATCTGAAAAGGGGTGGGAATAGAGAAAAGCAAGAGTCCTAATGAATATGGTAATGTATCCCATAACCACTAACACAGATCACAGAATAGGGGCCAACCATGACACCAGGGACAGGTAAGAAAAGTCACGCTCATTTCAGACACTTACAAGTTGTACGAAGAGACAAAGCATATTTAGAGAGGGAGCTCACTCAGAGTGTGAGTTGTAGAACAGCTGCAAAGCAGAACAATTAATATTAAAAACATGAGAAGGGGAAGTAAATTAATCAATCAGCAAACTTTTATTAAGCACTCACACTGTCTTTGCCAAATATTGTGCTAAATCTTAGGGATAAGAAGATAAAAATGAAGCCATTTTTGCTCCTAAGAAGCTTATGTTACTTTGGGAGAGATGCTATGTATAAATATTTACCAAAGATAGTTTTATATGGATATGTGCACATATTCTTATGTATAGGTAAACAGATAGATAGATAGATAGATAGATAGATAGATAGATAGATAGATAGATGGATGGATGGATGGATGGATGGATAGATAGATAGATAGATAGAAAGATAAAGGTAGCTAGGAGGCTCAGTGGATAGAGCTCTGGGCCTAGAGTCAAGAAGACTAGCCATACTGAGTTCAAATCTGTGTGACCGTGGGCAAGTAACTTAACTCCTTTTGCCTCGGTTTCCTCATCTGTAAAAAGAGTCTGAGAAGGAAATAGTAAACTACTTTATCTTTGCCAAGAAAATCCCAAATAGGGTAATGAAGAGATGAACACAACTGAAACTACTGAACAACAATATATACATATGTATTTACATACATGTATATACACATACACATGGAACAAGGATTGGACTTTATCCATTAACCTCATTGGGAAGAACTAGCTAGGAGCAGTGGAAAGAAGCTTCAAGGCATCAAATTCAGGTTTCACGTCAGGAAAAATCATGCTAAAAGATAATCCCAACTTAGCCTCTCCATATCTTACATGTACGCAGTTGTTCTCCTTATTAAGCCCCCACTTGGAATGTGAGCTCCTTGAGGAACGAGATGTTTTTCTCCTTTCTTTGTATTCCAGTGCTTAGCACAGTTCCTGGCACACAGGAGAGGCTTAATAAATGTTTGTTGACTCACTGACTGGCACATTCACTATCTTACTCAGGTTAATCACTCATTTCCCTCTGTAGCTAATGTCTTCCCTGCTTTTGATATCTGTGTATTACTTTGTATATATTAACATAAGTATGCATTATCTCCTTTGATAGAATGTAAGCTCTCTGAGGGCAGGAAGTCTTTTCTTTTTTGTCTCTGAATCCCACCACCCAGCACAATGCCCGGAATAGACGAGGACCTTAATAGATGTTCCTTCATTCACCTCCATAGGACTCAATTTTCTTTATAAAAATGGGTGTGTTCAGTAAATCTTCCCTCAGGTCCTATCCAGCTTGGTGAATCCATCATTCTATACTTTGATCTTCAGGACTAACACATTCATGACATGGTATCATGCTTTATTATAAGGTTTTTGTCTATACTGACAAAGTATATGAAGCTTCAGAACACCCTTTCAAAACAAAGTTAAGTGCATTTAACCTAATGTGTTGCCATATAAATAACATGATTTCAAATATACTTTGAAGAGTCAATGATCAACTTGAAAGTCACTTCTATGCAGAAAAATCAGAGGGTTTGATCTAGAACAGTGGTTCTCAAGCTTCCTAATGCTGAGACCCTTTAATACTCGTATGTAAGTGTATCTTCATGTGGGTGGACCCACCTGGAGACTGATAGAGGAGCTGTGTCTCGGTTCCTAAAATCATCAGAAATATATGTTTTCTGATGGTCTTAGACGACCCCTGTAACCCCTGTGAAAGGGTCGTTTGACCCCCAAAGGGGTCGGGACCCACAGGTTGAGAACCGCTGATCTAAAAGGAACCTCAGAGGCCAGCTAGTCCAATCCCCTTATTTTCCAAGTGAGGAAACCTGCCCGGGGTCACACAGAAACTAGGCCCTCTGACTCCAGAGCCAGTATTCTTTTCATTATTTGGATTAATAGCTGTTAATCATATATACTAAGGAGAAAGAACAGTAGCATATTGAGTCCAATAGGTGGATAATTCAACATGCCATTTCTTCCTGCTTTCGGTAAGCTCCTAATTCCTCTCACTTAGGTTTTACATTATTAATTATTATGCTTTGTATAATATTACAGTGAGCCTGATGTACTGAATGTACTTAGATGTCCAAGATAAGATAAATGGAAAAATAGCCTTGTGTTTGGATCCTCCATTTGAAAAATCCAGAGATGACTGAGTGATACCTGTTGCTTAGTAGAATTTCACCTAGATTGCCTAAGAATTGTACCTGGAGTTGAGGAATCCTCATATTTCAAACTAGTAGAATATGTTAAAAATCAGGGGAATTGGATTGCCACTGCAGACTTATTTTTCCCATAACACAGAGCAAGAACTGTCACATGAGAGATGAACAAATTCCCCTACTTCACTGATTGTGTTGTAGTAGGTGGTCGTAAATCAAATGCGGAATGTAGAATTCATGCTTGTTATGGTAAAAAAAAAAAAAAAAGATAATGGCCAGGATTATTTAGGAGGCTCAAAATGAAATGTGTTGCGTACTCTTGCACATGTGACTTCAAAAATGTTCCGCATTACATGATACTTTAAAATTGCAGATGCTACTGTAAGATACCTCAAAAAGAAAAACATAAAGGGCTAAGGTGATTATGGATATTTATAGTAACTTCTCAAGGCAGAAATGTATACTGCAGGATCATATAATTAGAATCACACACCGTGTTTATATTCAGATTGAGGAGAACCACAGTTCTCTCCCCTAAATAATCCCTTAATAAATCTGAGCTTATTTTTGCTTGTCCCCTTTAACCTGCACTACTGATCTGAGTTACTCATTGCTGTCAAAATTTGAGTTTCAGTCAACCATGTCTCTGAACCTTGGGCTTTACTCTCAAAGAAACTTACCTGGAAGATAGAGGAGGAAAGGGGAGGATGAGACAAAGATTTATCTTCTTACTGTTCCTATACGCTCAGTGTGTGTTTATGTTTACAGAATGTACTCTATCTGAAAACCAGGAAGCACTGGTAAATAAATCTTGCCTATGTGTAGTCTCCATTAATGTAGACAGGAGAAACTGATCCAGTGTGAAAGGCAATTTAGAATAGTAGAAAGAGACTTCTACAAAATCTGTGTCTCAGCTCTAACACCAGCTAGGCTGGGTGTCCTTAGGCACATGATTCAATTACTCAGAGGCTTCATTTCCTCAACTGTGAAATCAGAAAGTTGGACAAGATCAGTGTTCTCTAAACTGGGATCTATGCATTCCTGGGTTTGTTCCACAATGCAAATACTGATTCTACAAAAATATTCAATGATAATGATAATTTCTCCCCTCTAAAATAGTTAATACAAATTTATATTCCACAAATATTTATTACCTGAAACATTTCCTTTGGGGGACATAAGAAAGGGTTTCATTAACTCTGCCTTTTCTCCCAAAGTGTTTGCCTCTCCTGTTCCATTTATCCAGAGCCCAGCACACAGTAGGCATTTTCGTGATGTTGATTAATTGGTTGGTGGTATTCTATAATCCCAGAGTTGCCCCCTCCACCCCCATCTCCCATTTAAAGCAATTACAATTTCTGGAAATATACTTCAAGCTCCAAGTTATTTCATGGCCAAATTAATTTGGGAAACCCCGGATTGGGTTATTTCTAAGTCTCTTTATGGCTCTAATAATTCTATACGAGCACAATGTAATTCTTTAGTCATTCTGATGCTAATAAATAAATAAATAAGTTCATTTAAACAACAGCCAAGCCAGCTAGACTGCTTTTCAGCTGTTTCCTTGCATACGTTATATGATGCTGACAATCTCAGAATTTCTAATCAAAGCCTGCTAGACTACTACAGATGCAGATCTTTTCTGTAAAACATACCTTATTGCATTGTGTTATGAGCCAGAGACCACAAGGAAGACCTCATTGATGGGCCACAGAACAGAGATGAGAGCCTGTCCCTAAGCCAAAGGACAGAGCCAAGACAATGCTTGTGTCTGGGTTGCAAGGCAAAGGCAAGGTTCTTTCTGACCTTGTCTACTGCTGGGAAACAGACAGTCCCTGCAGATGCTCAAGAGTTGGAAATGGAGTAAGCAATGAGAAACTGAGAGATGTCAGGGTTTTGATCTCACTTTCTTTGATTCTCATAAGCAGTGATATTTAATGACTTACTGCCATGGATAGAGTTGAAGCACAAAGAGTTTGTGGATGGACAAAGGAAGGGGGACAAAAGAGAGTCAGAAAGAGAGCTCTTCTCTGATGAAGGACTGTGTCTAGTTTAAAATCAAAGGAGATAGTAAGTGCAGCCTAAAAGGAGGAGCCTTAAGGAAATATAAAATCATTGGGGTGGGTTCTAGGCACAAATGAAAAGTTTAAGACGTCACAGTTTATGAAGATTTTTAAATTTATTATTTGTTTAATTTGTTTTATTCTGCTATTTGCAAAATTCAATGAGTGGCAGCAGCAGGCCTGGTAGGAAACAGAAAAGTGTACTGGACTGGAATCAGTTGACCTGGATCCCCTTCAGACTCTTAGCAGCTGTGTAACCATGGGCAAACCCCACTTGTCATTTCTGAGAACAACAGGTTCCTCATTGCAAAAGGGGTAAAACATCACTTGTACTACTTGCATTATAGTGTTCTCCTGAGGAAAATATTTTGCAAAACTGGAAACTAAGTATAGCATGTCCCAAAAGTTTTAGTGCAGTTTTAAGCTGTATAAATACAGCTTGAGTTACTGTCACTATCAATTCTTGATTCCTACCTCCATTTTAAATAACTCTCATTCTGACTTTTAATATGAATTCTTATCTAGCTACATGGCTAGGGCACTGGTTGGTATGAATCAACCTATTCAGTCCTCAAGAGTCTGTTTCCTTGACCTTCAACATGATAGCCAAAAGTCTTAGGTCTATAAAATCAATCTTCTCTCTAATACGCTTCTTTCTCAGGATCTGTCCCCTTGAATATGATCCAGAAAAGGTTATCTCCTCAACCCTCACCCACCATTAAAATTAAAAAAAATTAAACCTACCCAAATTAAAATATATTTTATCTAGACCTCTGAACTATCTCCTCCCAGGTTCTGGATCTTGGTATTTTTAGGATACCTCCAGTTTTTTACACAATCAGAAGTTCCTTCAACTTCTTATCTTGTTTTTCTTCCTGACCAGTACCAAGACACACAGTCCATTGGTCATATTTCTCATCTTCGAGCTAGCTCAATTTTGATGAAAAAAGTTATTAAACTAATAATAAATTTAATTAATTAATTAATTAATTAAAATGTTATTAAATCTGCGACAAATAACCACTTTAGCTTCATGGACTCGATCAATACATATTCAACCTATCCCTCTAGATATTAACTACGTAAGTGCTCTCACCAGACTTCTTTGCTTTTTTTTCTGAGCTTCTGCGTCCACTTTGCCCCCTCCCAAAGTTCCCCATGATTGAAAGAATTAGGTTTAGAGACTTACCTGAGGATCAACAAAAATTGGCACAGCTTTCTTAATCTCAGCTAATAAACTGATTACATACAAACCTCCGATACTGAGTAACTGACTATTTGCCTCCTGCTTTCCTGAAATGTATCCCATCAGTAAGACTTTGGATTTCTTTATTGTTAATTTTTATGATAACTAAAAATGAAGAATTCATGGATATAACAACACGTCAGTCTATTTCCATCTTACTTTGCCACGCTATTTATTGGTAAGAGTGATTTCACTATGCTTTCTATTTTACATGGTGGTGGGGAGGGAATGGGAAATCAATTTAATAAACAGAATCAGAGCAGCAAATTATTAGAACTTGAAGGGAACTTGAATGTCATCTAATCCAATGCCTCCAGTTCATATATGAATTAGCTGAGGCCTAGAAAAGTCATGACTTTTCAAGGAAAATGATTTTAAACCTAGAAGGCACATGCTCCGAAATATTTCTTTTTCCAAAATGTAGGTTTTTTAACTGATGTCTACCTGTATGCAAAGTTGAAGCACTGATTAGTTATTAAAAGCAGAGTTAGGAGTAGGACCTGGCTTTTCCCATGTAAAGACTGCTTATATGACCAAAATAATATGAAGGAAAGTCATGCTAAATTATGACATTACATTATTATACATCAAACCTGCTCTGCATTCCAGAAAACTGATGATGAGCCATTTTCTTTCCTGTGTAGAAAAACAGGGGATCATGGGTACAGGATGCTGCATACAAGTGTCCCACGTGATTGAAATGTTGATTTCTTTTGCTTATTACCAATTCTCATTTTTACAAGGAAAAGATAAAAATCTTTCCAGAATATTTTTATGGAGGAGGAAGGAAGTCAATTGGGAAGTGAAAATGATATTTTAAAAGCCTCAATGAAACATTTAAAATATGCATTTTAAATGTAAAAAAGTAAAAAAAAAATATTGTCTCAGAAATTTCAATGATTTGTTAAGGATCTGAAAATTCTACCAGAAAAAAAATACCAGTATTGTACTTAGCCTACATATAAGATATATTGCTCCAAGATATAAACTACCACAGTCTCTGAAAAATAAAAAATGATATGATTTAAAGGACAACAAAGGAGTATATGATGGGTATAAGCAGATCTTAGTCTATAACAAATAAACTACTTTGAAGAACAGGAATTAAGGATTTCATCACGGATATGGATGATTTAAAAAGACATGCTATTTGTGTGCTGAGACCCAAGGAGAAGCGTTTCCCTACTATCCTCCCAATAATCAAATGAAAGTAAGGAAGGCCTTCAGCACATGTGGTGGACTTCTTCCAACAAACTTATGGGAGGGCATAGACAGCAGGCATACAGAGTAGGCAGAGATGAATGGATTGAAATCTGCATTTTTTGGAAGTAACAACCAAATGAATGATTTGAGTTTAAAAAAAAGGATAAAAAATAAGAAACACTGTTCACAATATCAAAACTCAGTGAACAACTGACTTCATGTTATGATCTCATAGAAAGAGGAAGTGACTTCCTGGAGGAAGAATATTTGTGTGTTGGTCCTAGCTTAGCCACTGACTTGCCTGATAATCTGAGGGAGGTTCATTAACTTCCCTGGACTTCCAAACACGCACCAATAATATGGAGAGAATATTATTGCCCCAGGTCATTAATTGGGATTTTTGGCAACTTTCGATAGTTGCTACTGGATGCCAAACTTACTACCAGGGTACGGCTGACACACTGGGAGTATCCGACTCACTTATTATTCTCCTGCTCTCCTATGTAATTTGACACAATGTATCCCCAAGACACTTCCTGCTGGTAATGCTCCTGCTTCTGTCTTTGAGGCTTTTAATTTGTATTTTTCCCCAAATGGCTTCTGTCTGCTTGTCAAGTGGGATTCTCACCTCGCTTGGAACTCCTGGCTCTTTGATAAGGAAGCACAGGCGGGCTGAGAGAGCTGGCATGCTACAGAAACCTGTGTAAGCAATCAACAGCTTCCCTTCAGCCAAGTGTGATTTTCTACAGAACCAGAGGAAACCAGCACAGCAAAACTGTCTCCCACTAAAATCAAATTTCTAAGCAGCAAGTTCCTATTAGTTCAGGATTACCTTTCCAAAGTTAGGAGTTTGGGGCACAATTAGCTTCCTCTGCCAGACTGTCATTCCTGGAAGACACTTCTTTTACACCCTGGTTTTCCAGTTCTTTAATTGGGGCTCTGGGATTCTACTTGCAGCTTTTGGTTAGCCTCTTTTTCTTCCCTGTTGCTATTATGGAGGTAAATAATATGTAGGCACTTTCACTGTTTTGTGAGAATGAATTTCTATATGGAAAGGATAAGAGTAGCTCCAGTCACCACTACTGACTCTTCAAAGTTTACCTAAATAACTTTCCCTACCCTTTGGAGAGGGGAGTACTTTCTCTCTGTCCTTAAGGAAGACAATTAGGGCTACAAAATACATTAGTTGACCAAGACTTCAAGATTATCTAATCTAACCTCTAACTGACCGTGAATCTATCCTATAATATTCTTAACAAAAATCATCTAGGGTCAGCTTGAAGGCTTCTAGTGCTAGGGAGTCTACTTCCTCCCCAGGCAGTCCATTCCACTTTGACAGCTTTAAATGTTAGGAAGCCTTAAATCTGCCCCTACACAAGTTTCACTCATTGCTCCTAAGTATGTCCTCTGAAACCAAGTGGAACAAATGGAACCTGTCTTCCACGTGAAAACTCTTCAGATGCTTAAAGACAGCCATCATTGATTCCCCATATTTTCTCTTCCTCAAATGACACTTGAATGTTGTGGTGTCATGGATCCTAATGAATCTGTCATCTGCTGGATTCTCTCCAATTTATTAATGTACTCCTCCTAGTTCCCAAACATCTTGTATTTTTAGTTTGAATATAGGTATATCCATCTCTCTCCCTCCCTCTCTCTCTCTCTCTCTCTCTCTCTCCCTCTTTTTCTCTTTCTCTCTCTGTCTCTGTCACTCTATTTATTCATTCATCTATCATCTATCACCTATCTATCTATCTATCTACCTATCTATCTGTCTATCTATCTATCTATCTATCTATCATCTATTTATTTATTTAAGAGTAGTGACTGTTTCATTCATGTTTTTTGTATGCCTGGTGCCTAGTGCACTTCCTGATGCATAGTACATAGTGGCTTGATTGATAGATTCATTAAGTATGATGTCTAAAACCAAACTTAATATACATGATCTGGCCAAGGCAGAAAAAAAGAGGACAATCATGCCATACCTTCTCCATACTGTATTTGTTTTAATGCAGTCAAAGGTAATATTAGGTTTTTCCTGGTTTATTACTGTAAACCAAATTGTTGCCTCACATTGATCATTGAAGTTCACTAGGATCATAGAGATATAACTTGAAGGGACATTAGATATCATTGAGTCTAAAACTCACATTTAACAAATGAGAAAAATAAGGTTCATGGAAATCAAATGATTTGCCCAAGATCACATAGCTAGTAAGTATCTGAAGAAGGATTTGAATGCAGATCTTCTTGAATCCAAGTGTAACACTCTGCACTCTAGCCACTATTCTTTATTACGGCTCCATCCCCCAATGTCTTTTTCATGCAAAACTGTCAGGTCTCATATCCTCCACCCTATCTATATGGGTATTCCAAAAATCTCTGTGCAGTTTAAAGCTATTAGTGGGAAGTTAGGCGGTGCAGTGGATGGAACACTGGGCTTAGAATCAGGAAGACTTATCTTCATGAGTTCAAATCTGGCCTCAGAAACTTACTAGCTGTGTGAACCTGAGCAAGTCACTTAACCTATTTGCCTCAGTTTCCTTACCTATAAAATGAGCTGGAGAAGTAAATGGCAAACCACTGACGTATCCTTGCCAAAATAACCCCAAAATGGGATTGTGGAGAGTCAGATACGACTCAGCAACAACAACAACAGTTATTAGTAGATTAAGACTGAAGGAAGACTTTTGGAACACCCTAAAACTGATTTTTGAAATGAAGTATAGGGCTTACATTCATGTGTTAAATTATATCTTGTTACACTTAGCCCATGATTCATCCAATGTATTATCTATTCTAGCCCTCTCAGCTTTGTAACATATGCACAGAAATTCACCTAACCTATGTGCAACCCTTTTCATTGGTGTCCGACTCTATGACTCCATGGAGTTTTTTTTGACAAGAATACTGGAATGGTCTACCATTTCCTTTCCCATTCTATTAAGGCAAACAAAGGTTAGGCAACTTGCCCAGGGTCACATAGCTACTAAGTATCTGAGATCACATTTGAACTCAGGTCCTTTTGAGTTCAGGCCCAGTGTTCTATCCACTTAACCACCTAACTGCCTCCTAAGCAAACAGAAGTTAAGTGACTTGCCCAAGGTAATACAGTTAATAAGCGTCTGAGGTTAGATTTGAATGAAGTTCTTCCTGATCCCAGGTCCAATGCTCTATCCAATAAGCCATGTAGCTGTCCCATGTAAACCTATTATGTCTCTCTATATCATATCAATAGAGTAAAGTAATTTAAAAAGTCATTTAACAAGCACTTATTAAGCATTTACCACGTGCCAGATATATTGCTAAGTTCTGAGTAGGAATAGAATTCAGTACTTTTGAGTTCAGTACTTTTTCTACTATACCATAACATTGTGAAAGAAATAATCAGAATGGTTACACCCAAGAAACACAGGCATGCCTCATTTAAAGTAAATATGAATGGAGTAAAGTAAAACAAAAATGACATTTGTTACAACACTGTTACTTTGAATATAGAGACAGGAGTATATCCCAGACTACTTGCAAGAATGTTTCCCCTCCTCCCAATCTGGTTCTGAACACTTTTAGAAATGCCTATACGAAAAAGAGGAGGAAGGGAGACCTATAGGTATCCTAAGTATGAAATCAGTATATCTGCATGAATCATCTAGAAAATTCCAGAATTCATGAAATGAAATTGGGGACTAAGGAACATGAAGGGGAGAGCAGATAAGGAACTGTACCAAAATGAATGTGCTCTGCTCTGCATAGGGCTACTATGGTTACTTCAATAAAGTGGGTGCTGAATGAGTCTGATGAATTGAATCATACATATTCAGGGAACAGTCCTAGCCCCTATTTCTCACATAAAAGCTTTCAGTTCAGTTCATTGATCAATATATTTTAACCTTTCTTCAAGAAAAACCATTTCTCTCTCTCTCTCTCTCTCTCTCTCTCTCTCTCTCTCTCTCAGAAGTCAATAGCAAAATAAGATTTGTTTCATGGAAGAGTTTTGTCATCCAAAGTTAAAGAAATAAAGCCAGGAACATATCACATAGGGTAATAACCATGAACAAACCATAATTAGGCTGAGGTGGCTTACGTTCCAGGTCAAAGTACTAAAATTTAAAGGTTTTTAAACAACACTAACGTTAGAACTAGAACCACAGCTTAGGAAAAGACCTTAGAGGTCATCTGGTCAGACTCCCTCAGTTTACAGCTGAGGTAACCAATGCCCAAAGGAATTAAATGATTTACCCAACATCACATGGAAAATAAGACACAATCAGGTCCTCTGACTCCAAAGCCTTGTTCCTTTCCACTGTAAGCAATCGAAATCATTTAGGAGTATAGAAGTGAATATACTTAGCACCTGGTTATCAAGAATAAGTAGTGCCAGTGAGAAATTCTCTGGTGCTTGCAGGCCCCAAGATGGCCCCTTCCCTGTTCAGCATTCACTATCCTGTTGTCAGGTTCCATAATGGCATCTGACCACTGGGATAAATGTCTTCAGGTTTTCATTAAAATGTATCTCCCTGCATTAAAATAGTATCCCAAGGCAATACTGTCCAGGCTTGTGTTTCCCTAGCTGTCTGAATCATAGAATCTTAGAGTCTCCCCTGTCCCAAACTGATGTTATCTTAAGATCTGAGGGCATATTTCTTAATGCTCGTCCCCCAAATGCTTGGAAACTGGATCTGGACATGAAAATTATAAGTTAAGGCATGAGACGAGTCTAAAAGAAATTGTGTGGGATTCTGATATCTCTCTCAGTGCTATTTTTATTATCATTTTAACCCCATTCCTCCTCTAATTATGAGAAACCTATTCATGAACTGTGACCTTTGGCAATCCAGTTCTATTCTATGGATAGCCTTATTTGTAAAATTATGGGGTTGAACTAGGTAAAATGCCAGTTCTGGTATTTTAAGGCTTCTAAAATCTTAGGGTTCTGTGTAGTGGTGAAATTATGCATCAGCTGTATTCTGATGCTCCTGGCATCTCTCTTTGCCTAATGCAATGGGAAACTGTGGAGAAAGGCCAGGAAGAGCCTCTTAAATTATGCAGTGTAACCAACAAAAATATTGATAGACAAGCTGACTCTCTGTAATTACATGCAAATTTTAATTGACATGAGTAGGTATACAATATCACACAGGCGCACGTGCACTCACGCGCGCGCACACACACACACACACACACACACACAGTCAGACACCACAGATGTATACACAACTCAGAGTAGACTATCTCAGTTGGTGAGCATTTGCTCTCCTTTTGTTCTCTGCTACATTGGTATTTCTTAAATGATCTTTGGTTAGTGAGGCATCTGCATGGTCACCAAATAAATTAAATATTAGGAACCAATTAAATATTGACTGAGACCTGGTCAATTTTAGCAGCAGTGTATAGTTCAAACAAATTAAAATGGACAATAGAAATTAGTACTCAATAGATGGACTTAGCCTCATGTTTTGCTCTAATCTTTTTCTTTTCCTTACTTTTCTTTCTTTCCTTCTTCCTTTCTTTCCCTTCCTTCCTTCCTTCCTTCCTTCCTTCCTTTCTTTCTTTCTTCCTTCCTTCCTTTCTTTTTGTTTATTTTTTTCCACTTTCACATTCACAAATGTTGGATGCAGGATGAAACAGTGAAAAGGATGACGAATTTGAGTGGGAAGGCCTGGTTTTGAATCCTGGCTCTGTCACATACCTCTATGACCTTGCATTAGTAAGTCACTTGCCTCTTTGGACCTGCTTTAATTTCCTCATATAATCTAGATCTGTGACGCTAAGGCACTTAAACTCTCTGGGTCTCAGTTATGCTACCCTTAAAATGGTAGAGGCTGGACTAGAAGTCCTTTGCAGTCCCTTCCATTTCTAAATCTATAAACTCATTATTTTATGTGTTTTACATTTATACTGTACTCTATTGTAATTGCCTTTGTTATTTTATGAATAAAAATGACTAACAGCAGGACACATTTGCCTCAAGTGGCAATCCCTGGGGACTTGCTATGTTCCTTTTGTTTCATTTTTGTCAGTGACTTGTTTTGATTTTTCCCCCCTTTTCCACTTTTGTTCCCTGCTGAGTACAGATGAGGTTAAGAGGATTATGCAGCAGCTGGATTTGACCACCTGCTCTCCAGATCCTTGGCTTTCAAAGCCCTCAACACACTGCGAAGACACCTTGGGCACCCTTATTACCAACAAAGCTAATCTTGTACTTCCTAGAGACCCTGCTACCACCTCCTTTGAAGATGGCTGTAATTACTGTTCTTCTTTAAAAGCCTGATTCTGCTAGCAAGGATTCAGGTTGCTTTCATCTGATTTCCAATCTTTTATTTCAAAGGCGGATGAAAGATCAAAATTATCACAATAACTTCCCTAGGACACAGTCAAGTCCTTGACCTTTAAGACAAGTGTGTGACAAGCTTCAAAACAGCTCAAAAAGGGGAGGGCATTCTTCTGGGAAGTCTCATGATCTTCATCTACCTGTTAGCTAAGGATATATTTACATCCTCCTGAGGCCAGGCATTTAATCTTGCCTTATCGATTCACTCAATTGTCTCAGATTCAATCCATTCTCACTGTTCTGATAAATAGGGTATTCTTCTCATTTAAAAAAAATTTTTAGAACTGATTCTACCTTCTCCTCCTCCTCTTCCTTCAGCTCCTCCTCCTCCTTCTCCTCTTTCTTTTTATAAATAATCCAATCAATCTGTTATTTGGGGGAAGTTCAGAGTCTGTCTGAAATCTTAATCCATTTTGCATTTCTGGGTTACATTATCCAGGTCTCTGTCTTTGTAATATGAGAACTATGCCACTATTTCCCAGAGAAGCCTTTTAGTCCCTGAGGAAATAGAAAAGGCTTTTCATAGTTATCCACATAAGGTTCAGATGTTAACAGCAACATCTGGTTTTATAGATGACATAGATCAAATCTGATTGGCTCTTTGGAATATTTTGTGTATTTGATTTGTCATCAAAGTCTCTGGGTTGGAAGTCCAGTTTGGTCACTTACTTCCCTTTGGTGACTCAAGTCACTTTAGTAAAATAAGGGGTTTGGACTAGATTGGTGTCTGCCCAGAGTCTGTTTTTGAACAGTCATTGAATTAATAAGGATTTTATACTAAAATAATAATACGAGAACTTTGTGTCAAAAGATATTTAGAAACCATTCTTAGCTCACAGGTCATACAAAAATAGGAAGCGGGCCAGATTAGGCCTGCAGGCCATATTACTTCCCCGGACTACAGGACCTCAAGTGTCTCTTCTAAGTCAAAACCCATGATTTTGTTCTTTATTTGGACTTTGTTTCTGATGTTCGGATCCTAAAAGCTTGCTTTATACTGACAATTTTTAAACAGAAACATGCAAAACATTGAAATTAGTACAATTCCATTAATTAAAAAAAACCTGTTAATGCCTACTATATGTAAAGGCAAAAAAAGAGAACACTTCACCATTTGTGTCTGTGCTGACTTCTGAATTTCATACTGGTCAATTTTGGAGTTAGATTTGGTTGATTTCCTCGGAAAGTGACCTCTTTCTTTTTTCCTAACAACCAAATTGCTGTATACCCTAATTTACCTAATTACACTGAGGGAATAATGATATTAATAGTTATTTGCTGGATCAGTAGTGATTATCACTATCTTTGTAATGGGTATTTTAAATCAATGCCTTATCATGGTACAAGGGACAGCTAGGTGGGGCAGTGCCTAGAGCTCTAGTCTGGAATCAAGAAGACTCATCTTCCTGAGTTCCAATCTGATCTCAGACACATACTACTGTGTATGGCAAGTCACTTAACCCCGTTTGCCTTAGTTTCCTCATCTTTAAAATGGACTGGAAAAGGACAAGGCAAACTATCCAAGTATCTTTGCCAAGAAAACCCCAAATGAGGTCACGAAGAGTTGGACATGACTGAAATGACTCAGTGACAACAACAAAAATCATGGTACAAATTGTGTGAACTTGTGGGGCTCGTTTTTTAACCTCTAAAAATGAAGTGGCTAAACCATGTAAAATGAAAGGTGCCTTTCAAAATAATAATAACAGTAATAATAAACAGCATTTATACAGTACTTTAAGTTTTACAAAGTATGCTACATGTGTTATCTCATCTGCTTCTCACCGCAATGAGGTAGCTGCTAGTATTATAATTATTTTACTGATGAGAAGACTGAGTCTAAGGTATAGTGCTTTAACTTCCTACCCTTACGTATAGTAGGCACTACCAAGTGTTCTGTTAATGGTATTGAACTGATTTCAATCTTTTGTAAATTTCTGTTTAAGTGACTTGCCTAGAGTCACACAGCTAGTAAGAGTGAAACAGAATTTCAGTTCAGGTCTTCCTGAGTCCAAGTTTCTTGCTTTATCCATTGTGCCATCTAACTGCCTATGAAGGAAGGACTAGGTTCAAGTCTTGCTTTTGATACACACTAGCTGGGTAGCTGTGGTTAGGTCACAGCCTCTCAGTGCTCCATTTGTAGCTGCCCTACATTTGTAGAAATCTCCTTTCCACGGAGTTCCCAGGGACATTGTAGGTCTAGTTCCCATCTGTAAAATTCAAGATTATAGAATATCCCAATTGGGCTCAAGCTTAGGAAGAATTTTCTTAAGAATGTCCTAATTTCCCTGACACATGTTCCCTCCTAAAACAGTGTACAATTTGTCCTTGGGAGTTTGCAAACAGAAGCTGGATGACTGCCAGATCTGTTGTCAATATGAACCCAGCAGGAGATGAACCTGGATGGCTTCTAAGGTTCATGGCAACTTTAAGAATCTAGGATTTTGTAGAATCCTACTCTTCATTTTCCTCTAAGTAGATCTTGCTGTAGAATATCAAGAAAGATAAGATATAGGGAGTATTTTGAAACACTTGAAAGCATTATAAAAATATCTGTGGTTAGCATGAAATCTTTGAGCTGGAAGTGACCTCAGTGAGAGCCAGTCTAACCCACTCATTCTATACATGAGGCCACTGGAGCCCAGAGAGGGAAAGTGAGGTGCTCAAGGTCATAAACCAGTCAGTGAAGGAGCCAGGACTAGCAATCAAAGCCCCTGGCCTAATACCCTTTACTGGACCACACTGCCTTTCATGACTTCCCAAACAACATAGTTCAATCATTTGAAAAATTATCAGAGAGCAGATCTATACAGAGAATCAATCTGCATAATTAATGGTAAAAAAAAAAAAAGCCAGCCAACAGGCATTTATTAAAGCCACTGCAATGTGCCTGAAACTTAGTATACAAAGACAAAATATGGAAAAAAGAAAAAATAACCCACTTCCTCAATAGCAGTTTTAACTCACCCCAAAATGGCCTCAATATTCCAATCTATTTGGCCTGCACCAAAATGGTTTTAATCACCTGAGAAACAGTTTTAATAATCAAAGCATGGGAAGATATAGGTAAGGATGGGGCACTTATACAGACAGAAGAATAAGAGATCATTTTTATATGCTATAGTAAGGTTTACAAAGCACTTTTATATATATTAAACCATTTGAGTCGCACAACACCTGGGAGGTAGGTGTTGATATTATCCCCATTATACAGTGCTGGAAACTAAGGCCCAGAGAAAGTAAATGACTTGCTGAGAGTCTCATAGCCCATAAGTTTCTGAGGGAGGATTTGAATTTATCGCTTCATGATCCCAGGGCCAGAATTCTTTTCGCTGTGCCTCCTAATTTCCTCTGCTAGAAAGATTTGTGCTTTTGTTAGTCTATGTGAAATCACTGAATGGAAAGCCACACTACCAACTTAAAGGCACAACTCAGCCTTCATATTATATTTACATGTGATTTAATAACTAAATTCTAAGGAATTATTAAAAGTACAGAGAGGGTACTTTATGATCCAGGGTCATACAAATATTGTTCAAGGAAAGATTTGAACCTAGAATCCAAGTTGAGCATTTTTTCCACAAGGCCAAGTTGCCTCTGGCTTATGTAGCTACTCCAGTGGACCTGAGAACTCATGAGTAGAGGTATCCCCATGACAACTCATCTTTCTCTGCCAATCCTGTGTCACCCTAATGCATGACCTCCTATAAGTTTGCTACTTATATGCTTCAGCCTTCCTCCCATTACAAATATAGTCAATCAAATGATTTTGTTTCTACCAAATAGAGTATTAAGGATGTTTTATTATTTAAAACCTAGAATAATTTGTGTACAGATTGTCTATTTATAACACTGATTCATTTATAATAGCTTAAAGTTTCATTATAGGCATCCTCTGTTGATAAAAAAGGGGGCAAAAGAAAGCCAACAGAATGAACTCTCTCTGTCAAGTATCATCCTCTGGAATATTAACAGTGATCTTATACTACAGGCATACTACAGGTATAATACTACATTGTCTTAGAAAGAACTAAAATAAACAAAGGAAACATTTAGATCATATTTCTGCGTTACCCAGGGGTGTGGAGCCTGCAGCCTTGTCTTCAAGTGTGGCCCTTTGACTGAATCCAAACTTCACAGAATAAAAATTTTTTTGTGTTTTGTGAAGTCTGGATTTAAAGAATTATACTTGAGGACCTAGAGCAGCAGTTCTCAACCCCTTTGGGGTTCAAACAACCCTCTCACAGGGGTCACAGAGGTTGCCTAAGACCGTTGGAAAACACATATTTCTGATGGTCTTAGGAACCGAGCCACCACTCCTCTATCCGTCTCCAGGCAGGTCCGCCCACATGCAGATACGCCCACATATGAGTATTAAAGTGTCGAGGCATTAGGAAGGTTGAGAACCACTGACCTAGAGGGCCATATGTGGCCTTGAGGCCACAGTTCCCCACCCCTGGATTCTGTTAAATCAAAAATCCCAAAAGGATTAATTAAAACCATTAAGGAGCAGGAGCAGAAAACACAGCTGTTCTCTGCTTTTGAATTGGGTAAGAGAGAGAAAGGAAGGCCTTGGGACACCTGAGTTTTGAAAAACATAAAGGGCAGATAAAAATCTATGCACATAATACTATTAAGAGATCTGATTATCCTGAAAACAAGGGCACTGGGGGATGTGGAGGGGGTGGTAGTAAGGAGTCTAATGAGGTCATGTAAAGGTATGAACTTTTTTAAGGCCCTACTGACACTGAACATGACATCTGAGTACATTCCTTTTCCTCTCTTCAGCATTTCACTTATTTTATTATCTCACTAGGTGGTACAGTGGAGAGAGTGCCATATGTGGAATCAGGAAGATCTGAGTTCAAATCCTACCTAAAGAAATTACTAGTTCTGCCTGGGCAAGTCACTTAACCTTCCTGTGCCTCAGTTTCCTAAAGTCTAAAATGGATGTAACAGAGCCTTTCTCTCAGGGTTGTTCTAAAGATTAAATATGATAAAAATGCAAAGGCATCTGCAAACTTTAAAGGGTTATATGAACACTAGCGGTTATTATCATACTTATTATTAACATTTTCCCAGCTGAAAACGGTTGAGTGCAGAGCAAAACAAAGGAAAATCAGTTTCTTTCTGTGCCCCCAAATTCACTGAGGCAATAACTAGGACAGATGGAATTAAAGTCTAAGTCCTCTTTCTGCCTTCACAGATTTTGAAATTTAGAAGATCATGAAAAGAATACTTTGAATAAGGAATGTGCTTTGATTTCATTTCATTTTTTCCCCCAATGGTGGCAGCTTGACATTGAGCCACATTGAGATTTTAACCTATTTTTTCCCATGTTAAGAGGCACATCAATCAACGAACCAATTAAGGTCCTTCTATATGCCAAGAACTGTTATAGGATCTAGATCAGGGGTGGGGAACCTGTGACCTCAAAGCCACATGTGACCTTCAAGGTCCTCAAGTATGGCCCTTTGACTGAATCCAAATTTCATAGAACAAATCCCTTAATAAAAGAATTTGTTCTGTTAAACTTGGACTCCAACAAAAGGCTGCACCCAAGAGCCTACAAGTCCACGAGGGACTACAAGTCCACCCCTGCTCTGGATGGTATAAAAAGCTCTTAACTATGCTAAATGTAAAGGCACAAGTTATACATGCTACATGGTACACAAAGCACTTTCCACGAGTTAAATAAAAACAGACAAAAATGGGATAGCTTTTGTCTTGAAGGAGCTCACATGAAACATAGTATGTGGACAAAAATCCAAAAAGAGCTAAATGGTCCACACAGGTAGGGAACCCAGGACGTTGGCTCTAAAATCCCTCTGCTCTATGGAATTTTAGCCGTTCTGCCCATCTCTGGAACGCCATCATTTTTTTGTCATGGACTCTTTGGGGCTATTGCTTAGCCTATGGTGTAAAGGCCACAGTCAGAAATAGTGGAATCCTATGGAGACTTCTTGCCCTTCAGCTATTAGTCCTGGGATTGCTCAGCTATTATTGTGGGAGAAGAGAGCTGGAGGTAAACAGGAAGAAAGGGAAAATAGCCACCCAATGGCAATCTAATTAAGGGGGCAAAAGGGTCAAATATTCATTGAATGCCTGCTATATACTGGGTACTCTGCTAAGAACTTTACAAATATCACATTTGATCCCCCCAACAACCTGTGAGGGAGGTGCTATAATTGTCTCCATTTTATAGCTGAGGAATCTGAAACATTCAGAGGGAGAATGACTTTTCTAGGTTCATATAGCTAGCAAGTGTCTGAGGCCAGATTTGAACTCAAGTCTTCCTGACTCTGTGTCAGTGCTTTATCTACTGTGCCAAATATATAATGGACAATAAAAAAATACATTAAAAGTAAGTTAATAATAATAATAATAAAATATATAATATAAGCAACCCTAAATGGTTAATGTCATGCAATTCTTTCTACCCTTTTGCCCAAATTCAAATGGTTTGTCTTGGGAATGAGTATCTTGACCCTAATGGGAAGATTTGAAATGACAGCTGGGCTATCTTTTTACAGGTGATTTATTTTGGGGGCTTCTTTTTTCTGCTATCAGTTGGATAAGATGGCCCCTGAGATCCCTTGCAGTCCTAAAATTCTATGGTTCTCTGATTTTGATTCTGCTACATCTCATTCAGCCTCATCAGAGGCAGAGTTGTATTGAGGATAGAGAATGAATCTTGAAATCTGATTTCAAGGCCTGTCTTTTATATATGAGATAACATTTGTAAAGCACTTAGAGTGCCTGGAACATAGCAGGTACTTAATAGATGCATTTGTCCCCTCCCCCTCTTTAATTAGAGGTACATTGAGGGAAATTTCAGGTATAAATCCCAATTTTCCCTTTCTTCTTCCCTTCCTCAAATTAAATTCATGACTTTTGCTCACCTCTAGCTCTCTTCCACTAGAATGAATGGTTAATACTGGACCTGCTTGTGGACCCTGGAAAAATCATTTCATCTCTCAGTTTTCTAGGGCCTAGAGAACACAAAATCCTCTAAGACTATAAGTTGCACAGAAAAAGCCAACATAAATTGGTGAACAGAGTTCCCTCTCCAGGGCATTCCTCACACAACTGAAATCCTAAGTCTACCCTATCTCTTTCTCTTATTCAGCCTCCCTCCAATCTCCCTCCTCATACTTCTCTTTCATTTGTTATCAGCTTGTAATATAATTAGCAAATTCTCCTTTGTCTCTAGCATCTGATATGTTCTACTTAGACTTAGGAAGTCTAAGAAGTTGGGTTCCTTGGACAGTTATGAATAAATGGATATTGTCTAAGGAACAATAATTCCCTTTAAACATTCATTAAAAAGATCTACTCTATGCAGAAATGGTGGCACATAAAGCATCTGAAGTCAGTGAACATTAAATAAGGATTTTTTTCTGATTTATTACAGAGACATTATAATCAATAACCTAATTGAGGCTTAAAATCATGCCATCCCATTTACCCATATCATAAATCTCACCGATGATAATAAAATACCTTACTTGCTTAGAATAATTTCAATGGTCAGCTCATTGTCCCCAGTATATTTAGAAATGATCCACCTTTTCTATGTATATATGCCAATAAAGGGCAAGTCTTTCCAGTGTGCAGCATATTTCCCCTGAATTTCTAGGTAGATTCAAGAGACCTCTTTCACCTCATCAGTCTTGCTCACAGGGGCAGAGAATCTCGTCTCACTTTTTAAGCTGTCTCTATCTTTCATCAAAAGAAAAACAGTTCTTTGCTGATATACAGAAAACATGAGTAAAAGTGCTGTCTTTTAAAGGTAGTTCCTTGAGTTACTTTGCAGAATTATCCAAGGTACTGCCGTACTTTTTTCTTGCCCCTTACCTCCACCTTGTCAAAAACCAAACCAAACCAAACCAAATCAAACATACAAAATCAACCTTTGTGCCTGGGTCTTTCTGACCCCAATCATCCGAACAATGACACTGAGCTAGTTGTTAAGATTTCCTGTGCTTTAAAATCAGGTGGGGAGTTGAATCATATCCAAACTCCAAATATTCTTTCTGTATAGCAACAATTTATTTTTAAAACTACCAAATTGATATTATCTCTTTCACCACTAAAAACCAACTCGAAGGAATGGGGACAAAGCATCATCATCTCATGGTTTCAAATACTGTTTTATGTTATTCTCCCATCTCCCACCCATAGTCCCATGCAAACTCATATTTTAGCTTTCTGTTTCTGAGGCAAGGTTCCAAAGAGCAAATACTTGCAATAACTGAAAAAAATATTAATCTCAGGCATCAAAGGGACCTTTCCCCTATGGTAGAATCTTACTTTTCACAAGGATCTGTATATTGGATACATATTGTGGAATGATTATGTGTGAGACAATCCTATGGGGGGGAAGGCTGAGATCGGGGGGAGAGAGAGAGAGAGAGAGAGAGAGAGAGAGAGAGAGAGAGAGAGAGAGAGAGAGAGAGAGAGAGAGAGAGAGAGAGAATGAGATGGTGAGTGGCAAGATAATTTGAAGCATTTTTACTTTAAAAATTGATGATTTGTCTTTATCTTTACTGACTCTAGATTAAGAAACAATCAGAATTGCTGCTTCATTATGTAGTGTTAAGAAGCTCTAGAAATGAAGTCAAGACCTTTTTTAGTTCCAGCTCCTTCACTAACTAGTGATGTGACCTTAAGACAGTCATCAAAATAATTCTAAACCTCACTTGCCTTATCTGGAAAAGAAGTGGGTTAAAGTCAGCAACCTCTTAGGTTAATTCCAACTTTAACATTCTGTGATCTTTCTTGTTGAGTTGTTTCAGTCGTTCTTGACTCTTCATGACCCCAGTTGGGGTTATTTTGGGAAAGATACTGGAGTAGATTGCCATTTCCTTCTCCAGCTCAATTTACAAATGAGGAAACCAAGGCAAACAAGGTGAAGTGACTTGTCTAAGTTATACAATTAGTAAGTGTTAGAGGCCAGATTTGAGCACAAGAAAATGAGTCTTCCTGACTCCAGGTCCTGTGCTCTGTACAGTGTACTGCCTACCTGCCCTGTGTTCTAATGTTTTACCTTAATAACATGTATGAAATTCCACCAGAGATTATGGAATCAAGGTCAAGGCCATACTGTGCAGAACTTTATGATTCTTTGTAGATCCATGAAATTTTAAAATGTGATTAGACAAGGAAATATGATCTCAATGAAATTTAGCATTACAACATACCTCCAAGTTCTCAAAGTACCTGTGCAATTGAAAGTGAAAATAGATATTGGGAAGGTTTTTTATTTCTTTTTTCTGCTGACAAAACTACATTGGGTCTTTTTGTGTCTATGCAATGTGGAATCTGCCATGTATAATGTACAATATATTCACTAAAATTCATGCCTCTAGTCATAATTCAGTATTATTCTAGGTCTCTGTTACATATCCACAGCTCTCACAACTGATTATGAAAAACAAAAATGTGTTATAGTGACCATGTATAAATACAAAATCATTTTTTTTTTGGAAAATGATTGATCTCTTCTTAGATAAGGTAATTGAGTTATCACTATCCTAAATCCCAAACTTACGACAAGGTCATGTTGATTTTAATGACTAAAGATAATATTATCCCTATTTGATAGGTAAGGAAATCAAAACAAAAAGGTTTCATGTCTTACTTATGGTCATATAACAAGTTAATGTCAGAGGTGAGTTCAGTCCTCTTTCCACTACACCATCCTCCCTATCATAAAAAAAAATTGTTATAACTTTATCCATTCAGTTACAGGATTTGTATTACCTAGAATCATAGCATTTCAGATTTAGAATGGGCCCTGAAGTCACTGAATTATAATTCATAGGATCACAGGTTTAGAGTTGGAAAGAATGTTAGAAGTGATCCATTCAACCCACTCATTTTACAGATGAGGCCTCACAAGTGAGATGACCTTCCCAACCTTATACGTGGAAACACATTTTGATGCCACTCTACTGACATCACATCCAATACTCTTTGCATTGTGTCATACTGGTAACCCTTTCAGTTTATAGATGATGAAAAAAGTCAAAAGGATACTAATAACTGATGATTCTACAATGTTTTCAAATTTGCCAAACGCTTTCCAGACACTGTCTTCTTTGATGCTCCTTACAACCCTACGAGTGTTCAGAATTACATATCTAGCTGGTGTTCTAACTCAGGTCATCCTTATTGCAAGTCCAGGAATGTCTGTCGTCATCATCGTCATCATCGTCATCATCATAACTAGCATTTATGCAGCCCTTTAAGGATTTCAAGGTTCTTTACAAATGGCATCTCATTTAGTTCTCACGGCAACTCTGGGAGGCAGATATTAATAGTATTCGCACTTTAAAGAATCTAAGGCAAACAGAGGTTAAGTAACTTGCCCGTGACCACACATCTTTTAAATGTCTGATGCTCAATTTGAACCAGTTTTCCTGACTCCACATCCAAAGTTCCAGTCACTATAACATCTAGTTGTCACTATAATCTGATGATGGTCCAAGGTCATTCAGCAGCATAACAGGATTAAGAACAAAGGTTTCCTAATTCCTAGTACGATGCTATTTAACCATAACACACTTCCTTAATAGAATCTTATACTATTTTATAGCAACACTAACTATATTCTAGAAGCATTTAGGTGATGCTGTGGAAAAAGCACTGTGCCTGGAGTCAAGAAGACCTGAATTCAAACATGGCTTCAGATATTAATCAATTGTGTGAACCTGGGAAAATCACTTAACTGTCATCTGCCTTCACTTCCTCCCATATAAAATGGCAATAATAATAGTACTTAACTCACAGGGTTGCTTCAAAGATTAAATGAAATAATATTTGTAAATGTGATTAGCACAGTGCCTGGCATACTATAGATGTCTAATAAATGCCTATTTATTTCCCTCCCTCCCTCCTTTCCTTCTTTCCTTCCTCCCTTCCTTCCTTCCTCCCTCATTTCTTTCCCATCTCTTCTCCCCTTTTTTCCTTCCCCTCTCTACCCCTCCTCATTTTACTACTCCCCTCTCCTCTCTTCTCCTTCCTTTTCCTTTCCTTTCTGCATAGCATAAAATAGAGTTGGCAAAGTAAACAAGACTACAGGCTTTACTTTAAAGACAGGAAAAGATGCTTCTTTTCTCCTTTGTTCATGGTGAAATATTTACCATTGAAATTATGCCTTTGGTCTAAGATATTATCTTCAGATAGCTCCTGAGGAAATGCACATCTACTACCTTGGATAAGAGCGAAAAGATGAAAGGCAGTGTACTTCCCTGTATTCCCTACTAAGCTTGAATTCCTGAAGACCTGTATTCAAATGTCCCCTTAGACACTGACAAGCATGACTTTAGGGAAATATATATATTTTAAGTTGAGATGGTGGGAGTGGAATGGAATTTGTAAGAAAGGCTTAGGCACTATAGAGAGAGAAGGCCTAGATGGGGCATGGGAAGATTCTTTTAGATATTCCAGGTGGCAACTTAAGGGCAATTGTAGCGCTTTAAAGTATACATGGAGAATACAGAAACCAAATTTCACAACTTTGCCCCGGGTCAATATTTGCCTCTCTACGTATGTTGTATATTCCAATGATATTTGCAAATATCAGTTCCTGGAAGCTGAAGTATTACAGCGATATTCAACTCTTCTGTTCTTTTCAGTTTCTACTTTATCCAAAGCAAATTAAAGCATACAAGTGTGACCTTCAGTCCCTGACTTCCTCTTTCTGGAACTCAGTTTCTTTGTCTTTAAGATGAGCTAGTTGGATTAGATACTCTAGAATGTACCTTTGGCTCTACCACTTAAACATTCATTCTAGGTTTCTGTAACTCTATAAAAACCACCAACACTGACAAACCTATTAAACTGGAGAATAATGTTTCCAAAAATTAGATCTGAGGCAAAAAAGTTAAGTACAGAATATGACTTTTAAAAAAAATTACATTTCTCCACTTTGCAAGTTTCTATGACTGATTTTTTACCAGAAGATTTCAAAGGACAACAAGGATCATATGAAGACATTTGCTAATTTTAGAACTAAAGATTTTCATTTGAATAGGGAAAGATGCATGTCTATATATTTCCAGCATTTCATTAAAAAAATGTCATGGTGTACCATTTATAATAAAATGTTATGGAACAGATTGCCAGTTTCTTAACAGTAAAAACGAGTATGACGTAGGGGAAAAATTATTGGGCTTAGAGTCTAAAGACCTGGTTTAAGTCCCAGCATTGCCATTTGTTAATGTAAGACTGTGCATGGGTAGGCCTCTTATTGTCAGTGAACCTCAGTTTCCTTCTCTGTAGAATGGAAATAGTAATACTGGCATAAACTACCCTTTTTTGTAAATGATTTGTAAATCATAATCTGCTATAGACTCTTAAGAAATTGCATGAGTAATTTTTATCCGCTTCTACAGAAAATGGTTAGACATTTATGAACTCTCTTTGGCTACTTTGTCACCTTCTTTAGCACAATAGATGAAATAATGTCCTATATCAATACTTAATAATTTTCAAATTTCTGATCAGAATAATTAAATTCCATAGTTCTTTGAATTCCTAGATGTATTTTAAAATTTCTGGAGTGCTCCAGTAGGCTTGTCATTTCATTGTTGTAGATTCTCCCTGGAAAGATAGAGTTCACTGCCATCCATGCCTGGCTGAAGTGTTTGAGATTCATCCATCTTCCCCTATGTATTCAAACAATGAGTCCACCCAATATACTAGGTAACTTTCCTCTCACTGTCTATTGATTAAACATGTACACGTGTGTGTCTGTGTAGACACACATGCATATATGTGTGTGAATTTGTACATATATATTTTTGATGAAGGCTTTTTTAGAAAAAAATAGAAATCTATTTTATCTTACTTCTATTTCTCATTATACTGAAATAAAACAAAAGAAAAACAAATCCCTTTCAAGAAATACTCATTTTTGTTGTTGTTCAGTAATTTTCAATTGTGTCTGAATCTCTGTGACCCCAGTTGGGGTTTTCTTGGCAGAGATACTGGAATGTTTTGCCATTTCCTTTTCTGGTTCATTTTACAAATGAGGAGACTGAGGCAAACAGGGTTAAGTGACTTGTCTAGAGTCACACAGCTAGTAAGCGTCGGAGGCCAGATTTTAACTCAGGGAGATGAATCTTCCTCACTCCAGGTCTGGCATTCTATCTACTATGCCACCTTGCTGTCCTACAAATATGCATAGTCAAGCAAAATTAATTTTCTCAATGACTATGATAATATATATACACATATATACACACATACATATATGTTTGTGTATATATACACACATACATACCATTTTGTACCTTGAATTCATCACCTGTATGTGTGAAAGTGGACAACATGCTTCTGGAATCATAGATGGTCATTGCATAACTCCTAGCTTTTTATACCTTTCAATATTACTTTTCTTTACCTTGTTTTTATATACATTATTGTCCTGCTTCTATTTGTTTTACTCTAATGATTCATTTTGTATTATGTTGATGTTAGAATATAATTATTCTTCAGGTTTTCACTTTATTCTGTACCACTTCATACAAATCTTTCTACATCTCTTTGGAATCATCTATTTCCTCATTTCATGTACCATAATAGTATTTCATCACATTTATATACCACAATTTGTTCAGCCATTCCCCAACTGATTGGCATCCCCTTGGTGGCCAGTGTTTTGTATTGTGTTTCTTTATTTTTTTTTGCATGTCAAAAAGAGCTTCTAGAAAAATGTTTGCACACATAGGACTTTTTCCTCTTTCCTTGATCTCTTTTGGGTATAGGTCTTGCAATGGAATAGCTGAGTCACAGGGTACACATTTTTGGTAACTTTTTCTGTGTAATTCCATATAATACACGGACAGTTATTACAGCCATTGTATAAAGTGCTGGACCTGGAGTCAGGAAAATAATTTCAAATATAGCCTCAGATAATTGCTGGTTGAGTGACCCTGGGCACATAAGTCACTTAACCTCTGCCTCAGTGTTCTCATCTGCAAAATAGGGATAATGGCACCTGCACTTAGTATTGTTTTGAGGATAAAGCAAAGATTATACTTGTGAAATGTTCTCCAAAGCCTCAAGCATTATATAAATGATAACTAATGTTACTGCGCCAATAGTAATGAATAATACAAAAATAGATTGCCAGAGGTTGCCAACTCCTAACCTTGAAACATCAGGCACATTTCTTGCTCACTCAGGACAAAAGCAAAACAAACAAACAAATTCCTTCCCAAGTGTAAAGACTTGTTAACTGTTAGATGTTCCTAATGAAAATGTTTAAGAAGCCAGATGTGACATCTGTAGCTGGTCCAAGTCTTACAGCTACGTTAATGGTTAGATTGGAGAGGGAGGAAATGAAGATCTCTTCAGCTTTTTCATTGTAGACAAATTCCCTGCTTCTAAGAGAACGTTGGCTTTTATGGAGGAAAAATTAATTTTTTTTAATAAGACATTCGCACTCAGGTGCCTCGTTACTGGCACTGCCTATCAGTAATTTTAGTCAGTCTTTATATGTGGGTAACCACATAGTATCTTCTTCGAATATGAAGGACAACATTCAAAAGGTGGGAGTCTTCAATAAATTAATATATTCGAAAAGGCCATTGACTTTAACAATCTCTGCACTACCCTCTCCCTACCTCCTCCACTTTTCAGAGAACCACTCCCCTCCTCTGGCCAACAACTATTTCTAATTTCGCTAAGTCATAAGACTGTATTTTCAGTCACAGTACTGCAAGCTCCTTCTCATGGATATTTTTATCTCCTTCACAGGTAGTTGAAATCTAACTGAATTTTCTGTCAGAAGGTAAAGGTCATGTAGACATTAAATTATCCATGTTTATTGCTAGAATTCCCATTAGCTTTGCTTGACATAATTTGGCATTAACAACAAGGGTTATTGAACCACTATGAGACAAGAGTTTACATCTAAATGCTGTCTTTACCCCCAATGTAAAATAGTATGTTTCCTAATTCAGCTGTCAAGCTGCAATCAAACAAATGGTCATTTGATAATCTTTCATCACTAATGCATTGAGTAATAGCAACCACTGAGATCATTAATATGGTCTCCCTGCTCTACATAAACAAAATACAATACCATACAATACAAAGCAGATTTCAAAGTTATTAAGAGATAATTACTTCCTTGGGACTTTTCCTTGACACAGTGAGCACCATCTCTTGATAACAAGGGTCCCTGCAGTCTTCGCAAAATAGAAGAAAAATGTCATTACTGCAGGAAAAATGTGTATTTATTGCACTTGAGCATAAAGCTGACAATTTAAAATAATGGAATAGTGGTTCTCCCAGATGCAATGGCCATATGTCATGTAAGAGGCCATCTCTCCTATGGAGTTACTGTCACCTTTCAGGGTTTTGCTTGGTGAGCCATTTTATATTGGATTGTCAGCTAGGAGGGAAACAGGATAAGGGGATCGGATGTAGGGGAGGATGAACACTGCTTAGGAATCTCTTCTATAGATTTGATTACCTAAAAGTGGGGAAACAGGATTAGAGAGAGATTTTAACAGCTAAGAATTAAGACTGTCCAGGGTACAGGAAACAAGGTTCAGAGCTTCACTAAATTTTGTATTCTTTTATGGAGTTATGATCTCCAATGCAGATTCTTCTCCCAAAGGTAATAATTGCAAACCATCCTTGTGTTCTCATTCTGTGTGAGTCTTGGCTATGTTCTCCCAGAATTACTCTATTGGGGCCCACTCATCACATAGGTGGCCTTCCTCCAGCTATCATGATTTTGCAAGAAAAAAACAATGGGGCATATGGGTTCTGTGACAGACTTGGCATCTAGGATTTTGGGGTTTATACCCAGTGTCTGCCACAGAATAGCTCTGTGAAGAGGGACAAGTCATTTATCTACTCACCTTCAGTTTTCTCAGTAGTAAAATGGGGGTAAAATATCTAGAGTAGCTACTTCATAAAATTCTGATGAGGCTCAACTATATTAATTTATATAAAGTACTTAGTAAACATAAATATTATATAAATCCATTTTATCATCATCATCATCATCATCATCATTATTATTATTATTATTATTATTCCCCTTCTTTTACTACCTTAATATCCCACTGTCTTTTTGTTGTTGTTGTTTCGAAATCTTTGTGAAAGTCTGTAAGGAGAATATGTTGGGGACCCCTCATGCCCACCATGTGCCTTTCTCTTGCCATTTGGGTGACTTCCAACTTTATTCACAGAAATATGAAAAGTTCATAAAATCTTTTATTTTCTTTCAGAGTTTTACCTCCTATTTCTATATAGCTTAATGACCAACTCCATAAATTGTTGTAGGATACCATCTCATATGACTGTAGCTCTTTAATCACGGACCCCTTTGGCGAACTCATAAAACCCATTGGTCACTCCTTAAAATAATCTTCTTAAATTTATAAGATAAAATACATAGCATTACAAAGGAAACCAATTATAATGAAACAGCTATTTTAAAATAATTCATGGATTCCAAATTAAGAACCCGTGTTTTATAGCGTTCCATGACTCAAAAATACAACATCCTGATGTATATTGAGACTGAAGAGTCTTTGTTTTAGTGGAAGATTGAGATCATTGACTGGTTAGCATTTAAGTAGAATCTTAATGTTTACAAAGCCCCCTTTATAGTCAATGTCTCACAAGCAATTCAGCCTCTTCCTATTTCCAGGGTCTGCAAAATATGGCCATGGGTCCAATCTAGCCTGCACTATGTTTTTGTATGACTTGAGAACTAAGAATTTTTTTTCCTTTTTTCTAACTTTTTTTTTAAGCTTTCAGGTCATACAAAACAGGTAGCAGGCTAGACTTGCCCCATAGACCACAGTTTGTAGTGTCCTGTTTATTCCATTCAGGGTTCAGTTCCTTTCCCTTCTGCTGTATACGTCCAAGATATATGTACCAATGGATGATCCATCTGTGTGTTATTGTATGAACAATAGGCATTCTTCTACTTCTTTTATTTTTTTCTCTGTGAATAGTTAGGCTGAACTCCCTTGAATGATTATGGATCTAATTTAGGAGGCTCCAAAATGATTTTGTTTCTTTTTTCTATTACAAAATAATTAGGCCAACTCATCCGTTTGGGTTGAAAGAGATGTATCAGCACAGAGGCAGTCTCAGGGAGATGTAGCTCATGGCCCTCTATTAGGGAAATAAAATATATGAATCTGTTGTCCAAGAGCAAGGCAAGAACAATTATTAAGAGTGCAAATTTCTACTAAACACTGTGTGTGAGGCATTGTGCTGTTCTGTAGACACAAAGAAAGGCAAAAATACGGTCCAACCCATCAAGTAGCTCGTATTAATGGGGGAGATCAAATTCTGATGGGGAAGCTAATTATAAATAGATGATCATCTTAGATGGAAGTTATTAGTTTTTGGAGAGAGAGCATGGGGTAGAACCAGGAAGGGCCTTTTTTTATACACATGGAGGGAAGCCAGTAAAAAGACTCCAGATTTGGGAGAGGTAGTATCATGAACAAAGAAGAGCAAGATGGCAAGGATCATTCGATTGTAAAGTACATGGAGAAGACTTAAAAGTAAGAAGACTGGAAAGACAGGAATGAGCAAGATTTGAAGGGCTTCAAACCCCAAAGAAAGAATTTTACATTTGATCCTAGAAGAACTTGGAGGATAAAAAGAAGACAGCATAGATGTCAAGGGTATCTTGGCTCATAATCTACTAAAAAACAAATGTCTCTTGTGTGAATAGAGCATTGCATGGAAGCCCTACCTTAGTGTCATATAGAAGGTAGGTAGTACAATAGATAGAGTGCTGAGTCTGAATGAGGAAGATTGAAGTTCAAATATAGCCTCAGATACTTGATATGTGCCTCTGGATAAATAACTTCTGTTTAACGTTGAGTTTCCTTAATTGTAAAACAGAGATGACAATGGCATTTACCTCACTGGGTTGCTATGAGGATCAAATAAGATAATAATTATAAAAGAACAAAATGAAAAGCACTTAGTATAGTCTCTGGCATATGGTACATGGTAGATCTGGATTATTCCGTCTATCCTCCTATCCTCTGCTCCCAAGCTTAGTCTTCTGGAAGAGTGTGTCAGTGGAGGGCAAGCACTGGCTGGCCCTATCAAGCCTGAAAGTCTTTGGGTATTGGCTATGGTGTCAGACTGTGCTTTGGTCATCAGAGAAACACAACAGCTAAGTTCAGAATAGCTTATTACCAAGCTGGCCATTCAGGGTGTTAGATTATTCAATTACGTAACTCTCAAACTTTTGTCAGACCCAACTAGGGATTGTGTTTAGGGGAGGTGGGATTATAGTGAGGACATCCCATATTACTGAGGAATCAATGTATGTGAAGAGGCCTGTGCAAGATCAAGTGGGTACGATATTGCAGACAGTGATAAACTTGGGATTTGGGAAGATTTGGTTTCCAATTCTGTCTCTGGAATTTATTAGCTTTGTGAGCCTGGGCCAGGTGTTTAAAATATCTGGAACTCATTTTGCTCATCAGTATGATGACAATAAAAATAACACCTTGTAGGGTTGCAGGAAGGATCAAATAAGAAAATATAAACCTTGATATGGCATATAAATATGATCTATTATCATTGTTATTATTTTCATTCTGATGATGATGAAGAAAGGGAAATAAAATTATGAATAAAACTGGTGAGGTTCAATTTAATTAATAGTTATTAAGCCTAGTTAGAAAGTGGAGACAGAAAAGCAAAAAGGAAATATTTGTTGCTCTAGAGCAGTGGTTCTCAACCTGTGGGTCACGACCCCTTTGGGGGTCGAATGACCCTTTCACAGGGGTCACCTAAGACCATCAGAAAACATATATTTCCAATGGTCTTAGGAACCGAGACACAGCTCCTCTATCCATCTCCAGGTGGGTCCACCCACATGCAGATACACCCACATATGAGTATTAAAGGGTCGTGGCATTAGGAAGGTTGAGAACCACTGCTCTAGAGGAATTTACTTTGTGTGTGTGTGTGTGTTCGTGTGTAGCAGGGCTGGTATAAAATGTACACAAAAAAGTAAATGTGAAATAAATTCAAGAGGAGAAAACATTCATGGAATATACATTATCCTAAGAACTGCATAGAACGTTTAAAAAATAGTTATTGGACAAAATGGTATGAGAAAATGATAAATCTATGGACTTTGAAAGTATCTCATCCAAAGACCTTATTTTGCAGATGAAGAAACAGAGGCCCAAGGAAGTCAAGTGACTTGCCCAATATCACACAAGTAGTTATTATCAGAGATAAGATTTGAACCCAGGTCATCTGCCTCTAGAACTATTGTTCTTATCACTGAATCGCATTATCTCCCATTAGAAATGCTCTTTGAGGTTAATGGATGGAAGAAACATTTCTAGATGAGGAGAATCTGAGTAAGCTCCAGTCTGAGGTATCTTGGGAAATAGATTGACAGTATTTCTAGTTTGGGGTTGTAGCTTTTGCTAACAGTGAGATCAGATCAAAAATCTTAATATGAAACCAGAATTTAGGGTAGATAGCAGAAAGAATCTCCTCACCCAAACAGACTGAAATGGGTTATTCAAGACAGGCTGAATTTACTTCCCTGGATATTTTCTTCAAAAATTTTAATAACAACATCTGTTTAAAGCCAAGAGACTTAGATGAGATAATTTCCTCAAAACACCTTCCAGACTTGTGATTTTATTTTCTTGTCAAAGAGATTACAAGTCAATTTAAGAAATATTTCTTAAGCCGCTTTTTTTGTGCCAAGGAGTGGGCATGTAAGAATAATGAAGGGTAACTAATTGTGAGGTGTAAGGAATGGTCCCTTCCCATAAGGTACTTAGAATCTTAAGAATCCATGAAATTATATTTTTGACAAGAATAATTTACATATAGACAGGGCAAGAAATGATGTTGCTCATAGATGTCTTGGTGATTTAGTGAAGAGTACTTATAGGTGCCGGTATTTGTGATTCAACAAGCAAAAATGTCACTTCGATCATCTTTCTTGGCCACCACAAAGAGAAAGAAACCTCACCAAGCACTCAGGAGGAAGAATCTGGGTGGTGATTAGTAGTCTGTCTGTCTGTCTCTTCCTCCCTCCCTCCTTCCCTCTCTCCTCTCTCCCTCTCTGTCTCTCTCTCTTTCTCTCTCTCACACACACACCCACACATACTCACTCTCTCTCTCTCACACACATACACATTTTGTTGACTGTGTTAATAATAATAACATATTTTAATTGAGGAAAAAACAAACAAGGTTTGAGCGTATCTCAGAATGTCTTTCCCATTAATAAAACTTGGAGTCAGTATCAAAATTTTAACTAATGCCAAATCTAGTCCCAACCTTACTCCCCCAATGAATTAATATTGGTCTATTAACATTTTGGGAGGGAAATAAGATAAAACAGATAAAATGCCAGTCTTTCATTCTACAAATCTGAGTCCTATGTTATGACAATTTTTGATATAACACAATAAATTAATATACTATATGTGACAAGTTATAAAAATTCATTTGCTATTTCCTTTACACGCATGTTCTTTATCTAGTTGTTACCAATACTGACAATGGCTTGCATACATTAGGAGATTTTGAGGCTCTTAAAGAACAATTACTATTAATTCTTTTTATCAATTACATATTTTATTGATGTCTTTAATTGTTACACCACTATTGTGTCTGTATTTATCCCTTCCATGACTACTTGCACCTCCCCTTATGATAAAGAAAACAATGACATAGTGACCTAACCTGATTGTACCTACAACATTCTGCTACCTTCATCTCCCCAATCCTCTAAAAAGAGGAAGAAAGTTTGTTTCTTCATATTTTCTTCAGGGCCAAGACTGGCTAGTATATTTACTAAGGGGTAGCGATCAAAGGATCACACCACTGTTGATCAGGAAGAGTCTAGAGATCACCAAGTTCAGCCACTTCAACGTACAGATGAAGAAGCTGGGAGTAAGAACGCCTTTGTGGTTTTCCCATTGTTACATAGATAGTGAGACATCTGTCTGTATAAAAGATAGTGTCTGAAGAAAGATTCAAATCCAAGTCTTTGGGAATCCAAATCTAGTGCTCTATCCAGTACAAGAACATTTAGTGTTATTTTTGTTTACAGTATTCTAGTCATTATTAGCATACCCCTGTTATTTCAGTCTATCAGTTTTCTTTAAATCTTTCCAACTTTCTCTAAGTTGTTCATTCCAAAATTCATACAATAAATTTTCCACAGCATGTATCTCCATTTATGCATCCATCTCTCTCTCTCTCTCTCTGTCTCTCCCTCTCTCTCTCTGTTCCTCCCTTCTTCCACCAACCTCACTCTCTCTATCCCTGTCTCTCTCCCTCCTTGCCTGCTTCCCTCCTCTCCTTTACTTCCCTCTCTAACTCTATCTCTCTCCAAAAAAAAAAAAGGTTTATGAACATTTCGTCACAAATGGAGCCTTTATGTCTTTGAACTCCTTGGGTGTGTACCCAGCGGTAAGATCTCTAGACTAAAAGATTCAGTAGCTTTTCACTTGATGGTAAATTAATTTCCAGAAACAGTAGACGTATTCACAGTTCCAACAACAGTTAGTACGCTTGCATATATTTCTGCAGAGTCATTAAGACTAATAGAACACACCAGTTCAATGGAGCCAATCTATTCCTAGAGGCTTCCAGGCAGTCTGGCTTCATGGGAAGAGATTCATTTCTCACCATTACACTTGGGAACTTGGTCAAATATCCTTAGTCATTACTGTCTCTAGGACATAAGAACCTTCTCTCTTTCTCTTTTTTTTTTCCTTTTAAAACATGATAATAGTTTTGATGGCACTTGAAAGAAAGTTATAACTTTAAGAATTCCTGATTTATCAGTTGAGGGTAATTGTGTGTGAAGAATAGGAAGAAGGGTTCTTTTCCTTCTTTTTGGGGGGTAAGGGTTAATGAAATAATGACAACTGTTGCCAAAATGTAATATTTTAATATGGTCTAATCTTTAGAATTACTATGTGACCACAATATTATAAAGTGTTTGGCAAGTACAAGAAACTATTACCTCTAATGGAGGCAAGTGAATAAGCTAAAAGAGAAGAAACAGCATTATATTCCATGACTCAATGAATTAATCTACATTAATTTCCCAGAATTGACCTTTGTCTCTTCATAAAGGAGGGATGGAGGGTGGATGGATGAACAAGTTGTAGCAGAATACAACATTCTCACTGAGCTGAGAGTGTCTTTGTCTCCCTTAGATACAGCAAGGGGCATTTAAAAAAATGTCACACCAATATGTTTGTGACGTTAAACCAAGGAAATCACAGAATGTCAGATCTGGAAGGGATTTTAGAGTGATCTTATTCAACTTTCTCTTTGCTGATGAGGATAGAGTCCAAGAGAGGCCAAAGGACTTGGCCATGATCACAGAATTAGTTATTAGCAGAGCCAGCATCAGAAACCAGGTTGGTTTATTGTTGTTTGTCAGCATAGAATTCTTTTGAGTACACCACCTGTCTGCCTTACTTGATGTTGAATTTTTATTAAAACATTCATAAATCAGTTATAGCTTTAATTGATCTCTAGGGAAGGCAATTCCACATCTGTCCTTGGTAAATTGTCTCAGTGTCTAAAATCCTATTTCCTATCAGGTTGATAAAGTTAAACCTGTTCATCATTGTGGTTTGTCTTCTTCACCTAAAGTTGGACCTAAGTTCTATTTGGGCTTAGAAATCAATTGATAAAACAATCAGTTATGATTTATTAAGCATCTATTAACTGTCAGGTACCATATAATGCTCTGGGGTAACAAAAACTAAATCAAGCTAGTCCCTGACATCAAGAAGCTTACGTTCTATTTTGGAAACAACATAATATAAATAAATGTATGCAAAATAGATTTGAGCGGCAGTATGCAGGTAAATGTTTAACAATAGATCTTCTGCGAAGGCATGGTACATTTAAAATATAATCTGCATTATGAACATTTTCTCCATCAAGTTCTTAAATCTAAACAATTAATCAAATAATAATTTAAGCCCTGATTTTTAGCATTTGCTCATTTCTGAGATGCAAATGCTCACAATAATTTTTTTTTTTTTTTGCTTTCTGGGGGTAGGGCAGTTGGGGTTAAGTGACTTGCCCATGGTCACACGGCTAGTTTTTGTGTTGGGTCTGAGATAGGATTTGAACTCAAGTCCTCCTGACTCCAGGGCCAGTACTCTATTCACTGTGCCACCTAGCCGCCCCACAATGAAAATTTAATAAGCTCTGAAGAGCCAGTGGGAGCTGCACACTCCTAGCATACAGGATAGGTTAAGTGAGTGCATGTGTATACACATATAATTATAACTATCTATATAATTAGCATATATGTGTGTATATACACACATATACATATATGCATATATATTTGTATATATACATACACATACACATACACATATATATGAAGATAAATACTAAGTTTTTTAAGGGGGAAGGGAGGAGAATATGGGGAATCATAGTCTTCCTGTAGAAGATAGTATTTGATCAGAGTTTTAAAGGAGAGTGGGAATTCTAAGACAGGACTGAGGAGGGTGTACATTCAAGGAATGGGAGTAACCACAATTTTAATTATTAAACCTTAGTCTACTAGATTTATAGTGGCAAAAGACCCTAGAGTTATAGTCCTTACCCCTTGTTCTCCCATTTTATAGATGAAGAATGGAGTTCCATTGAGGTTAAGTGGTTGCCCAAGGTCACATAAGTAGTGAATAGAAGATCCAGGATTTTGGCCAGATCTTCTGTCTTGATATAAAAAAATTATTCCCAATAAAATTGATATGTCATATAAATTCAGCCTAGAGACTATCCCTATTAGCCATACAAGCTTGATGGCACATGATTTATTTCTCTTTTAGAATCCTTTAAATCACATCAACCTCTTCTGATAGACAAAACCAGACTTCTCCTTGTCCTCTCCTATTTTAGTGTTCACATCTCTGATGGCTACTTCACTGAGTTCCACTTTCTTGCTTAAAGGCAGTCTCTAATTCTTGGTGGTTTTGTGGAATACTAATGTCTAGCACAGATCATCACACCTTCAGATCAGGGCTCCAGATATTCCTCTTCCCCTCTATACTCACTGTCTTTGTTGCCTCCTTGTTTAGGCAGCTAGCTCCAGGGAAGGAATGCATCTTATGGAATCCAATCAAAGATAAGTTTGCAACATCAAAGGCCAATTATAAGACCAATTTGACAACTTCCATTAAGAATTAGAAGAATGGAGGGAAAAGTTATACTGAATAAGTAGACCTACTAATCAGTCACCCACAGTGAGTATGGTCTCTTGCCTTTAGAAACTCTCTACAAGCATATTACACTTAGGTCAAGGCTTTGAAGAGAAAACCAACTCCAAGAAAAGATTACATTTAATTCATTTGGGTCATAAAGGTGGTTGTAGACATAATTCATTCAGAATATTCCCCAGGGTTCCATAAATGACTCTGTTGTTCAAGATCTCATCTTTCTCATATGTTGAGGGAGTGACTTTATTATTTCCATTTCTTGATACAAAGCAGAAACATTGGTCAACCTATATAAGTAAACTAAGGGGGAAAAACAAATAAAATGAAAGAAAACACCTTTGTTCTTCCTTCTTCCCCCTAAATGGGGATATTCTTTTCCCTGCTCATTAGAAACAACACTTGAATTCCTCAACCCTGGTGAGATCAAGTAGCCTTCCAGTAAGTAGAGGCTGATGCTTGGCCTTTTTCCAGCTCTCTCCCCTCCCCTAAAACCTGCCCTGAAGGTAGGAAAGGCCAAATATGGAAAGAAAAGGAAAAAAGATGTCCATCAGAGGACATCCTTGTGGGGAGCCAAAGAGGCCTGATCCAGGACTCAGATAGAGACCTTAATAGTGTACCCTAATGCCCCTTTGGGGAGCCTTTAGGCGTTTTAGGGTACACCATTAAGGTCTCTATCTGAGTCCTGGATCAGGCCTCTTTGGCCTCCCATACATCCCACACCCTGGACTCCAAGCCTTGGGCAATTAGTAGTGCCACTCAAAAATGCTTTTGAATTTATCAGATCAGATACAGACCTGGAAGCTTCCTGGATCAAGCTGGTTATTAGAAGAAAGGAGGAAGGAATATAGGACTAATTATTAGGATTAATTATATAGGACTAATATTTATCAAATAGGAACTGCATTAAGTGCTTTTTACAAATATTATCTCATTTGATGCTCGCAGGAAACCTGGGATGGAGATGCTATCTCATTATCATTATCCTCATTTTTAGGTGAGGAACTTGAGGAGAACAGAAGCGAATTGACTTCATATATATATATGAATTGACACTGCTGGTAAGTATCTGAGGTCAGATATGAACTTAGGCCTTCCTAACTTGAAATCTAGCATTTTATGCACTGGGCCACAAAGTGTCTAGCTAGTTTGAAGGTATCCTAATAGGAGCCCTAGGGTAGATGAACAGAATTTCAAGGATCTACATAGGACTTGAAAATATTCTTCCTCTACCACATTTCCCTCTTTCTCATACTCTGTCTTGCATGGAAAACATCTAATTTAAAAAGTATATATCCTTTATATCTGAAATTTGAGACCAAGGGCAAGGGGTGATTGGGAGGGGAGGAAAGGAGACAATATTTTCAAATCTTTTGCCTGCATAGCTAGGTCTCTTGGCTTTGGAACACATCAAGACAGCTTGGACAGAAAAGAACAGCACCTCAAGTAGAATGTCAGGAATGAATCTTAGGCTCCTAGCTAAAGAGACCTTGAAGGTCATCTAGTAAAACACCTTATTTTATATGTAAAGAAATTGAGGCCTAGGAAGATTAATTTACTTACCTAAAGTCACACAGGTAATAAATGGCAGAGACAAGATTTGATCCCAGGTCCTCTGACCTCACAATAATGTTTCTATTCATTGTACCACCCTGCCTGAAATGGAGTTAGAGGACTTAACTCCAAATAACGCCTCTAGGACCATGGAAAACTGCCATGGAAAATTCCCATGGTGAGTAATGTCTCAGGGCCATAAATCTCTAAGAGATCTTCTAATGTTCCTTCCTCAAAACTATACCACCTGGGCTTTGTACCTAGCACCCAGACCACTCATATCCGCCCAGCTCAACTGAGTCTAGGAGCTCTTTCTGAGAACAACTGTGTTTGTTGCCAGCCCAAGGCTGGTTTGAAGTTCCCTGAACAGCTGCCCAGATCTCTTGTCTCCAGGCTTGGTGGGGTGAGCTGATTGATTAGTTCCACTATTCTCCTTCTGTCATGCCTGATGTCCAGGCCCTTCATATCGTCCTTGTGCCAGAGACATAGAGAAAGCTCTCTAAATACTAGGATCCCATGGTTTAAGCACATGTAACTAGACAGGACATAGGGAGTTCTAAATTGTGTTAGAGTTTTTTTAAATGGCCTGTATTAAGCAGGTACATATGTACACATGTACTATATATGTATGCATACACAGATATATATATATATATATATATATATACACACTGTGTTAAAATAGTGTAGTTTTAAAATATCAAATATTCAGAATATCATTAAACCCAAATTAATATATGAAAATTACAAAGAAAACAAGTAATTCAGGATAAATTCAGCAACATTTTAGAACTCAGCAAATTCCATTTGTAATTCTCACTAGGATTTTATTGTTATCATCATTTTCATCATCATCATCATCATCACTATTAGTATTATTATTATTTTAAGTTCAACTTTCTCTACATGAAAGAACAAGAGGAAATAGAGACTTCACAAAACTTCTCTTGACTTTCACTTGCTCCAGGGAGAAGGGGAACAGGAGCCAACCTCACAAGAATCTGACAGTCCCTGTACCCCAGGGAGAGTACATATGGGATGTGCAGAGTGAGAAAGACAGAGAGCCCAAGGGGGGCCAACATTGGAACAGTCTGTTCTCCAGCTGGGCTGCTGCCATACCTCTGGGCCTTATGTGCTAGGACCAGGGCCAGGGCCCTGGGACAAGGCAATGGACTGTAGTAAATAAAGACCCTAGAGATGTGCACTTCCAGGTTCCGATCCAGAAGTGCTCAGAGTAACCTTTCCACTAGTGTGGTTATCTAAAATAACAAATATCAGGAGTCAAGCATCAAAGAAAATAAACCTGTCTGTGCATCAATATTAGTTGCATGAATATGTTTTAACATCTCCTTATGGAAAGATGTTTGTCTCCTTTAACCAATTATTAATGTTTTCATTTAGATCTATGTAATGGTAAGGGAATTTGAAGATCTTCCCTGTCCCTTAATAGACCTAGGCAATTTGAAGCTCTTCCCTGCCCTTTAATGGACCTCACTTGCAGCCCAACAAGAGAAGATTGCTTAGGAGAGGCTTGTTTTTCAGGAAGGTTCACCTTTTGTTACACACACACACACACACACACACACACACACACACACACACACACACGCACACACACACCCCTGAGGTGAGATTTTGCTTTTGGGCTCACTTATGGGAAGACTTGTGCAATTTGACCAGATGAGATTCTGGGTAGCCATTGAGCCTCCTTGGCTTTGAAAACCCAGATGCTGGTGCTTCTCTCTCTAGTAACTAACATTGTATGTATGTAATGGTCAGGCAGCTAGAAGCCCTGTCTGTTGGTCTGCTGCACTGTGTTATTTTCTCTGTATCTTTTGTCTGCTTGTAATTTCTGTTTGTATTTTCTGAAGTTCACGGTGCTGACTTTCTCCCCGCTAAACTAAGTGAATAAGATATATATATAAAATCTTATATCTATCTATCTGTATATATGTATATATGTATATGTTTGACTAAAGTAAGATTGTTAACTCCTTTTCAGTTGTTTTTCTTTAGAAGAACAGATCAAAGAACCTGTCCTAGTGTCCTAGCAGCCATCCTGGGTATGCGAGGGTGCTTGCTGTAACAACCTGTAGTTTATTGATATCAAGAGCAGATAGGTGGGACACTGGCTTGCAGTCAGGAAGACTCATCCTCCTGAGTTCAAATCTAGTCTCAGATACTTACTATCTGACCCTGGGCTAGTCATGTAACCCCATTTGCCTCAATTTACTCACTGTAAAATGAACTGGAGAAGGAAATGACTAATTACACCAATATCTTTACCAACAAAACCCCAAATAGGCTCATGAAGAATTGGACACAAATGAAAAACTACTGAACAACAATACATTATTGATGTAGGGAACTCCTGTTGAGAGACTGCTCTCTGACACAGGTCAACAGGCCTTTTGTATGTCATATTTTAAGAATTTGCAAGGAGAACTGAAAGATTAAGCAAGTTAAAGGTCACACCAACAGTACAATAATAACAAGAACAGCAATGTGATAATCATATGCTGATGATGACTACTTTAATGATAGCAGGTATATAACTCTTTAATGTTTGTAAACATATTTACAAATATCTTATTTCATTCTCACAATAATCTTGGGAGATAGGTGCTATTCTTATCTCCATGTTTATTATTCCTCATTTAACAGATGAGGAAACTGAAGCAGACAGAAATGAAATGATTTGCCTAAGGTCACACAGCTAGTAAGTATAGGTGAATCACTTAAATTCAAGTTTTCTGGACTCCAGGCCCAATCCTTTGTCCATTGCACCAACAGCTGCCATAGTAAGTGTCAGAGGCAGTATATGAATTCCAGTCTTTCTGGTTTAGAGACCAACTTTCTCTCAACTATACCAGGCTGCCTCCTTGGTAGAAGTAATGTCTAAAATTGGGGTACAAAATTGTATCACATTCATAGACATACACATACAGAATTCTTATTCAAATTGGTGATATAATATAATCTAATATGATATGATATGATATAGTATAATTTATATGATATAATATAATATAATATAATTAATATATCATCTCCCCCAACCTGAGAGAATAGAATTAGCAGTGAAATACTCTTTTTTTTTTTGGAAGGGGGAAGGTAAGACAGTTGGGGTTAAGTGACTTGCCCAAGGTCACACAGCTAGTAACCATGTCAATTGCCTGAGATTAAATTTGAATTCAGGTCCTCCTGACTTCAGAGCCAGTGCTTTATTTACTGCACCACGTAGCTGCCCCACAGCAAAATACTCTTAACATTGTGGTTGGGATATTTATTTAGCTTATAGGCTTGGGCTCAGTTAGTAGGTAGATGGGTCTTACAGATTATATATTTCAACCCTCACATTTTCAGATAAGGAAACTGAGTTCTAATGAGTACATATGATTTATTCAAGTTCATGCTGAACAGCAGGACCACTGTTTGGACCTAGGTCCCCTGCATTCACATAGAAGGAAACAGCAGAGGAAATTGATTCTAAAATGAAACTGTCAACAGCGCTGAGGAGTGGGCCCATGCCAAGAAAGCTACACCCAGGGATAAGATGTGAACAAGCAGAGTGTGGAAAAGAAACTCGTGTTTCTTGATCTGAGTCAGATACTATATACTCAATATCTCAAGAAAAGGTTATTCCTGGGTTAGAGGTGACTCATTGGATGCCCCATTGGACTGTACATGATATTAAGGAGGTAAATCTTTGATTATAGTTGCAGAATTATAGGATTTAATAACATAAGGAGCTTCAGTGGCCATCTAATCCAACTCCTACCTGAGAAAAATCTCCATTATAAAATACCTAATGAGGACTCATCCAGTTTCTGTTTAACCTCCCAATAAAAGGGAGCCCACCACCTCTCAGGTAGCTAATTCTGAGCAGCTCTTATCGTTGAGTCTGATGTTTTCCAGATATCAGCTCTAATTTTATACCCTAATATTTTCAGATCAGTGTTACCAGTTGGGCCCTGAAGTGCCAAAGAGGCTAAATCTAATGCTTCTTTCAAGGGATAGGCCTTCAAATATATTAACACAGATACAGTACCCCATAAGTTTTTCTCATCCACAGATGAGAGAATCTTTTATTCCTTCAAGTAATTATCCTATAAAATGGACACAAGACCCTTCACTATAATGCTTGCTCTCCCAGGAGCTCTCTAAATAAGTAACATTGGCCAGTGGTCAGAAGTAAAGCTTGATTTATCTAATAATGAAATTACCTGAGACCCCATTTAACTTGGATACAAAAGAGAAGAGTGCAGAAGATTAGCTGAGATTTCATGTTTCATCATAAGACACATCATAGAGGATGAATGTAAAGAGGTGCTGCTTTCAGGTTTTGATAATTTGGCTAATTCAAGGGGAAGAAAAGCAAAGACAAATGTGAGACTTATTTACTTGCGAAAAGCATTTAAACTGCATATGACCAAGAAGAGAGTTTTGGAGTTAAAAGCTAGGGAATCTAGAACTCCAGAATTCTATTGAAATTATTGAAAAGATGACTAATATTCAGTTATAGCTCCAACAGCAGAAATGGTAATTTGGTTAGTTGCTATGAGCTACTGAATATCCCCCACTTTGGAAAAGGGATTTTAGTTTAAAATGAAAACTTGAAACTTAGTGGAAGAATTACTTTAAAGTTTTCTGCACCACCACCTATTTCCATGAAGAGCTGACAGGCAAAATAGACTATAACTCTTTTTCTGCCCTGCCACCTCTATCTGGGACATGAAATCCATGAAAACCCAGTTCATAAAAATGAAAAACTCTGCACATCCATCCCAAGTTAAAAAATCTCCACTTTTTCTGAAAGAGCACACACCAACATCAGCACCAAAGAGTAGTGACCCAGACCCAAAGACAAGGAGTGTAGCCAGCAGAGAAGCAGTTCTTTCCCTCAAAGAACTGGAGCAGCTAAGAAAATGAATGACTTTGCCCAGAAGAGGAACAGCTCAGCTATGATGTAGCCCATTTTACCAGCAGAGCTGCCAGTGGTATACCAATTAAGAACTGCTGTATGTCTTGTCCTAGAGGAAAAGAAATGGCCTAGAGGCCTGCAGTTCCTTAGTTGGGGGTTGCCCTAGGCACAAGTGTTTGTTACACATATGCCTAAAATCACTATGATGCTTTAAATTTGTGACCACTTTTTCCCAAGGAGACTGTGTACATTGGTGAGATTGGGAGGTTTAGGTAGAAAGGTGAGATATTACTTAAAGATGATTATTATTTGTTTTAGTTAAATGCACTTAATTGTAATTATTTATAGTAAATAATAGTTGCTGTAATTTTAATTATTACTTACAGTACTTAAGTATAATTATTATTTGCTTTGATTACCACCTATTTTGATTCATTATAAAGGACTATATTTATAGATTGGTTAAATCAGAAGCCCACTGCTGGGGGCTCTGGAGCTACTGTAAACTATAGTAGACATGTAGTACCACCTCCAAGAGGTATCCCTAGAACATAGAAAACTAGTTGTAGTATTTTTCATCCCTCAAGGAACGACAAATTTGCCATCCTGGGTGAAGTTTAGGTGTGAGAGTCCATAAAGTCAAGTGAAGTTGGGGGAAAAACCAAAAAGATAGACAAATAGAGATCTGCATTATTTGCACAAATAAGTAAAAAACTCCATATAAAAAAGTACTTCAAGAGAATAATCTAAATTTTTTTTACCAGTTTCAATGCAGTATCATAGGAATAATTTCATAAATATTTTCTTCATTCACAGTTACTATTGTTGTATAATTTCTTATAATTCTCCATTTGCAAACTCTTATACACTTTCTAATCAAATTGACATTCTAGTTGACTCCAGTGCATGTAATTCCATCTCCATCTAACCTCCACCTCTTAGAATTCATAGGATCTTTCAAAGACTTTTCATGACCATCTGCCTACACCACCATTCCCATTAGTGTACTGTCTGTCTTAAAACTGTTTTGTTTTCCTTTACATTTATAGTTTCAATTATTTATATCCTCCTAGTCAAATAGTTGCATCCTCCTAGTCAAATATAAGCTACTTGAGGGAAGGGAGAGTTTTGTTTTTGTCATTCTATCTCCAGATCCTAGCAGAGAATCTTGCACAAAAGCAAAAATTTAATCAATGTTGACTTGTTGAATTTTAGTTGTATCTCCTTTTAGGTATTCATAATATGTGATTCAGGTTTAACTTAGGGGGCAGCTTGATTATGGTATCCAAGGCTGCCTTCCTAAAAGAGATTCTAGACAACAACGGGCATAGTTCCAATGGTGCATGTCTATGAAATTACAATAGAAGAGATTGATTCTTCAGGTATATACTTGGTGTTATTGACAGTCACTCAAGATTGGTCCCTCCAGAGGCAATACAGCTCTTGCACAAATAGTACCTTTGCTTATCACTCTGAAAGCACTGTGCAGCCAAGATTACAATTTCTGGTCCCTTCAGCAGCAGTGGGAGTTGAGCTTTGGAGCTCAGGAAAGTAAACCTCAGTAATCCTGCAGTGTTCCATTAGTCTGAGGCCCACTAAACTGGAAATCAGTTTTAGCCTGTAATCCAATGAGCCTTGGTTAGTGGTCAGCAAAAATTAAAGGATGAACACACATAAAGCTCAAAGCATACCAATGGAATATATCATTGCAATTGACTGAGTTTTATTTCTTTGGGGAACAAATAGGAGGATTTTTCTTCTTTTTTAGAGCAATGTATTAGTGTATTTAGAATCTACTATCATTCATGTGTATCCAACGGATTCCTACTCTAATGACATTCTTCTTGTCCCCTATTCCTCACTTGTCACGTCTACCTGACAGGATCTCTAGCTTTCCTCAAAGCTCAGCTCAAGTTTCTTTGTCCATATGTGGCCTTTCTAGAAAGCCCAAGGAACTAGTAACTCCTCCTCTCCCAAATTATGTGATGCTAATGTATATTTTTTTTAGTACATTAGTTAACAAGTCGTGTATAGTAGTAGATAGAGAGGGGAGCCTGGACTCAGAAAGGACTATATTCATGTTCTGTCCCTGAAAACTAAACAGAAAACAACAATAATTACAAAAAACTGTCTGGCCCCAAGCATTCCAATTTTTTTCTTCCTCTTGAGAACTCAGAAAACTCTAAGACTATACATTAAAAAGCAAGTGCAAATGTGTATTGGTAGAGGAAGTTCCTCATAAGGAGCTCTCTCTATACCTTTGAAATCATGAGTTTGGTCTGGAAAAACAAAAGAACACAAGTGTTCACATTTTGTTCTTTCACAAAATATAAGCTCCTAAAAGAAGATGAAAGTTCCATTTTTTCTTTGGTATTCCCAATGGTTCCTGGTCCATATTTTGTTTTGCTTGTTTTTGGTTAAACCAAAAATTTCAATGGCATATGGGATTCCCAGCAAAGAAATTCTGTATACCAATGGATATCGGTATTTGCTTTTAAACTTAAAGTCTCAGAGAGTTAGCTGGAATCAAAGAAGTCAAATCATTCAGCAAGTTACGAATCCAGTGTGATTCAAAGGAGGGATCTGAACCAGCGGCTTCCTGATTCTAAGGCCTGCTTTCTATCTATTATTCCATGGTTTCCTCAGTTAATGTCACATAGTTGATGTTTAACAAATATTGACTCATCGATTACGGCATAGTGGTGTTCACAAAATCTATAATGGTTTATTAAAAGTTCTTTCAGCATCTACAAAGTTTGAAAAACCTTGATTTCAGCCATGAGAATGGATTCTGTTGATTTTCCAAGAAATGGGGTGAAACAATAGATTTTAAGCTGGAAATGTCCTTATAGATCACCTTATCTATTTCTTCTCATTTTCCAAATTAAGAAATTGAGACGATGTAAAATGGCTTACCTAGGTAGTAAATAGCAGGAGCAGATTGCCTTCTAATGCTAGAAAGATATCATCAAAAGTTTGGCCACGAAAAGACAAATATATCCCATAAAAAACATAAAAAAGAAAACCCATGAATTATACTGGCCATGTCATTTTTGCAATGGATACGTCAAGGGGGGAAAAGGATGCATAAAATATTAAGAAGAACACAGATTTTAGAGAATCTAAATCTAAATTTGATTGCTGGAACTTAGAATGGAATTTCCATGATAACACAGACAGATTGCTGGCTTACAGTAAGGAGGAGCTAGTTTCAAGTCTCTCTTCTAATACTTACTAGTTGCATGTGATTAGGCAAGTCACTAAAACCGAATGTACTTTGGGAAAGTCCATAGGACTTATCCAGTCACAGATATATTGTGATTTGCTTCAATGATGGGAATCTAATCCTTTGAGTTTGCCATGGGAACAATTTCTCTACTTTCTTCTATGACCAAGTCCAGAGGCACTGGTCTGACGAACTCCAAATAACATCTTTAAATGTGAAATTCACCGTATCTTATCATAAAGGAAATTATTTGCTTAAAGTATAACTATTTTAGAATTGATTGTATATGAACAATCAGATCATCTACTGGTTAGAACAAAAGCCAAAATGCAGATACCAAAGTGAGAAAAAATCTAAAGTAATAGCAGTAGGTTTTACTTCAAACAACTTCCATTAAGAAGTTGCTACTGGCATTGAAAAAGGAATAAAAGACATTGGATTCTTTGTTCATTTCTTAGAAAAGTCTAACAAATCAAAAAATTTGCCACAAAGTGAATGAAAGGATGTGGAAACCACCTCAGTCAGAAAACATTCAATCTCTTTGCCAAATAGAGAGTATAAAGTAAATTACGTAGAGTTACCAACAAAACAAAACAAATTAAGTTGAAATTCAACAAGGAAAATATTTTTAAGTGAGTTTCACAGACCCCACATTAAAAACCCTGTCTAGTCCAAACTTTTATATTTGCACATGAGAAAACAAAATCAAAAAACTGGATAATTGTTCTTGAGTTCACAGAGGAGGTAAACAGCAAAGCCAAGATATAAACCACTTTCCTTGGTCCCTAATCTGAGAACTTTGTACGGTATGTAAGAGCTGTCCAACAAGTCACATAAAGATTTTTTTACCTTATTTTAGATCACTAGGGGAAAAAATGATCTATAAGGGTATACATAAAGGAAAAGTAGAAAGAGAGTGGGGATAATTTCACAAATGACTATTTAAAGTAGATTGTTCTTTCAGTGTTACATAACTATTTCAGGAAAAAAAAAAGCTACAAATGCATGCCTCGTCAATTTTTTTCCTCCCCAGAGTAGTAGAATAGAGTTTTGGCTTCAAGACATTCCTCAAATAAAGTCTTTGACTAATGTGAAATTAAATTGTAAAATGATTCTTTTATTAAATCAGGGATAAAATACAGATAAGGTTATGGAGATAACTTTGTTTAATGGATATTGGTAACAACACTACAAAGGCCTTCTCACAGGAATCCATAATAATTTTAAAAAGAGTGGTCTAATCGCTCAAAAGAGAAGATCAAATAAACAGTTCAGAATTCAAGCATTTCATGAGAAGGAAGCCCAGTGATTTAATCCTTCCATATATTTTAAATATATTGAGTGGCTGGACTCAAAGAGTAGCTATTAATGATTCTGAGTCAACTTAGAAGAAAGTCTTCAGTGAAGTACCCCAAGGATCTGTGCTTAAGCTCTCAGCTGTTTAACATTTTTTTAAAATTAGTGACATAAATAAAGACACAGAGGGCAAAGGCATAACAAAATTGGGAAATATGACTAAGACATTGGATAAGTGAATTGTTTTCTTTGCAGACTAAAAAAATTCTGAGAAGAGTAGAGTACCAGGCCGAAAGCAAAAATGTCAAGTTTCATCTATAGGTGTTATGTATGAGGGGTAGAGGGTTGGTGGTATGAGGAAATGTAAAATGTTATGCTTGGGTTCAAATGTTAACTTGACAAGTACAGTCTCTGAAGACATGGCTAGATATAAGCTTGTTTGGAAAAAAAAATTGTGTTTTGGTGGACTGCATATTCAAAATAAGTGGCTCCTGTAACCTGGAAGTCAGTAAAGCTTATATGAACTTAGACTGCCTTTAAAGAGATGTAATTTCCAGGGTAAAAAAAAAAGGAGATAGTTATCACATGGTACTCCAATCTAGTCAGGCAACATTTGGAATATACTTCTTGGTCACCACATTTTAGGAGGTATATTAATAAGTCAGAAAGTGTCCAGAAGAGGGCAACCAAGATGGTGGAAGGCCTGGCATCCATGCAAGGAGAGGATAGGAAAGCCAAAATTGAATAAAATGAAGAAGTTGTTGGGGGCGACTTTTGAAATACTCTATAGTGCTTTTTTATGATCCCTAACTATTGCTACAAAATGAAAAGTTCTTTTTAACATCACTATTCTTACAATGATGTTTTATGGTTGAAAATCATAAAAATACCACTCACTTCAAAAAACTAAATTTACAAACAACTCCAATGAAAACAGAAAGGTGTGGAGAGGCTAGGTGGCACAGAGAATGGAGCACCAGCCCTGGAGTCAGGAGGACCTGAGTTCAAATCCAGCATCAGATACTTAACTAGCCATGTTACCTTGGGCAAATCACTTAACCCCAAAAAGCAAAAAGAAAAAAGAAAAAAAGAAAATAACGATGTATATTATAGACACAAGCAGGCTACCACATATGATCGACAGTAGAAAGTATACTCTTCTGGATAAAGATTAATTAATTTTACTCTTTTGTAGCCCTAGAGCTTAGTACAGCATATTGGCACAGGGAGGTGCTTAACAAAAACTGGTTGAATCACTGAACTGTGACCAAGATAATGCATAAAAGTGATCACAAAGGGCATGGATTATCAGAATAGATGATGGTCCAATAATGTTTTAAGGCTGCCGGGCAACTTGTGGACAATCTGTGTGTTATGCCCATACATTTGAAATATGGCAAGCACTAGAAAACTGCCAGAATGTTGAATAACTCCTCTATGGAGAAAATATAGGACATTATAGAACAGGGTCACAAAAGTTGTCAAAAAAGGACTAATAGGAGAAGCTAATAGCTAGCATTCATATGGAGATTTTAACTTTGCAAAAGCATTTTACAAATATTATCTCTTTTTTATGTTCGGAACTACCTTGAGAAAAAGATGTCATTATTATCCCCATGTCTATAGATGAAGAAACTGAGGCTGAGAATGACTTAACCCAAGGTCACACAGGTAGTATTTACCTTAGACTTGATTTGAACTTGGGTCTTTCTGACTCTAGGTACAGTCTTCTATCCATAGTGAAGCCTGATATTACAGAAGAGAATAGCCACGAATATAAAACTTAAAAAAATTCTTCAAAGTGAATGTGATGTATGGACATACTGGGTACTTCATCATAAGCTACTTCACCTTTCCAGAGATTGCCTCACAGTTCAAAGCTTCAGTTTGAGAGAAATTTAAATCCTTCATTCCACTCTACTCTTCTTCTCCACCTCCCTTCCCTGCTGCCCCATATGCTCATTTCTTTCACTTTAACAAAGAAATCCAATAACATTGATTATCAGTCGTCCAGCTGAACCAGTGCTGATTATATCATTGCAGAGATCTACTATAGATACTCAAAACCTCTTTTTATTTTTTGACTAACATTCAATTCATTGCTGGAGAGAAAAACCAAGGTTGAACCAATTCTAGTTAATATCAGCTTCATTTAAAAATAAAAACTTTAATACATAATTTTCTTAAGACTTGAGATAATAATTTTTGAAAATGTTATACCTAAATCTAGTAGATATAATCATGTTGTTTATTTTAACTTTTCTCATGATTTTCCCCCTCTAATCTTGTAATATTTTAGAAAAGGAAGAATATTCAAATTTTTAAAAATGCTTTATCATCTGTCATCATCTATCATCATCATCATCATCATGATTAGTAGAGATCTGGGTTTCACTGTTATAGGCTACTACCAGTAAGGACATTCTCTACACCATTACAAACAGTACCTGCTCTCCAAATAAGAGACTTAGGATTCCAGGGGCACAGAGAAGTAAAATTGCCAAAAGTTACACAACCAGTACATGCCAGAGGTGGGGTTTAAACCTCGATTTTTAAGACCAGCTCTCCATTCATTATACCATGTTGCCAATTGTCATCATCATCATCTCATGTCACATGTTCCATTATAAGAAAGGAAATTTGACATATTTTTTGTTAATTACTGAACAAAAGACTGAATGTCACCATTACCACAATCACAAAGGTATAGTCAATCAATTCCATATTCACTCAATTTTTCCTGAGATCTGGTATTAATAACTTTAGAACCCAGCAGCATGAACATTTATGAATTCATATCGATAATTGCTTTGGCCTAATTTATGGGAGCAAAGAGTGACATGAACAGTTTAGAACACTAGTCATTACTAAACATGGTAAATTAAAGTGGAACACTGACTGATGTCTTGTGTAAAATGAATGAGCCATTAACCTTAACTGTATCAATAAAGCAGCATTATGAAGGTCAACTACATGAACAGATATGTACTTGGGAGGTACAGCAATTGTTTATTATTCCTATGGTAACAAAATTGGCAGTGAGAAGAAATCATAGCAAAGAATGCATTTGTTCATTTCTTTAGCTGATTTTTTAAAAAATGCCTAATCTGTGTAATGTATAGGTTATAATAACTGCTATAGATACAAAGATATATTACATTCAACTTTTACACTCTAGGGTCTTAAAATCTAATATAGCTGATAAAATGTGTACACACATAAATATGATAAAAATCAGAATTAATATACCAAAGGAGTACACAGTCCCATGAGATCACTTGGAGGAGAGCTCACCACTGGCTCAGGGAATCAGACCAGGGAAGTCCACGTGGAGAAGGTAGCATTTGACCTATACATTGGAGTTTAGGCTGTAAAGGGGGCAGGGGCAGGAATTTACTGGGATAAGTGACAGAATGAAGAATGGAAGGGAGATAGGAAAATGTGGAATTTTGGGGAAACTGTGAATGGTTCAATTTGGTTGGAGCATAAAATACATAGGAATAGGATAATGAAATCCTCTACTGATTAGAAATCATAAAGTTGGTAGAACAAGAAAAAAACTCAAAGAAATATTAACCTATTAACCTAGTTCATCAGCAGTTTACTAGGACTTTTTCTTGGTATTCCTTTCCAGTAGTTCAAACTCCTCAGTTCTTTTTTGTTGTTTTTTTTTTGTACGGTACCACCAACATATTTAACAACTAACATTTCTTAAGTACCTACTAGGTACTCTTGTGCAACTAGGGACACAGAGACAGAACTGAAATAATTCCCACTCCCAAGGAGCTTGGAGAAAAACAAGTAGATATGCACAGTCAAACTATAAACAAAATAAATATCAAATAATTGGTAAAAGGAAGGCACTAGGAATTAGGTTAATCAGAACAGGCCTCAAAATAAGATTTTCCTTTAATTAGATATTTCTATTTCACTTTATAAAATAGGGAATAGTGTGCTAATTGTAACTGATGTCTATATTACAATTGAATTCTTCCAACTTTAAGAACCTACTATGTGCAGTACGATATAATAAGTGTTGAGATTCATATTTTAAATGTCTCTTTAGGTTTCCAAAGTGCTTTCCAGTGAAAGATGAGCAAGAAAAATACTATCTTCATTTAAGAAATGACAAAACTAAGTCTCAGAGTAGAACACAGGAAGACTGAATTAATGTTATAAGGACCTTAGTGGATATCCAATACAAAACTATTTTACAAAAGAGAAAACCGATTAAGTCATGTGTCCAAGATCACAAAAGTATTAAGTGGTGAAGTTGAAATTTAAAGCCAGGATTTCTGAAGTCTCGTACTCTGCTTATGCCTTTCTACTTCTTAAACTTAAAGGAGTGGTCTAAGGTCACAGCTCATCAGTGTCTTCAGTTAGGTCTCCTGACCCACAGCTCAATGTCTTTTCGATAATAACCAAAGAAATTCCCCATTTACAAACAAAAGCTAAATTAGCTTTTAAATTAACCTCTATATCGGGCAAGTGTAATGACAATAAAATAAAAGGAAAACAAAAAGATAGCCAAGTTACATTGGCTATGTGCCCTGGATGTCCTAACAAACCCATTTCTTTAATATCAATGCAAAAGAACAGCAAAGCCTTTAGACAAGATGCATCTTCACCTGAAAAAAGGGAAGAGATCTCACTATGAGAGGGGCTCAGAGTGCTGGACCATGAGTGTTTGAAAGAAATTACTAGCATGTCACATGCAGTTTACTGTCTCTCACCTTGCATTTTACAAACTGTATCAAAGCATCAAGTCTAACAGCTCCAATTTCTTTCACAGCGGCCCCACGGTGTGAGAAAAATTGACAGATTAAATAGAATGCAGCCTCCAAAGTAACTGTAAACTCTGACTGCCCAACAGAATGGAATCATTATCATCCTAAAAAAAAAGTCATGTTAGGGAATGCCTTGGTAACCCAATGCAACGAGAACCAGTGGATAAGAAAATACCCTGGAATAAGGGAGAAAAAAAAAGCTATCTATCTATCTATCCATGCACATATGAGTGTACGAATACAAATAAATATATGCATATGTGTATGCATACATGCATATCAATATACACATGTAGATTCACATGTATATAAAATGCATGTGGATATGTGTTTGTGTGTATGTCTGTATATTTAAATATATGCATATGTACATTTAAACACACGATATATGCAGTTCATATATGGATATGTATAGATGTGTGTATAATTGTGTGTGTGTGTGTGTGTGTGTGTGTGTGTGTGTGTGTGTGTATTTCCAAGTAATGTCAACCTCTGACATTTTATTTCAGGTGAGAAGAAAGTCCTGAAGCTGAAAAAAAAATTATTGATTTTTCTTGGTATTTCATGGTTTTAAATTTGATGAGTTCTCTAGTTGCTCAACTCCATTAAAAACAAATAAAATACTCTCAAATACATTTGGATCTTCCTTTTATATAACACATTATAATCACTCTATTGAACAGATTGTATCTCATCAAATGAATCTTCTGTCAAGACCATGGACTTGAAAAGGACATTACAGGATAGTGAGGAGAGCATAAAACTTTGAGTCAGAAGTCCTGGTTTTGTGTCTCACCTCTGACATTTACGAAATGGGTGATGCGGATTAGTTACTTCACTCTGGGTCTCAGTTTCTTCATCTGAAAAATGAAGGGATGGTGTCATGTGATCTCTAAGGTCACTTCCAGAATGAATGATCAATGATGTCATGCCATATAAGAATTAGGTGAAGAATAGACAACGTTTACCCTGGAGAAGAGAAAACTACAGGTGAGGGAGTAGGGTGAGCCATATTTGAAGACTTGTTTAATAGAATAAGGATCATCATTGGGCTGCTTATAGTCAGAGGACAGAAGTCAGAGAACCTAATCCTTGACTCCCCACGTATACTATGTATGTATTTTTTTTTTTTGAGTTTCTAGGGCTGATAGTGTACTTGTAAATGCTTAACAACCATCCCTCTGTATGTGATACATTTTTTCTTTCTTTTTTTTTTTTAACATTTTACTTATTTCCTTCAATATTCCTTAAATTTATGGTGACATTTTAACTGGGTTTTTTTTGAGTTCCAAATTCTGCCCTTCCCTCTTGCCCCTCCTCTATCCCTCAAAGAAGGCAAACAATATGATACTGATTACACATGTGAAGTCCTGCAAACATATTTCCATTTTAGACATATGGCAAAAGAAAACACACACAAACAAGAAAGATAAAGTGTGTGTGTATGTGTGTATGTGTATGTGTGTGTGTTTTAAAGTATGCTTCAGTCTGAATTCAGAGTTCAACAATTCTCTGTCTAGAGGTAGATAGCATTTTTCATCATGGGTCCTTTGGAATTGTCTTGTATCATTATATTGATCAGAATAGCTAAGTCTTTCACAGTTGCATCACAATGTGCAATGTTGCTGTTACTGTGTATGAAGTTCTCCTGGTTCTGCTTACTTAACTTTGTATCAGTTCATATAAGCCCTTCCAGGTTTTTCTGAAACCATCTGCTTTTCATTTCTTATGGCACAACACAATTGACCATTAACTTGGTCAGTCATTCCTAAAGTGATAGGCATCCATCCCCTCCAATTTCTATTTTTTTATCAAGATGTGATACATTTTAAGTTTAATTTGTATTATTAACACTTTCTCAATTACTTTCTAAAGTCTAGATAAAAAAAAACAACAACAGTAAATCAAGCCCTGATTTATACCATTTGCCTATCTCTGAAGTGTAAATGCATGCACTGAAATTTTCTTTCTAAAGACACTTATGGAACACTAATAAACTGTTGGTAGAACTGTGAACTGATCCAACCATTTTGGAGAACAATCTGGAATTATGCCAAAATAGTTATATAACTGTGTATACACTTTGATCCAGCATTATCACCATTAGGTCTATTTCCCAAGGTGAACAGGGCAAAAAGAAAAGTAGCTATATTTTCTGAAATATTTATAGTAGCTCTCTTTATGGTGGCAAAGAATTGGCAACTGGGAGGATGCCCATCAATTGGGGAAAGGCAAAACAATTTTGGTATATAATTATGATGGAATACTACTGTGCTATAAGAAATAATGAAAAGGTTGATTTAAAAAATATGGAAAGACGAATGAAATAATGGAGTGAAATGAGCAGAACCAAGAGAACACTGTATACAATGACAGCAATATTGTTTGAAGAATAACTGTGAATGACTAAGTTATTCTTAGTAGTATAAACACTGAAATCAACTACAAAAAAAATCTACCTCCAGAAAAAGAACTGATAAATAAAGTTTTTTTTAAAGGCATCCACTCCTGATTAGGACTTTCCTATACACTTTCATGAAATTACTTTGTATATATTTAGTGTCCCAAAAGTTTCAGGACACCTAGCCTTGCATATTGACTCATTTGAGTAAAAGTCAAGTCAATAAGCACTTATTAACTATTTACCACGTGCCAGGCATTGTCTACGGTAGAAGTTGGCAAACAATTGTCCAAGAGCTAAATTCCCACTAGTGATCTGAGAGGGCTAAAGGGTGTACAAAAAGGCTGCTGGATTTGACCCAAGGGATGTAGTTTTCTAATTTCTGGTTAAGGGAATACAGAGATAGGCAACTATAATCCCTGTTCCCCAGGATCTCACAGTCTAATGGAGGAGATGATATGCAAACAACTATGTACATACAAGATATCTATCTATCTATCTGTCTATCTATCTATATGTATCTATATGTATATACATACATATGCATATATTCATACACACACACACACACATATATATGTATATATATATATACATATAAAATTGGATATTGTCATAGAGCACTGATTCTCAACCTTGCTAATGCTGTGACCCTTTAATACAGTTCCTCATGTTGTGGTGACCCCCAACCATAAAATTATTTTCATTGCTACTTCATAACTGTAATTTTGTTACTGTTATGAATCTATCTGATATGCAAGGTGTATTTTCATTGTTACAAATTGAACATAACCCACAGGTTGAGAAACACTGTCATAGAGGAAAAGCACTAGTTTTTAGGGAACTGGTAAAAGTTTCTTATCGAAGCTGGAATTTTTTTCTGAGCCTTCAAGGAGGACAGGGAAGCCAAGAGGCAGAGATGAGAAAGAAGAAAATTGCAAGCATAGGGGGAATCACCAGTGGATATGCTCAGTGTCAAGGGCTGGAGTGTCCTGTGCAGGGAACAGTAAGGAGACCAGCATCACTGTCTCTCAGAATATCTGAACAAGAGTCAGGTGTAAGAAGACTAGAAAGGTAGGAAAGGATGCTGTTATGATGGGTTTTAAAAGCCAAACATAGGATTTTATATTTGATCATGGAGTTAAGAGAACCACTCGAGTTTACTGAATGGGGAGAATGATATGATTACACTACCACTTTAAAAAGAACACTTTGAGAGCTGAGTGGAGGATGTGATGGAGTGGGGAGGGAGCAGAAGGAGACTAGCCAGCAGGCTACCAGAGCACTGCAGAGATGAGCTGATGAGAGTCAGTATGAAGGTGGTGAGAGTGTGAGAGAAGAGAAAGGGGGTCTATTAGAAAGGTTACAAAGTTAGAATCAGTAGGACTTGGAAACTGATTGGAGTTGTATTTACTTTAGTAGAAAATAAGTTTCCTGAAGACAGGGAATATTTAGTATTCATTTTTATTTTCCTAGTATCTAGTACAAGTATCTGACACATATTAAATATATAAAATGCTTTTGAATGAATGATTATTTTAGGGGTCATTTATGTGGCATAGTGGTTAGCATGCTTGCCTGGAGTCAGGAAGACACATCTTTGTGAGTTCAAATTTGGTCTCAGACACTAGCTGTGTGATCTTGGAGAAGTCACTTAACTTTATTTGTTTTAGTTTCTCATCTGTAAAATGAGCTGGAGAAGGAAATGACAAACCATTCCAGTATTTTTGCTAAGAAAGTCCCAAATGGGTTTCACAGAGAGTTGGACATGACTGAAAAACAACAACAAAATTGCCTATCTGAAAAAAAAAAGAATAAACATTGGTTGAAAAAACACAAATGATTACATTCTTTGGATAATTTCCTCAAATAATTCCTTAATTCTCTTTAAAATATGTGATACTTCACTCTTTTCTGGGATTCCTAGGATGATGGGAACAAGATGGATATTAAATCACTTTGATTCTCCTAAATAAGTATGGCCATTTGAAAACCATCAATTCCTATTCTTAAGACATGACATCAACAATTTCTCGTCATCAACGCACTGCTGTGCTATTTACTCAGGCAATTCCAAAGAAAGCTTAATATGTACTTGTTACCACACACAATAGCAGGCAGATGACCAAAGCTGAATATTGTTAGGAGGAAGAAAGCCTAGCAGGTCTTGTTTAAGGGAAAAGCCCCTTATTTTCCTCTTAAATATATTCTCATTTGATATATCCTTTAAAGAGTTCAAGGAAAATAATGAAGCAAATTAAAATCAATATACAATTTCCAATCAAAATACTATTTAGTGGCTGACAGAAAGACAGAAAACACAAATATTTCAAGCCAAGATAGAAAGGAAAAAAAACTCCATCATCAATTCAATTCATGGTGCTCGACTCCTTGAAATGCTTATAAATGCTTATACTTCATTTCTGCCACTGGAGTTTGGAGGGACAGGTTGAATTAAGGATGAGGACAAGGTCTTCAATTAGGAATTCGCTGGATTTTGTCAGATCCAATAAGACATTAATGTTCTTTTGAAGGAGAAAGGTGAGTATATTTTTTATTCTGTCTGTCTCAATTCCTGAAATTTTTATTGTAGGTTCTGTTCCTTGGGTGTTATTTTTCCTTTAAATAAATGTGGAAAACAGTCAGATAAAGTCAAGGGACTGTTTCAAAATCAAATAACTTCCCACTCATTTACTACTTTCAAAGCCTGTTTGAGTAGTAATGATTAGAGAGTTAACCAGGTTGTGACCACTTGAGCACTGGGAGCAAAGGCATTTTGAATTTTTCAATTGCATTTCTTCCTTTCTGATGCAATAAAAGCAGCCTCATGATGGCAAAAAAACAGTTGAGTCCCAAAGTCCAGAAGGGTTCAAAAACATTCACATGTACAGGGATCCACTGCCTACTTAAAATGCCAAAGACCGCAAGGGGGCCTGGTAGTGTTCCGTTTGTCATGAGAGAGGCATTGTAGATGTTTTAGAAAACAAAACAAAACAAAACAAAAAAAAGGCAGTGAAGCAGCTTACATGGGGGGGCTGAACACTAATGAAATCTGGTGTAAACTGCAAAGCACAAAGATGAGAAACACGTGGCCTGTGTGCTGATGTATGATGCACCAGGCTTACTAAGTGGTCCACGGGAGTCTTCCTGTGAGATAAATGTCTCCAAGGGAACTTCTTAAATCACTGAACATATTACTTTTAGGAATAGTGAATGACAGACATTTCCTATTATGACAGAAACTGAGGCCATTGTTCAGTTGAACATACTATTATGGAAAAAGTGTGTGTGTGTGCTTGTCCTATTTGGGTAGACTGCACAATGTTAAAAAAAAAAGTTAAAATACTGGTATTTTTTTAATAAACTAAATTTTACAAATATTAAACACCTTTTATAAAATCAGATACTTTTTTCAGTGTTGGATATATAAATAATAAAACAAAACAAAACCAGTCCCCAACCCAACAATCTGCTGCCAAGTACAAGAATTAAACTGAAAACTAAATACAAAGTAATGACAAGACATAGAAAGCACTAACAACTGAGGAATTTGGTTTTCTTTCTTTCTTTCTTCCTGTCTTTTTTTGAGGGGTAAGTATTATTTGTGTAGGTGTGTTTGGGGGGGGTGAGATTGATTTTAGAAAAACGCTAGTTCAGTAAATACTTAAAAGCATTCATTATGTTAAAGTCAATCATATAGCAGAGTATATCCTACTGAAAAGGAGTAAGAAAATAGGACTAAAGAGTCCAAGATTAAAAGCTTGCGACTCCCGTATGTACACTCGTCTTCTAATGTTCCACTCCTTTAGTGGGAATCCCATAAAAAATATGTACTGTGTTTGGCATACTGTATTTTTAATTATACCATGATATATTCTTATTTCAAAATATGAATTCCATTATACTTCACATACACCGGGGCAGCCTTTATTCCTTTTAGGTATATAAGTTTGAAAAACAGAAATCTAGTTAAGGATATGAACTATCTAAGCTATCTCTTTGACAAATTCTTCCCTGATGCCATGCATACATGTTGTATTCACAAACTCTTAGTGCACTTTTAACCCCTAACATGTTCTTCCTGCACTAAGACTTTTCAGACACATTGCATACAAATGCATTTGAACACATGGATGTATGTATGGATAGATTAGATAGATAGATAGATAGATAGATAGATACATAAAAATGTAAATATATTGGGGAGTGAGCCAAGGGTATCACAATCCACATATACAAAGAAGAATATTTTGTTCTGCAAAAGAAAATTTCCATTACTGTTAATGATTTTATACCACAAATTTGAAATAAAAGCTTGTACTGGATTTAATAAAAAGTTAATTTAATTTTTAAAAATTTAGTTATAATTTTAAAAATCCTTTTATAGAATTATTATTGAACAAACAAAAAAGAATAAAATTTTTTTTAAAGGTTAGGCTGGTTAGGGGATGTGAATAGACACCAAGGTATAGTTATTTTTAAATCTTTAAATTTATGTATTTTGCAATATATATATATATATATATGTATATATATATATATATATATATATATATATATATTTCTTTTTCATTTTGAATTTCAAATTCCCTCCCTCCCTCCTACCCATTGAGAAGGCAAGTAATATGATATTAATAGTACATGTGAAGTCTCATCATGATGTAATTGAAAGAACTCTGGATTTTGACTCAGAAGACCTGAGCTTGAATGTGAGTTTGCCTCACTTATAAATTGTTATGTCTGATCTCAAGCAACTGACTCTAATTTTCTAGGTATCATTTTAAAAATCCATTAAATAAGTGACTTAATTTATTAAAAACTCAGATTATTTCTTAGATCCCTCCTGACTCTAAAATTCCTGAAAACCATGACTTAAGAGAACTGAAAGTGTTTAGGCTGGGGAATTAGCTACTTAAAGGGAGAATGTTAGCCACCTTCAAATATTTAAAGGATTACTATGGATAAGAGCCAACTTAAATAAAAGGAAGTCAGTCTCTCAGGGTGAAGGTTCCTGAAGCTTTAACAATGTTTACCATAGGAAAGTACTGTAACTCTGTCTTAAACAGAAGGGAGATATTTTTGTGAGTTGGAGAATGGTCCTTCTGAAGGCAGGAGAATGCAGCCCATGACTCAGCATCTTATGAGGCTATTCAAATTTATATGTGTGAAAGGAGAAAAAGAATTCTAAAAGCCAGGGAATTTTTCCTTTTTAGAAGTGCTCCTATGATAAAATCCAATATATAAAGACATTCCTTATTATTCTACTTTCACTTCAAAGGGAATATCAACATAGATAACAAAGGGCTTAGATTGATTATTTTGTTTACTTTTTCCCCCTCTTAATTGTGAACTCTTTTGGAGGAAGAATACTTCCTACATTTATCTAAGAGAAAGGCATTCATTCTAAGTAAACTAGAAGTGGAAGAGATAAATGAGTAATTTTAGAAGAGGTGAGCGAATGAGTAAGTTTACTCATATAGAAGTCTTAAGTTACAAATTCTAGGAATATGATTAAAAAAGAAGAACAAACATTTCCTGTCCTCCAGGAATTGAAATTGAAAGAGGAGGACACAGCTCAGACAGATAAGACCAGAAGATTTTGGTTTGGAAAGTCATGCTCCTAGTGATTGTAGCCTTAGAGGAGTAGATTAACACACACTTTCCAGTCGTTATGGTGCGACTGATTTCATTGTGTTTCCAGAAATGGAAAGGGATAGAATTTGAGCCACACTTTGAAGGATGGGTAGAATTTGATTAGGCAGAAGGCAAAAAGGTAAGCATTCTGGGGGAAAGTAGCATCATAAAATAAAGGATAAAGAAAGAAACAAACTCCATATATTCTTGAGAAAGTACAAAGTGTTTGAACTCAAGAGTAAATAGAAAATGGAACACAATTAGAAATAATGGTTGGAAAGTTGCAGAGTCAAATTTAAGTGAGATGGAAGGAAACCCTTCCCCAAATGAGGGGTGGACTGTGCTATATCAGAGGGGATTTCTCTCATCAATGTTCTTTGGAGATTGGACTGAGTGATTATTTTTCTCTATCTTGAATTCTATGATTTTGTGAAGTTGGAATCGAAAAATGTTATCTGATTTTTGATGGTCTTTAAAGGAAGCACCTAGGAAGGAAGATGCTACCTGCATCCAGAGAAAGAACTGTTATGCAGAAGTAGGTATAAAATGACTTTACTTACACACACACACACACACACACACACACACACACACACACACACAGATTTGTGTCTAATGGTAGCCATCTCTAGGGATGGGAGGGGGGAAGAAAGTTACATGATAACTTTTTTTATATATTTAAAAGAAATAGCAAGTTTTACATAATAGACTTACAGTTTCCTATTCTACCATGTTATGGAAATGCTTGTTTTATTTTTTTTAAGTTCAGAATTGTTAAAAAAAAAAAGGAAAAAAAGCAGAAAATAACTAACAAGGGAACAAAGTCCACTATAGATTTTGGAGCCCTTGAGTTACATGAGTAAAGCAATCCTTAAAGGAGTTAGAGCTAGTCATGTAGGAGAGACTTACTGAAAAGTCATTAATACATACATACATATGCATATATTTGTGTGTGTGTGTGTGTGTGTGTGTGTGTGTGTGTGTGTGTGTGTAGAATGCCTACTAACTTTGCTAAGAGTTGAGGATATAAAGAATGACAAAAATTAGTCCCTGTTTCAAGGAGTTCACAGTCCATTGGGCAGGAGAACCTACAATAATTATTTACAAACAAGTTAAAATGGAGTAATGGCTATAATGGAGTTAATTTACATAAGGTTAGAATCTAAAAGGTCAATTAGAAAGAGTTTATACCCATCCAGGCGTGGAATTACAAAGACCTGGATCCTGATAATGGTAGAAATGGAGACTCTAGGAAAGAGATTTTGAAGAAAGCCTCAAGAGAATTTGGTTACTGCCCAAACAAGGAGGAAAATCAAAGAGCACACCAACATTTTAATCCTGGGGGACAAGTAAAATGGTGCTGTTGACAGAGATAGGGATGATAGGACCAGCAGATGGCCAAATAAACTATTTAGTCATATCATCAACAAGCTAGTGGTAAATATTAAGCCAATAAGTACAAATACATAGAACAACAAAAAGAATATTGCCACAGAATTCACTACATGGAACTGTAGACTTGCCTGCAGCAAATATGCTACAAAAATCTGTCAATTACTTCCCAGTTGGGAGCAGTTGGTTTGCTCAGCTGTGAAACTCATGTCTGCCTTCCCTAAACAGATCCTGTTCTCTAATGCATACTAAGGACAAATCCTACTGTGCTTCAGTGCTAACTGAGCAGGCCAGAAAATGACCAGGGTATTTCCCCTTGAGCAATGCTCACTGCATAGACTCAGATTCATGTATTCAAGACAACATGATAGCCAAGTTGCAAGCCAGCATGACCTGAACAGAGAAGGCTGAGAGTCTGTGTAGTGAATGACCACAGCCCTGGCCTTTCTTTCTACTCCCACTGCTTAGCACTATGCCTGGCATACAGTAAGCCCTTCCAAATTCCTTGTTGCCTCACTGACTGTAGCAGCACAGTCCCAAATTTAAGAGCCTGACAGCTCTTGGGACTCCAAAATCCCTATTTGCTTTCCTGCCAATCCTTAGCTTCCTAATCACTCTAACAAAGAAAATGCTTCCCCCCTCTCACCACACACACACACACACACACACACACACACACACACACACACTGTCACACACTCCCATCCCTGAAAAATGCTTGTTAAATACAAGTAGGCAAGAATATATGTAAATAAGGCACTCTGTACAAAGACAAAGATAAAGCAATCCTTGCACTCAAAAGGCTTACACTTCATTGGGGGTTGTCCTGGAGGTAGGGAGGGAATATATACACAGCAAATCGGTACATAGTATTTCCCAAATAATACCAAGTAATTTCAAGAGAGGGAGTGTGATAATAAATGAGAACTAGAATTAAAAGAGAATAGAAGCCTGACTCATTATTTTTAAGAATAGAAAAAAAGAACCTCTGATTCATTGACAATCTTGAGAATTCTAAAACACCACATTCTATTTTGATGATCATGCATGACTACTTGGAGCCACTATTCATTCCTGCCCATGCGAGTCTATAGGTAGTGCACACTCAATGTTCTTTCACACACACACAATGTTCTTGTACACACACACACACACACGCGCACGCACACACGTGCACACACACACTCCCCTGGTGGTGTGTTGTCCTCTCTGAAAGATCATTTGTTGGGTCAGATCACATGATATGATAAAGCTGACTTTTCTGCTTCATTATTTTCCTAATTACGAAGCCCAGCAGTGGTGGGTCTAAATTATGTTGTGAACTGAAGCATGGAAATGTTCAGTGTGTTGTTCATAAGTGAGAGAACTCCCCTTCCCTCCCCTTGGCCTATCTTTGATCTTAATCAATGTCAAGGATCATGTGCAATTCAATTAAAAGAAAGAAATTCCTCATAGACTCTTGTTCTAAACATATTTCATTTCATGGTACAGTTGTATTTTAAGACTAATATTACAATAAATATTTTACAACAAAGTACACCCTATGTATATAATTCAAGAAGATATATCCATCTCTCTCTCTCTCTCTCTCTCTCCTATAGTCTCTCCATCCCATCCCTCCATTCCTTAAACTGAGAAAGAACAAATAAATAACAAAAACCCCATTAGAAACATATTTAGTCAAGCAACACACATTTTAGCACTGGCCATTTCCTCTGTGTGTGTGTGTGTGTGTGCATGTGTGCGTGCACAGGTACAAATTTGTACCCTCAGTTCATCTCTCAGGAGGTGATGTTTCATCTCAAATCCTCTAGAATTGCTGTTGGTCACTGAGCTGATCAGAGTTTCTAAGTCTTTCCAAATTACCTGTCTTTACATTATTACCCTTACACAAATCATTTTGGCCTTGCTCACCTCACGCTGCAACAATGCATATAAGCTTTTATTTCTCTGATAACATTCACATCTTCATTTCTAAGAGTATGATATTACTCTATAACACACATATACCATAACTTGTTCAAGCATTCCCCAAATGAAGTTTCCAGCTCTGCTGCTACAAAAAGAAGTGCTATAAATTTTATTATACACATGGATTATATCCTTTTTCATTGACCTCTTTGGTCTATGATCCTATTAGTGATATTGCTGGTCAAAAAAAATTTCAACAGTTTAATAGATTTTTGAGCATAGTTCCAAATTGATTTGACTGGACCATTTCACTACTCTACCGATAGGACATTAATGCACCTGTTTTCTAACAGTCTCTCCAGCATTTATCACTTTCTTGTTTTATTGACTTTTCTATCTTAGGTGTGAGAAGTGGAACATTAGCATTGTGCAGTTTATATTTCTCTAAACATCAGTAATTTGGGATAATTTTTTTCCTATATGGTTATGGATAGTTTGGATTTCTTCTTCTAAAACCTATCAATATTTGTCGACCATTTAACAATGGAAGAGTGTCTCTCTTTATTACAAATTTGAATCTGCTCCCTAGAAATGAAAACTTTATCAGAAAAAAAAAACCTTACTGAAATACATCCCCCCCACATCCATTTACCTGTTTCCCTTCTAATTTTAACTACACTGATTTTTTTTTGCGCAAAAATGTTTTATTTTACGTAATTAAAATTCTACATTTCAATTTCTGTGATACTCTCTTGATTAGTCAAGAAATCTTCCTCTATTCATTGATATGACAAAAATTTCTTCCAGGTACTAAGTCTAGAGTCAGAAAAATCTGAGTTCAAATCCAGTCTCAGACACTTAATAGATATGTGACCCTGGGAAAGTCACTTAACCTTTCTTTGTCTCATTTTTCTTATCTGTAAAATGGGGGTAATAATAACGCTTACACTGCAGAATTGTGAGGCCTCAGTGAGATAATAATTATAAAATACTTTGCACAGTGCCAGGAACTGTGTAAATGTTGTTGTTGTTTGTTATTGTTATTATTACTCCTTGCCCTTCTAATTGGTTTATAACATAATTCTGTATATCTAAGTCCTATGTATATTTGTGATTTCCCTTTGTATGGGGTATGAAATATTCTTACATACCTACTTTCTGCCAGACTGCTTTCCGGTTTTCCTAAAAGTCCTTCTGTAGATTGGTGAGTTCTTGCTCCAACAGCTGGGATTTTTGCTTATGGAACACTAGGCTACTGTGTAAATTTGCTTCTGTATAATATGCACTTAATCTGTTCCAATAATCAACCTCTCCATTTCTTAACCATTACCAAATAGATTCGGTGCTTATTTCTTTGTAATCCAGTTTGAGAGTTGGTATTTCTAGGAGCTCTTCCTTCCTGCTTTTCTATGAACTGACATCCTTGATCTTTTGATCAACTGATATTCTTAGTCTTTTGCTGTACCAAGTGCTCTTGTTATTTTTTCTTATTCTGTGAAGTGATCCTTTTGGAGTTTGAGTGGTATGGCATCAGAAAAATATATTATTTTAGGTAGCATGGTTATTTTTATTTTATTGGCTCAGTAACATACAGGAATGACGATTTATGTGGATCAGTTTTCTGTCCCGCAATTTTGACGAAGTTGTTAATTACTTCATTTAAAAAAAAAATTGATTCCCTGTGGTTCACTAAATAATCCATCATATCATCTGCAGAAAAGTGATGATTTTCTTTCCTCTTTGACTGTATTTACATTCTCAATTTCTTTGTCTTTACATTGTTATGGCTAGCACTTTTTAGACTATATTGAATAGTAAAGGTGATAATAGGCATGCTTGCTTTACCCCTGATCTTATTGGAAAGGCCTATAGTTTATTGTTATCACAAATTTTGCTGAATCTTGATTGCAGAGAAATAATATTCATCATATTAATGAATGATTCACTTATTTTACCCCCATCTCTCCCCCCCCAAACAGGAATGGCAATTATATCTCTCTAGAAGTTTTCTCTTCTTCTTTTGATATAATTAAAATATGATTAACCAGTCATTTTTATAGTTTTCCAAATAATGAACCTGCTCTGCATTCCTGATGTAATTCCTGGCCTGACTGTAGTGTATATACTTGGCTATATGTTGTCATTGTCTCCTCAGTAGTATTATCTCTATCATGTTTTGCACTGATATTCATTAAAGATATTTATTTACAGCTTTTTCCCCTCTCCTATGTTTTGATGTTTCGTGCTTTAGGTGTTGAGATTATATTAGTTTCAAAAAATTTGGCAGAACTCCTTCTGCTATATTTTCAGACAAGCAGCATTAAAATCATCTTTTTCTTTAAATATTTGATGGTATTCATTTGTTAATATATCTGGTGCTAGTTTTCTCCTTCCCTCTCCTTGGAAAATCCGTAAATGACTTGTCCAATTTCTTTGTTTCTAATTGTGAACTACTTAAATCATCTATTTTTTATCCTATTAATCTGGACATTCTATATTTTTGTAAATATTCATCCATTTTATTTCATTGGCATAAAACTGTTTGTAACAGTTCCTTATGATTTCATTTTTCTCTGTATTGTCTGTGAATATATTTCCTTTTTCATTTTTGATGCTGCTGATTTATATTTTTGTTTTTTAATCATTAGGGAAAGGTTTACTTTTTTTTAAAAGCTCCTAATATTTTTTCCTCCTTTCAATTCTGTTAATTTCTTATTTGATTCTCAGATTTTCTATTTTTTTTATTAAGATTTTTATTTGTTGGTCATTAGGATTTTTTTGTTTGTTTTCTTTTAATTTGTTCTTAATTGTCTGACAAATTTGCCTATCTGCTCTTTCTTCTATTTATATATATATATATATATATATATATGTATATATATATATATATATATATACATATGAAACTGTTCAGAGATACAGATTTTCCACAAT
>CM053583.1:388551279-388581670 GCA_028627135.1 Pseudochirops cupreus
GCTTCAATTACTTTTAAATATTTGCTTCAAAGATCCTTTGGTGAATATAGACACATACATGTATATATACACACATATATGCATATGTATACATACATGTATGTATTGTTATGGCTCAAAGAGACATATTTACTATATTTTTTCTATAATTGTTTGTAAAGTTTCTTATGCCCTAGCCTAGAATATGCTTATTTATTGCAAAAGCACAATACACAGAGGAAAATATGTATCTTCTTTTCTATTTTCATTCAACAATCTCGATTATATATTATATCCAACATTCCTAAAATTCTATCCAGATGCTTCCTTTAATTTTTTTCTTAGATCTTTCTAGATCTCAGATAGTTTTACTGTCTATTGCTTGCTGTAGTTCATTTAACTTGTCCCTTAAAAATGTAGATGTTATGACATTTGGTATGTATATGATGACAAGTAGATGACTTGAGGAATAGAATACTACACCTAGAGTCAGGAAGATCTGAATTCAACTCGAGCGTCAGACACTCATTATCTATTTGATTCTGGGCCAGTCACTTAACCTCTGTTCGCCTCAGTCCACTGGAAAAAGAAATGACAAACTGTTCCAGAATTTCTTGAAGAATGATGTCTAGGAATTTTATTGGGGTGGGGAGGTCATGACTTTCACGTTTTATAAATTATCTCTCCATGGTTGCTTTTTTCAGATCCATTATTTTTGTTATGAGATACCTTTGATTTTCTATTTTTTCAGTCTTTTAACTGAGTTAAAATATTCCTTATTGTCTCATGAAGTCATTACCATTCATTTAGTCAACTCTAATTTTCATGACATTTTTTTTTCTTGTGTGTCATTTCATGCCTCATGTTCCAAGCTGTTAATTCTCTTTTCTAAAACTTTTTTTTCCCCTATGGCTTGTATTTCTTTTCCAATTTTTCCTTCTACATTTTGCCCTTTGGTTTTAAAATAATTTCTAGTTCCATTTTAGACATTTGCTTCATTACTTCTAAGTATTCTAATTGAATATGACCCAAGCTATGTTTTCCTCTTGTGCTTAACTTATAGTTGTTCTGAAATAATTTTCTTCTTTTAGGGTATTTCTTGGGCCTCCCTGTTATAAAAGCTCTTCCCCCCTCCCATGGTTTTTTCCCATATTCTTTGAGCCTCCTTCTTGACTTTGGACCTTATATTAGGACTGGGCTCTTTAATTTTCTGAAGCAAAATTTCAACTAAACTTTTGTCATCTCGGTTCCATCTACTACTCTTTTGGTGGTATTAAGGATTTATAGAAATACCTCAGGTTGGCAAGATCTCAGAATTTCAGGGATATCTCATGTTGGCAAGATCTCAGACTTGCAAACTGTTAGTCTTCCCAAAGTGGTCAAATCCAGAGCAAAGTCTACTCACTTCCCTCTTTTTTCTGAGCTCAGCAATTTCCTGAGCTGGGTTTAGATCTGAGTAATAAAGATAATAACTGTAGTAGTAGTTGTGGTAGTAGTGGTGGTAGTAGTAGTAGTAGTAGTAGTAGTAGTAATATCAGTAATAGTAGTAGTGGTGGTAGTAGTGGTAGTAGTAATAATAATAGGAGCAGTAGTAGTAAATATTTATATTGCACTTACTATGATCCAGGCAATGTGCAATGTGTAGTACAATTATTATCTCATTTTATCCTCATTACCAACTGGGAGGTAGTTGCTATATTTATCCCCATTTTACAGATGAGGAAATCAAGGCAAACAGTGGTTAAGTGACTTGGTCAGGGCCACAGATTTAGTAAGTGTCTGAGGCCGGATTTGAATTCTGGTCTTTCTGAATCCAGGCCTGGAATTCTATCTACTGGATCATCTAGGTAGGCAGGAAAGATATTAACATTCCCATATTGCAGATTAAGAAATCAATTTTCAATGACTTGACTAAGATTAGTACCTGAGCAAAACCACTGCAAAAACTTAAGTTTTCTAGGGTATTCCCTAGGTATTATTTTTGTTGCCTTTCATATCGTGGTAAGTGACTCTTCAGAAATGCCAAAAATGTTGGTGCAGTGGACTGTGATTATCTGCCACCTCCCACCCCATTCCTAAATATATTTCTTATCAATATAAGTAAAGTTGCTCCTTGCTCTAGGTGATTTCTATCTGGCAGATAATTTATTTGTGGAGCCTGGGATACAGAGCTAAGTATCACCATGACCTTTAAGCCTATAGATGCTTAAGGGGTTTAAAGCAAGTTTGAAGCCTGGGTGTGATGAGGTCCATTAACAGAAGTACTTACAGAGGGGGAAATGTATTCATCCACCCAGACTTCGAAACAACGACTGAATGAGAGTTTGATTCTGGTCCTTCTAAACTCTGACTTCACACTGGCGTTCAAAGCACTCTAGATAAATTCCTAAATGACTAGCCTCTTTTTGCTGTGATTATGACTAGTGCTCAAGGCTGATAATCAAATTGCTTGTGAATCAAAAGGAATAAAACATAAGGTGAAGCTGTTAGAAACCATCTACCAACAAAAAGGTCAGGGCCTCCGGCAAAGAGAGAGAGGGGGGAAAAATGACTTTTTGGTCTTATAATGGATTTATTTTTAATACAGAGGAGAGCCATTTACAGATGTGGAAAAAAAAACATTTAAAATTAGCAGTAAAGCAGATTACAAGCTTTCTTAATTCAATTTTGTCTGGCATTTATTGTGTTTAATAAAATACCTAAATGTCAACTAAATTTATAAAAATGTATTTATAGCTTAATAAATGGCAAAAACAGATTACTCATGAAGAGACATAATGTAGGGACTAATATTCTAAATTGATGTGGATTTTTGTTTTCTCTTTAAAGCAAAGATAATTAGTGTTTGTTTTTTTAAGTTCTTTTTAAAAATTCTACAGTAGCTTATAATAAAATTCATTGTTATAGTTTAAACTTCTTATGATCCCTTTATCATCATTAATGCACAACATCAAGGCAGTAAGGTATGTACATGTGCATATACAAAAGCATTGCAGCATAAGGTAGTAGATAGGGGCCGACATTGGAATAAGGAAGGTCTGGGTTCAGTTCCTGCCCCTGACACATACTAACTGTATGAAAGGACAAGTTGAAACAATTTTCCCACTTAAGATAACTTAGAAGGTAGGCAGGAAAAGCCTGTCTCATTGAGGGTAGGAGTATAGTCCAAAACAAGCCTAAACAGCACAGGTTACACTCCAGCAAGCCAGCATCACTTTGGAGTGACTGAATCAGCAGTGATGGCTTCTGAAGCTCTCAGCCTACAGATGGTAAAGGGTTGGACAACTGGTCAGAAAGAGATTACAAGGAACCATTTTCTGGCGCTGTGTGTAAGCCTTTTTCTCATGGCCCATAAGTGGTAATGGGTCACAGTCTTAGGGTGAGGTAGAAGAGCAGGAGCACTCTAGAGTGTATAGTCATTGGGGTACAGAGGCCCTGGTTATAGTTCCAGGGCAGAAAAGAGGGCTTCTGATGGCTCATAGATGAGAGCATAGGCCAGGAGAACAGTGACCATACTTCTCCTTAGATAATACCACTTTAGAAGAACTGAAAACTTACAGAGCTAGCTCAGAAAAAAAAAATCAAGAAAAACTTGAAACTTGGGACAGTGCCCCCTTCACCCTGGGAGCAGAGCACAACTTATTATTAAGTATGGAAATTCCTCGAAGAACAACAACAAAACAACCTTACCAGAGAAAATTCCTACTGTGACAGGTAAGTCAGAAGAACTCAACGGAGTCAAATCAGCAACATGCAAATTCTCAAAGAAAAGTATAATTTGTTCTCAGGACCAAAATGAATGTCTGGTAAAGCTCAAAAAAGGATTTAAATAATCAAACAAGAGAAGAAGAAAAATTGAGAAAAGAAGTGAGAGGGATGCAAGAAAATCATGAAAAAAGAATCAACATCTTGGTAGAGGTACAGAAATATTGAAGAAAAGAACACCTTAAAAAACAAAATAGTGGGGGGCGGGGGGAGTGGCCAGGTGGTGCAGCCAATAGAGCTCCAGTCAGAAGGACCTGAACTCAAACCCAGCCTCAGACACTTAACAGCTACGAGCTTGGCAAGTCAGTTAACCCAAATTATCCTGCCTTCTCCTCTCCAAAAAGCAGGAAAAATAGTAGGTAAAAGAGGTGCAAAAGTTCCACTGATAAGAATACCTTAAAAAAAGCAGAATGGGGAGTATGGGAAAAGATATACAAAAATTCACTGAAGAAAAGATTTTAAAAAATTAGAAGTGAGCAAGTGAGAGCTAATGACACCATTAGATTTCAAGCAACAAAAAAACAAAATTAAAATAATTCAGAGGAAAAAAAGAGAAGAAAGTTTGAACTATCTCATTGGAAAGACCTGGAAAATAGAACCAGTAGAGATAATTAACCAATTATGGACTACCAGAAAATCATAATCTAAGAAAGAGTCTAAACATCATGTTTCAAGAAATTATCAAGGAGCAGGAGGCAGGAAGGGGAGGAAACTATGCGGATATTCTAGAACCAGAAAATAGAAATCAAAAGAATCCACAGATCACTTCCTTAAAGAGACCCGAAAGTAAGAACTCCCAGGGAGAGTATAGCCAAATTCCAGAGCTCCCAGGTCAAAAAATAAAATATTGCAAGCAGAAAGAAAGAAATGATTAAAATATAATGAAGTACAAGATTTTAAAGCTTCTATATTAAAAGATTGGAAGGTTTGGAGTATGATACACTGTAAGACAGATGAGCAAGGATTACAACCAAGAATCATCTAGCCAGGAAAACTGAATATAATCATTATGGGGGAAATGGATATTTAATGAAATAGAGGACTTTTAAACATTCTTAATGAAAAGACCAAAATGAAATAGAAAATTTGACTTTCAAATAGATGACTCAAGCATTAAAAGGTAAACAGGAAAGAGAAATTATAATGGATTCAATAAGGTTAACCTGTTTACATTCCTAAATGGGAAAATGACACTTGTAACTCTTTATCATTATGACAGTTAGAATAGGTCTACATAGACAAAGGACGTGCCTATGAGCTGATTGTGATGGGATAATATGTAAAATAATAATAATAAAAAAATTAAGGGATGAGAAAGAATAATCCACTATGATAAAAGGGAAAGGAGAGGTAGAATGGGGGTAAATTATCTCCCATAAAAGCAATATGAAACAGATTTTACAGTGGAGGGGAATATGTACAGAAGGGTGATGAATAACATTTGAACCTTATTATCATCAGAATTAGCTCAAAGAGGAAATAACATACTCAGTTGGGAACAAATATATATTTTACCCTATAGCAGTGGTTCTCAGCCTTCCTAATGTTGTGATCCTTCAATACTCATATGTGGGTGTATCTGCATGTGGGCAGACCTGCCTGGAGATGGATAGAGGAGCCGTGTCTTGGTTCCTAAGACCATTGGAAATATGTGTTTTCTGATGGTCTTAGGCAACCCCTGTGAAAGGGTCGTTCAACCCCCAAAGGGGTTGCGACCCACAGGTTGAGAACCACTGCTCTATAGGAAGTAGGAGGGGAAGGGGATATGAGAAGAAGATAGGAAGCTGATATAAGGGAGGCAGGCTTGGAGGAGGTATTGGTTAGAAGCAAAACACTTTTGAGGAGAGCCAGAGAGAAAAGAGGGAAGGAGAAGGAGAAACCAGAGAAAAGAAGGATGGAGGGAAATACATAAGATATAGCTGAGGGAAAAAAATACATCAAGTTTCTCTGACAAAGGCCTCATTTCTCAAACATAGAGAGAAATGATTCAGATATACAAGAACACAAGTTGCTTCTCAACTGATAAATGGTGAAAGGATATAAACAAACACTTTTCAAATGAGGAAATCAAAGCTATCTAGAGTGATACGAAAAAAATGCTCTAAATCACTATTGATTAGAGAAATGCAAATTAAAACAACTCTAATGTGCCACCTTACACCTAACAGGTTGGCTAATATGACAGAAAAGCAAAATGAGAAATGTTGGAGAGGATGTGGTAAAACTGAGAAACTAAAGTAAAATTGATAGAGCTTTAAGCTGATTCAACCATTCTGGAGAACAATTTGGAACTATACTCAAAGGGCTATAAAACTATATACACCTTCTGACCCAGCTATACCACTACTAGGTCTGTATTCTAAAGAGATCTCCTCCCACAACACAAACAAACAAGGAAAAGGATCTATATGCACAAAAATATTTGTAGCAGCTTTTTTGTGTGTATAGTGGCACACAAAATTGGAAATTGAGGGGATACCTATCAATTGGGGAGCTGCTGAACAAGTTGTAGTATTTGATTGTGATAGAACACTATTGTGATATTTTTTAAAAACGATGGACAAGATGCTTTTGGAAAAACCTGAAAAGATTTAAATGCAGTGATGAAAAACAAAGTGATCAGAACCAAAAGTGTGTACACAGTAATAGCCATACTGTACTATGACCAGCTGTGAATGACTTAGCTATTCTCAGCAATACAATGATCCAAGACAATTCCAAAGGGTTTGTAATGAAAAAAAAAAATGTTATCCAACACCAGAGTAAGAACTAATGGAGTCTGAAGGCAAATTGAAGCAAATCATTTACAAAATTTCTTTATTTTTCTTATTTTGTTTGTTTTGTTGTCTGTTTTTCCCCCATAACATGACTAATGTGGAATACATTTTGCAAAACTCCACGTGTATAACCTATATATCAATTTGCTTGCCTTCTAAATGAGGAATGACGGGGGGGTGGGTGGGGAGAGAATCTGGAATTCAAATAAAAATTTTAATGGATGTTAAATATTGTTTTATATGCAATTGGGAAAAATATTTAAAAATGTAAAAAGATATCAATTACTAGCTGTTTTTAAACTCTCTACATATATACACCAATATACAATACATATTCATACTAAATGCATGAATACACATATATTATATATATATATATATTTAGTCTGAATCAGAGATGATTACATATGTGAGAGTATGAGATGTGTATGTATGTATGTATACACTCAAGAGACAGAGTTATAGACATATGGGAAAAGATGCATAGAGAGGGGCTGGCTAATATCTTGTAAAAGTATTCCAATACATTGTCTTACCACATAAATCATTCTTATATTGCTAGAATACCAGTTTGTTTCCAATATTTTTTAACAAACAAATGACTTTATAGGTGCACTTACACCTAAAGTCATTCATTAAAAAAAATCAAAACACTTATCTATCATCTAACTATCATCTCTATCATCTATTTTTACACATATACAACATATACAAATATATGTGTACATGCATACATGCATACATACACACATATTTGTTCAGTTCCTAGTCATGTATGACTCTTCATAACCCTGTGGACAATATGGTCCATGGGATTTTCTTGGCAGAGCTATTGGAGTATTTTGTCATTTCTTTATCTAGTGAATTACAAGAAACAAAAGTTAAGTGACTTGCTCAGGGTCTTACAGTAAATGTCTGAGGATGGATTTGAATTCAGGTCTTATTAAATCCAGGCCCAATGCTCCATCCACTGATCCAACTAGCTGCCTCCAATATATATGTATACATGTACATATATTTATATATTCTCCTTTCCCTTCTGAGTAGAGAGCTGGAGTATGGAGCAGTAAACTCCTCCCAAAGCTTTTCTTTATAGAGTGCTGGGAATTGAACTTTTCAAGTTATTCTCTACTTTCTGTTAGCATCTCTGCTTGGTTTGGCCTCCACAGAACCTCACACCTCAATAGGGTTACATGCCGGTCATGCTCCCTTACTTTTCCTATTGTGTGTGTGTGTGTGTTGTCCTCTCCCTTTAAACTGAAGGCTCAGGGGGCAAGTATTGCCTTTCTCTTTTTCAAAAAATGTGTATCTCATGCCTAGAATACAGTAGATGCTTAATAAATATATACTTTACACACACACATAAAAATTTGGGAGCTACTTGAAGGCAAGGATTTTCTTCTGCTTCTTTTCACGTCCCCAGCACTTTATACAGTATCTGGCACATGATAAGTGTTAATAAATGTTTACTATTGATAATTGACCTATACACTAATATAACATGCATATTTATATCAATTTATGTATATTGAAACTTAAGGAAAATGGATGACTTGTGGTAACTTATCCCAACCAGTTAAACTTAAAAACTCTAGATTATCCATGTAAAGGAAGCTACTTCTAGTTTCGAGGAAGACTAGTAATCCATCACATTTATGTCTCTGGCCATTCATATATTAAAATTCTGGTGGTTTTTTTTTGTTCATTTCTGCTTTGTTGCTGTTGTTTTATTTAGCCCTTGGCATCTTCATCCTGATCAACTCAGCTTCTCTAGACAGTTAAAGGAATATTTTATTTTTTCCTTTTATTTTCTATTTTTTTAATTAATTTTTTATTGATTTGTTTGTTTACTTTTAGTTTACAAGATTCAGTTCCACAATCCCTTGAGTTTCAAATTTTCTCCCCTCCCATTCCCTTCCTCCCCTGCCCCCATGGCAGCTTGCAATCAAGTATAGGATCTGCAAATACTTTCACATTAAACATTAGTCTGGTTGTATAGAAGGCTTGTAACCGATGGAGTGAACAGTGGGAAAGAAGAAAAAACCAAACATGGAAAAGAAAGAGAGCAGGTAGCGTACTTCGGTCTCCATTTAAACTCTATTCTTTCTAGATCTTTCTCTGAATTTAGACATCTCCTTCCATCCTGAGTTAAAGGAATATTTTAAAGAAATAATTTGTGTTTTCTTTGTCTAACCGTGGGTCAAACGTTATCAATACATCCTTACAGGGTTGTATATTTTAAAGGAAAAACTATGTTTAAAATAAAGCTACAATGTGAGATGAATAACTAAGAAGCAAAATAACCATTTGAATAGGGTTTATTTTAAAAATATCTACATAATAAAATCTGAAGTTCTTTTAGTATAAATTATCTAACAATCACTAAACGTCCATTAGCCAGCAACTTCAATTGCCCAGAATAATTCTGTACTGCCCTTATAGGAGAATGGGGCTTATTACAAGGAAATGAGCTCATCAAGCTGAGGATTTCATTTTAAAAAAATATGAGTGAATAAGAACAATAGCAACCAACAAAAGGCAACCACAACTATAAGTTGAATATCCACCCATATCACTTCTATAAAAGCATCTGTTTAAAAAAATAAATAAAAGAAAAAAAAACAAAACCAAATATCAAAGCAATACCATCATAATTGTGGAGAAAGTCCACTCATCATTGCTAGTGAATTTTCTAACATTGGAGACAAATATGGCACTCAAGGTCACTAAAAAAAAAATATACTATTTGACCTCATAATTATTTCATTTAAAAGTCATCTGGAAAATGATATCTGAAAGGGCAGTAAGAAAGTACTCCTATTCAGGGATTTTCTAAGTAAAACCAGTATATTATGTGTACTCTATTAGACTGTAAGTTACAGGGAATGTTTTTCCTTTGCTTATATGTTTCTTTCTAACAATTAATAAAGTGCCTAATACATACTGAGTAATTAAATGCTTTTCCATTAATTAATTAATTCATTCATTCATTCAATCAATCAATCAGTCAGGAGTTATGAATTGTCCTCTTTCCAATATGCCAATGCATTTATTCAGACTCTATAGAAGCAGAGGCATTTTCAGATTGATGAAGGGACCCCCTCTTGATCCTCCTGCCCACATGTAAGTGGCTCATTTTTAAGAGTGACAAGTAGAAGTATCTAGAAATATGAAAAGAAATTCATGAAATTATAAGAAGAGGAAAGAAAATACATGAACATACTATGATGCTACTTAAATGGAGGTGCGAAATGTTGGGTATTTAAAATTGCTGCTATACTTCATGTATTGAAACAAAACAGGTTTCTGTGTGAACTTTAGGTGGAAACTTTGATTAACAGGAATATGGTATTCTCTAGGGATTCCTATTAACTGAGGTTTTACTGTCATTTAAAAAACATTGGTCACCTCAAGATGGAAAGTGCAAAAATAAGCAGAAGAGCAACCTACGATGGCTATTATTTAAAGGGTGATGCCAATAGACTATGGCATAAATCTCTGGTAATTACAATGTCCAAACTTGGTCCTCACCTGCAAAATATAATTCCTGTGATCATATTCTATTTTGCTGTAGTTATTTAGTTATATCTGACTCTTCATGATCCCACTTGGAGTCTTCTTGACAATGATACTGGGGTGGTTCGCCATTCTCTTTTCTAGCTCATTTTATAGATGAGCAAATTAGGTTAAGTGACTTGCTTGGGGTCATGCAGTTTTAAGTGCCTGAGGCCAAATTTGAACTCAGGTTCTCTAGACTCCAGGGAGGGTACTCTATCCACTGTTCCACCTAGTTGTCCTATCATTTTCTATTTTATAATCAGCCAATAACAGTACAACTACATGGAGAATTCTTTGCAACTACTTTTTATTTGTCTTGCAAAATTACTTATGCTTAGGAACTTTTTTTTGGACTAAGATTTTAATTGAAAAAAGATATTTTAAATATTTAAGAAATTCGTCATTTTATTTCACCATTCTTGTATGTTGTAGAATCAATTTTCTATGTAATAGCAAAATTTTTCCAACTTGAGTTTTATTTATTTTTCCCCACTAGATCTGTGATTTCACAAGCTCATGAATCTCCTAGTACAAGTCTGTACATTCTCTGCAATTTATAATCATATTTTGCTTAACACTGTAAATATAAGGCAGAGGTGGGTTGTGAGTTCAAGTCTTCCCAATTTCAAGGTCAGCTTTCTCTCTACTGCTACAAGTCCTATAGTTAATTATATCTAATTAATTGTAGTTGGTTATTATGTATAATTGGTGATAATTATTGTTTAAGTCCATTTAATTAAACTTTGCTAATTATCTATATTCTTTTGTATTAGGAAAATACTATGTTTCTTACCACCACCTTTCTTTGGCATAGTAATTTCATGCTTATCTAGTGGTTTAACTTCTAGTAAACTCTCCAATTTGAACTGAATTCAGATTTTTAAATAAAAAGGAAAAAAAAGTTCTGAGCAGTATTTCATGATTAACGGGGGAGGGGGAATGAGAGAGGAAGGGAGGGAAGAGAAAGAGAGAGAGATGGAGGGAGAAGAAAGAGAGAGAGAGAAAGAGAGAGAGAGAGGGAAGGAGGGAGGGAAGAGAAAAAAAGAGAGAGGGAGGGAAGAGAAAGCGCGAGAGGGAGGAGGAGAAAGAGAGACAGAGAGAAAGAGAGAGAGAGAGAGAGGCAGAGACAGAGAGAGAGAGAGAGAGAGAGAGAGAGAGAGAGAGAGAGACAGAGAGAGACAGAGAGAGACAGAGAGAGACAGAGACAGAGACCCTTTCACTCTTTTTAAAGATTATAACGAGAGGAAATAGTAAAGAGAAGGAATTTCAGAATTCTGGGGTTAAAAAAAGACCTTTGATAGAATCATAGACTGGAAAAGACCTTAGAAAGTATTTCATTTTAAAGATGAGATTGAAGAAGCATGAAGATGGCTCTGTATTGTAAGAAGAGAATAACTCCTCCACAACATCACTGTTTTACATTAGTAAAGTATCGCTGGCAAATCTGGAACATCCATGAAAAGACGTTGTGGTCCACTTGACAGAATGTGGAATTTGAAGTCACTGTACAGATTTATCACCATCTAACCTTGGGCAAATTACTTACCTCCTCTGGTCCCTAGTACTTCCTCTATAAAAGGAGCAGATTGAGGCTACTTGACTCAAAAGGTTCCATCTAGCTTGAAATCTCTAGTTCTAACCTAATACTCTGATGGCACTTCAGTACTACACAATACAATACAATAATTAACTCTCAGAATGTGAGTCTGCTGAAAGACAGCCTCAAAATGAGAAAGATGGGGTTTAAGGCCCATCTCTGACACATACTGGCTATGGCAACTCTCAGTTCTCTCAGGAAACTTTTTAAAACTATGCAATAGAGACTTTCTAAAACTACGAAATACAGTTCCCAATCTAATAATAAGAGTTTCCTTTCCTGGTATTCCAATAAAATCCTAGGTCCAATTCCCCTCCCCTCATCACCTCTGTGTTTATATGATCGATTATTCCTGAGTGATTAAGAAAGCATGAAAATAATTTTACAAACTTACATTAAAACATTTTGAAGGTTTTTCATCTGGGATAATTAAAATAAAATTTTAATCACTTCATAGGTTATTTTTTACTTATAACTTCTTTGGAACAGATCAATAACCAATGAAAATAGATGAGAATTTTTTTTTGAATTAATGATCTGCTGTTACCCAAAAGCACATTACAGTTTGTGGAAGTGCTAAGATGTTCTTCCATTTTAAGAAGTTTCCCAATATGTAATTGGCAGATTTTACTTTCCTCCAAATTTATGCTTTTTATCTTCTAGTCTCCCATCCATTGAATGGGACATATGGAATACAGGTAGTCTCTATAGGCACATTGTTTCCAAATTGGTTTAAATTTAGCAGCATTTCTTTTATCCCGTAGAATCAGTATGCTACCAACTTCTAATTTGGATGTCACTCAAATTACTTTAAACTCATTCTCTATCAACCTTTACTCCTCCTCTCCTCTTGATAAAGGTTCAGGTTTTTAAAAGTCCATTTAGTTTCAAGGTGCACATAAAACATAATTATGAAGCTGTTTCTTCAAAATACAGGGTTAATTAGATAATTAGTTGGGTTGAACAAAAGAATAAGTACAGCAGGTTAAAAGAGAAATCAAATGTACTAATTGTAGCTTAGGAATTATACATGCTAGGACAGAGAAAAGGTTTGGAAATGTGGAAGTTCAGTTGAGGCAAACTGAAATAATTTGACAACCAGATGAAGATAGCTCTGTCAATGAAAGTTTCAATTTCTTAAGTACTTGTTCTATTTTCATACTATCATGACTATTTTAAAAATACAGTGAAAGGTTTTATAGTTCAAGGTCATTAACTCAAAAGTAAATCTTAAATTCTAAGGCAGTGCAGTGAAAAAGATGCCCATCATTGCAGTGAGGAACAACCTCAAGTGATAGACCTCAAGTCCTACCACTGACAGTTACTACCTGCATGTCAATAGAAGAGTGACTTAAGCTCTCATGCCTCAGACTTTAAGTGACTGAAGAGTTGAACATATGTACTAGTGAAGGGAATTTCTGGACCACCACTCCCCTCCCCAAATGAAATCATCTGTGAGTCAATAAAAACATCTTTAATGGACCATGATTTCTTAGTAGCCTACATCTCGCCCCTTGTCATAGTTCCATGGGAAAAAAGAAAATGGGCAAAACCAAAGGCATGTGGAAAACCTCCTCACAGAACCTACAAAATGTCTAGGATTTTCTAATTTTTCCCAGAAAAAAATAATTTTAAAGGATTATTAAGTAATAACCATCACATAATAAATGTGGGCAAAATTCCCACTGATGCTAATGGGAATTGAGAAATGCTACTGAAAAGGGTATCAGGCAGCCTTGCTCTAAGACAGATAATTCAGCATCTTATCTGTTCATCCATTCCTGAAAATGAATATAAATTTACTGACATTTCACTAAAAATATGGGAAATAACTCAGCTTGAAATTGTTTACCAAATCTTAAATTTGACATATATGAAAGACATCACTATATATGCCTGAATTGGCTCCATAGTCACAGGGTATGTCTCTAGACAAAATCAGCCCAGGGGGATGAGACCTCTGGGCTGGGATTTTTCTTGTCATTTTTCTTTGACATGTTTGGAAGGCATCAATTATGCAGATGAGTTCTTTAACTCCTCCCTTTGGTTGCATAATATGTACAAGGCTTGTTTATAGACCTCTTGGTCTCCCCTTTCATCATTCTTCCTCTCTGTTGTATGCTTTTGTTCAGGAAAAAAAAAAATTCTTAACATGAACACAAGTGGGAATCGCAAACCTTATAGAATACCTAAGTGAAGATTCACCAAGCAGATCTGAAAGGTGACTTTTTTTCTTAAAGTCCAATTTTCTCCTTCAATGGAATTATACTTTTCTTAAGGGGAAAAATGATAAGATAAACTAAGTAAACACAGCTCTGCCTACAATACCTGTCACCTGTAATCTTTGATTTTGTCCTTTATTCTTCCTTTCACCTAGAATCTCAAAGCAACTTTTGTGATTTCTATTTACTTAAACCCAGTCATCATAAGATGTCAACATTTCTAAGTCCATTCTTGGAGTCATTATTTTCTTCTTGCCCACCCACCCAGAAGCCTTTAAGGTCTGAGTCTCTTCCCAAAAATGTATCTCTTTTATCAAACAGCACACTTAGTCAATCAGCATTTCCTTCTGACAGACTTTAATGTTTTCTAATGTCTTCTCCAGGAAGGGTTATTAGCAATGGCTGGTTCTTTAAAAAGTGATTAAAAATGTTTATGGTTTTTAAGTATCACTAGCAGCACCTCATATATCGAGGCAACATTTTAGATACTTTAGACAACTGAATGACAATTCATTCTTTTTCCATTAAATTAATTTTTATTCAAATATCTTAAAACAAGCATTCAATTTCTTTAAAAAAAATTGCTATTTCAGGAGACTTAGAAGAGACTTTAACAAAAATGCTGATGAGTTTGCTTAATTAATGCTATCTTATTCTACCATCCATTTATTAGTTTCATATTACAAAAAAAAAAAAGAAAAAAGAAATAATACCAAATCTTCAAGGATCTTAAATTTTCATCCTGTGTTCTTAAAGTTTAATTCTCTCTGTCTCTCTCTCTGTCTGTCTGTCTCTCTCCTCTATACTTATATCATCTTCCTCATATAATCACATACATATGTATTATATATACAAATATGTATGCATATATTTGCATGTGCCTATGTTAATTAGATAGGAAGGAAGGAAGATAACAGAAAAATGGTAAACAAATCCTATGGATACAGAATTCACTGATTATGTTACCTAAATCTCTCAATGAATATTTCATGCTTATAGACTAATCCAATCCCACCACCATTTGTTGATCACATATCATTACATTATTCCTATTTTTGTCTTTCCATTCAGTCATTGAGCCATTCAGTAAAAATTGTTGCCTGGTTCTCATCATTGTTGGTGCTGTGGTAGATAAAATCACAACTGACACTGAGATCTTTTTAACGTTTGCAAAGTACTTACCTTTCATCATCCCATCTAAGCTTTGGAGTATCCTTGTGAGGTAAGTACCATAGTTTGCTATTCTTCTCAGTTTACAAATGAGAAAATTGGAACTCAAGAGATTAGGTGACTAGCCTGTGGTCAAACAGAAAGTAGCACAAGCGGAATTTAAATAGGTTACTGTTGAGGTATATCAGTGGTTCTCCGATTTTTTGGTCTTAAGACTCCTTTACACTTTTAAAAATTAATGAGCATTCTTGGGCTGGTGTCTTGTACTGGGGGTAGGGTCACTGGAGTGGGCAATGCAATGATCTAAGACAATCCTAAAGGATTCATGATGAAACAGGCTATCCTCCTCCAGAGAAAGAACTGATGTTATGTGAATACAGACTATTTTTCAGTTTCTTTTTTTTTTTTGAGTCTTCTCATACAAAATGAATAATATGGTAATGTTTTACATGATTGCACAAGTACAACCTATATTGGATTTCTACCATCTCAGGGAGGAGGAAGGGGAGGGAGGGGGGGAGCAAATAGAATATGAAACTCAAAACTTAAAAATGTTTAAAAAAAGTGTTTTAACATATAATTGGGGAAAATGAATTAATTTTTTTTAAATTAGTGGGCAAACACCCTCCCCCCAACAAGAGCTATTGTCTATATGGGAGATTCTACACACACACACACACACACACACACACACACACAACCATGTTAGTAATTAAAATGTCTTAGTATTATTATGAAAGTACTTTTGAACTTGTGAATTCCTGAAAGCATCTTGAGTACCCACAAGAGTCCATAGATCACATTTTGACAACCACTACTCTACATAATGCTGTTTTTCAAGAGATATAATGTAAGCTAGTCTGACACTCAGGCATTTGTAGTCTTGATGGGGACATGAGACTTGTACACTTTAAAAAATTAGAGGACAATACAGGATGACTTAATTTGCCATTATGTGTGGCAGAGGAGATAATACAAATATTTCTTTTTCTACTGAAACAATTATCTCCAATATTAGTGGGCATTATATAATCATAGTTTGAGAAGTACAAGGGACCTTACAGGCCATATGGTCTAATTCCTTTACTTTATTGAGACCAATAAGGGCTAAATATTATTTCTATGATGAAACAAGGAGGATCTAGGTGGTGCAGTGGATAGACTACAGGGCCTGAAGTTAGGAACACCAAAGTTCAAATCAGTCCTCAGCAACTAGCTGTGTAATACTATGCAAGTCACTTGACCCTGTTATCCTCAGTTTCCTCATCTGTTAAATGACCTGGAGAAGAAAATGGCAAGCCACTCCAGTATTTTTGCCAAGAAAATGTCCAATGGGATCACAAAAAAGCAGACATGGCTGAAAAGATTGAACAACAATTAAAATGATGAAATAAATATGAAGGTGTACAGACAGTATGTACACCCAACTCCTTAAGTGACAAAATCCATCCATCTTTTCATTGCACCATGAATCTTTGGATAGTTAATAGTCTTGTTTGTATCCGTTAGGGAAGTGTGCTATTAGATCAGTATTTTAAACCATATAGTTAGTGTGTCTCTTCAGTATCCATTAAGTTCATTTAAAAAATCTTAGAGCTGCTGCTCTTTGTCTTTCATTCTCAAAGTGGACCATGACATTAGGGGAGGTGTTGTCATGACATGAAAGTGAATTGGATTTAAGTGAGAGAGGGTTATGCAGTAATCAGTCTCCCTTTCTCCTCCAATGCCATCTGGGTCCTGTGGCCAGATATGGCTCAGGATGACTGTAGATAAGTACCATGTCCAAGGCTATGTGCTAGGATGTCAGTGATTATGGCTAATAAAAGTCATAGTCTTGTGCTCAAGGAACTTACAATCCAATAGGAGAAATAAGACTCCTATATGTAGATAAGAACCACTCTAGGCAGCATATCAAGATCTTGTGATTTTAAGTCTAACCTCAACTCTTCCTTCTTCCTCATCCCATGGGATACAGTCTCCAAATCTTGTGAATTCTACCCCCACACCCTTATTCTCCCTTTCTCTTCAAATCACATGGCCTCCTTCCCTTGCTTTTAAAGATTCTTGTGATAGTCCTTCTGCTTCCAGTCTCTCCCATCTCCAATCCATCCTCCATATAGCTGCTTAAACAATCTTCCTACAACATGTTTCTGATAATGCTATCCACTTCTGAAAACCTTCCTGACTCCCTATTTCCTTTACAGCAAAATATTTGGCACTAAGAATCCTTCAATATGGCTCAAGCCAACTTTTCCAGATTTACTCTACTTTACTTCCCCTGATCAGTTCTACAGAGACACAGCTGTTGTGTACTAGATAGGAAACTGGTCTGGGAGCCAGGAAAAGCTGAGCTCAAGTCCCATCTCTGAGAATTCCCAGTCATGTGACACTGAGCAAGTCAATTCAGCTCTCAATGCCTCCAGGCAACTCTCCAAGACAAAAAATTGCACAGAAGGTGTTGCCTGTCCTTGGTATATGGAATTTCTTTATATGGGAATCCCCTAGATCAGTGAGATAACAGGTATAATCTTAATCCACCCACTCTAGATAATAGTCTTTTTGTTGCTGCTCTAGGATTGGAATGTGTCTCTTCCTCACCATAAAATAATAGAAGACAATATTTATATAACTCTTTAGGACTTGAAAAGTGTTTTACCTATATTATCATATGATCCTCATAATACCATTATGAGGTAAATATTTTTAGTATCCCCATCTTCCAGGATAAGTGAGACTGAGTTAAATGACTTGTCCAAGTTCACACAGAGGCAGAATATAAGCTTATGGCTTCCTAACTCCAGATCCAACATTCTATCCCTTGTGCCAATTTACTGCCTTTTTTCCTTTAAAGCACAAGTTGGGTGCCCTTTGTATTGGAAACCTCTCCTTTTCAAGCAGTCCACAAGCCTTTATTAAGTGCCTACTGGGTGCTTAATCATTAGTGGTCTCTTCACTATTTTTTTTTATATTCATACCTTGATTTACAAATTATATATTTTATTAAAACATAAACTCCTTAAAGATAGGGACTGAGATTTTTGGTTTTTTAGTTTGTGTCTCCCAGAGGTTAACACAGTACCTTTGCACCCAGTGCCTTTGCTTAAAAAGTATTTGTTGCGTTAAATTGAACTTAAGTCAACATCAACATCACATGATCAAGACATGTCAATCCTATCAGAACTGAAACAAGAACCCCTTTTGCAGGTTGATAAACCCAGGAAAGGCCTTTGCAAATGCATGTTCTGCTATTTATACTGTATATGTGTGACCTTGAGCATGCCAGATCATTTCTCTTTGTCTTAGCTTCCTCATCTGGAGCAGTGTTGAACCAAAAGGCTTACAAAGCCTCATCGTATCTCTTGAGCAGAGGAACTTTATTTAATTCTACACATAAGGAGTAGACTAGGGGTTATACTTTACATAAAATATTATGCCTTCCAAAATTACATTAATAATTAGAGACCAATTCTCAATGTCCCTGAGTCTAAGGAGCCCCCTAGGAGTCTGGCAATGCCAGAACTCTTGAAGATAGAGCAGGTTGGTTCTAGAAAACTTTCTAAGAGCCACTCGGAGGTGAGTATTAGATATAGGATTTGGGATTTCAAGGGAACCTTAGACATAATATAATTTAATCTTCCCCCTTTCATAAATAGGGTACTTAAATTCTAAGGATATAAAGAGGCTTGGCCAAAATAGCAGAGCTGGAATTGACATCCTCTTCTATTACTTCCAAATGCAGGCCTGTTTCTACTATTATGGGATTCCTTCAGTCACCAAGTGGTTAAATTTGTCTAATTATCACATAAACGGTCCATGTCATTAGAAAAAGGTTAGGAATGGGATAAAGATAGGAAGTGGCCCATGATTTCAATGATATAGGAAATTTCCTGCAGGAAAAATCCCCTTATCAATGCAAATTGATACTTCCTCTGTAGCTAATAGCCTTCTAGAGCTTCTTAGACCACAGAGAGATTCACTGAGCCCAGGCTCACACAGTCAGTGTATGTTAGAGCTAAGATTTGAACCCAAGGTTTCTGAGGTCAACACTATATTCACTATACTTGTTACCACGTTTTCAAATTAGAAATGCCATGAATTATCTCTTCAGGCCTCCAAGAAACCATTTAATTAAAACACATCTGGAAGAATGAGGAGGCAAAAAATTCTTTGTTAGCATGTCCAATTTACGTGCTAAAAAAACTGTTTGCCCACAGTGGTGACATCTTAAAGAAGATGATGTAACAGAGAACTATAAACCAAGACTATAATTGTAGCTTTAAGTTACACTATTTTTCCAAAAAGAATACTACCCATATTCACTAAATCTCAATTATCCTTGTTGGTTGACTTTATAATAAATTATTGTTTAGAAACAAACAAAAAAAGATCGGTTGCTCTGTGTGTGTGTGTCTGTGTGTGTTTTCTCTGCTCCTTCTTTCATAGGACACTATTCCAGGTGATGGACAAGTTTAGAAAATAACAGAATTATCAATCTACCAAGAATAGCTGGAGGAGCGATGGATTAGAGTCAGAAAACCTGAATTCCAATCCTGGCTCTACCATTTACTACTTGTGTGACCTTGGAAAAGTAAATTGACTCCTCAGTTTCCTGATCTGTAAAACAATAATCAGGGTAAATTATAGTCAGAGACGTCAAACTCTTAGCCTAATTTGTAACTAGAACCAGATTGGAAAATGTTTAGCAAAATAAATAAAAACACAATATGAAATAGACTGTGTTAATTTGAGGCTTTCTAAGTCAATAGGTGGTCTGCAGGGATCTGCTTCTATTTGAATTTGACACCACTGACTAAGTGACCTCTAGGGACTCCTTCAAGCTCCAAGTCTAGGATGCTACTTAAATTATAACTAGAATTTTAGCCGAATCTTGTGCATTCTTAGTTCCCTGTTTTATCTTGTGTTTGTTGTTGTTCATCTGTTTGCTTGGTTAGTTGGGGTTTTTTTGAGAGGTGGGGTTTGGTCCAGTTTGCCATTTTCATTCCTAGCTATTTGGGGATATTTTCATATCTCTTCCTTTCCCCTGACAACTCCTGCCCTTTAACTTCTCACCACATATTAGTTTAATCTATCCTTTCACAATTCTGACTCCATTTCTGCTTACATGTCCATGTGACTTTAGCATCTCTCTTTAGCACTCAATTTAATTCCATTTCCTACCGCCTACCCACAATCCCTTAGCACATGTTTTCTAAGTTCAAAAATGATTTCTCTGTTTACCTCATTTCGTTTTATCTTGCACCATGGCATGGAGAATGTTGGACTTGAACTCCTAAGACATGATTTTGAATCCTGCTTCTATAATTATCTACATCTCAGACTTCCAATGAGGAAAAATGAAGAAGTTGAATTAGAAGAACTCAAAACTTCCCTGCTGGTCCCCCTACTGCCTAATCTTGAGGCAGAGAAGTCATGTCCATTGTACCTAAGCAGGTACAAAAGCAGGAGAATACGCAATGTGAGTTATTTAGTCAAAGATACTATTTATGTTCTATTTCTTTCTTTTTCCAACCCTCCTCTAAGTCTTCTGATCCTGACCTAGAAGTTCATCTTTGAGGGAATTCCCTTTCCATTACTGCAGATGGTCACTTTTCTTTGACTCATAGACATAGAGGGCTGCTTTGGGGAACTGAGGAGTTAAGTGATTACCCTTGGGTTAAATAGCTAGCGTGCAACAGACAAAGGACTTGAATAAATTTCTTCCTGATAAAGGCCAGGCTTCTAGCCACAATGCCAGACTGTCCTTTTTTTATTTTTAAATCCTCATTATCATACTCAGGTTATCTCTGCTTTCTTTTCTCTTTACATGTAAATATTTTACAGGATTATAGGGTTTAGAGCTAGAAGAATACTTGGGGTTCTCAGAATCACAGAGAGAAGGATTCAGGTTCAGGCCAATTTCTTTGTCCAATCTCTTCATTTTACAAAGGAGAAAAGTGAGTGGAAGTTTGAGTATTCTATTGTGGATTGATTGAATGACTAATGATTGAGTTGCCCCATGAGTGGAAGTTTGATTATTCTATTGTTTCTTGTTAATGATTGAGTTGCCCCATGAGTGGAAGTTTGAGTATTCTATTGTTTCTTGTTAATGATTGAGTTGCCCCATGAGTGGAAGTTTGAGTATTCTATTGTTTCTTGTTAATGACTGAGTTGCCCCATGAGTGGAAGTTTGATTCTATTGTTCCTTGTTCTGAATATTGTGGCCACTGTAGTGAAAACTGTGTAGCCATTTTCTATGATAAGATGTAATGTTATAAAATGTAATGTTGTGAAATTTATACTGTGATATATTGTGAATGTTTGTCTTGATTTGTAATGGAATAAACAGTGTTCACTATATTTTGTTATCTGAACTCTAAAAGCCATTCACAGTAGCGTTCCTTTGGGAATCTGCTGGTGCATGGCATTACACCTATCCATCATATCACTTAACTGCCATAGCTATTGATGTACAACCACCCACAAATTACTTGTATTTATTTTGTAAATACTTCATATTTAATTATCTGTATATTTTGTTTCTCCAAATGGAACATAAGCTTCTTGAAGTCAAGGGTTTTTACTTATGCCTTTGTATCTCCAGTACCTATCATAGTGCTCGACATATAAGAGGTGCTTAAGAAAAGAGTCTTGATCTGTTAATATTGATGACCAGTTATTTCCTTTCAGTACTATTGTTCTTTCTCTCAGAGCCCCTCTGAAACTTTGCTCATTTGAAATTGTAACAGAAATCATGCTGGATCTCATATTGACTTTGCTCAATGAGTACAGTAGCAGATTAATATACACATATATCAATAGGTTGTGTATCAATTTATTTTATGTTAAAAATTGGTTATTAATGCACTTTAGTAGTTGTTAGATGTCTCTTTCCCAATGCCAGCCCCAGAGATGAACCTTTATGACACAAAAATCATGCTCTAAATAATTCTGACTATGTCACCTAGCTTATCTTTCAACTATGGAATCTGAGAGCCAGCCTGAGTCAAGATGAAAAGATCTCTCCTTGGATACTTAATGCTGACTGAAAAGATCATGATTTACTGTGGCCTAGTGGTAGGAGAACTTTGTACTCCATACCTTGTGCCTCTTAAGGATTATCGAATTAAGGATGATTGGAAACTAATCTCCAATTAAGAAAGAAGACTTTTTGACTGAGAGATTAAGACAATGTGACCTAGGGGTGGAAAACTTTGACCTTTATACTTTGTGTCCCTAAAAGAGGCTTGCTCCTTAAGGATGACTGAGTTAAGGACTTATTGTGGCCACTTTAGTGATAAGTTGTTAAGTTATAACATTTGTTTCTGTAAATGTTTTGCTTTAATTTACTGCTGATGAAACAGAGAGTTCATTATAATATGTGATCAGAACCTTAGAACTATCCACAGCAGCAGTCCTCTGGAAAGCTGCTTGTGCTTGGCTTTACAAACCCATTTTCATATCCACTCGAATTGTCCCAATGTTTTTAGCCACCCCCAGTTTGCCCCTTCAATACAAAGTGTTCTGTCTCTTCTTGCCAAAGCATAAATGGACTTTCCTACCTTTAGAATGAGAAGGGATTGACTTTTAAAAGACTGGACTGACCCGAATCCTGGATTTACACAACCTAGGACCCTCCCCCCTTTTCCTTGTTGTCATCAGCATTAGGCCCCCTTCAGGAGTTTTAAACCTCCACCCTTGTATGCCACACCCTTAAAAGCATTAGGCCCTTTTTCAGGAGTTTTTGACCTCCACCCTTGCTTGTGACCTTTTCCCCTCCCTTGCTCTGGTGTTTACCAAATAAGGACTTGGATGATATCTCGGCTCCCTGTCCCACCTCCCTGACAATAGGAGATAGTGGTGGGCTTCTTTGTTATCCACCACTGGGTTAGATTTCACATCAAGACTGACAGCCCACCTCCCAGCCAATGGGAGAAGGGACAGCCAGGGGAAGGGGCTTGACTGCGTTAGGGTATAAATTTTTATTCTGTCTTTTGTAGCACGTCTCCTCTCCTAGATCCCCACCATGGAGAGGACTGCCCTCTTCCTTCAGGGCAAGAGAATAAAACTTCCTGTTCCTTCCTCAAGATGCCTCTGACTTTTTATTTTTCTTGGGTAGGGGATTTTTGGGGTCCCCATGCCCCACACAGTCAAAATATGTCTGAGTTAGGCCACAAACCCAGATGCTCCTAGCTTCTGGGCCAAAGCTGGCTCCCTAATCACTACAAGACCCAGCTTCTCATCATTACAAACTCTTTGCTTATATACAAATGACATTTGATTAATGAGACTGAATTATCAGAAACCACTGTTCCTCTAAGTTTCCAAGCCATGATGCCTATTTCATTCCTCCTTTACTTAGAAAGTAAAAGGAGTTTTGTCAGTACACCAGACTTTAGGATGACCTGTGTATATATTTTTTATATATTAGTGAATAAAAAATAGAACTAGGAAAAGAGAGAGGAAGGATGGGATATTGCAAGGTACTCAGATCTTTCATATAGTTCCCTAAGTGTTTTCACATCAATAATTTAAATATGTGTCAGTAACAAAATTACCCTGTGACAGAGTAATCAGCAGTAGTAAAGTCATTTAAGTATATTTATCAACAGTAATTGTAGCAAATAAAAAGCGTTTGGGTCAACTAGCACATCTATCAAATTAGGACCCATTCAAAATTTTAGTAGATTCAGAACTCCTTAATTATGTGTAGTTAAGTCAGTACATGGCTTCCCATCACCTAGTATTTTCTCTAGTTCCTATGGTACTAATGATAAACTACAGGCAATAAACCTGCCTTTAAGTGTGTGTGTAGTAGTGCCATTCTTGCTCCGTGGCTGCCTCTCATTTTTGTCTTTCTGTTCTTCGATTTAAAGTAAATATATAATAGGTAATATTATCCATATATAGTATGTAAATATACACATATACATATAATGTATAATAGATACCTTCAATGTAGTTAATTATATATGATTATACACATATAATTAATTAATTAACAAATAATCCAGTGCCCAATATCTATGAACACAGAAACTATGTACACACACACACACACACACACACACACACACACACACACACACACACACACACAAGTCATTATCCCTTTCCTCAAGAAATTTATTATTTCCTGTTGGGTGAATGAAAATTGAGTTGCTTTTCAGTAACTTAAAATCTTAAAATATTGATTGGAACATTAAACAGTTAAATTTCACATACATTCACATACATATTAGAGAGAGATATCTAGCTCTACCTAGATTTATATATTAATTTGATAAGAGGAAGAATGGAAGAGTTGTTAGAGGGTCAGAGGCCCAGGTTCAAGTCCATCTTGAGACTTTTACTGTCTTCCTGACAGCAGGAAAGTCAGCAGCTAAGTCCCAGACACTCTGACAAAAAGTTACAGAGAAGTTGTTGAGCTCACCCAACATAAGATAATAAAATTCATAAGGGAAGACACCACATTATATTGCTTTATGTTATTTATACATAGGAGCTGAACTAAATATTTTTGACTGATGAATTGAAGGTAATACTTACTTCAGTAACAATATGGAAAGAAGAATGGCAGAAGTATGTGAAGAATGCCGAACGTGGAGTAGATAAAGAGTAGAGTTTGAACCCTACCTCCAGCATTTATTTATTATGTGATGACTAACCCTTCACTTAACCTTTTTCTCAATTTTGTCTTCTGGAATGCACACATAATAGCTGCACTGCCTACATAATAGGGTTGTTGTGAGCCTCAAATAATAGCATATGTATAAAGCACCAAACCTTTCAATAGATGGAAACCATTACTTAAATAAACAGATCACTCCACTTTAAATAATAAACATTAATGAAAATTGTGATTTAGAATATTTTTCCTTTAAAAAGTTTTATTGATGTCTAATAATAACAACAAGCATTTAAATAGTGCTTTTTAAGGTTGGTAAAGCACCTTACAAATATTGCCTCATTTTATTTTTAAACAATTCTATGGGGTAGATGTCATTATCATTTTCACCTAACAGATGAGGAAATTGAGGCAGGCAGAATTTACCTAGTGTTATACAGCTAGTAAGTTTCTAAGACTAGATTTGAGCTCAGGTCTTCCTGACTCCAGATTCAATTCTCTATCCACTGGCCCACCTCACTGGTCATTTCTGGATAATAATCCCCTTCCTCAACTACCTTGAGAACAAGGAGAATTTAATTTTCTTCTTATAAAGAAAAATCATTTAAAAAAAAATGAGCACAGTTAGTTGCTGTCCAAGAATGTATTCCTCACTCCCTTATCTCTCTACTGAGCAGACAGAGATTTATTTCAGAATTTATTCTCTAGAACCAATACTGGTTTTTATAATTACTCAAGGTCTACTTATCCTTAGTGTTCTTTTCTTTTGAATTGTTATAGTAATTGTGATTATCTTCTTTCTGATTCTTTTTATTTTATTCCGCATCAATTCATACAAATCTTTTAGTGTTCTATAAATTCCTCATTCTCATAATTTCTTATTACACAATAATAATATTCCATTACATTTACATATCATAATTTTTTCAGACTTTCTGTAATCAATTGACATTTGCTTTGTTTCAAATTATTTGCTATTTCCTAACACTCCCTTTAAATAGCTTAGTGACTTTTCTAGTATAATTCCTTGTTCTCTTCCAAGTTCATTAGAGCAATGTACATTTCTACCAAGAGTATATCTGTAGGTTGCTAAGTATAGGTTTGTTGTTGTTGCTGTTTTTTAATAGAATGAATATTTTCAACTTACCAAGGCAACTACTTTTATGGTACAAATAGCTATTGTCATGTCATAATAATGAATTAGAAATTGGGAGACCTACTTAACTAGTCCCAGGTGGTATTGATAAATAGATGTATGAAATGGAATATAAGGTTTGATTTATGGTAGACAATTAATGCAATTTTGTTGAATATTTGATTGTAGCCAAGTCTCAATTTTTCTGGGCCCAGTTTCCTCATCTGATCGATAGAGAGAAGATTTGTTGCTTCCTAGAGACTTTATGAGAATTAAAGTAGAACATTAATGAATATTGAGAGAAATGGTTATTAATAACCAACGATCTGGGGAGATTCAGATCTCCCCCCCCTTTTTAATTATCTTCATTTCTAGACCTAAGTCTCTAAAGGCTGAGTTAACCTTCTCTTCTATAGAACCCCACGCAACCTAGCTAGGAATCTATTCATTGAGGCTTGGGTAGAGATAGATCCTTTTATCTAAATTCCCCAAGGCTGAGGGTAGGCTAAGTACATGGATTGTCTCAGGCCAAGAGTGACATGATGTCACTCTCAGCTCTTCATTGGAGTAAGCTCATTTCTCTTTGTAAAGTTCACCTCTGATTAATTCTTAATAGATCAGAGTTGATTGCCACCCTTGGGAACACTCGTCTTCCAATGGACATATAAGCTGTGAGTGTGCTGCCATGATGGTCTTTGGTCTAAGAGAGAGATGGCCAAATGACCATCCTTTTAGTAATAAACATGCTGGCATTGTTAATAAAATTATTAAATTCTTTCTCTTAAACCTTTTAACCATCACAATAGGAAATGGCTTGAAAAACACAAAACACTTACATATACTCAGTATTATATATACTTAGTTATAGTCTCCTTAAAAGGCACAAAATTTATCTATAATTATACCTATTACAATTTTTCACCCTTTAACTAGAGATCAACACATTACATAAAGGTTGCACTTTTTTTTTTCTTTTGGTCTCAGAGGTTCTCTTTCTCCCCTTAGCCAAAGGCCATTATTCTCATTTCTACCTACCCCTTTCCTCATTGTCTCATCATCCTTTCTATCTGAGTTTCAAATAGTAATCTATCATGTATCCTGTTCCTATTTTTGAGGGCACGTTCTCCTTCCTTTCTGCAGTATGTTAATGTGGCCTTATCTTTTTTTTTTTTAATGTCTTACATCTGGCAATTGAATTTGCAAATAGTAGGAGGTGGGGGACTTAACAGAGAGGTTCCAGGTCAGGTAGAAAGAAAATTTTTTTTAGGAGAAATGGGTCATTGAATGGAGAAAAAAAAAATTAGTTTGAATAATGTCATTTAAACAGAAATATGACTAATGAGTCTTTTGGGATAGAATTAAAGTGTATTAACCAAATAGCTTTATTTGTATCCCAGACTACCTTATATTTCACTACTTTGTATATATTCATATTTATTCTCTTTTTATTTTTTCTGGATATAATTACATATGTATATATTTTTTTCCCTGTTAGACTACAAACTCATTATTAGCAGAGCTGGTTTCATTCTGTGTATTTAGACCCCCAGGGCCAAGCATAATGTCTGACACATAGTAGATGCTTACTATAAGATGACTGACCAGTTCTTTGCAAAGCAAACCTAGTTGACATTTTATTACAAGTAATCTCACATCTAAGAAGTTTTTCTTTTGGCTTCAGAAAATTAAATGAATAAGTGTCATGTGACCACTAACCTCAATAGAGCAGAAGAGAACCTTTTCTAAGGCTCCAGCAAAAAGCAGGATAAACACAACGAAGTGAAAAGGATGGAGATTTTTGGAGTCTGAAACCTAAGGTTCAAATCCTGGCTTTTTTACTTTGTCTTTGTGATCTTGGGCAAGGCAGTCTACCCTCCCTGTCCCCCAGACCATGAGGGGTTTGGACCTCTAAAATAAATTCCAATGCAAAGTCTATGACCCTATGAAAATACCTTCATTCCTCATGCCTTTAACACTTAAAATATATTGCTTAAGCTCCTGAAATGATAAATGAACTCACATGCTAAAAGACAGATTTTTGAGGCAAAACAAATTGTAAGTACTAATGTGTTTGTGTACATATATAAGCATACATATCTATGTGAGTTCTCATTTTTATTACCAGTATATATTAATGTATAGCTCCCATTAAAGGGGAAAAATATTAAGATGTTTAAAAGGGAAAAAAAATAGGACTCAACTATATTACCCAAGAGAAACAGAGAAAACTTTAAAAAGAACTTCTGTTCTGGTGAAAGGAGAAATTACAAGGTGTGGAAATTGGAACAAAACTCATAAAGTAGGAAGTACAAGTAAGAAAACTCAGAAACCAAGATGCCAGTTTACAACTCAGTGACAACTGGCTTTTATTTTCATTATAAGCAAGACAGTGCTGGACAAGCAGAAAAGTGATAGAACTTGTAAAGGCTAATGATAAAGTACTATAGCAACAGAGAATGGACAAATGAACAGAAAAGGACTGCATACAGGCAACAACCAACTAGACAAACAGCTACCACCTATAGGGAATAGCATTCATTTGTCAATATCAGCTTGTTGTTCAGTTGTGTCTGACATTTTGTGAACCCATTTGGGGTTTTCTTGGGAAAGACACTGGAGTGTTTTGCCATTTTCTTCTCCAACTCATTCTGTAGATGGAGAAACTGGAAAAATTGGTTAAGTGACTTGCCTACCTGTCTAGTATGTATCTGAGATTAGATCTGAACTTAGGTCTTCCTGACTCCAGCCTAGCACTCTACCCACTGCATCACTTAGCTGCAGAAGACACTAATATAGCACCCAATCCCATATCTCTGTCCTGTGGAAAGTTGGTAATGGTACAGGCTAACTGTTGCAGGTACTAGGATGGACCTAAGAGACCATCTAATTCAACTGATCCAGGAATGGAAATTCCTTCTACAATATAACTAATAAGTGGTCATTTAACTATATGTGATGATTTCCAATTAAGATTACAGATTTAAAGCAAGTAGCAAGCAGTGAGAGCTGATAGTTAAATTGTTGTTGCTAAATTTTCAGTGTATTTATACCTGGGAAATCAGCAAATGCTACAAAAGTCTGATTTATTGCTTTGTTGATTGTTAGATTTTTAAAAGCAATGAAGAAAATGTTACTGGTGCAGATTAGATTTAAAAGTATGTTGTACATATGTTCCCTCCCTGCTCCAGAACTCATTGTTAAACCAGAAAAGCTATTGGATAGAAGGGACCTTAGACTCCTACTCTGACTTCCTCTTTTTACAACTGAAAAAGCAGAGGGAGAAAGATGAAGTGCTATGTCCATGAGCGCACAAATTTTAACATCTGAGTCAGGACTTGAACACAAGTCCTTTAACTTCCAAACCTGATACACTATTCACTATTCAGATTTGACCTTGCTTTGCTGTATCTCTGAGATATACCTAGAACTCACTACCTCATAAGGCAGCACAGAGTACTCTTTGTTCTAATCGTCAGCTGAAATGAAACCTACACTTGCTCCCTTGCGTCTTCTCTCCATGGTTTCTAGTTCTGCCCTCTGGGTCTCCTTCCTTGAAATACTTACAGAAAGCCACTATTCCTGATATTCCCATTCCCCTTAACCCAAGTCTTATGTTATCTAGATTAAATACCCCAATTTCCTTCAAAAGATCCTCATTTGACATATATTTGATCCCCTTTACCTTCATTAGATTGTAAGCTCCTTGAAGAAAGGGACTCTTTTGTCACTTTTTGTGTCCCCAGCACATAGCACAGGGTCTCTCACATACTAGGCACTTAGTAAATGTTCACTGATTATTGGATTGATTGTCCTCCTCCCCTGAATATCTTACAAATTTATCAGTGGGCTAAGGATATGACACTGGACCCATAATTTCATTAGGGAAAGGAGATCACAGTGAGCAATGTCTTCTACCAATGTAGGTTGACATCTTTCCTGCACGTAATTTATAATCTCAGATATTTGTCTAGTGCACTCTGAACTTAAGTTATTTAATAACTATAATTATATAACTTACTATTTAATAATAATAAATAAGTTATTAACTCAGGATCATCTAGCAAGTATGTACCATAGGCAGACTTCTTGGATTCTAATAGATGTCAATCTCCCACATCAAGATATACACTTCCTAAAATGGCATTCAAAACTGAAAAAACAATCCCCCAATGTTATTTGACTAGTATAGAACACTATTGGACTATATTATATTATTTTATTCCTGGACACTCTGCCTGTTTTAATAGGGCCTAAGTTTGCATTAGATTTCTTGGCTTCCATACGATGCTGTTAAATGGTAGGTAGACAGGCAGACAGACAGACAGATAGATAGATAGATAGATAGATAGATAGATAGATTGAGAGATAGATAGATAGATAGATAGATAGATAGATAGATAGATAGACAGGCAGATAGATAGATAGACAGACAGACAGACAGACAGATAGATAGATAGACAGACAGACAGATGGATAGACAGACAGACAGATAGATAGCCAGATAGACAGATAGATAGATAGAAGTGAAGTTCATAACAGTGAGCCCACTGATAAACAGGAAGT
>CM053583.1:388581770-388597916 GCA_028627135.1 Pseudochirops cupreus
TGGAACATATGTTAACAATAGATGAAAGGACCTTTAAGACAAAATAGATAAAATACATGATGAGTCTGAATAAGACATTGCCAGGGTCATCAGAAATGATAAAAAGCTACGGCCCTGAAATCTGCAAAGTCACCAGAAGCTAATGGAATGACTTCTCTAACTTTGCTCATTAGGTCACTGCTAACTTTGCAAATTCTGCCTTTCTCTTTCATTTCCATCAGCATTTTGATAGCTGTCAGAAGTAAGGAAAACACACCAAAAGATCTCAGCTGTTCACTCACAGAGCTTGAAGGTGCCACCTCTGGAACACATCCACTGTCACTCCAAGAGTCAGAGGGTGGATGAGGCCATTGTACCCTGCTTCCCCTGGGGGTTACAAAAAAAGAACCCTACATATGTCACTTCTGAAATACTTCCAGCCTCTGCCTGTCAAGGCATGAACTTAGTTATTGGTGAACTTGAAGTTTTTAGAACAGGTTAGCAGGTGCTGGAATTGAACTTGCCTGCCTTCACAGTGCTATTTCATGAGCAAATAGACTCTATATACCTATTTGGAGAAAGCTGTCATGGCCTAGCTCATTGATACCCATACTAAATGGAATCAGGAAGGCTTGGAAGTCAGGAAGGTCCTACCTCAGTCATTTTCTACCCGTGTGACCTTGAGCGCTCAACCTCTCCATGCCTCAGTTTTCTTATCTGCAAAATAAAGGGGGTTGGACTAGGTAGCTTCTACAGTATTCTTCAGCTCTTAATGAATCATTCTATAATTCATAGGCAAGTTACCTAACCTTTCAGTACTCTAGACAGCTCCCAAAGAATGTAATTTAGTCAAGTTGCTAATCTAAAACAGGTAGAGGGATGTTCCATCCTACAAGTTCTCCACGAAATGACATATTTGTAAATTGCTTAAAACAATGCTGGGCACACGGGAGAAATTGCAGAAATATTTATTTCCTCCTTTTCTCTTCCCATGAAGATTTAATCTCGAGAGATACACACACACACAGGTATATATGTACCTCATATATGTGCATATGTATACAAACACGTGTGTACTCATATGGATGTGCATGTACATATGTGACTATGTATAATCTATGTACATGTCATATATACTCACTTATGCGCAGTTGTATTTTTACATATATTAGACTTGAAATATCATATATGTGCACACAAACATACACATATACACATCAATGAATATACAAATGAAACAGAAAAGCAGAATTTCAAATTTTGCTATAACCTAATGAGCAAAGTTACAAAGTCATTTGCTTCTGATGACTTTGCAGAACTTTTCATCATTTCTAATGATCCCGGTAATCTCTATGCGTGTGTCTCTATATTTACAGTACATGTATGCATATATAAAAGCATATGTGTATATATGTATATATCTTTATATTTGTTTGTGTGTGTGTATATATATATATATATATATATATATACACACACACATTTACATTATATTTATATATACACACAAATACACAGGCAGAAAGCACTAGTTCTAGTGTCACATAATTTGGGTTAAAATTCTATTGTTAATGTTTAGAGCCTATATGACTTCAGGAAGTTCTCATCTTCTCTGAACCTCAGTTCCTCATATATAAAATGAAGAGAATATACTCACATATGTTTATAAACATACGTATCTATCTATCTATCCATCCATCTATCCACCTATCTATCTATCCATCCATCTATACTTCTATTCATCTATCCATCTATCCATTGATCTATCTATCTATATATCTATTCATCTGTCCATCTGTCCATCCATCCATCCATCCGTCCATCCGTCTGTCTGTCTATCTATCTATCTATCTATTTACAAACAGCATATGTATACCATCCACATGCACACATACATTGCAAAATATCAATGTATAAATATTTTGAATTTCTCCTTAGGAAAAAACAAATTTATTTTTGTTGCTCTTATTCATGTCAGACAGCAAGTGTTTCCTCTAGGGCTATGGTCACAATTCAATCAATCAATCAACAAGCATTTATTAGGCACTAACTTCTTTCCAGGTATGAAAAACTCCCTATTCAGATAGATCAGCGATTCTCAACCTGTGGGTTGCAACTCCTTTGGGGGTCGAATGACCCTTTCACAGGAGTCGCCTAAGGCCATCAGAAAACACATATTTCCAATGGTCTTAGGAACCAAGACACCACTCCTTTATCCATCTCCAGGCGGGTCCACCCCCAGGCAGACACACCCACATACAAGAATTAAAGGGTCGTAGGATTAGGAAGGTTGAGAACCACTGAGATAGACCTTATATTTTGCTGGGGGTAATAACGTACATATATAGGCACAGTTAGAAAGTGCATACATATTTGTATTGTGCCAGCTCCAGTTGTCATGATCTATATCTTGCCACTTCATCTATATGGCTGTGAAGGAGAAAATTAGTCTGGCGACTTTGCACAGTCCTCCCTCACTTAAATCCAATTCACTTGGAAGTCATTTACCTTCCTGATGCATGGCCTTCTTCAAGAATAAAGGACAAACAACAACAGTATATGTGTGTGTGTGTGTGTGTGTGTGTGTATGTAATAAATAGAAATGCATGTAAAGTACACAGAGGGTGTTCTCAAAATCAGTTCAGTTTTAAGTTATTAATTAAAACTCACTTAAGACTTTTGGAACATTCTGTATAAGGTCATTAGAGGGAAGAGATTAGGATTTGAAGGGTGGGGGGAATCAGAAGGCCTTCATATAGAAGATGGTGCTTGATTTATATCTTGAAAGAAGAAAGGGGTTCCATGATGCAAAAATGAGGAGGGGTATTATGGGTATGGCAGACAATGCAAAGACATAATTAAAGCTGATGAAATGTTATGTGTGAGCAACAGGAAGAGGTCGTGTTTGGTTGGATTGCCCAATGGGCAGAAGGGCTAATGTCCAATGAGGACACAATAATAGGCTTGTTGGGGTCAGGTTGTAAAGGGCCTTAAAAGCTAAACAAATAAGTTCATATTTTATCTTAGAGTTAGTAGAGAATTGCTGGGTGTAGGCATTACATGGTCAGATCTTTGTTGAAGAAAATCACTTTGGCAGCTTTTTTTGGAGAATGGACTGTAGCGATGAGAGAAATGAGGCAAGGAGGACAATTAGGAAGCTATTGCCATAGTCAAGGTGAGAAGTGATAAGGGCCTAAATTAATGTGATAGCTGTGGAAGTAGAGAGGTGGGGTCAGAAAAGTGGGATGTTGTAGAGGCTGTCAACTGATGAGATATATGAGATGAAAGAGAATGAGGAGTTGGAGGAAATGTCAGCATTATAAACCTGGGGGATAGGAAGGATGGCAGTCCTAATAATAGAAATAAGAAGAGAAGGTTAGCAACACAAGTAAATTACACCCTTTCACCACACAAAAAGAATGCAAATCCAACAGGCAAGTCTTGCAAACACATTCAGTTTGCCATTTGTCTGTAACATGCTCACAATATTGGCATGATTTTTTTTTCTTATCCCATATGGAAATACCTAACCCTTCCAGGCCCCATCTCTCCAATGGCTGCTTGAGAGGGTCGTCCAGAAAAAAACACAAGAGTCGGAGGAGACCATAGAGACAAGGCTTGCTCTCTTAAACATTCATATTTTCTTCAGTTACTATTGCCATCAGTTTCTGCAATGAATAATTCTCACAATTGTTTTCCACCAAAAGTAATAAGACAAGGGCAGATAGGTAGCACAGTGATAGTGACCCAGGCCTAGAATAAGGAAGACTCATTTCTCTGAGTTTAAATCACTCAGACACTTATTAGCTGTAAGATCCTGGGAAAGTCACCTAAGCCTGTTTGCCTCACTTTCCTCATTTGTAAAATTAATTGGAGAAAGAAAAAGCAAACCAGTCCGCTATCTTTGCCAAGATCCAAATGGGGTCACATCAACCAGATACAAAAAAAGGCTGAATAATAGTAAATAAAACTAAGTTAGACCTGAAACTAAACACAAGCATACATTTAAGCACAATTAAACACACACACACACACACACAAACACACACAAATTAATCATCAATGGGTACATCATTACTGAAACAAATCAAAACAACATAGACTTTTGAACTCTATCTCCAGATTCTATCCTCACAAGAGCCTTATCAGGCAACTTGAGAATATCCAGATGGGAGCGTTCTATCTTGCCTTGCTCTATCCATGCATACATTAATATTCCTCAGAATTTGACAGTAACACCTCTGGGATGGCCTCATTTAACAACAGAGATACTAAGTAGTCAAGTGGTTTGCCCCAGAGCAGCACTACAAAGCAGTGTGGCTGGCCAAGAAGCATCAGAACAAGCAGTGTACGAAATTTAAACTTACTGCTTTGGTCATCAAACACATTCAGTGTACTTTATTGTTGCAAATTGTATTCCTTCAAAAGCTGACCATGCAATACATTATAAGAGTCATTCAAATCTGATTATAAAGTCAGTTTTTAAAAATCACCAAAATGCCTTTAGATTAGAAGTGTGGTCTGGTCTGATGTGTAGTCTAATTTCTTTCAGAATGTGCATTAAGGTGTTTGCTGAGATTCTATATGAAGTGCTGAAAATTAGCCTGCAAGTACTTTGCAGAGGGCCAGGCTTAGGTTCAGGAAAGTCACAGATCCTTCTTCTGACACTTAATAGATGTTTGATGAGAGGCAAATCACTTCAGTGCCTAGCGCTCCCCATAGCACTCTGTGACAAGTGAAAGACAAACTGCAGACCTCTTTTGGCACATACTAGGAGATTTCTATCTTAGTGAGTAATAAATTTTTGTTTCTGTTTTGGAGGCAACTGGGGTTAAGCAACTTGCCCAAAGTCACAGAGATAGTGTCTGAGGCTATATTAGAACTCAGAACCTCTTATCTCCAAAGCAGGTGCTCTATCCACTGTACCACCTAGCTGCCTCAAATAATGGATTTGGACCCCCAAAGCAAACACTGCACTCCACAAATTTAGCAGGAGCAAAAAAAAAATCTACTTTGGAGCTAGCAACATGACTAGAACAATGATATTGTTATAATTCCCCTAGATTATAGGAATATAACCAAAACTGTCATGCTATTCTTGGGGAAAAGATGGAGGAATATGAGCTAGAGAGTGGTACAATTAAGTCATTTCAAAAGCAACTAGAGAGCCAGATCCAAAGTATAGTCATTCATTGTTTGATATCAAATTGAAAGGGAGTTTATAGTGGGATGCCACAGGGATCTCTGCTTGGTCCTACATAGTTCAGTATTTTTTGTCAGAGACTTGTACAAAGACAAAGATGATGTCTTGCTTATAAAATCTGCTGATGATGCAAACTGGGAATGGTGGAAAATACTGGGTGGCACAGATAGTATACAAATGATTTGGGAATAGAATTTTAGGATAAATATAATAAAATAAATATTAATAGATAAATAAAAGGAAAAAATGCATTTTTAAATTGATTTTGTGAGTAAAGGTGGGGAACAGTGGTTAGACAATGATGTAAAGGAAAAAAAAAGATAGGTGGGCCCATTGTCCCATAATGAACAATATGTGGGGCAGTCAACAAGGCTGATGCAATGTGCAATTTATATTTAAGGAGGTACGGTGTCCAGGATTAGTGAGATGAAAATTTTTTTCTTGTCTTTCTACCTTTTAGCATTGTGTCCATTCTGACTACCACTGTTTAGGAAGGCAATTTATAAAAGTCTGAGAACAGTTAAGGGTAAGCAAGTGGTATAATTCAAGTTCCTGCCTGATCAAGATTGGCTGAAGGAATCAGTAATGTTTAACCTGGAGATGAATAGCCTTAGAAGGGTCATGACAGTATTTTTGAAGTACTAGATCGGCTGACATGCCAAAAGGTTAACTGAAGTGTTCTGTTTGGTCTAATAGGAAGGAAATAAAGTAAATATTTAGAAGTTAGGGGTGAAGGGACAGGAAAAAAATGCAGAATGATACCAAGAAAAACTTCTTAACAAAGAGAGCTGTCCAAAAGTAGAACGAACCATCTCAAAAAGCAGTGTTTTCTCTCTCACTTGAAATCTTCAGATGAAGGCAGGGTAATCAATCACTTGTCAGCCATATTAGAGAAGAAATTCTTATTTAAGTACAAGTAGAACTAAATGGCTTCTGAGTTCTTTCTACTATGACATTCTGTGATTCTGAGAAAGTGACTGCCAATAAGAACAGAAACATCACTTGGTGGCAGCCAAAAAGTGCAATTTTCAGTTTAACAGGAAGGTTCCTTTCCTCTCCTTTTCCATTTTCTCCGTGCCAAGGGTGGGTAAACAGTCACCTTGAGGTCACATGTGTCCCTCTAGGTCCTTAAGTGCAGCCCTTTGACTGAATTTTCACTTGAGAACCTAGAAGGTCACATGTGACCTCAAGGCTGCAGGTTCTTCACTTCTGCTCTATCCCCAACTCAGCTGCTACCTAAATTATACAATTAAGAATTTTGTTTTGTTTAGCTTTTTATAAGAGGTTGGAGAAAGGTAGGAGTAGGTAGGGAATGGAGGAGCAAGAGGTAAAACAGAAGAGGAGAAAGAGAAAACACTAAAACAGCTCAAATTAATGTGGAACATGGTTCTCTATTTAAAAGACACCAACACAGTAATGTCAAAACAGGTCAAAGAATACACAGCATCCTTCAGGACGATAGCTTAAGCCCTTCATGGTCCTGCCTAGCCTTAAGTCCATTATCTTCTCTTCTGAAAAGAATTAAGTATGGTTTCTAAGAATTGTACAAAAACAGTATATCAAGTATATGATATATAGATATAACATTATTTTATACCTCAACTTATATCTGCCCCCCTCCCATCTATAAATCATGCACACACACATGCACACAGACACATACATGCACAAACATGCATGCACATACACATGCACACACACATACACAAGCACACACACACACACACACACACACACACACACACACATACACATTAAATAGATTCTGCATTCTGTGGAAATTTTCTCCAACGATGCCAAAATGTCTTTTGGATTCATTGAGTATAAAGTTATTAGTGTATGTATATCAAGGAAAAAATAGAATTTGCAAGGTTTGAGTCTAAATCCAGAGGTTAAATTGAACCAATAGATCAAGAACCTTTTTCACAATTTGGTTTTCTCAAGGCAAGACACATCAAACTTTTAAAACTATCAAGGAGAAAGCTGTGACCACGTATGTCAAGTGAATTACTAGAATAAAACTCAGTGATAAAAAGGTTTAAAGCAAATAACATTTATAAAATTCCACTGTAATGTACATAAACTAGACTAGTGAAATGCATTTGGAAATTATCCAAAATGAATATAATTTGTAATGGAGAAAAAAAACTGAAGCCTTCCCAATAATATCAGGGGTGAAGCAAGTATGTCCTTTATCATATTATTCAAAATTGTATTATGAATGCTAGCTATAGTAATAAAAGAAGAAAAAATTCAGGAATAAAAAAAAATAGGCAAAGAGGAGATAAAACTGTCACTCACCACAGATACGACGTTATATTTAGAGACTTCTAGGGAATTAACTAAAAAAAAAAAAACCTAGTTGAAACAATTAACACTTCATCAAAGTCACAGGATACAAAATAAACCTACATAAACCATCAACGTTTCTATATACTACCAAAAAATAAACTAGCAGGAAGAGATAGAAAAAAAATTCCATTTAAAATAACTGTGGAGTATATTAAATACTTGGGAGTCTACCTGCCAAGACAAACCCAGAAATCATGTGAACACATTCACAAAACACTTTTCACACAAATAAAGACAGATCTAAACAAGTAGAGAAATGGTAATTGTTATAGTTAGGCTGACTCAATATAACAAAAATAATTCTTCCTAAATTAATTTACTTATTCAGTGTCTTGTCAATCAAACTACCAAAGAACAGAGCTTCTAAAACAAACAATATCAAATTTTACCTGGAATGAAGAAAAGAGAGAGAGAGAGAGAGAGAAAGAGAAAGAGAGAAAGAGAGATCAAGAATCTCAGGGGAATCAATGGAAAAAGATGTGAAGGAAGGCCACTTAGCAGTTCCAGATTTCAAACTATAAGTGGTAATCATCAAAACAATCTAGTACGGGCTAAAAATGAGAGTGGTGGATCAGTGGAATGGATTAGGTACACAGTAGTAAAAGTAGGCTATGGGAAGAGTGGGCTGGAAGAACTATAGCAATTCTTATTAAATAGACTACTCCTCAGTAGACAGTGGAGATGACTGTGAAAAACTGGTCAAGAAACATGTGGCCTTCCTGACAAGGCAGAGTCTTTCTAGTCACAGCATCCCTCATGGACAAGGCTTAAAGGAGCTCTGAAAATAGCTACATTGGTAAAGATTAGTTCATGATAAGACATGACACCTTATTCAGAATAGTAAAGATGCCCAACAGGGAGAGGCTATAAAAACTCATAAGGGATCAGGTCTATCTAGAAGAAAATGACAGTTTTGTAGGATGGGTGGTATGAAGTGGACCTCCATTTAAAGGAACATAGATTTAAAAATCGAGAGCTGGAAGGGAACTCAGAGCCAGTATCCTAGATACACTTTCCATGTGTATACCCATTCATATGGGTGGGTATACATTCTGGTCATATGAGATCTCCTATGTAGATCACAAACTTCCTCTTCCTATTGTATGTTTATTTGTTGTAGAGTGAATTCAAGGTTTCTGGTGGAGAGAATGTTATGGTATTTTGTAACATTACTATTTTATTAAAAGTGTTCATTGTGAATTGCGTGTCATCTGGTTAACTAGCAAAAGCAAACACATTAGGATGGACTGAGGGTTTATGAGCTATGGATTGTAGAGGAATAGAATTCACAAAGTACCTAGAATCAGGGTAACTCATGTTGCCCATAAACCAAGGCAAGAGGGGTGTGTGTGTGTGTGTGTGTGTGTGTGTGTGTGTGTGTGTGTGTGTGTATCCATGCACGCATGGATATGTTGTTATGTAATGTTGAAATAAGGATTTTATACACTTTATTTCATTTGATCTTCACAGCAACCCCATGAAGTAAAAGGCTACAAAGAATATTAAGACCATTTTTCAGACAAGGAAACTGAAGGTCATAGCTGTTAAATGACTTGCCTAGGGTCTCCAAAATAAACAGTTGGTAAGGTGGGTGGCAAATTGACCCTTTGTGTTCACCCATCCTTGTCTCTTTATATTAGTATGAATCACTTTCTCTGATTATTTCCTACAAGCAGATTTTGTAGGGATATAATGATGTTGGGTATATAGGAAAGGTTGCCAGGGAGAGGGAAAAGAGAACATATAGGAGATGTTGGGAGCACCCAACCAAATTTGTACTTCTTCATTTTTCTGAGTTTTAATACTAATTCCAATTAGAAGCAGAAAGGTGTATCAGAAAATATTTTGAATTTCTAATAAAGAGAGGGCTGGCCAAGTTTCCATCTATTACCCCCCCTACTTAGCTGTCCATACTCAGTCACTGGCTATATGGCAATAGACATATCACTAACATCTCTGAGCCTCAGTCTCCTCACCTATAAAACAGAAATAAAAAAAATACACTGTGTCTACTTCCCAGGGCTAAGAGTGTTTTATAGAAATTAAAGTGGTCTATAAATAACTATTACATTGGTACTGCATTGGATTGAGTGTTGGAGGTGGAGACAGTTGCTCCAACACTTACTAGCTATGTGATTCTGGGCAAGATACAGCACTTTCGGAATCAGTTTTCTCATCTGAGAAAAGGGAATGATAATCTTAACTCCCTTACAGAGTTGTGAAATTCAGGTGAGAGAACCTATATAAAATGTACAAATGTTAAAGCATTGTGCAAATGCTTACTCTTATTGTTAATTAAATTATATCACCATTACTACTTTAAACCATTAAGTCGCTATATGGTTTTGAAAAGCACCTCTAGAAAAATGTTTGTTGAAGGGAGTAATGTGGAAAAACAAAATCTCTGATTTAAAATTTTCTGTTAATTTTTTTTAGGTCATTATATCATGAGCCTCCAGTATTGTACTGATTCCCTGGTGTTAGTCAGCCATGCAAGGCAGGAGAAATTGACAGATAAATTCAATAAGTAGCCTTGTGCTGAATTCGCTGAGTCTCCCACAACAAGGAAGCCAGAAGAAATGAACCGTGGAGGTGCATCTTACCTACACTGGAAGGAGATTGATATTTGCCAATTGAGAAAGGGAAAAGCCAAGGAAAGGAGGGAACTAGGAAGTTTTAAGGAGAATATCACCAGCAGGAGAGACTGGGTTGGGGCTTGGTGAGGGGAGATGAATAATTATGAGTATAGATGCTCTCTATACAAATACTCATAACAAAGTCCCTGAAAGGTATACAATACCGTCCAGCTGTGCCCACTGGCAAGTGGTAGGAGGATAGAAAATAGACTACTGGGAACTGGAGGGGGGTAGGTAGGGAGGAAAGGATGTTTTACAACATTCAGACTGAGCTTGCTGGCATCCTGCAATCCTTTCAGTGTTTTCCAATTGCTTCTGCCCCAGAGAAAATCTCCAAAAGAGAGGAACAGATGGGACAATGCAGGAGTTGATCACTGGATTTTACTTTATCACACATCCCCTTAATATTCATAAATCAAGGCAAGAGGCATTTTGTTCAATGATTTCCTTTCTGTTCACCACTAAGCTTGCTGATCATTTGCCAGAAACATGTATCTGTCTATTGTTCCAAATGATGAAGGGGTATAAGAGTCACAAATAGAGCCTTAGCCTTGAGCTCCCGATTCGTCACTCTGGATGATTTTTCATCATTAAATGTGGGTCCCCTGACAGCAAAGAGCAAATTCCAAATGCTAACTGAATGTATCTACTTTTATCATCTTACAGTCATGGAATCTTAGTGGGGAAGAGCTAAAAGAGGCATGAGAGATCCTCCAAGAGTCAGCCTGGTTCATCAAAGATAGCACTGGAGTGGGAAAGATATGGGTTGGAATTCCATCTCAGACATTTACTTCCTATGTCACCCTGGGCATGTCAATTAACATGCCTAGGCCTCAGCCTTCTCATCTATAGAATTAAAGGGTTGGACTCATTCACCTCTAAAGATTCCTTCCAGCTCTCTCTCTATGATCTACTTCAACATTCGCATGTTAAAAAGAAGGAAACAGGTGCCAAGAACGAAAACAATTTGCTTAAAATCAAGTAGCACAAGTGGATATCAGAGCTGGTACTGGTTAAATGGTACCTGAATCTTTGTATACTTCTGTTGCCTCTTATTTGTATAATCAATCAATTAAGAAGTATATATTAAGGACCTTGATTTTATATCTGTATGATTGTATATATATGTACAATGGTACAATTGTATTTTAAGTACCTATGATATGCCAGGCTCATCTAGGCACTGGGGATACAAAATAACCAAAGTGAAACAATGCCTGCCCTCATGAGGCATAATGTGAAAGCTAATGAACATAAACAAATATTCTAAAATTTACCCTATAAATTCATTCATTCAATTAGTCATTCATTTATTTATGTATATATTTTTGGAAGGGGAATTGGCAAGACTTCACGGAAAATGAGGTTCTTGAGGAACTGTGGAAGAAGTAAGAGATTCTAGAAGGCAGAAATGAGGAAAGGGTATATTCCTCCTATGGGGCATAGCCACTGCAATGGCATGTCATGTGTGAGTAATACCTAGAAGTCCAATTTGCCTGAATTTTAGACTATGGGAAGGGGAATAATACATAATGTACAACAAAGTTGGAATAGGAGGTTGGAACCAAGTTTTGAAGGGATTAAAAAGCCAAAAAATATTTTTAGTTGTTAAATAAAGAAAATTTGCTACCTTTGACCTTGCTCGCTTTAGAATCTTAGGATCCTATGTTTTGAGATGGTATGAGCTTTTGATATCATCTATTCTAATCTAATTTCATAGCTAAGGAACTTCAACCCAGGACAGTTAAGGCACCTGTCCATGTTTACATGGATAATAAGTGATTGTCTTTAAATCCAGCAACGGTTTTTCTGTACCATCCTGTTTACTAAGTTTTTTTTTAAATCCTTACATCTATTGTATCTTGCTACAATTAAAACTCTGGAAAATTAAACATACAAATCTTTTTCTTTCCCAACTTAAGTGATAAAATCCCTGTAAGCAATAGAAAGATATATACAGGACACCCACTATTTACAGAGCTCTGTTCTAATTGTTTCAGGTGGATATGGAGAAATAGGAAAAAGACACAAATTATAAACATAAATTTAAAAAAAACACTAAATGGAACTAAAATATTAAAGTAACAGTTCAAGAAAATAATAGATGCCACAAGTAATATGCAATTAGTTGCCAAATTAATGATATAGGCAATAACTGTGATGGGAACTTAGGAGAAACAATCATTTCATGCTGGAGTTGTCAAGGAAGGTTTTATGGAAAATGTGGGATCTGAGCCCAAAGATCATTACGATTCATTATCAAGATCCTCCAATCACCAGTAATCTTAAAGGCAACATAGCCAAGATTCACCTGAATGATGAATCTCTTCTCCAGTGTCACTGACAGGTGATCATCTAGTCTCTCCCTGAACAAATCTAGCATTACAGAACTCATGACCTCGCCAGGCAGACCATTCAATTTCAGATACTCCTAGTTATTAAAATGTTCTTCTTTACACTGAGCTGAAGCCGGCATCTGTTGTTCCCAGGTCTGCCCTCCAGTATGACACAGGATAAATCTAAAGCTGCTTCTAAAAAAAAAAAATCTTCCAAACATCTGGAGGCAACTCTTACAGTCCAGTGAGCCTTATCATGTTAAGAATCATCATTTCCATTTCCTTTTCAACTGTCACCCATAGGAAATGCTTTCCATCCTCCTAATAATGACCTATGTCATCCTTCTTCTGAATATGTACAGTTATTATCATAGTTATGAAGTGGTCTAAGCGTTCTGAATTTCCATTGGAAAGAATGTAAGACAAATGACTAACCTGTGTGTGTCCCTTGGTCTAGTGGTCCCACTACTAGACATATGCTCTAAGGAAGCTAAAGACAGAAAGAAAAGTCCGAAGATCCCCGATATGTATAGTGCTACTTTTTGTGACATAAAAGCACGAGAAATAAGAAGATGTACCCATTGGTGCTGAGAGACTAGCTAAAATATGGTGTAAGAAGAATGTAGTACTGTGTGTGTGTGTGTGTGTGTATAAAATCAGTAAAGCCTGGTATTTATCCAGTGCCACACACCCAGAGTCGCCCACTTTGCAAAGAAGTGAGAGCTGATATTTTCTAAGATCTCTTAGTTGGGGCCAAGCATACTCATTAAAATTCCAGTGTCCAGTTTTAATTATTTAATTGTTGTTCATTCCATCTTATTGTTATGTTAGGTTAGGGTTAGGTATTGGTCCTGTGATTTCACTGATACAGAGAACTCTCTGCTAAAGAAACGGTTTACCAATGCAAGTTTCTGACTTCTCTCTGATTTATAATCTTAGAGAGATACTTGGGGCACAGATAGTAGAAGTGACTAACCCAAGGTCTGCTGCTTAATCTATATATTAGTAATAGAATACGAACCCAGGTGCTATGGTCCTCAAGGCTGATGCTTTTTCCACTGTTCACACTGCCTTTTCCCTGTTATAGGAAAGGAAAACACAAATACCCACATGTACAAACACATAAACACACATCTCAAAAATCAAAACTGTCCCAGGGCTGAACAGACAACTCCGAAAAGTAGTGGGTTCCTCTTCAGATATTCAGAAAGTCCTAAGTACCTTGTCATTGCAAACACTTTTTGGAGAAGTTGCAAAGGATACTCTAATTTAGTTATTAGATTTCCTAGGTGACCTTTGAGGAGAGGCCGTGTGGTATAATGGGTAAAGGGTTAGCGTAGAGTCAAGAAGACCTGGATTTTAAGCCTGCCTCAGAGATTACTAGCTGTCTGATTCTGAGCAAGTCACAGAAATTGTCTGGGACATATATCCTCATCTCTAAAATGAATGGGTTAGACCGGATGACCACAAAGGTCCTTTTTCTTTTTTCTTTTTTTGATCTTTTAAATTTGTTTTTTTAGTTTTCAACATTCATTTTCACAAGATTTTAAGTTACAAGTTTTCTCCCTGTCTTTCCACTACCCCCACTCCAAAATAGCGATCCTACTGAATATGCCTTCCCCCATCTGCTCTCTCATATATCCTGCCCTATTGTCCCCTCTGACTTTCTAGTAGAGCAAGAAGAACTTCTATAGCCCAATACCTGTATGTCTTATTTCCCAGTTGCAGGTAAAAAAACATTTTTGTAACATTTGTTTTTAAAACTTTAATTTCCAGATTCTTTCCCTTCTTCCCTTGTCACCCACCCCTACTCGGAAGATAACTGATTCAATATAGGTTGTACGTATGTAGTTATGCAAAATGTTTCCATAGCAGATATATTGTTAAAGACTAACTGTATTTCCCTCTATTCTATCCCTCCCCCACTAATTCTCTATTTTCTACTTTGACCCTGTCCCTTTTCAACAGTGTATGCTTCTAACTACTCTCCCCCCCCACAGTGTGTCCTCCCTTGTATCATCTCCACTTTTATCCCTTTCCCCCTACTTTCCTGTAGGGTAAGGTACCCAGTTGAGTGTGTATGTTATTCCCTGCTTAAGCCAAATTCAATGGGAGTAAGGTTGACCCATTCCATTTTGCCTTCCTGTTCTTCCCCTCCATTGTAACAGTTTTCTCTTGCCTCTTTTATATGAGATAATTTACCCTATTCCACCTCTCCCTATCTCCTTCTCTCATTATATTCCTCTCTCACCTCTTAATTTTATTTTTTATATATCATCCCTTCCTTTTCAACTGATTCTGTGCCTTCTGTCTATGTATACATGTACACATATATGCATACACTCACATATGTATTTATATACATATACACCCTCCCATATAAACATATAAATGGATATATACTGTAATGGTAATGTAATTTAAATCTGAAGACACCTTCGTATTGTCAAGTAAGCAGGTACAAAGCACTTAGTAATTAATCAAGCTTCTGCGAAAGAAACAGAAGGTATGAACCCCTGTTCCTGACATAACAGGAAGGGGTTGGCTGAGACAGGAAGCAGCAAATGCTGTGAATATATAAGGAAAAGCCCCAGGGAGGGACAGTCAGAATTGCTTGAGAATTTGTGGTGGCAGAGCTTCTTCTGAAGAAGAGCCTAGGAGGTTGAAAAGGAGCACAGAAGGCTGAAGAGGAGCCTAGGAGGCTGAAGAGGAAAGCCTTCCCCTCTTAACCCACTCGATAAGGCGATTCTGATTTTTTTGAATGAGCTGCAGAAGACTGAGGAAGCATGACTGGCTGCTAAGACTTTGTGGCTTGGTTGAGCCTTGAATTCCCAAGAACAGAAACTGTGAAGGATTTGAGATTGACTGGACACTGTGAACTTAGTGAGGAGCAGGACCTACATGGATAGCTGCACAAGGAACTGGGAGCTGCCTGCCTTTGAATTCATGTGACTGTTTGGTAGATTCAGGTAGGAGCTGCCTGCCTTAGGCAAGATGAAAAGACCTCTCAGTGGGTACTGAGTAGTGATGAAATTGTAGTTTACTAGTGACCTAGGGGTGGAGAGTCTGTGTATTTTCTGATGATTGAATAATGAATGATGAAGGGTGAGTGAATGACTAAATGACTGCACTTAGTTATTGATTACTGAATAAGTGATTGATTGAGTTAACTTAGTGTGCCCCATGAGAGGAAGACTTTGACTATTGTACTTTGAGATGACTGAATGACTAAGGAGGCAAACCTCCTTAGGGATGATGGAATAATCAAGATGATTTTGAATGACTGAGTTACTAAATGATTGTTCTTTGTTCAAAACTTTGTGGCCACTGTGGTGGAAACTATGTGGCCATTTCAATGATAAGCTGCTGTGAATACTATAATGTGATTTTCTATGCTAAGTTGTAATACTGTGAATTCTGTACCTTGAATTTCTGTGAATGTTTTGCTTTGATTTGTTATGGAATAAATTGAATGTTCAGTAAACTGTGCAATGAGAACCTTAAAAGCTGTTCACAATACCATTCTTCTAGAAAGCTGTTTGTGCTTGGCTATACATACACACACACATATACACATACATATATACGTATACATATATGTATACGTATATATGTATACATATATACGTATAAATATATA
>CM053583.1:388598416-388640416 GCA_028627135.1 Pseudochirops cupreus
GTGGGTGGGGGAAAGAGGGGGAGAAAATATGTAACTCAAAATCTTGTGGAAATGAATGATGCAAACTAAAATAAAATTAAAAAATAAATATGTATTAGACACCTATTGTGTGTAACACTAAGGATACAAAAATTAAAAAAAAAAAAGAGAAGTCTGGAAATCACCACAGCTGCTGGTGATTCACTCTCCTGGTCTGCTCTGGCCACTGCTGGTTAGGGCCACCCTGGGGCTGCAACCCAGCAGCTTGCAGGGACTGCCCTCAGCTTCCAGAACACTGCTACAGACCCTTCCTGTCAGCCTGCCAGGCTACCTTCAGCAGGAGATTTGTTTCTCTTTGTCACTTTGTGGGTTCAGTAGCTCTAAAATTTGTTTAGCATAATTTTTTGACATGTATTGGAAGTGATTGGAGCCAGAGCCCACAACAAGTTCATGCTTCTACTCCACCATCTTGGCTCCACCTCCCTTAAAGGTCCTTTCAAACTCTGATTTTATGACCCTATGTTCCTAAACATTTTTCATTTCTGAGATTCTGTGATTGGTGATTTTAAGACACCTAATAAAATGTGAAAGCTTCCATAATGGATGGTTGCCAAGTGGGTTAGTAATTACATTTTGGGGGGTTGTTTTCTATATAATGCAATTAATCTAGTTAAAAAAATAAGACAAGTCAGTTTATTGGTACTCTAATAACAAGACCTAACATGTATAAAAGAATTTGAAAATTTAAAAGGGTTTTGTATATCACAATCCCATGAGGGAGATAATACAAACATTATTATACCTCTTTTAATAGATGAGAAAATTGCAGCACAAAAGAGAGAATGATCTGCCAAAGGTCACAAAGCTCATGCTCCAATCTTGTTCCCCATACTAGTCTCAGTCTAGGTGCTTCCCATACTATGGCCTTGTTTGTTTCCAGTTTCTTTTTTGTTCATTTGTTCCTTCCTTCCTTCCTTCTTTCCTTCCTATTCTTATTCTTTCTTCCTTTCTTCCCTCCCTCTCTTCTTTCTTTCCATCCTTTATTTTTCTTCCAAGGAGCCTCTTCCTCCTGATGAGCACTGCAGAGCCATTTGTTAAGACAAGGGGCCTGTATCGGATACAGTCTAGTAAGCTATAATTTTGCTTTAAAAAAAAATCACTTCTCTGTAATGATCAGAGATTCTGGGTCTTGGACACCTTTGACAGTCTAATGAAGTCTCTTCATTCTTTCTCAGAATGATTTTTAAATGCATGAAATAACACATAGTGGGTTATAGAAGATACTAATTGCTTCGAAATCCAACTTATCAAAAATAAAGGTAAAAGCTCACATACCACAAGTGAAATAGTATATCTTTAGATGTTTGCCCTGGTTTGATTGGTAGACCTTTGGCTTCTTTAATGTAATAAACTCCCTCTATCACTGTGGATCAGTAACTGTTCTACAACATGTGGTCTTCAAAAGCTGACTGAGACAATGAGATTGAGTGATTTGTCCATGATCATATAGCTAGTCTGTGTGTGTCCCTGGCAAGACTTGAACTCAGGCCTGTCCTCTAGGCACTAAACTCAACTGGAGAAATGAGAGCAAACTAAGTTTCATTAATTTTTAATGTTTATTTTTTAAATTAATGTTTTCAATTAAAACAACCTCTATTTTTCTCCCTTCTCCTTTTCTCTCCCCTGTGATTTTTTCAAGCATATTTCACAAGTACATGTAATCAAGAAGAGAGGTGGTGAACTTTACTTAGAGAATGTTATTATATTTGTTGCTACCCTTTTTAGAGAATTTAAATGAATCATTCATTATTATTCCCTAAGAGCATACTATCTGCTTTCCACTTGTACTAGATGTAGTAATGTTTTCCTTCAAACACCTATGATTCTGTCAATGTGAGGATCCTCTTGAATCAATGCAGATCACAATGCCTCTGTAAAAGAATTACCATAGGGTAAAAATATTTGGTAGCATGTCTAATGTAGTGATGAACCTCTTGAGCCATAGTCAGATTAGTCCTTGAAGAATGAGAAGAAAACTATAAAGAACTGTCAGACATAGCCACAGAATAACAGAATTAGAGCTGGGAGGGACCTTGGTGCCACCATTACCTGGTGGCTATAACATCCCAAACAAGGAGTCATCCCACCTTGACTTGAAGACTTGCAATGACAAGGACTTCCTGAAATACATCTTTCTACTTTTTAATAACTCTAATTGTTGAGTATTTTTTCCTCATAGAATGTCTGTATGTGCCTCTTTGCAAACCCTACCCCTAATTCTGTTTTCTCTGGTCAATCACAGCAAATTGGATCTTCTCAATCTCATGACATTTTTTTCAAGTTTTTGACATCAATTACATGGGGTCTCTAAATCTTCTCTTCTTCAGGAAGGCTTCTTCCACTTCCTTCCATCAGTCTTCAAATGGCACAGAAAGAGGCTAGTTGCCTTCAGTGGTCTCTGACCAGTAAATTTTTAGCATTTTCCTATAACCACAAAACTTTTAATGGGGTGGTAAATTGAAAGAAGTAGAATATAATCGTGTGATAAATCATGTTGGTCCTATGGAGAACATCATAGGGATTAAAAAATCCCTGAATATTAATGCAACAGGTAGACCCTCCTTCCCCACCACCAGCAACCAGAAAGGATCTCTCTTCTCTTAGATAATTTTTATTTTGCCCTCTATAGAGCTCTATCTTAGGACATAATGTACTGCTTTCTATTACAGTATATTGTGTTATATAACATGGGGTATATAATATATTGTTTTAAATTATACTACATGATGTTACATTACATGATACTATATAATCTACATTATGATTTAGTTATACACACATATATAAAATATATATAATTTTAATTATACACACACACATATTCCCTTAGTTTCATGTCTTATTCTTCCCCAGGAGAGGAACAGAGGTCAGGTTCTATTCATTTTGATTTAGTCCAAAATGCCTTAGCACAGGCCTTGGAATTAGACTTAATAAATTCAACAAACCACCTTTGATTTTAAATTACGAAGACTATAGAAAATATAGCTAAACTCTCCCTAATTTGTATTAGCGGTGGTGGGACAATTTTTTAAACCAAGGAAAAATCATAATTAGAAAATATTTAAAAACAAATCTAGCTTTTTGCTAACACAGAACATCCTAGGTACTGATTTGCACACCTCTCTTCACCACCACCCCCAAACACATACACATACACACACACACACACACACACACACACACACACACACACACACACACACACTTATTATAAAAACAGCGCCTTTCTCAGGACTTATACATACAATACAAGCAAGGCACTGTGCTAAGAAAATCAGTTCCCAATTTCCAGCAGCTTACAATTGTACTGAGGAGAAATGTCATCTACATACATAAATACATACAATATAATAGTATTACAGGGCGTCCTGGCACTAATCACATTACAATCTAGAAGCTATTGAAGTAGTGTATAGAAAGGTGGCCTAAAAACCAGGAAGACACATGAGTTCAAATCTTGTCACTGATACATCTTCACTAGACAACTCTCTAAGACTATTAATTCTGAAGCAGTGATTCCTCTGCCCTGACTGAATCAGAGCTCTATTACATATCCCTATCCCTATAATGGCAGAAAGAGATATCCACAACTATGGTAGTTATGAAAAACCTCATAGGTATCAGAAATATCCATTTAAATACAATTACTGTTGATTGGTGGTGGATTTGAAGCCAAATGACCTGGGGTCAAATCCTGACACCATCCCTTATGCCAGAAGAGTACATTGCAGAGAGTATCAGATCTACTGCTTAAAGATCTATTTTCAACCCTGTCAACCATTGATGGCATTCTTGGTCAAGGTAGTCTCTGATCTCAGTTTGATCATCTGTAAAATGAGAGGTTTGGACGGATGACTTTTAATCTCCCTTTTGTTCATCATCCTCATCATCCTCATCATCCTCATCCTCATCATTACTATTATTAGTGTTGTTGGTTTTGTTGTTACAAAGGTTTCCGAGGACACCGATATAATGAGAAACGACAGCTCGGATGTGTCAATATACCTGTTATGATGTATCAGGCACTGTGCTAAATATATTATCTCATTTGTTCCTCACAACAACCCTGCAGGGTAGGTACTATTATTATATCCATTTTACAGTTGAACAAACTGAGGCTGAAAAAAAAAAAGATTAAGGGACTTTCCCAGAAACACAGTTTTGGAGTCTCTAAGGCAGTGGTTCTCAACCTTCCTAATGCCCCGACCCTTTAATATTCATATGTGGGCATATCTGCATGTGGGCAGACCCGCCTGGAGACAGATAGAGGAGCAGTGTCTGGGTTCCTAAGACCATGGGAAATATGTGTTTTCCGATGGTCTTAGGCGACCCCTGTGACCCCTGTGAAAGGGTCATTTGACCCCCAAAGGGATCGTGACCCACAGGTTGAGAACCACTGCTTTAAAGCTAATTTGAACTTTTCCTAATTCACTCTCCAGGGCTCTATGTCCTGTGTCTTTAGCAGCCAATTCTAAGTTTATTATCTTACAATCTTAATGTATAAAAGTTAGTGTATCATTAAGTTTCATACTCCCTTTTTCCAACATACAAAACAGTATTTCCACTATTAACTATTGGGACTCTTCTTTATGAGTTTTTCTAGCCCCAATCCAGGTATCAGAAATTCCACTGCCGTGAGGATCATATGAATGAGATTTTGTTCTTTACAACACTGGCCCCTAAACATTCTCTCAAAGTCTTAAGAATGTTTCCCGCAAAGCAATCTAACTTTCTAGGTCTTGAAAGAATATTTATGTGATTTTTTACATTATAAAAGCATAGAGCAGGGCTCTGATTATAAAATCTCAAAGACCAAATTGATGCCCTGGATATAAATATGAAAGTGACTTATAGAAAGCATCAAATTTAATCTTTTGTATCATTTTTTCTTTCCTCTATAACATGATATCAAAGGCAAAGTAGAAACTATGTTTGTATAAGATGGTACAGTATATTGCTTTAGAGGTTTTGGCAAAAGAAACCTACAGATGGTTATCATTTTAAAAATTGTCATGGGGGAGGAAATAGGCAGGTCAAACAGAATCACAGCATTCATAAATTAAAGGCTGGGAGGAACATTAGCGGTCATTTATTCTAGACCTCTCATTTTGTCAGTGAGTAAAGAGAACTTCCTCGGCTTAAACATAAGATGATATATTTAAAGCTGGAAGAGATTTCTGGAACCATCTAGTCTAACCCTTATGGGAAACTGAGGGGCTGGCAAGTTAACTGAATTATAAATAGTCACAAAAGTAGTAAAGGGGCAGAGCCAGGACTTAAACCTATCTCCTTTGACTAAAAATCCAGCAAAATCTTTAGCACTGTAAGTAATTATTTATACACAAGTTATATGACTAAACTAGAATGTGAATGTTTTCAGACAATAAACAGGGTTAAGATTCCTAAGTTATGGTTCTCCCCCAAGGAACCAGAAACATCACACTAAAGTCCAGAATCCAGCCTCAGACAATTGCTAGCTAGTCATGGTGAACCTCTGAAAGTTATCTAACCTCTATCAGCCTCAGTTTTTCCCATCTGTAAAATAGGTATGATAATGATACTAACACCTACTTCACAAGATTACTGTGATGGTCAAATGAGATCATGTAAATAAATTGCTAGGAAAATGTTAAAATTCGATATAAATTCTAGCTATTCTGATTCTTCAATTACCATTTGAGAAGAAATCGTAGAAACTTTTAGCTTTTGAGGATGTCATATTCCTCCAGCATGAAAAAGGAAAATGTTCATATGGTGACAGATTAACAGTTGTAAAGAAAATTAGAGATCACTTAGTCCAGATCCCTCATATTAAAAATGAAGGAACCAAAGTCCAAAGGGGAAAAGGGAATTAACTGAGGTAATGGAAGGAAATAAGTAATGACATTGTACCTACTATGTGCTAACCATTATGCTATATGCTTTTTATAAACATTTCATTTGATCTTCACAAAATCCTGCAAAATAGGTACTATTATTATCCTCATTCTAAAGTTAAGGGAACTGAGGGATTCCAAGGTTAAATGACTTATCTAGGGTCACACAAGCTAATAACTGTCTGAGACTGATTTTGAACTTGGGTCTTCCTTAACCCATGCCCAGCACTCTACCAAACGTACTGCTATCTCTCTAGGGCCTGGCAGACAGCAAGTAGCAAAGGACTGATTTCTCCCCAGATTCTATAATACCAAATTCACCATTTCTTGTATTGCACATTTCTTCCCACTTATCACAGTGCCTGTAAGTGACAGAGAAAGTCTCTAAAAACTTGTATTTATGGACCCTGTAGTAAAGAGTTCATGTTTTTGGAATGAAAATATCAAAATATTAGAAAGAGAAATGGGGTCTTTTAAACCTTGAAAGTTATTCCGTATTCTTAAAACCAAATATGAAATAAAAAAAAAAAGACACAAACTCCCAGAAAACAGGACATGTGTCCTTGAATGAACAATGCCCCTGAATCCCACTGAGGGCAGGTGCTATCATCTGTAATCTAACCCTCCATGGGCCTCTTCATGCAGAGGAAAACATTCTAATGCTGGTCCTGGGATCATGACAGAATGGAACAAGGGGAAGATGGCTGATTCTGGAGTTAGAGGACATGGGTTCAAAACCCACCTTTGACACTTGCAACCTGTGTGACCTTGGTTAATTGATTTCACTTCCCTGGGCTCCATTTTCTCATGGATATTATGAGGAGCTGGGGATAGATGGTCAGTGACATTCTTGGAAAGTGTAGATCTCTGATTTTATGAGGTCTTGTTATAGAGAACAGGGTGATGGATTTGGTATCCAAGAACCAGGGCTCAAATCTCAACTTTGCCACTTTTAACCCTCTTGATCTTTCACAAGACGTTAGTTTCATCTTCTATAAAATGAAGTGGTTGAACTGGAAGATCCCTTAGGTCCCTTCCAGCTTTAAGTGGGTGACACTCTATGATCTGCCATAATTGTTGTAGACCTAAATTTTCTCATTCACCAAGTGGGTCCAGGAGAGGTGAGAACTTGAATATGATATCTCAGAAATTTAAAATGCTCTGATTCCAATGTGATTCACTACAGTGTATGTAGAATTAGGTCTAATTTGTGCCTCCTTTGGATTCCCTTGAAAAAGTTCTAGTGCTCAGAATAAGGTCCTTATATTCCTTTTCACCTGTCACACAGATTGTAGCATCGGTTCTTGGGAAGGCATGAGGGTGAGATGCTAAAGTATTTGGAGCCATATCATCTTTGTTGCCAAGGGGCACTGTAATGACTCTCCATTTCCTGATTTCTATTCACCTCGTGAGCTCATTTATGAAATAGAAATGGGCACAGTGCCGACTTTGACTCTCAGACTAGGAAAAAAGGGACCATTTAACAACCCTGAAAAGTGGGCTGCCGAATGACCAAACTGTGGCGTTCCATCGTGGAGAACATATCTCATTCCAAGAATATAAATGAATTAATCAGTGCACTCACCACCCACATGCTAGAACAACATCCCTGATTAAATTTAATGTTGTAAGCTTCTGCAATCACCAGCAAACCTAACCACTGATTAGCCCGAAAGGCTCTGAGGGCTAATTCTTTGAACATGGGGTTTATGTCTGCTTTGGAAGGATGCTTCTTGAAAACTTCCTGAGTTTCCTCTCTGCATTTGGGCCACATGGGTTTGTCAGGTAACCCAAGGACTTGAAAACTGGGGCCATGAATGTATCAGCATTTGATGGACACTTATTTTACTAAATCTGTCACTGTGGCACTGAGATTTCTCAGCTACTTTGTGGGTAGTTTGAGAAATCTTCTGCTTATCATCGCATAATTATCCATCTACTTTTTTTCCCATACATAAAAATGAGAGGAAGATCACCACAGGCCTATGTGCCCCAGTGTTCAGAGATAATAGGTGAAAAACACAAGAAGCTCCTGTCTCATATCTCTTCCCTCCTACACATTTCAGCTTCGGCTCTTGTGTTATTTATAAATACAATCCTGATAAAGGACATTGGGGAGGAGAATGTATAGTGAACGGTTGAGATCCAAAGAAAAAAACGTAATTGCCATTTATTCTAAATGGTGTGCTAGTCAGGCTGGTTGTTTTTGTTTGTTTATTAGCTTTTTAAGGAACTGATGTAACGCCTTGCTTGCACTGTGCAAATCCAAGATATGTCCTTCTAAAGTCTCTATCTTCAGACTAAAAGAATTCATTGTTAAAACAGCACCCACTAGTATGTCAAAGGTTGTAAAGATTCTCTCCCTTGTCCCTTCATCTCCTTTCAAAGATTGTATATTCAAAAACTAACTTTAAAAAATTTATTTCAAAGGGAAGCAAAATGCTGAACTGAAAATTGCTCATTTCTGTTCACAACCCTTTAAACTACTTAGCAACTTCATAAATAGGCAGCCTACAACTTGGCTGGAAGATTTCTTCCCCCCTCTGGCCAGTAAGATGTGTCTGAGAAAATGAAGAATGTGAGGGGTTGGGATATGGATGGGCAGGAATTAGTGAAGTGCCTTTTCCTTTGAATCTAGTAGATGGCTTGGTTAGTACCCTCTTGGGCTGACAGCCACATAGCATTACTACTCAAATATTAGGCAAACATATACTTAATTTCCAATGATATCAAAACACAGAATGATTTTGAATGGTCCAATGAATCTGTGAATTTATTATCCCTTTTATATTTTTATGGTTACCATCTTTTCTTTCCTATCTCATCACCTTCTACTCCCAAAGTTTATAAGACTTGGAGTGAGTAAAATGGGGAGAATTAATTAAAAAATTAAAAAGCATCTCTTCATAGGAGAAAGTCCTCATTCCAGACCCCTGAGCGTGAGTTTTTGTGAGGCAAGACAGATTCTTTAGGAATGGAGGAAAGAGAAAGGTAGAATGGGTAAAAAGAGGAAGAAGATGAGAGGGGATAGAAATGAAAAGTTTGCAAAACAAAACATAAGCTCCATTAAAAAAAATCATACAGCATTGGGATCCTTGAACACCTCTGGGAACACAGGGACTTTAGATAGAAACAGATAGGAAGTGTAGTAACATAAAGAATTTTGGACTCGTATTTAGGAAGACTTGCATTAAAATCCTGTCTTGGCTACATATTATCTGTGTGACCCTGGATAGGTCATTTAACCTGTCTCAGTATGAAGAAATATTAGGGAAACTGAAAAATAAACAGACAAAAGAAAATGTAAATAACACCCAACAAAAGGCCATTTTCCTAGAAAATGCTTTTGACCTTTAACCTTCGATCGCTCCACCTCTCAGTAGTTTTCCAGGCCCTCATCCCTCTGCTGGCTATCTCGACCATTCAGTAAATCAGTTCAACTCTATGCTATCTATTACTCTCCAGGCCCTTGATCACTAATCCTGTTGACAGTCATACTTTTCTAAATTCCAATTCTGAATTCTTCCCATCAGCCGCCTCCTCTGGTTCTACTTACATGTTGCGGAATAGAAATTGAATAAATGATGCAAACAGGCTAAGTTCACTGTAACTTGATGCTATCTATTCTAACTTGCACGGTCAATGTAACAAGGCTATTCTTTCACTCCTCGCTAATTAATTCTCTGTCCCACTCTTCACAGTGATTCTTCTAATCCTCTTCTCTTTTCACTCTCTTTACTCTTCCCTTAGCATTTCAGCCTCTAAACCCCTCAACTGAGATCCTGTGAGCTAATGGATCGGAGTGTAGATACAATGTTGTCTTGAGACTATTCACCATAAGCTTCCTATTCTTTCTTCTTCATCTCACTCCTGACTTCATCTTCTTACCGTGTTTTCCTTTAGTTCAATCTCTAATGAAGAGGTGGCCCCCTTTCCTCACCAAAGATGAACACCTTTCTATCTATCCTTACTCCAATCCTGTGCTGTATCTTCTACCAGATGTCTTCCACTTTTCGCCCACCTCTCTGACATTCAGTTTTTCCCTATCTACGGGTTGCTTCAAGCATACTCAATTCTCTCTCCTTGAAAAATTCCTCACTATATATGATCCCTGTTATTATCCCGTATTTTGTCTCTTGTTTCTCAGCCAAAGCACTTGAAAATAACAACGGCATCTGATGCATTCAATTCCTCTATTCTCACTAATCTCTGCAGTCTATTATTCAGTCTCACAGCTCAATTGAAAATGCTCTCTCCAAAGTTACCAATGACCTCCTAGTGACCAAATCTAAGTCTCATTTCCGTCCTCACCCTTTAAAAAAATCTTTTTTAGCATTTGACCTGTTTGACCTTAAATTTTCACTAAATACAAATTTGACCACGCATGTCTCCTACTTAAGCAACTCCAGTGACATCTGAACACCCCTTAGATAAAATAGAAATTCCTCTATTTAGCCTTTATGGGCTTGCACAGTCTGGCCCCTACCTACTTTTTGGCCTCATTAGACATTATTCTCCCTTTCACATTCTAAGACAATCAAGCTGGCATTCTTTTATACTTATTTTTTGTTGTTGTTGTTCCCACAAATTATTCCCCAACTCTGTGGTTTTGTACTGACTATCCCACATTCTGGGCATATGCTCCTTCCTTACCTCTCTACCTCAAAGAGTTCTTTTCTTCTTTTGTGATGAGCCTCAATCACTGTGTTCTTCACAAAGACATGCCTGATCCCTGCAACAACTATGCCATTTCTCTAGAACTCCATTGTATTTAACTAATCTGTGTGTATACATACACATACATACATATGTGCATGTGCTGTGTATTTTAGATATACTTTTTTTCTCTCTTCATGAGTAGAGATTGTTTTATTCTCAGAATAAATATACCCAACACCTAATATAGTACATAGTACAGAGTAAGTCCTTAATAAATACTTGTTGATTGACTCTCTTCTGCTAATATATACTTAACCCTTTGGGTTTTCATATTATTCTCTCCTGGTTCTCTCCCTACCTATTAGACTTCATTTTATATGTTTTCTTTGCTGGATTATCATTTTCCCTACCTACTAACTATGTATTTCCCTGCAGACTTTGTCCTAGGTCAGGGGTGGGGAACCTATGATCTCGAGGCCACATGTGACCTTCTAGGTCCTTGGGTAAGATATTTTGATTGAGGCCAGGTTTTACAAAATGATGTGCTCTGTGATGTTTGGATTCAGTTAAAGGGCCATACTTGAGAACATAGATTGTCACATATGGCCTCAAGGCCACAGGTTCCCCACCCCTGTCCAAGGCCCTTTGCTCTTTTCCCTCTATAATCTCTCTCTTGGTGAGGCCATTAATTTACTATCACCATACAGAGGACTCCAAGATCTAAATATCCATCCCTACTCATTCTCCCGAATTGCATTACAAATTGTCTATTGAGTACATTTCACAATGTATTTCCCAGAAATATAGCAAAAATTACATGTACAAAACAGACTTTACTATGTCTCAGCAAAGCAATCTCTCTTTTTATCTTCACTTTTAATATTAATAGTACTGACATCCTTCCAATTCTCCAGGTTTGCAACCTCAGTGTTATTCTTGCCTCCTCACTCCCACTCACTCCACGTTTCCAATGAGCTGCTAAATTCTTTTTTTTTTCTAAAACATTTTTCACATACATTATCTTTTCTCCAATCACATGACCTCTATCCTATTTCAGGTACTTAGCTCTCATCTAGAAAACTTAAATAGTCTCCAATTCTATTTTCCTGCCTCCTATCTCTAATCACTCTAATCCGTCTTCCACTGTTCTTCACAAGCTGGCACCTTCCTAAATTGCCAGTTTTCCTGACATTTCTCTCCTCTGAACACTATTCTGTCCACCCCACTGGCCTATGTAGCATTCCACCACATGTTAGTTCATCTCCATCTCTGTGACTCTGCATAATCTATTTCCATGATCAATATTCACTTTCTCCTCAAATGTACCTCTTGGAAGTTCCAGTTTTACTGCAGACTCAGCTTAAGCACTGTTTTGTACAGAAAGTCTTGATTCACTAAACTGCTAATGACTGCCTTCCCCAAACTACCTTGTATTAATTTTTCATCTGCTCTGCATACATGATCATCAGTACATTTTGGTTTTATAGATGGAAGCTTCTGGAGTCCAGTGGCTACTTCACTTTGGTGTTCATTTCTCTGGTACTTATCTGAGCATCTAACAGCTAGTAGTCAATAAATACTTGTTTACTGACTGCTTGATTAATTACTACTCCTATCCCTCCTCCTCCTCCTCCTACTCTGATTACTGTTATCTAACTGTTATATAGCATACATATATGTGCCAGCTATCATGCTATGTAATTTACAATTATTCTCTCCTTTGATCCTTATAACAAGTCTGTTCTCATTTTATAGATGAGGAAACTGGGGCAAACAGAGGTTGACTTGTCCATGATCACAAAGTGGGTTTCTGAGGCTGGATTTGAACTCAGGTCTAAGCTCATTCCCAGAGTTCTGAGGAGTCACCTAGTCACCCCAATATGCTACTGTTGTTACACTGCAAGCAAGTAATGAAACAGCAAAGCCTTTGAGAACTGATTTTAAAGAATTGGAAAAGAATATCACCCAAGCTATATTAATTTAAATTGCTATAGTAGCAAGAATTCTAAGCTTGGAATCAGAAGACTTGAGTTCTAGTCCTTGACTTGCCTCTTTTTATCAGTGGGACTCAGAAAAGTCACAGATTTTGAAAATTAGTTTTCATCTCCATACAATAGGGATAATTTCTATGCCACCTATTTCATAAGATTCTTCTGAAGGTCAAACCAAATAATAAATATGAAAGCACCTAAAAATTATGAATCACTACGCAAATGTGTTTGGTGACAATCATTCTCATGTGTTTTTCTTCTCCCCATAGAATATACCTGAAAACACAATGTATTTCCTGACTTTTGTTTCTGTGGGGAGTGAATGGTACAGTGCTCAACTCTAAAGCCTAAGTATGGTGTTCTGTAACCAGTAGATCATCAATATATTCTGAACTGAATTCTGAGGCAGCGACATAAAGAAGAAATGACAGTAATTGATTAAGCCTTTGTAAAATGACAACCAAATAATTACTAATCCCTTTGGTGTTGATTACAATCACAAATTTGAAGAATTCATTTGATGTTAATATGAGTACACATTAGCTACATCCTTCAGCATTCTGACCTTTTCTAGTCAAATATATATCAGTTATGGAGTTTTTCCAATAAGATATGTACTCAAATTGTTGTGATCAGAAAAGTATTAGCATTATGGCCAGTGGAGGTCAAGGTTAGAACATCTGACTAATTCCATACTCAGGCAGTAATAGGGGAAGGGGTGGACTCTGGGCCAGAATCTTGTATTCCTTCCTCAGTTTGCCAACTCACAGGTAAATTGCCAGGGGAGAGTGGGTATATCTGTAGACCTCCTTCAGTAGACTCCTCATGTGAGTCAATTTTCTTTGTGCAGCCAAGGGGTTCTTAATTGTGTGTGTGTGTGTGTGTGTGTTTGTGTGTGATGGCCTCCTTAGGAAGTCTGGTAAAGCCTGACACTAATATGATTTATTGCCTAAATTCATGATCAAAAATTCTAAATTCTGATCAAAATGTTTTACTTTTTCCCCCTATACAGGGGCTCCAACCAAAGTCCAATTTTCCAGGTCAATTATATGCATATTCTGAGACTCTGACCCATATTAAGGGAATGATTTAGATTACCTGAATTTGTAATAATATTGTGACATATCTATAGAGGTTTGTGGGATTATACACTGGTCATTCTGAATTACTTCCCCCACCTCCAAATTTTTGGCAGGATATAATAAGTAACATAGAAATTTGGAGGAACTCCCTGGCATTTTTTTTTAATGGAAAAGGAAAGGGCTCTGCTGGAGAACTATTAGCAGTTTAGGTAGGGGTGGTGACTGTTTGGAGAACCCCAGTACAAATGGACAGCTATAATAGGACTCAGTTGAATAACTCACTGTTTACTTAATTAACAAATTCTGGCAGCTAAGAACCATTCTAGAAATGAATGGAATTCTTTCAAAGGGGTGTAATTGAATTCTTCAAAAATAATTTATCAGCATAGGCTGAGTATGGGGATTTGGTGGTCTTGAATGATCAGAAAATAAGATAAACATCATTGATTTGGTGTTGGAAAGGTTCTTAGAGGTCATTGAGTCAAATTCCCTCACTCCATAGATGAAGACTCTGTGGCCTAGAGAAGTTAAGCAAGTTGCCCAAAGTCAGACAGCTAAAAACAGTCTATAGCTAGAATTGAACCTAGATCTTCCTAATTTCAAGTCCAAGACTCTGTTCACTATACCACACTGCTTTCTCAAATGCCCATACAACTGAATCACTGCAATGAATATAGACCATCAGCACCATGGCCTTGGGGACACAGAGGAAAAGAGCTTAGTTCATTACTGGAGGTGGCAGACAGCACTGAGTCACTTGCTTCTGAGACATCCTGCGCCATCTGGGCATTTTTTGTGGTTAATTTTATATTTTCACTTTGGAGGTAGATTTCCTGGGGATGTTTAGGGAGACAAAACAGTTAATACTTAGGCCAGTAATTAGAATAGCAAACCTTAACAACATTAAGTTATTTGCTTTGTCTACACTAGGGGTTCTTAATGTGGGAGCAAGGTCCATGGATAAACTTCATGTGCTGGGGAAAAAATAACATCCCTATTTTCACTAACCTCTAATTGAAATTTAACATTTATTTTAATCATGAATTTAGGCAATAAATCATATTAGTGTCAAACTTTACATTACTTCCTAAGGAGGCCATCACACACAAGCACACACACACACACACACACACACACACACACACACACACACACACAAACAATTAAGAACCCCTTGGCTGCACAAAGAAAACTGACCCACATGGGGATCTCAGGCATGGCCAAGGAAAGAGTGTATGACTTCGGTTTTCAAATGAGAAGCTTCCATTATCCAATTAAGTCTTTCTTCTTTGTTGCACCAAGTTGCAGGGAAGCAGTCAGAGGAGAGGAGGTGTGCCTATCTGTCCCTCCTCTGGGTATCTGGTACCTCGTGGCTGTTCTTGGCCCTTTATCCTGATGGCCAAGAGTCAGCATTCCAATAATGGCGGAGTTAGTGAAAGGAAAACCTTTCAGAAACATCTTCAGAAGCATTTCAGAAATGTTGCTCTTACTGAATAGCTACCCCATTATCCTAAGGGCATAGTTTGAGAGTTAAGATGTAATGAGATGTCTGCTGCCATAAATTCCTCAAGTACAACACATATCACATGCTTATCATAAACTGTCATTCTGTGGCTTCAGCAGTATGGCTACTCCCATCACTAAAGAAGATCACAATACCTCTGCAATTTACTAAGCTTTGGTAATTTCTGTGGCCAAATAAGGAAGCCTAGCGATGAGCCATTTAACTGACTTGCAGGTATATGAAATTATAACATAATCAGATTAGAGATAAAATTGAACTATCCCTTTAACTTCAAATTTTATTTCAGAATTTCATAAAATATTTAGGAAATTGTCGATTCACTTCCAGGATGGTTTCTTTGTTTGAAAATAAAATTATTTATTGGAATTATTCTCCTCTAACTTGAAGTACAGATATTTAGCCTTCATTCCAAATCATATTACTTACTGAAAAGTCATCATTTTTTCTTATTCTTTTCTCTTTCTCTCCTTGTCTGTTTCTCTGTCTTGTTCTGTGTCTCTGTGTCTCTGAGTATCTCGCAGTCTCTGTCTTTTTAAAAACTGGGTCTCCCTATCTTTCACAGGCTGAGAGTAAAGCTGTATGATTCTAGCCAATTCACTTAATCTTTGTTTGCCTCAGTTTCCTCAACTGGAAAATGATGATAATAACAGCAGCTGCCTGAGACAATGTTTGTAAAATGCTTAGTACCACACCTGGCACATAGTAGACACCATACACATGTTTATTTACTTCCCTTTTCTTCCCCCTAATTCCACTATGACTGGGACAAATGATTTGACTTCTAATTCTGACCTGTGCCATTTCATTCCTCTTAAGGCAGTATAGTGGTCCTTAGCTACTGGGGGCTCAACTTATTATTGCTTCAATGCAGACATGTGATCATTATAGTCCAGCACAGCTCAGAAATCCTGAACTCAAGAGATTGACCAGCCTCAGCTCTCCAGTAGGTGGGATCTTAGGCATGTGCCATCAAAGACACTAGAACTGAGTCTTACTTAAATAGCCGGCAATATCACCTCAGTACATGCAGTAGCAATTAACTTATGAGGTGATACTGAGGTTCTGGAGCATAAACTCATGAATGCCACAGGAGGCTAGAAGAGGATTGAATGTTGTCTTGGAAGCACAAGCAAAATGGTTTATTCCTAAAACTTTTTGTTTTGCTGAATGGAAAACACTCTTGATGTATCATCTTTTTCTATTTGAATAATATAGACCTAAGCCCTTATGCTTATTTACTTTTTACTTTCAGTCATTTGAAATTGTGTTATAATGAATGCATTCACATCATTGTATACATGTGTTGATTAAGCAATGTAAGCTCAGTTGAAAATCTCTTTTTTGAGGTGTTTCTTTAATCATGATGCAGTTTGCAAGGACAGCACACCTAAATAAAATATTGAATTAATTAACGATTTTCCAAAGGAGTTCTGAGCCTTTTTCCAAATAAAACTTTGGATCTTATTCTTTTTAATAGCCTCCTCACTGGTGGAAAATCCTTAAGTTGTACAGATGGGTGAGATTTGAGGAAATAGGCAAACATCATTCAGAGCTAAGTCTGGTGAATATCATCCATGATCAAGCTGTGTAATTCCATTTTCTATTCCAAAAGAGATGAATGAATTTGTACTTATAGGAACAAAGCATATTTTAACATACATAAAGGGATTATCTTCTCACAACAATCCTATATGTAATGTAGTGTTCATATTATTTCACTCACTTATAGGTGAATAAAATGATCCTGAGTGGAGACATCATTTGTTTATTTTCATATAGCAAAAAAGGGACATGTATGAGACTCTAACTCAAGTCTTCTATACTCAGTCCAGTATTCCTTTCCTATTTGAGGGTGAAACTAGTTTATTTTATTTTATTTTTTTACTCTGAAGGAACATCCCAAAGGAAAATTCCAGTATTTTCCCCTCAAGGAATAGTTTGCAAAAATGTGTAGACACTCAAAGTGACCTATGTAAAGCTAACACTCATTTGTATCCCATTGGGGAGGTTTAAAAGAAAGAAAAACAAAATACTGATGCCAACATCTTTTAAGGTACAGCCTCATTTAGAGAAATTAATATCTTATTTTCTAGCTTCCTGGAACTACTTCAGAGGAAACACAGTGTCGAGAAGAGATTTGTTGGACTTGAAGTCCTGAAGACATGAATCCAAATTACACTTTGGACACAATAGCCACATTTGGGAGTGCAGCATATTTTATTAGGTATGACATTATGGAATATTTTTAAAGATAAACATGTTTTTGCATATATAATCATTACATTTACTCATCAAAATAAAAAGCTAATATTTAACTAAATTTAAGCATAATAAAATTCATATATTCAAACAAAAATATCACGTGCCATTAAATAAAAATGCAAGACCACTTTTTTGAGGTATTGCTCTTCCAAAACTTTTCATCAAATTTCTCATGGCTCCCCTTTCCTTTACCTTCTCTGGTAAGAACCTTGATTCATATTTTACAGAAAAAAAGGAAGCCACTTGCCAAGAGTTCCTTCTCCCTTTTTGCTTCTCTTGAATGTTTCCTTCTTCATCCCTGTCTTAGACAAAGTGACCTTACTCCTCACCAAGGTCTACCTTTAACTTGAACTAGCAATTTCATTCTGTCTGTTTTCTCCAACAGTTTTCTCCTTCTTTCATTCCTGCTATATCACTTATCTTCAATCTCTTCCTTCCTATTGGCTACTTCCTAAAACATGCTGCCATCTCCCTCATCCTCAAAAAGACCTCACTTGATCCTTCCATCCCCACTAATGACCGTTAAGTAAATTTTCTACTCTTTGTAATCAAACTCCTTGAAAAGGCCATCTAAAAATGAGTGCCTCTACTTTCTCTTTTTACTCACTTCTTAATCTCTTCCAATACAGCTTCTGACCTCAACATTACATTGAAAGTTCTCTCTCCAAAATTACCAATTCCAATGGCTTTTTCTCAGTCCTCATTCTCCTAGTTCTCTCTGCAGCCTTTGACACTATTCATCACCCTCTTCCTCTCCTTCATACAGTCTTCTTTCTAGGTTTACAGAACACTACTCTCTTCTGGTTCTCCTCCTACCCATCTCCCCATTCTCTCTATGCTGTGTTCATTTATTTTGAGAAGTGTAGCTTAGTTTAATTATTCATCATATGGTACTAAGGAGGTCATAGAATATTTCATAAAAGAAATGAAGCCTCAGCTCTATAAGAGGAAATCTTATTAACAGTAATGAGATATAATAATCAAAAGTCAGGAATTAGCTTCCTTTGCTGAATGCTCATCCAGGTCACAGCCTCTAACCATAGGTGTCCCTCAGGGTTCTATCTAGGCCTTTCTCTCTTCTCCTTCTATACAATTTCACTTGGTTATCTCATCAGCTCCCATGGATTTAATTATGCTCTCTAGTGAGTCAATTCTTAATTCTATCTATCTTACTCCCACTTCTCTGCACAAGTCCAATCTCTCATCTATAGCTGCCTTTTCAGATATACTAGAGACCTTAACCTCAACATGTACACAATGGAACTCATTATCTTTCCCTCTAAGCCACCCCCCACTGGAACTTAACTCTTACTGTCAAGGGCAACTCCATCTTCATCATCATTCAGGCTCACATCCAGGTATCATCCTCAATTCCTCACTATCGCTCACCCCTTCATAACCAATATGTTTTCAACGTCTATTGATTTTACGTTTGTAATTTCTCTTTAATATTCCTCATTCACTTACTCTAATACTGCCATAACCCTGGTGTGGGGTCTCATTTCCCCATGCTTAGACTATTGCAAAAATTTGCTGATAGGGCTGCTTGTCTTTCCTCTCCTTGCTTACTGGAGTAAGCACTGGTGATGTTGGCCTCCCTGCTATTCCTCAACCAAGACACTTGATCTCTCCTCTCTGGGCTGTCTCCCATGATTTCTCTCTTCACCTTCAGCAAATGATTTCCCTGTCTTTCAAAAGTCACACTTAAAATCTTACCTTTCACAGGAAACTTTTCCCAACATGTCTTAATTCTAGTGCCCTCCCTCTATAAATTATTTCTTATTTTCCCACCATATGTAGCTTCTTTGTACATACTTTTTTGGTTGTTGTATGCTCCCTTAGATCATGAGTTCCTTGAGGGGAGGAACTGTCTTTTGCCTTTCTTAGCACCCTTAATACAATGCACTGTGAATAGCACGTAGCAGTAGCTCAATGTTTACTGACTGGCATGGAATTATACCTTAGTGTACCTGGTACATCTTATACATATGCCTCTGACTAGTTGTGTTATCTTGGGCAAATCACTTACAACTTACCTCTGTAGGGTGAGAATAATAATATGATACTACCTTCCTCACAGGATTGTTGTTCTGAGGTGTAAATATCATCCTAGGATATTAGGATCATTAATTGAGATTTTGAAGAGTCCTTCAAGTCCATCTAGTCCAATCTCTTCATTTTACAGATCTAAAAACTGAGGCCTAAAATGTTGAAGACATTTGCCTAAGGACATAAAGCCAGCTCATAAGCAGTGGAACAGGGGTTCTAGTATTCAAAACTCAGCTTTCTTTTATCTGGCTAGTGCTAAGAAAACTAAGTGTTAAGGATACTAAAAGAGGTAAAAGACTGTCGCTGCTCTCAAAAAGTTCACTATCTAATGGAACTGACAACAAATGGATGTATACAAATAAAATATATACAGGAGAAAAATAAGAAATAGTTGATAAAAAGGAAGGCACTAGAATTAAGATGGGTTTGGAAAGGCTTCTCATAGAAGATGGGATTTTAATTAGGACCTTAAGGAATCCTAGGAAACCAGTAGGTAAATATGAAGAGGGATACCATGGGAGATAGTCACAGATAAACCATGACAGAGCAATAATATATATCACCACTGTATAAAGTGTTACATAAACATCAGTTATTAATATTATTACCTGAACTTCTTGCTTTAGTTCAGAAAGCTAGAGAAACCAAGTTCGTACTGGCATTTTTCATTAGTCAAAAACATCTGCAGCCCAGAATGCAAGGGCTGGAAATGCTTTTTAAAATTCCAAATTATCTGATGGCAATGAACCTGGCAAGGAAAATGAAAATCATCTGGAAAATTTTATCTGGTGAGGGATCCAGAACTAAAAATGGATGTGGCACTTTGGATATCTCTTGTATATTACTTTATCACCTAAATTTTCAATAAGTGATCAAATGAAATGTGCTGTATGGAGAGGATAGAAATATATTTGCAATTTCAACATAGAAAAATGAAGAGAAGCACAGAGGGAATAAGAAGGGGAAACAGCTCTTTATCTGGCCAAGGAAAACCACATTTCATAAGCTACAGAAAGGTTTCTGTAATAAGTAGAGACAATGGGATTTCTGAGGTAAGTTGCAAAAGGCACTGAAGACAAGAGAATGAAAAATAAAATGAAGGAGACAGCATGTTTGGGAATCATTGGGCAAAAATAAAAATCACTTTCTGCATGCATCCCACACACAGACACTCAGGCAGATTTATCTGATCAGTTCTGACAATAATAAAAAGCAGTACAAATGAGGGATGTCCAGACATCCTCCAGGTACACGATTCTATTGGAAAATTAAGCAACTATCTTCGAAATCTGAGTAACACTCTCCTGGAAGGAGAGAACAATGAGCCCAGCATGTCTTATGTTATTTGCAACATGCCATGCAGTTATTAAGGGCTGTTTTGAACCAAATCTGCTTGACTTGGAATAGTTGGTGTTGATGTTAAAGCTTCTCTCCCAGATGGTAGTTGTGGCAAGTTATAAGGGGGGAAAAACAGCAGAATGAGTTTGATAGAGGAGACTCTCAATTCCCTCAGTCAGAGACAGCTTTCTCAAACCCTTGTCAGCGTAGATAATGGTCTAAAGAGTGTACATTTATGTCATTTTAATAACACAGTATATGAGAACATCAGCAAAGTTGACAATAATGCTACAAGCAATTATGAATAGATTGCAAGGAAATGAGCTGACTTCATAAGCTTTTGGGGGTTTTTTATGCTAAAGTACCAGACAAACTAGCTTGTAAGTCTTTAGATCTAATTGGTTCCTTCTCTGATCTCAGTTCAACAAAACAAATATGAAATGAGCTCTCTAATGCTCACTAATAGCTGGGATAGCCACTGCATAGCACCAAATAGCACAAATCGGGAAAGTAAGCAAAAGCCTGGGCTGAAAGGAACGAAAGAGCTGGTCTTTCCCAATGTGCTGTGTTCATTTATTTTGACAAGTACAGCTTAGTTTTAATTATTCATCATCTGGTACTAAGGAGGCCACGAAATATTTCATAAAAGAAATGAAGCTTCAGCTCTGTAATGGGAAGTCCTATTAACAGCAACAAGATATTAAATATTTGCTCAGAAGAGCAGTTTAAAAAAAAGAAAAAGAAAACACACAGGATGACTCATTGGAATTCCAGGTGAGTTAGCAAGCATTTATTCCTTGGGGTGCTACTTGGGGGTGGGACCTCTCTGTTCCTTCTCTTCTATGCCCAATGGAACTAAAATCCAATTCACTCTACCCTCAGCCTCACTTCTCATCACCAACCTCCAATCACTACTCGCCCCTCCCTGGAACAAATTTTCAACTTCATTAACTTTCAAAAGAAGAAAAGATGAAAATGCAAATGACCTGGATAAACCCTGGAAATGGTCAGGAACCAAAAGAATGCCACTTGATAAGGATAAATCTAGTATAAAAAAACCTGAGAGGGAATACAGACTGGGGTTAGGCAAATTGCAAAACGCAAGGGAAATTATTACCTGCCATTCCTGGACAAGATACAAGGACCATCATGATGAAGCATCTTCCTGTCAGTGAGTAAAGTTAGAAACATAGGAGTGTTTTTGAAAGAAAAGGAAATCTTTGCAAAAATGAGGTTCTTGAGGGAGATACTTCTGTCCCTACTTAGGGGACAGAAGCCTGGTTATTCTTCTTTAGCCCAGATGAAAAAACAGACTCATGATACGGTTATACATTACAAGTAAAAGCTCACATTCATACAATTCTTTAAAGTATTAAATATATGTTCTTTAAAAAAAACCTGCAAGATTTATATTGTGTGGGTTTTGTTGTTTGAAGAAACCTATGAATCATGATGAAGAATTCCCTTTACCAATAAAGATAAGTATCTCTTGGCAACTTAGAGACTATAAGTTAAATCAAATCAACAAGCATTTATTGAACACTTGCTACATATGCTCAGATACTTACTAGCAGTGTGACCCTGGGCAAGTCACTTAATACTGTTTGCCTCATTTTTCTCAACTGTAAAATGACCTGGAGAAGAAAATGGAAAACTACTCCACTATGTTTGCCAAGAAAACCCCATACGGGGTCACAAAGAGTAGGACTTGATTGAAATGACTCAACAACAATAACAGCATGCTCCATGCTAACACTGAGAGTCTCCTGGGGCACAGAAGATAGAGTTTTATTTCTGCTTCAGATACTTATTAGCTCCGTGATATTAGTCCAATCATGTAACCTCTCACGTACCATCTGTAAAATGGCATAGTAATGGTAACTACCCCTCAGGGCTGTTATATCAAATGAAATGATATTTGTAAAGTACTTTACAAAACTTTGAGTGCTATTTAAATGTTAGCCATTATTATTGCTGTGGTTGTGATGGCGGTGGTCATGGGGGTTGATGTTTTCCTTCATCACAAACAAATTTATGTCAAAAGCAGGGCTTAAAACTCAAGGGTCTTCTTGACTCCCTGAGCTCAGATCTTTATCCACTCTACTATGTTGTTTGTCTCCTCCAAGTGTTATTATCTTCATTTTATAGACAAGGAAGCTCAATACTTTTTTTTTTCTTTTTTCTCTTTTTTGGAGGGGGAAGGCAGGGCAATTGGGATTAAGTGACTTGCCCAATGTAACACAGCTAGTAAGTGTTAAGTGTCTGAACCAGATTTGAACTCAGATCCTCCTGACTCCAGGGCTAGTGCTCTATTCACTGTGCCAACTAGACGCCCTGAGGATGCTCTGTACTTGAAAGGGGAAGTTTTTGCTCAGAATCATGCAACTCAAGAGTCATTAAAAAGGCTTCAAATCTGGGTTCTCCTAAATCCAAATCAAGAGATCTCTTCATCACAACACATTCCAATTTCTTTTCTTTGTCTTTAAAGCAAACAATCAATCCAGAAAAACATATTTATTTTTTTTGTTGTTGTTCTGTCATTCAGTTGTGAGTGACTCCATGACTCCATAGAACATACATTTTGAAAGATGAGTCAATGCAGGGGAAGAAACGAACAGTATAACTGCCCAAAGGACCTGAGTCCAGGTCCATTGGTTATCTAAGATTAGAGATCTTATTTAAGTCAAGACTCAGTAAAAAATTTTGGCCCCAAAATCTGGGCAACAAGAGATTAAGATCTAAATGAGGGATTTAAACAAGAGGCAGCTCATGAGTAAGCAAGAATGGAGCTTTCCCCTAAACCAAAGGCGTATAAAACAGGAAGTGAGCATAGGTATTCACGTCCAATTAAAACCTACTTAGGCCAACAAGTAGGACCAAGGAGCCACATTTATTCACAACTAGGAAGAAAGGCATTGCACGGAAAAAAGATTTGCCATACTTAGGTTATCATGAGCCTTTCAAAATCCCCAGGGTCATTACATTAAATTGGAAAGCAAAACTGCAATGTTTTCAAATTGTTCAAATGCTCACAGAGAGAACAGATAGAAAAATAATTCTTGATAATTTGAAACATCATTTTCATAGATCAAGAGGTGAGACAGTTATCACCCACATGTATTGACTATGAAGGACTTAGTGAAAGGCAGAATCAAGACAATGGTACAGCAGCAATATGCGACATGGTGGCAAGGACTATCTGCTCTACGTATTAACAGGTAAATGATCATTCAGCATCTTATTTAATTCTACCAAATGAGGTACAAACTACCTCCTCTTGATGTAGTCCATATACCACTTTTGCACAACTCTAATTGTTATTTTCCCCCATTATGAAGTTTAAATTTGCTTGTATGCATAATCTATTATTTTTATATGCATTAGTCCATATTAACTGAGTTTCTTTAAATTAGCAAACCAATAAGCAAAAATGATTAAAAGACAAGATTTGAAAACATGGTATCTGTCAATTAAATAGCTATTATAAATTACTTATTCAGAACAGCTCAGAAATTATTTTACTATATCAGTGCCTTAAGGCAAGTACATTAAAAGGATTCAGACAAAAAAAACAACAACCCAAAATATGTAATAAATTCCTAGAAAATGAAGTACCAGTCCACCAATTCCTAGTATATGCTTACAGCAAGGGAATTCAACATTTTAATGTGCTCACCTTAGCCAAGCAGAGGGGCGATTGGTTTTCACAAAAGTGGATGGCATTCTCAATGGTGACTGTACCATGGCCTACTTGAATTCAATTGCGAGAGGATTTTTTTTTTTAAACAAGATACAGGAAGTTCATTCTAAAGGATACTTCCTATGAAGAAAGATTCAGAGCTCACTTGAAAGAAGGGCATGCCCTAAGATGTTTTTTCTTTTTTTTAAGTATAATTCAACACTTTTATGTTCAGGAAAATCCAAATTGAATTATGGGAATGAGAACCAAATGTATTTTTTCATTTTCTTGGTGTCTATGCCCTAGGAATTGAGGAAACACATTCTGGGCCCAGAAAGGAAGTTACATATTAATCAAATTGTTAATTAGATTACAAAAGAAACACATAGGAAGGTAATGAAACTGCCTTGGAGGCTTGACCTTTTCTTAGGAAAAGATATTAGGAGTTGAAGGACAATTTAGAGAAAAGTAAGTATCCTCACTGCGGTAGTTAAGTTGACCCATTTGAGAAAGCCCTGGAATGTCTTTAGTGGAGAAATGTATGCATGGAAATTTGTTCTAATGAAGCTAGGAGAGAAAGACTATATAGGCTGCTGTAGGAAGGAACTGATTTGGAAATGACTGGACTATGAAAAATCCTAGACTACGTAGAAGTGATATCTGCTAGATATATTACAGTATCCAGCATATTTCAACATAGCTGTTCTTGTAGAGTATAAGGGATATGTAACATAATTAAGAATAATCTCAAATGTCTGCAATTCAAATATGCACATTGAAAACTATTTGAATATTGATTCAACCACTAGTTAACCAAAAACCAAGTGACTTTTTCAAAAAAATTTTCTGAACTAAGTAACTAAGGTATGTCTATATACTCGACTTGCCAGGATCAGGGAGAGGAATAAATTTTAGCTGAAACTAAGTTATAGATGATTTGTTTTCAAAATAGCCAACATTCTGACTGATTTCCACCAAACTACAGGTATGATCATATCCCAAATCACCATTAAGTTGAGCTTATAAAGGTTAGCACTTTAACAAATTCAGCCTCTATCGTCTCCTAACCCTACAAGAACAAAGGGGGAAAAATAACTTAATCTATCATATTTAAATTTTTTCTTCATTCTCATTTTCTTATCCTTCAGTTTACTAGAGTAGGTAAATGACTGACTGGCTAAATTTTTCACATTTAAAGCAATCTGGTTTGAAGATAGGTAAAAATTTCCCTAGTTTTCAAAGGCATCAATGGAAGAAATCAGAGTAGACAAATTTCGATTCTCTTTTCTCCAGTAGTATGTATAACTTCTTTGAAAGCAAGAACTATTTTTATTTTTTTAACTTTTTTCTTCCAACTTCATATACCCAGGGCCTTGGAAAACTCGCTAATAATAGGAAAGTGCTTAATAAATGTTTATTTAATTGAACAGAATTAAAAGTTTAATTATATTCCTGGAATTTTAAGTTATGAAATTACATATAAGAAACATAATTCAGATTAGAGAATTTTATTAGACAATGCCAATAATTTCTCTCAGACAATATACCATGAAAGTGATAGAAAGTGAATTATAGAATTTTAAATTTATTGTACCATATGTCACCAACAAGCTCTGTCATCACTAACTGTAGATTTAGCCTATGAAGGATTTCTGTTGGTTCCTAGTTTAGATAATTTTTCCTTCTTGAATTTGGTAGCCCACAGCAAATTTGACGTCCTGGAGAGGACAGAGTTTTTTTTTATAGCCCATGCTCTGTGAAAAGAGTAAGACTGTCCCATACTTAAGTATTTTAAAGGATTCTAGAAAGCATAAAGAAGACATATACAACGTCATATTGACAACCAAAGGGAAAATTATTATTGCCAAATCCTGTGATTTTTTACCTTCTTAACTCATATAACAATCCTTCTCTCTTCTCACACAGCCACCACTCTAATTCAGGTTTTTATCACCTCTCATATTGACTATTGAAATAGGCTATCCATCTCAGGTATCTTCCTATTACAATCCATCCTCTTTTCAGTTACCAAATTTATTTTCCTAAAGCATAGGGCTAAGCAGATCACTTAGTTTATGCAATAAACTTGATAGCTCCTTATTACCTTCAGGATCAAATTTAAAGTGCTATGTTTAGCTTTTGAAGCTCTTCAAAATCTGCCCCCTTCCTACCTATCCAATCATCTTATACTTTAGTCCCCTTGGTACACCTTTGTAGCTTTTCCAGGCAAAAATAACAAATCAATCATCCAATCAGTCAATTACATGTTTTCAACTAATTTTAAAAGGCTTTGGATAAATTGGAGTGAATTTGAACAAGGATTATGTTGCTCCTTGTACAGCTGAGGATCCTTGGTTTTATCTTAGAACTTAACAATAAAATATCAAGCTAGTTAAGATTCAAAATTGTTTGGGAGATTTAAAGCCAAGCACAAGCAGCTTTTCAGAAGAATGCTACTGCTAGCTTTTAAGGTTCTGATTACACAGTATAGTAAACACTCTATTTATTCCATAACAAAGCAAAGGAAAACATTCACCGTAAATCAAGGTACAGCATTCACAATGTTACAACTTATCACAGAAAATCACAATATGGTATTCACAATAACTTATCACAGAAAATGGCCACATAGTTTCCACTACAGTGGTCACACAATTTTGAGCAAAGAACAATCCTTTAGTAACTCAAGCATTCACAAAATCCTAAATTCAATCACAAAGTACAATAGTCAAAGTTTTCCACTCATGGGGCATACTAGGTTACAAATCAATTACTTATTCAGTCATCAATCACTAAGTATAATCATTTAGTACTAGGTTACAAATCAATTATTTATAATGGAGTGGAGAGGAGAGAGTATTCTAGCCAAATCCTTGAGTAACTACTTACAAGATAGGGGGGAGTAATTGTGATTGATTAATTGCTTTCACCTGGTTAAGGTGACAAAGCATACCATTTTCTTTCTTACTTTGACATCTGTACTATCAAAGGACATTATAAAATGGTGGAAAGAGAACTCATCTTGGGATCAGGTATTGCCTTCTAGCGTATAATATCATCATAATATTGAATCTCTCTACTTGATGCCCCTAGACTGACATCTGAATTTCCTCCTAAATAGATATTGGATTCTTTCTTCTCTTGAGATCCCAGAAACATAAGGTAAACTCCAACATTTCCCCCTACCCTTAAGCATAGCTCTTCCATCATAATCCCCTTTTTTGATGGAACTTCTATTTCTCTTTGAAACCTGTATCATGCTTGCACATATAACTAAACTCTCCTTCCTTTCATATTTCCATTTTGGGGTCTTTATGGTCCTAGTTCTCTGGTAGGGTGAAAATAACATACACATGGTAGGTCCAATTAAAAAATGTATTCCTTCCATCCTGCTTGCCATCCATTAACAAAAACAGCCTTAAACTAATAGATTAGGTTCAGTCTTTCACTTCAAAAGATTGTTTTGTAAAGTGTGCAATTCACAAGAAAAAAAACACAAACCACACACTGTGAATGAATCAGTAATGATGCCATCAGGCACAGAAGGAAGAAATGGTAATTTCATTATCATCTTTTAATGGCAAGAAGTCCTTTAATGCCATTGGATATCAAAGTCACATTTCCCATGGAGGTGTTATTTATATATCCATCTATTTTCAAATGATTATACTTGACTTCAAAGCATGGGGAAGTTGCCAACTTCTGAATGGTGGTGCAAAATCAGGAGTATGGACAAGGCATTGCCTAGGTCTTAGTTTATTTCTATGGCAACCTCAGTTTTGCTTTTGTTGATCAAAAATGCAATTTTGGTACACTTTATTAGCATTCCTGGAGCAAATGTTTAGCAGCCTAGGTGGCCATGCTCAACTTCCCAATTGTTAATTGATGCTATTACAAATTGCTAGTGGCATATTCAAGGTGTACCAGGCAATTAACAAGATGAGAGTTAAAAGACGAGGAAAGGCATTTTAATAACTGGTCAGGAGGATACATTTCCCAGCTGCCTCCTATCTTCTAGAAAAAGAAAACTCATCCTATTTCAATGCTTGAAAAATTAATAGCAAGACCTCATTTAGTTAGGCAGCAACCTAAAATTAACCTCATAAACAGCATTATTCTTCTTCAGTTTTTGGTGTGAATGTTTGTGGAGACTTTGTGATTTGACCTTCAGAAATCACCTCATTGTTCTTCTTGCAAGGATTTGCCTACGGGCAAAGAAGAGGTGTGGTAATTCAAGAAGCCCAGCCTTATCACAGAGATTTCCTACAGCTTTCTAGCTTCTGGATCATGATTCATTCATTGATTCAATTATTCAAAAATATTTAATAAATACATACTGTGTGTCATGAGAAATCATAACGAAGATCCATCTTCATTGGGATTCAATGAGTCTATTAAAATGATTATATTGGGGGGAAAGATGCTAATATCACACAAATTTAATTAACATTTATTAAAGTACCTGCTGTGATTCACACTTGGTGGGATAAATATGAGATTGAGAGCCAGGCTTAGTCATAAAGAATTGTGTTCAAGTTACACTTTTGATACCTACTAGCTGTGTGTCTCCAGGGAAGTTGCTTAACATCTCAGTGTCCTGGGCTCTGAGACAGTGAATTACAGAACAGAGATTGAACTGCTTATTTTTCCAGACAGCAATTCTTCAATAAAAATGACAACATAGAATTGGTTTTAAAAATGATTTGTTCACTATGCCAGGTGGTAGAGATCTAAAGCTAAACCAAGACAAACCCTATTTGGCAAATACCTGAAAGACAAAAAATAGAATAAATGTTTATAAGAAGCCAAAATGGCATGATAATGAGAGATTTGAGAGAGGAAAAATTCCATATATATGGGAAGACCAGGGAAGGTTTCATAGAAAAGTTGGCATAAAAGTTGAGTTTTGAATAAGACAGGAGGGATTTCATTAGGCAAAGATATTCTAGGCCAAGGGGATGGTTGGTAATAGTTATTAGAAAGACAAAATGATAAGGATAGGGAAAAATAATATTCTAGGTTTGATGGAGTAAGTGAAAAGGAATAGAACAAAATAAGAATGCATAAATAGGTGGGGAAGAGATTGTTGAGAGCCTTAGTAGTTGTTCAGCTATGTCCGACTATGACCTCATTTGGGGAGTTTTCTTGGCAAAGATACTGGAACAATTTGCTATTTCCTTCTCCAGCTCATTTTACAGATGAGGAAATTTAGATACTCTGGGTTAAGTGATTTGCCCAGGGTCACACAACTAGTAAGAGTCTGAGGCTGGATTTGAACTCTGGTCTTCCTGATTCTACATCCAGCATTCTATCCATTGGATCACCTAGAAGGTCCTGAGGGTCTTAACTGACATATTATATATATTTGTATTCTATTATATAACTAATAGGGAGTCACTAAAGATAGTTTGTAAAAAGAAATGGCATGGTTAGACCTATGCATTAGAAGGATCATTCTGTCATCTCTGGAAAGGGAATATTGCAGAGTTCAAAGGACAGCATGTACAACATTCATTTCCTGAACAATTTACAGCAAAAGGAAGTGGAGATGGCTAAGAATCCTATTTCTCTGATTTTGATTGATTTTTGTTGTTTGACTATAGAATTAAAGGCAGAACACTTAGTTCAGTATTCTTTGATTATTTGTTTGACTAGACCTCAGATTCTTCTTCCATAAAATGAGAGGATTAGTTTGGATGACTTATGTTCAGCCATCTATTGTAGTTGAAGCTGCTCAACTCAAGTAAAAATCTCATGATAAACAAAGTTGTATGTATGAACATGTACATTAAACAGACCAAGTAGTCAAAGATTTGGTATAACCATTTCAATAGACCTTTGAATACTGATCTTTCAGGAGGATAAAAAAGAGAGGATGAGAAAGCAAAAGGCACTGACTTGATGCCACTCTTGTGGTATCATAATGAGATTGGATGGAATGGACTTTAAACCCCTTCCTAATCAGGTTGCAACTTCTTAAAGATTTGAGCAATATAATTATATTTTTCACTGAGTGAATCCAAATTAATTTGAATATGGTAGCAGGGTAAATAAGGTTGGTTTTTTTTTTGGTTTTTTTTTTTTTGCTAATAATGGTAAATATATTGTCTTGCCAAAATTGTTACTACTTATAGGCTGGACCAAAGACTTGAGTTCTCATCAAAATAATTTCTGAGGCAATGCATAGAGGAAAAATTTTAATTTTTTTTCCCTGAAAAGCTAACTGTAGTATAATTTTACAAATCCAGTCATTACTTTAAAATCCATCCCTGGCAGAGTTCCTAAATAATATGGGGATATGAAGGAAAAAAAAGAATTAAAGTTCTATGTTGAATTTTTCAGATTCTTCCAAACTAACTTAAAATTTAACAACACAAGAGCCTGACAATGGAGTGGTCTTATTAAGATATGGCAGTTTTAGGCAGAGGATTATGGGACTTGTCTTTCAAAAAGCTGACACTTCAGTCTTTAACTCTTTGTTCCTTTTTACTAAACAACCCCTGTAATGGCACAGTTTCAAGATGGCTTTCCTGCAGAAGCAAGAGAGAATTATTATACTGTTCAACATTTATAATAGGGCAGCCATTCCTTCATCTGGTAAAGGACTCCAGCTTTCAAATCCTCACCACAAGGTTAGGTTTTGACATAAAAATTGGCCAGCCTGGCTCCATCCTGAAAGTCCTTTCAAAACTGAGGGAAATTATTTCCTGTACATTTGCAGGTAGGTTTAGGTGCTGTTAAATGTTCATTCAAGGAGAAAAAAAAATGATTCTGTAGGTATGACTGTTGAGGGTTGATCATTTTGGGGTCCTAGTTAAAGCAGAGATAGCTCAAAATAGAGGGCCTGTATTCTGGATTTTAGTTAGTATCACATCTTGAAGATGGAAACAGTGTAAAAGAACACTGTATTTTTAAACTCTTCAAGTAGCTAAGAATTTCAATCAGGATAGGAAAATCATAAGTCAAAAAGTCAAAGAGGGTCCCTGGCATTTGGCTGGTGATTCAGCCCACTACAAGTTACTGAAGTGCCATATGGAAATCCCTAAATGATGCAGGCTCTTTCAGCAGCACTAGGTCTACCTTACAACATAAACGTCATTGATCCTTCTAGACTATGGGTGAATCCTCTGATCAATACCATGAGATGTGTGAATAGAAGAGTATTAGAAAGGAAAGAGTGTTAGAGTTGGCATCAGAAGTTGCTTTATTGTTATTTAGTTATTTTCTCAGTCACCTCGGACTCTTCATGACTCCCTTTGTGGGTTTTTTTTTGGCAAAGATACTGGAGTAGTTTCTTATTTCCTTCTCTAGTTCATTTTACAGATGGGGAAACTGAGGCAAACAGGAGTAAGTGATTTGTCCAAGGTCACATAGCTAGCAAGTATCAAAGACCAGATTTGAACTCAGGAAGAGTTTTCCTGACTCCAAGCCTGGCACTCTTACCATTGGACCACCTAACTATTTTTTTGAGATCTGCTATTCAATCTCTGTGGTATTATAGGAAAATAAGTAAAGTTCTCTGATCCTGGATTTCCTAATCTGGAAAATTCAGTGGTTGAACTAAATGATGTCTGAGAGTCATTGTAGCCCCAAATCTTTGGTCCTCTGATCCTTTCCAACTCTGATACTGACTTCCATGGGATATGACAATAGAAGGCAGTGACTATTCTTTCAAAGCTCTCACAGTAACAATTGAATCTGGGATGGGACCAATGTGATCTCTGATATGAGAAAGCAGACAGGGGAGAGGGTCTGGAAGTCCATTCATTTTGAATTCCTTCATTTCTAGGAAATGAAATTCCTTCATTTCTAGGAAAAGGCTATTATGTTTCATCTGTTCATGGATGAATTTTATTCTCATGTTTGCCTGAAACTCTTAACTCACACTCATTTTACTTTTGTCCAATTTCTGCTTTTACATAGCTTTGCTTTACTTCATTCCCCTTCTCTTTCTTGATGAATGGTCCATTGTGTTGTGTATTATTCATGCTTTTTCTGTCCTATATATTTAATAAAAGGAAGAGTTTGCCTTTTAACATCTGTCAATCTCTCCTCTTCCACAAGTCCTAACTTACCCAGAAAAAAAAAAAGAAAAAGGAAAAAGTTCTGCAATTCTGCAGATAGTCTATGATTGATGTAATATCTGATTTCACAGGTCAGAAAGTGATTTTAATCTTTTTGATTGTACTAGTCCTTGCCTGTGCAGTGCCCTTTATGTCTGATGCCACATGCTAGCTTTCAGTGACTCAACTTTTCATTTTTCACAAGTATTCCCTCCCCTTGTGGAACAGTTCATCGTTTCCTCTAAATAGGGCCTCTGACAGCAGCCAACTATATCTTTGTTATTTAAGACTCTCTTCCCCATTTTTCATTTAATAAAAACAAGTTTCCCAGACAGTGGATGTGTTCACTTTCAGCTGACACCACTTTTACCCTGCCTTAGAACATTTGCCCTGCATTATGAGTAGCTAAAGGAAGCATCCCACTCAATGTATTTTGCCAACTCCTATGGATGACCTAACGGCTACATTACCACAGAAGCATCTCCAAAACTTCTGCAAGCTTTCAAAAGTAAGAGTTGCACCAAGCCAATGAATATAAAAAGGTTGCAAGATGTTCTTTTCTCTTGTCAAGAGAATCCATATTTGTTCTGCCACTTTAACAGCCTTCCCCCCTCTATGGTATTGCCAACTGACTATTTTCAGCTTTAACCTAAGAGAGTGCTCAAGCGTATCATCTAAACTTCCAGATATGATGAATTGCCATAGCATAAACATATTTGTTAAGGAAGCAGCCCATATAAGCTTGTAGAACTTTGATTGATCATGTTTACTCAACAGATACAAATGTTATTGGTCTCTAAAAAAGACTTTTGGGGTTCTTTTGTTGGAGGTGTTTGTTTCTTAAAATAACTCCTTCTAATCACATTCTGCTCAGGTTCCTAGAGTTAACAAAATGTAATGGAAGGAAAGGAAGTGAGGAGAAAATTTGAAACTTAAGGGAATGTGGAACTGAATGTTGTAAATGAAAAGTAAATCAATAATTTTTTTAAATGTGTAATGGAAGGGAAAGAATGATGTCCACAAGTGCCATTGTAAACAGAGGGATGATTGTTAATGCAAAATAAAACAAAAACAAAAACAAAAACAAGAGAGATGAAGGAAGGTGGTCTACCTGTGAGTAGGCCCTCCCCTTTGCTAAGATCCACTATTTATTATTCACTTTAAGAATCATTTTATCTGTCATATTCATGAATATATATGCACACACACACACACACACACACACACACACACACACACACACACATATAATTTTGAATGCCACACTTTTCTTCACCAGGTATGAAACAGACATCACTTGCTGTTTGTCCCTGAAAAGCAATTCACTCTGGGGTGACTCTTTAAAGTCCATGTTAAGTCCTGTCACTCATGTAATATGTACAACAACTTCTAAGAGTTTACCTTATAGCTCAGGTTTAGTACCATTTTATCACAGAGGACAGAGAAGTTTGAATTCCCTTTTTTATCAACAGAGATACCTAATATGACAAGGCTTCTTCGTAACTCCAGAGGACCACATCAGCCAAAGTAGAAAAAATAGACATTTCTACTGCAAAACTGATTTTAAAAGTATCATCATTCATCATTATCATCAATCCTATGAGGCAGCAGCTTTGGCAGCATTATTTGAGGTCCATATTTAACCAGATGACAGCTTAACCTTCTGAGGGAAGCAAAGTAATCTTTCCTCCCAACATACTGAGTGAAGAAAAGTGGATTGGTTATAATGTAGAAAATGATTTTCATCTGGTTTAATAAATATGTGGTGACATTTGATGATTTAATGATTTTTTTCTTTAAACACTCAACTTCTATCAGCGTTGAAAGTAGTATTACCCAAGTATGGTGTATGATGGTTGTCCTTACAGCAGCATGTGGCTATTAAGACAACTGTCTATGATAGCAAGGTAAACATAGCCAGCCATCCATATCCCCTGGAATCATCCACAGAGAGAATGTGACTAAGGAATATGTCTGAAGGATACTACTTTAATAAATTCTCCAGAATAAAAATTTAGACATTCATTCAAAAACTTGGATTTCAGCTCTAAACTCTTTAAAAGTCACTTAAGCTTTTTCAGTCTTAATTTCCTCATATATGTAGTAAAAATAACAATATCTGTCCCAGTTACTAAACGGATACTTGGCTAACAAAATGATATGATTAGAGGATATATACTGGATAGAGGAAGGAAAAAGTTACCTTTTGAGGTATACTTTCCTTGACATAACTGAATGCATATATTAATAAAGGAATTTGAAACTGATAAAATCTCATAATGTATCATGTCACAAAATGCTATCCATTGGGGGGGGGGGACTTTATTATTATGCCACAAGAGGTGGAATGACTCCAAAAATGGAATCCATATTCTCATTGACATTTTTTTCTTGTCTCAACAACATTTCTAGATGAGAGGTGACATGTCTGAGGATAGAATGCTGGGCCTGGAGTCTGAAAGACCAGAATTCAAATCCCACTTGTGACATTTACTAGCTGTGACACAATGGACAAGTACTTAACAAGTCATCACCATAAGGCTGAATCCTCATAGACAATGACAATGGCTCTCTGAGTTCACTACTTCATGATTATCAAACTCCCATCCCAATGTGACCTCCCCATCCAAGAAATTCCAAACCCTTAACTGCCATTGTGCCAAACCTGTTCTCTGCCCCCTCCATCAACCTCATCTTCTAATTTTTCTTTAATTTCTCCTCATATACTAGATGACTCCCTACGGTCTACAAACATGACCATGTCTCCCCTGACAAAAAAAAATCTTGATTAGTGCATCTCTCCCAGATATCATAGCTATTATCTTACATTGTTCCTTACCTTCATGGCTAAGCTCCTTGGAAAAAGGCTGTCTACAATTGACATCTCTGCATTCCTTCCTCTCATCTTCTTCTCAATTCTCTAGAGTCTGGCTTCCAACCTCATCATTCAACTGAAACATCCTCATTTCACATATGAAGACATGGAATTTCAGGAGGCTTGGATGACTCCACTAAGATAGCACAGCCATAAATGAAATCCACAGCTAACTCTACATCCACCATGATTTATTTACATTACAGTGTCTTGCTTCATGGATTAGATATGAATAGCCATAGTAGACACTGTTATAGATAAGAGAGCAACCACATTGTCCCTGATGTCAAGGGGCTTTTATTCAATTGATCTTTCATGATCTTGACCCTTTCCTCATTTTGCTTTTCATGCAGCAAAATCAAAGTGATGGTGTTCATCATATGTAGCTCCTTCCACTTTGTCCAAAGTAAAAGGAAGGGTCAAAATGTAGAGTAATATTTCTCATGAAATTCACAAGTTAATGGGAATAGTTACATTATTCTAAAAACTAATCACATCTTACACCTGGAATAAATGTTAGAAGTCATTTAATGCAATGCCCTTACTTTCCAGATGAAGAAATGCATTCTGAAACCTAAAGAGACAACATAAAGGGAGAAATCCTTTAGATCAACCTTAACAAAATAATATGATTATAGGTCAAGCAAAAAAACCAAAAACAACATCACAGAAAAGCAGGGGATAAGACTGGACCCTGTCTGTGTTGTTAGGTGAAGTGGAAACTGAAAAGGACATTGTGATTTTAAAACAGATGGTATAGGAGAAAAACACACTGCATAAGAAAATAGTTCTCTCTTAGAAACAAGCAAGTACCAACAATTATAATAATAAAAAAATCACCTCTACATTGAGTGTGTGAAGGCTGGGGGTGGTAAATGCAAAGAAAAGTGCATAAAAGTATGACAGAATCACAATATGGATTTTATATATTATATTATTTTACTATATATATATATAGAGAGAGAGAGAGAAATTTCTATATATATAATAATATATTCTATATATTATTTTATTTTTTCATATTTCTTTATGATTCACAATATGGAATCATAAAGAAATATGAAAAAATAAAATAATATATTTAGACAGTTTGTGATTAATGATAGAATACTTGGTTACAGTAGCTGAAAGGTATATAATTTTTCATGACATAAGAGCCAGTGAGGCTCAATTAATTAAATTAGATCAAAACTAAGATTTTCTTTCTTCTCTCATTTCTCTTGTGGTACAGTTGTTTCCCCAGAGGGAATAACAAGTGGATCTATTTCTATTGTTTTAATTTAAATGGTGATAGGTCTAGAATATGTACATTGAATGAAGAGGGAAAATATAAAGAATTGCATTTCTATTACCACTTTCCTTGACACACTTGGGTGGATATACTCCTTAAAGGGGCTAGAAATTGATGAAAAGTCATAATGAACAATATCATAATATGTTATCCACTGGGAAGCTTTACTATCATGTCATAACATTAGAAATGACCTTCAAAGACAATCCATATTCTCACTATTATCTTTCTTATCCAGTCTAAAGAAAGGTACCTAAAAGCATATCACATTGGATAGAGTGTGGGGGTAGGAATTTGGCTGAACTGGGCTTATATAATACCTCTGGCACATGCATGACCCTAGACATGCTATTTCTCAAAGGTTATCAAATCCAATCCCCAACACCTTAGAGATGTGGATAATGAGACTTGGGTAAGATAAGTTACTTGTCCAAAGTCACTATGTATAAGTTGTATTATCTAATAAAAAAATAAATACCTTGAAGGCAAGGATATTTGTTTTTCTCCTCATATCCCCAGCATCTAGTATAGTTTATGTATGTAAGAGTAATGTAATTAGATGCTTTTGTATTGCTAAAGCTAAGAGGTACTTAGCACCTAGTTTCAAATTAAACCGCTGTTAAAGAAACAGAAGGTATGAACTCCTGTTGCTGACATAAGAGAAAGGGGTTGAAACAGGAAATGGCTGAAACAGGAAGGAGCTAATGCTGTGTGTGTGTGTGTGTGTGTGTGTGTGTGTGTGTGTGTGTGTGTGTGTGTAGAAACCCCTGTTGGGTCAGACAGATCTTCTTGGAGCCAGGTTTTGGAGGCTGAGGAAGAGAGGCCCAGGTTAGACAGAATGATTTTTATTTTGAGAAACTGGATGAAGCAATTTTGATTCTGGGAACCAGCTGAAACTTCTGCTGGGTCCGAGGGCCATCTGGAGCTGCTGAGCCCAAGAGCCAGCCAAGCTGCTGAGGATTTCTGAGGGCCACCTGGAGCTGCCAAAGACTGAGGAAGCATGACTGTGGGGCTGGTATTTTGTCTGTTTGTGGCTTTGTTAAACCCTGATTTCCCAAGAAGAGAGATTGTGAAGGATTTAAAGTGGATTGGACACTGTGAGCTTTAGTGTGGAACAGGAACAGCACAGAGAGCTGGACAAAGAACTGGAAGCTGTCTGCCTTTGAACCTAGGTGGCAGTTTGGTGAATCCAGGTAGGAGGTAGGACCATGGAAGGGGATCCAGGGAATCTGAGACCCTACTGTGAGTCAAGCTGAAAGAAGACTTTCCTTGGATACTGTGTACTGACTGAGAAGACTAGGATTTACTTGTGACCAAGGGGTTGATGGCCTGTGTATTTTCTGATGACTGTATATTGACTGGTTTGTAACTTAGCTTGCCCCATGATTGGAGAACTTGGACTATTGTATTTTGTGACAAGCCTCCTTAAAGATGACTGAACGAGTAAGTTACTAAATGATTGACTAAATGATTATACCCTGTTCAAAACTATGTGACCACTATGGTGAAAACTATGTGGCCACTTTAATGATAAATTGTTGTGAGTGCTGTATTTTTATTTTCTGTGATAAGTTGTAATATTGTGAATGCTGTACCTTGATTTTCTGTGATTATTTTGATCTGATTTGTTATTGAATAAATAGAGTATTCATTATACTGTTTAATCAGAACCTTGAAAAGCTATTCACAGTAGCATTCTTCTGGAAAGCTGCTCAAGGGTGGCATTACAAGGTACTTAATGAATGTTTTCTGATGGATTGATTAGTAATTCTCATAAAAGGAACACAGAACAAGAATGTATACATTATAGTACTGAGAGAGTGGAATGACTGATTCAGCTCCATAGTACTACTGAAAAGGATTTGTCAAGAATATCTCCCCTCAATAACTGAAGGCGGACTTCCCATTCATGAATTTATATATTCCCTATTGAACCTTGCAGAATAGAGGAAATATTGTAGAAAATAAGACCTGTTTCCAAGACGATTCCATTAGGGTAATGAGGTAATAAGTTTAATGAGCATATTACCTGTTGGGCAAGGTAATATACCTATAGTGACGGATAAATTATGGAACAAAAACTAATTAAATATTATTATGCAACAAAGATAGATGAATATGAACAAATAAGGAAACATGGAAAGACAGATAAAATGTTCCAGAGGGAGCAAATCAGAGCCACAAGGAACAATCACATAGAGTTAACATGGAATAGGCATCAAATAGTCAGTTAATTATATTGGTTAACTTCTTGGTCTATATCCCAAAGACATCACCAAAATGGGAAAAGGATTCACATGTACAAAAAAAATATTAATAGCAGCTCTTTTTAGGGTGGCTAAGACTTAGAAATTGAGGAGATGTCCATCAATTGTGTAATGGCTAAACAAGATTTGGTATATGAATGTAATGGAATACTACTGTTGCATAAGAAATGATAAGCATACTATTTTGCTATAAGAAATGAGGAGCAGATAAACTTCATATTTATCTGGAGAGGCTTATACATACTGATGCCAAGTGAGAAGAGCCAAACAAGAGAAATTTGTACACAATGACAGACACAACATATGTGTGATGACCAACTCTGATAAATTGGACTCTTCTTAGCAACGCAAGGTTATGACAACTCTAAAAAACTCAGGATGGAAGGAAATGTCTACATTCAGAGAAAGCTCTAGAAAGAACAGAGTTTAAATGCAGACTGAAGCAAACTACGTGCTCTCTTTCTTTCCCATGTTTAGTTTTTTTTCCTCTTTCCCATTGTTCATTCCAATGGTTACAACCCTTCTATACAACCAGACTAATGTCTAATGTGAAAGTATTTGCAGATACTATACTTGATTGCATGCCAGCTTGGGGGGGGGGGGGTTGAGGGAGGGGAAAAAATTTGAAACTCAAGGGATTGTGGAACTGAATCTTGTAAACTAAAAGTAAACAAACAAATCAATTTAAAAAAAAATAAAAAGAAATTGAAAAAAATTTTTAAAAATGATAAGCAGACAGACTTCAGAAAAACCTGGAAAGATTTACATGAACTGATGCTGAGTGAAGTGAAAAAAACCAAGAGAACATTGTACACAATAGCAGCGACATTCTGTTATGAACAACTTTGGTAGACTTAATTCTTCTCAGCAATACAAGGATCTAAGACAATTCTAAAAGACTCATGATAGAAAATACTATCCACATCCAGAGAAAGAACTATGGCTGAATGCAGACTAAAGCATGTTATTTTCCCTCTCCCTTTCCCTCCCCCCACTTCTCTCTCTCTCTCTCTTTCTCTCTCTCTCTCTCTTTTTCTCTCTCTCAGGTTTTTCCATTTGGTTCTAATTCTTCTTCACAAGAATTCTTCTTTACAACATGACTAATGTGGAAATATGATTGTACATATATAGTCTATATGCATGCCATCTAGGAGAGGGGAAAGTGGAGTAAGAGGGAGAAAATTTAGAACTCAAAATCTTACAGAGATGAAAATTGAAAACTAAAAACAAATAAATAAATTTTTTAAATTACATTGGTTAATGCTACTTCTAGAAAGGAAAAGCTAAAGGACCAATCCCTTTGTCTCTTGAAAATGGATAAAATCTTTAATAATTCTTAATATTTACACTAAGTATTATGGATTGCACGTAGTATTTGTTATGTATTTGTCCTGATTAATCCGTTGCATTTTTTGGATATTGAACTTTAGTCAGGTAAAATAATTAGCACCATTTATAGATGAGAGGTGTTCATAGTCAAAACTCCCTCATTCAAATCAAAGTCAACTGAAAGTCATGTCATCATTTCCCTGATGTCATGGTCCTCTTCACAAACAAAGGAGAAACACACAACAATCATAGTCACATAACTAGCGAGTGTCAGAGGAAGGATTTTAACCAGGAATCTGTGTCTCCAAGTCCACCACTCTATACAAATGGCTTTTAGTCAGGGAAAATAAGAAAGTACTTTGGGGTAGGAAAGGATTTGACAAGTTGTTAAGACATTTGTGTTGTGGTCCGAACAAAATCTATCCTTTTTCAAAAGTAATGTTCCTATATGGATTTAATCAATTAACTCATCTTCCTGAAATGAAGTATGACATAGTGGAAGCTGGAAGGCCAGGTTTCAAGTCCCACCTATTAAGTATGTATGTATGTATGTATGTATGTATGTATGTAAATACATACATATATGTATATATATGCAAGCATATACACATATATATCTAGAGATAGACATCTATTATAGACAGATGTAGATATAGATATGTGACCCCTCCTGGAAAGAAATACAAGGAATTATCCTGACTAAAGTTCAATATCAAAAAATGCTAGGGATTAATCAGGACAAAAACATAACACAAAGATCTATTCTCTAGTAGATAAATTAGCAAAGGATATGGTAAGTTTTCAAAAGAATAGTAACTGATATGTATTTGAAGAAATGTGTCAGATTGTTAATTGTAAGAGAAATGCAATTTAAAACAATTCTAAAGTTTACCTTACATCCCCAAAATAGAAAAAAAGATGACAAAAATAAGAACAGACAATGATGAGGGGAATGTGGAAAGATATGCACATTGATGGGTGACATGACACATGCTTCTTAGAGCTAACAATTGCTCCAGATACTCCAGGAAATGAGGCAGCTAGGTGATCGTGTGGATAGAGCACCAAACCTGGAAGATTCATCTTTGTGAGATCAAATCTGGCCTCAGACATTTCCTAGCTGTGTGACCCTGGGCAAGTGACTTAAATCTGTTTTCCTCAGGTCCTTATCTGTAAAATGAGATGGAAAAGAAAATAGCAAGCCAATTCATTGTCTTTTCCAAGAAAACCTCACAATATGGTCTTGAAGAATGAGATACAATTGAAAAATGACTGAACAACATCAACAACAATCAGTTTGGTATGATTCAGGGACCATAACTACATTGTTCATATATTTGAGTCAGGGATCTACTACTGACCACATACTCCCCTAAAGAAGACAAAGATAGAAATCCAGGGCAGAAATTGTATCAAAGACTTAAGAAAGAAATTAAAGTTAAAAACAGGTCAAAATATTCCCATCAGCTATACACTTCTGTAAAGGGACAGGGACAGGGTAGAGAACAGAACAAGGAACAAGGGGAGTGGGAGCAGAATAGGAAGGAGGGACATGTGGTCAGTCTTTCACAATATGTCCACTGTGGAGAGGTTCTGCATAATATATATATGTATATATATGTATACATATGTGTATATAGATATAGATATAGATATAGATAGATAGATAGATACA
>CM053583.1:388640916-388668545 GCA_028627135.1 Pseudochirops cupreus
GAATTTGCCAGATGGAAAAAGAATTTCAAAAGCTTTCTGAAGAGAAAAATTCCTCTGGAATTAGAGTGGAGCAAATAGAAGCTAATAACTATATGAGAAATCAAGATACTATTAAACAGGTCCAAACAAATGAAAAAATAGCAGGCAATGTGAAATATCTCCTTGAAAAAAACACTGACCTTGAAAATAGATCCAGGAAAGACAAATTAAAAATTATTGGACTACCTGAAAACCATGATCAAAAAAAGAACCTAGAAAGCATCCTTCAAGAAATTCTCAAGGAAAATTGCCCTGATATTTTGGAACCAGAGGGCAAAACGGAACTTGAAAGAATTCACCGATTACCTCTTGAAAAAGATCCCAAAAAGAAAACTCCTAGGAATGTTATAGCCAGGTTCCAGAGTCCCCAGATCAAAAAGAAAATATTACAAGCTGCCAAGAAGAAACAATTTGAATATTGTGGAATTAAATAGCCAGATAAAAGTAGAAAAGAAAAAAAAATAAATAAAATTCCAAAGGGAAAAGGATAACAAATAGGGGTAGAAATTGGGGTAAAGGGAAAGAAAACCAGTGGGAATAATGTTTTTAAAAGATTAAGCTAAGGTAACTGGAAAGACATAGTACAATATTTATAGAAGGAAGGGAAAATCATAACTTGAAATAAAATATGGAAGAAGTAGAGGAAAACATAAACTTAACTCTCATAACTTTAAATGTGAATGGAACATAATCCAATAAAATGAAAGAGTGACAATTGAATAAGAAAACAAAACCCAACAATCTGTTGCTTACAAGGAACATGTTTAGAAAACAAAGATATTTTTTAAAAGTGTCGATATATCAAATAATTTATTTGTTTTCATTTTAGAGGAGGACCAATGACATCAAAGGGTGATGTTATGAGTTGTGTATCTATTAGATTTAAGTGAGGCAGAGATGCATAAAGTCATCATCCTTCCTCTCTCTTCCATAGTCATCGAAATCCAGTGACTAAACAAAAGTCACAACAACTGGTGATGCATCTAGGATGCCAGAGATCACCTAGACATCTGTGATGTCTGACCAAGCTCTAAGTTTTCCACAGTATCTGCTTTAGTCACTTTCATGGCCATTGGAACAAATTATTTTCATTTACCTTTTCCACCAGAAGAAGTCTTCATATATGAGATTTTTATCTGAACTGGGATGATTGACCATGTATCAAGTGACCCCCCAAAACAAACAAACAAATAAATAAACAAATGGATATTGTGATAATGCTATCTGACCAAGTAAAAGAAAACAAGGTCTAAATCAAGCAACATGTTAGGACTGCTATACTCTATTTGAGTCAGACCACAATTATACCTAAAGTTATGTAAAGTCTAATCAATTTTTAATATGGAGAAAAAAAGACTTGGTATTTATGTGTGGGTAGGGGGTGGTCTAAGCAACATAAGGATTCTTTTCAAGTAACTTAATGGCTGAAACATAGAAGACAGATGAAACTTGTCTTCCTTCAACTTGGAGAACAGAACTAGAAGCAATGATCAAAAATTGTGGAGAAGCAGCCCTAGGTCTATTGTAATGAGAAGTAATAAGAGATGTAATGGGAGCTATAGCTCTCTAAAAATGCAACAATCTGTCTTAGGAGGTAGTGGGGTTCATCTTTCCTTCAGGTCTTCATGGGTAATGTTTATAAAGGAAATTTCTTTTCTACTTTTTAAAAATATTTATTTATTTACTTTAGTTTACAATGTTCAACTCTACATTTTGAATTCCAAATTTTCTCCCCCTTTCTCTCCTTCCTCCTCCCCTGCCATTGTATCCATGCAATCTGATATAGGGTATACAAATACCTTCACATTGTATTAGTCAATTTGTAATGGAGGATTATAACCAATGGAATGAACAACAAGAAAGAAGGAACAAAACAAAATAAAAAAGAGAGAGGGCAAGTAGTTTGCCTCAATTTGCATTCAGGCTCTGTCATTCTTTCTCTGTACATGAAGATCCCCATCATGAGTCTTTTGGAGTTGTCTTACAGCCTTGAATGGAATAACTCCTTTTCAACTCTTAGGGTCCATGATTCTATGGGACCACATGATGATATGGTCTGTAAGGGTCCTTGGAGCTCATCTAAGTTCAAACCAGTCATTTGCAAGATGTCATTTGTATCCATATTTCCTATGTCATTTTGTTTGTATCTGTGTCTGTGTCTGTGTGGTTTGCCCTTTGTTCTCAAAGAGAACCATTCTCCTACCTATATTATTTACTTATGGAAGTACCAGTGAGTAATCCCCCTTTACCAATACAGAAAGAGAACTGTGAAAACCATGTACAAGTTAAGGTTCAAGAGTAACAACTCTTTGTGTTTTTGTCTGCGTGCATGTGTGCACACTATATATGTAAAAACAAGCAAACAAATGAAAAAAAAACTTGCTACAAATAAGTCTTTTTATTGATTTTGTCCTATGGGAAAGAATATGACTGTCAATAGCTAAAGGAAAGGCAACCTGCAGATAGGGAGGTAGGAAGAACAGCAGGAAGCAGGTGGGAGAGAGGGGTCATCTGCTGGATTGAAGATTTTATCAATGAGGCAATAAATATTTATTAAGTGCCTACTATATGTCAGGCAGTATGTTAAGTGCTAGGGATACAAAAAGAAGCAAAAGACGGTCCCTGCCCTAGAGGAACTTACAGTCTAGTGGGGGAGACAACATGAAAACAAATGTATACAGAGAAAGCTATAAACATGATAAATATGACAGAATTTAAAAGAAGTCAGGGAACTCAGTACTCAGGGGATAGAAGGGAGAATATTCCAGGTATGGGGGACAGCCAGAGAAAATGCCTGGAGCCACAGCTCAACTTTGAAGAACAGAAAAGCAAAGTCAATAACCAAAAATCCAGAGTTGTAGGAGTCAGGAAAATAACAATAAGACCACAATGTTCTAGAAACTAGAGCTCAGTGGAATGATTGGAGGAGAAAACAATTGAGGAACTACTTGGAAGTATAAACTTATAGTACATTATGGAAGTCCAACTTCAAGAGACAAAAAATAGGGGACAGAGCCAAGATGGTGGAGTAAAAATAGGACTTCCCCATGGCTCTAGCTTCCACCTCCTCCAATACATGTAAAAAATGATACTAAACAAATTTTAGAGCTACAGAACCCACAAAGTGACAGAGTGAAACAAATCTCCCACTAAAGGCAGCTTGGCAGGCCTGCAGCAAGGGGCTATCACATTGAGCTGGGAGCTGAGCCTAGCCCCACGTGAACCACAGTTTTGGCCACAGGGAAGCTCCAAGCAGCAGTGGTCAGAGGAGACTTCAGGAGGGTGAATCATGAGCAGCTGTGGCAGTTTCCATACTTCTCAACCCATGAATGCCAAAGACAAAGTAAAAGGTCAGTGTGGAACTCTGTTGGAACAGGGATGGATAGAAGAGCAAAGTCTGGCCCCTGGCCCTGGGGTGAGAAGCTGTGGAGGCATAGGGGATGGGCAGCTGCCACCACATGGCTGTTTCAGGAGTTCCTGGCCTGCCAATTGTAGGGGGATCATGCAACCATTCAAAGGGTAATCACTTTTTCTTTGGGCTGCTTGGATCTGGATCACGGTCTGGGGTGGAGGTCCTGGGGTGTGTATCCAGGTGCCAGAGCCTGTGGGGGATGCAGAGAGGGTGCCATCCTAATTGCTCTGGCAGCTGTGAAAACCCCGGAAATTTGGGACAAAGCTCTCTCCATTCTAGAAGCAGAGTTCTACTGTGGCAGAGTTCAAAAGTAAAGTAATTGACTGACAATAAGAGCAAGCAAAGCAAATAAAATCCTACCATAGATTCCTTTTGGGGGGACAAAAAGGATCAAAGCATGGAATGGGAAGACAACGAAGTCAGAACTCCTGCATCAAAAGCTCCCAAGAAAAATATGAACTGGTTATAGGCCATGGCTGAGCTCAAGAAGGATTTTGAAAACCAAGTAAGAGAAGTAGAAGAAAAATTGGGAAGAGAAATGAGAATGATTCAAGAAAATCAAGAAAAGCAAGTCAACAGCCTGATTGAAGAAAAAAGCACCTTAAAAAACAGACTAACTCAAATGGCAAAAGAGGACCAAAAAGCCAAGTAGGAGAAGAATGTTTTAAAAAGCCAAATCTGCCAGCTGGAAAAGAAATTTCAAAAACTCACTGAAGAGAATAATGCCTTCAAAATTATATTGGAGCAAATGGCAGCTAATGACTTTATGAGAAATCAAGATACTGTAAAACAGATCCAAACAAATTAATAAATAGAAGACAATGTGAAATATCTCATTGGAAAAACCACTGACCTGGAAAATAGATCTGGGAGAGATAATTTTGAAAGTATTGGACTACCTGAAAGCCATGAGGGAAAAAAAAAGGAGCCTAGACACCATGTTTCAAGAAATTCTCAAAGAAAATTGCCCTGATGTTCTAGAACCACAGGGCAAAATAGAAACTGAAAGAATTCACCAATCATCTCTTGAAAAAGATCTCAAAAAGAAAACTCCTAGGAATATTATAGCCAAATTGCACAGTTCCCAGGTCAAGGAGAAAATACTGCAAGCAGTCAGGAAGAAACAATTGGAGTATTGTGGAAATACAATCTGGATAACACAAGACCTAGCAGCTTCTACATTAAGGGATTGGAGGGCTTGGAATATGATATTCCAGAGGTCAAAGGAACTAGGATTAAAACCAAGAATCCCCTACCTAGTAAAACTGAGTATAATGCTTCAGGGGAAAATATGGTCAAACCTGTTGATTATGTTCAATTTGTAACAATGAAAATACATCCTGCATATCAGATATTTACATTACGATTCATAACAGTAGCAAAATTACAGTTATGAAGTAGCAACAAAAATAATTTTATGGTTGGGGGTTACCACAACATGAGGAACTGTATTAAAGGTTCATGGCATTAGGAAGGTTGAGAACCACTGAAATAGATGATTTTCAAGCATTCTTGATGAAAAAAACCAGAACTGAACAGAAAATTTGACTTTCAAATACAAGAAGTAAAAGAATCATGAGAAGGTAAACAGGAAAAAGAAATCATAAGGAACTTATTAAAGTTGAACTATTTACATTCCTACATGGAAAAATGATAATTGTAACTCATAAGACTTTTCTCAATATAGGATAGTTGAAGGGAATATATATGTATACATAGATATATATGTATATATAGGAGGGTGAATACATATGTAAATATATATGTGAGTGTGGGCATATGTATATTAATGTATACATAGACAGAGGACACAGTTGAATATGAAGGGAGTATATTGAAACAAATTAAGAGGTGAGGGAGGAATTTATTGGTAGAAGGAGAAAGGGAGAGATGCAATAGGGTAAATTGTCTCATATAAAAGAGGCAAAAGAAAACTGTTACAATGGAGGGGAAGAGCAGGAAGGTGAAAGGGAATGGGACAACCTTATTCTCATTGAATTTGGCTTAAGAAGGGAATAATATACACACTCACTTGGGTATCTTACTGTACAGGAAAATAGAGGGCTATGGGATAAGAAGGGGAATGATGGAAGGGAGGGAAGATTGGGGGAGAGGGTGGTTAGAAGTAAACATTTTTGAAAAGGGATAGGGTCAAAGGAGAAAATAGAATGACTGGGGGATGGGATAGGATGCAGGGAAACAAAGTCATTCTTTTACAATATAACTACTATGGAAATGATTTGGGTAACTACAAATGTACAACCTATATTGAATTGCTTATCTTCCCAGTGGGTGTGAGTGAGGAGGGAAGAAGGGGGAAAATCTGGAACTCAAAAGTTTTAAAAACAAATGTTTAAAAAAAAGTGTTTTTTCATGCAACTGGGAAATAAGGTATGCTCCATTTTGCCTTACTGAAAGTTGGCGGGGGGGAGAATTGGGGAAAATATAAGAGAGACCAGACTGGGGAAAGGGGTATTCAGTAGGATAGCTATTTTGGGGTGGGAGGTAGGGGAAAGATGGGGAGAAAAATTTGTAACTCAAAATCTTGTGGAAATGAAAGTTGAAAACTAAAAATAAATAAATAAATTGGAAAAATGAGAGACACACAATAGCTCCTCATCCCCCATTACAGGAGACTCATGGAGTAGTACAGAAATATTTAAGAATGAACCTTAATTTGCCCCTCATCAGATGTTACCCAAGGCAATGCAATAAATTATGGACACTATCCGGATTTCCATGGAATGATTACTTTCTCTGGGTGGGGACAATGGGAAGATACCCCAAGAAGTGAGTATTCTGCAAAAAAGTACTCAGGATTTTCTACTCAGAAGGGATCATCTGATATACAATTTATACACCTAAATTTAATACCAGAAAATATGGTATGATACTTGTATTTTGTGAAAAGACAAACCACATATAGTATAAGAGCATTTTAAAGGCTCTGGTAGACAGTGACACACAAAGACTGAACTTTTCAAAGCTTTCCCAGAGAATACAATTCTTCCTCTCAGCTCAGCTCCCAATGTATTTTCCTTGAATCTCTTCTCTAATAATTATCTTGCCTTTTATTGTATTTATTTATGTGCATGTCATATGTCCTTTAATGAAATTATTCTGAAGGACAGAATACACATAGATTTTGTCTTTGTCTGACATCCAGAGCTAATCACAGTAGCATGTAGGGCAAAGTTCTGAATTTCTAGGCAGAGGAAATGAGTTTAAATCCTGACCCTTCTATTTATTCCTTTTGTGACCTTGGACAGGTCACAACCTCTCTTGGTCTTATTTCTGACATCTATAAAATGAAGGAAACATTTTGGATCTTTTCCATTTTACTCTCTAGGATGCAGTGGTTGAAACTCCAGGATAGATGTACAATGCACACTTATTATATGTATTTGCTTAAAATACAGACATACACATATATACATCGACAGATATATGTATGTATGTATGTATGTTTTTGAAGCAAAGAGTTAGCATGATGCAGTGTTTAGTATGTGACTCAAGGCAAGTCACTTAACATCTCTGTGCTTCAGTTTCTTTATTTTTAAATGAGGGCTTTGGCTTAGATGGCTTTAAAGGTCCAGCTCTTAACTCATGATGTTATGAATAAACATTTCAAAACAAGCATTCTATAATGGAACATATGTGGTCACACATAAAGAACCAAACAAACCAAAAATTTTTCTTTGATGTTTAAAAAACAAACTATGTATTTCCTGTGATAATTTATCCCTTTGTTCATTCTAAAACCTTCAGTGAAATCTGAGACAATGGTTGTTATCAAGCACACAGACGAACCATAGGAGGGGAAAGCTCATCATTTTTTCCAAATATAATTATTTTTTGCAAATTAATAAAAGGTTAAGGAATCATTGTGGAGAAGAAGTTAAATAGACTTTGTTATTACTTCCAGTTAGAGAGAAACATCTAACCTGCTTTTTATATATATTCCATATATATACCTATTTTAGGTTTATATGAAAGAAAATAGAATGTGACTACCCCCTACACAGTAAAATAAGAGAGAGAGAAATGTATGAGGGAGAGGAAAAGAAAAAGTTGACGTGTGTGTGTGTGTATGTGTGTGTGTGTGTGTGTGTGTGTGTGTGTGTGTGTGTAATCAACCACACAGATAAATACGTAGGTACTCTTTGCTACCAACTGATGAATTTTTTTTTAAAGTCTCTTTTCAGAAACAAGGCAACCAAAGGGAAATCCACAGATTGCTTCATGCTGAAGAAACTTTTAAGATAATGTTCTCCTTCTAGGTGTTGTATCATTTCTTCTCAGCTCTCTAATAGAACTTTGAATAAGTTCTCTTTTCAAGGGGATCACCACCTGCCATTATCAAAGTTTAGTTGGCCAGAAGCAGAGGAAAAGGACCAAGCTGGGAACAGTGCCTTGAACAGAAACATCATATTAGGAGATGACTTCAGATGCTAATGGACCAGTCAAGGCAAATCCAAGTGTGTTGAAGACCCATTACATATATCAACTACAGGTTTCCTTGCCAGATTGGATGATACTCTTCCAAAAATCTAAATACCATTTGAGAGATTGACCTTGCATAATGACAGAGATAACAAGAATAATCTATTAAGTTACTGCACAGAGCAAGGAGTTTTATATGACCTAAGAACTAACATAGAAGGCCTGCTTTGATTATTTAGGGATTTCTAAACACCTTCTGGTCTTGCTTGTCACTCTAACTAGATGCCTTTTTGCCTTCTCTCTATTGATTAGAGCTTTGATTAGCACATAACTGGTTCAGTCAACATTATTAAAATCTATGCCATATTTTTTTTTTTGTAGAAGCAAAGGACCAGTAACCAAATGGGTGTCCCTTTATTAATAGGGAATGGCCAAACAAACTCTAGACCATTAATATAATTGAATATTATTATGTAAGTTTATGAATATTAAAAATTCAAAGAAGCTTGGGAAGACATTTGAAATGATGCATAGTGGAATAAGAATCAGGAAAATAAAAAATAAAATGACTACAATGATATAAATGGAAAACAAAACAAAACAGACAAAAACATACCAGAACTAAATTTTGTGAAAAAGGTAATGATTTAGCTTGGTTCTGGAGATGAGTTAAGAAAAATGTTCTTCCTTCCTATTTTTGCAGAGTTGGGGGAAGATGGATGTGAAGTGCTGCATATGCTCTAAGACATTGCTGATATAATGATTGGTTCTGCTAAATTATTTTCCCTCGTTTTTATCTTTGTAACAAGGCATGGCATTCTAGATAGGGGCAGGTAGAAGGATACATTCAGAAATGGAGGTGATGAAAAACAAAATATATCAATAAACCTGAGCCAAAAAAATAAAATCTATGCTGCTTTGTTGCCATTTGGAGTACAAATGTGTTTGCCAAGGTGCAATGTTGAAACAAGCCGATGTACATTAGTGTGTGTGTGTGTGTGTACACCCTTCATTTTCCAAGTTATCTTTCCATGCCTGTCTCCAGCATTCTCACAGAGGATGATGAATTGGTCCATCTTATATACAATACTCTGTCTTCCAATGAAATATTTGGCTCTTTTCACAAAAGCAGTAATGTGCACAGGCATACCCAGTACCTTCTGGCAAACAACCATTGTAGCCCTAGTGGATTGTTGTTACCAGCTACTCATCCTGCCTTCTTCTGAATCTTGGAATTTTTGCAGGCTATCCAAGCTGCTTGGAACATTCCCACCCCTACCCCATCATCAACACACACACACACACACACACACACACACGCACACACACACACACACACACACACACACACACACACACACCTGTTATAATCTTTTCCTTTTTTCAGGAAGCAAGCAATCAAGGAGTATTTTTAATTGTGTTTTATGTGCAGATCACTTTGTTAGGCACTTGGGAGTTACACAATTTAGATTGAAAATGGTCCCTGCTCTCAAGCAGTTTATATTAAAGGGAGAGGATGAGGAACCAATTCAGTGAGCTATAATACACAATCATATATTTTGATTATAAAACAAATCCGAGGTCTGAGGAAGGTCATCCCACAGGGATCAGGGGAGACTTGCTGGAGAAGGTTTTGTTTGGGGTAGGCTTTGAAAAACAATTAAGAGAGGGAACCTCTTAAAACTCCATTCAAATATCTAAGCCCCTAAGTTGCAGGTCCTATTGAATTCATAGAAAGAGTTTCAACATCATCTATATATTAATGAACTCACAGTTATAGACCAAATTTAAAAATTAATAAATAAAGAGCTTTACAGACAAATACAAAGGAGGGTGAGAAAACATTTAAGACAAAAAGAACAAAGTAAGGCAGGTGGGAACAGTGAGTCTTCAGGGGGCAAAAGAATTTTCATTTGGGTCTCAGAGTGGGAGCACAAACACTAATATGATCAATCATAAGGCAGGTGTGGGAGGGTTGTGCTAGGTTGTAGAGGGACAGCAAGGAAAAAGGACTTAGCCCAGGTGTTACTTTTTTTGATGTCTCAGTGGATCCCCCCTCCCCCCCCCCCGTCCCACCCACAAGAAGAAAATGAATCCTCCCTCTATATCCAATTTCTCATCTCTCTCTGTCTCTCTGTCTCTCTCTGTCTGTCTGTCTGTCTCTCTCCCTCTCCTTCTCTCTCTCTCTTTTTGTTTTACTTCTTCAATGCACATATTTCATTCTAAGACATATAATATTTTTTCCATATATCTTAGCACCACAATCCCCTCACCATGAACACAAGCATGTTACATTGTATGCTTCATGTGGTCTGTGTGATTTTTAAACTTCATAACTTCAGGGCCTAACATAATGTATTGTCAAAAAAAATACTTAATAAATGTTTACTGGATGTGAAATCAAGATGGTGGAGCAGCAGGAAGAAATACAGTGAGCTTCCCACCTCTACCCAAATTTAAACAAACAAACAAAAACATTCCAAATAGATTTAGAAAATTCATGAGACTGAATCCTGATGATCAAAGAAAAGTTACAGCAAGTCAGTTTTCCAGCTCAAGTTGGTATAGTGAGATATATGAAGAAATTGAGTTCAAAGAAGAAGTGATGGGGCAGCCTGGTATGGCAGAGTTCTGTGATGAGATTCAGGATGGGGTTGGACCATCCAGATCTAAATATTTTATCCTAAATCTCACCTCAATAAGTACTAGCTCTGAGATTAGCATTTAGTAAGTGGTTAATAAAGGTCTGTTTCCTTTCTTGCTTCCTTCCTTCCTTTATTCCCTTCCCTCTCCCTTTTCTTCTTTCTCCCTCTTCCCCCTTCCTTCTTTCCTTCATGCCTTTCCTTTTTTCCCTCTTTCCCTCCCTCCTTCCCTCTCTTCTTTTTTATCCTTCCCTCTTCCCCTCCTCCCTTCCTCCCTGCCTTCCCTCCAGCCTTCCTCCCTTCCCTTCCTTTCTTCCTTCCTTTTTTCCTTGCTTCCTTCCTTCTCCTTTCTTTCTTCTTTTCTCCTTTCTCCTTCTTTCTTCCTTCTTCTCCCTCTGACCTTTCTTCTTGTCTTCCCTCTCTCTTTCTTTCCTTTACTCCTTCTCTCTTTACTCCTTCCCTCTTCCTCTCTCTTCCTTCCTCCTTTCTTCCTTCCCTCTCTCATTCTTCCTTGAGGAAGTCACTTCACTGAGCTCATCTACAAATGAAGAGGCTGATATCAATGAGCTCTAAGGTCCTTTTCATCTTGAAAGCTATTACCCTAAATCTACTAAGCTGTAGCATGGCTGTGATCTTTTTTGGTGATCTTAGTATCCACACCAGGGAAATCATGGTTCCTTCAAGTGTCAAAGAAGCCCAAAGCAAAGTAAAAATAGAATATATACCTTCTTCAAATAAGTCTCAAGGAGCAAACTTGGCTGTTAGGAAGGAACCATCATTCTTCCATCAGTGAGGTCTAGTGACAAGCCTGCTGAATTGGGAATCATAAGATGCCAGGTCCCTTTCTTGCACTGCCTCTTAAGAGTCCTGGATTGCTAAAAACTCAGTTAGTCTCTCTCAACCTCTGTGCCTTAGCTGATAAGATGTGGAAAATAATACTAACATTGCCTTCCTCCCAGGATTACTTGGAGGAGCAAATGAGAAATAAAATCTATGCAAAGGACTTTATAATCACAAAGTGCTACAGCAATGTGAGATGATAATAAGGATTATCATCTATTTTAGGGTTAATAATAATAGTTAGCATTTATATAATGCCTTATGATTTACCAAATGCCTTACATTTGTGAATTCCTTTTATCTTCCTAACTGGCTTGTAGATAGGTGCTAATATTGCAACCATCTTTTGGATGAGATAGCTGAAGCAAACAGAGATATTAAGTGGCTTGCTCAGCATCACACAGCTAGTTCTAGAGCCTGAGGAATGATTCAAACTCAGGTATTCAGGACTTCAAATCATGTGTTCAAGCAGGTGTAACATCAGAACATTTCTTCAGGGAACTCCCAAATGAAACAACTTCCTCTTCTGATGCAGGCCAGCAATTTCTCTCTGATTTATATACTTATACATTTGGACCAGATCTGTGATCTTAATTAAGATTACTGTGAGACAACCAAAGAGCATAAGCAGTTAGTGGTTTTATATTGATTACCCTAGAACACAGTTCTTAGGCTTTTTGTGTATCACAAACCCCACTCACCAGTAGACAATGGAAGCCTATGGACTCCTCAGATTAATGTATTTTGATTTATTCAATGAAATGCATAAAATTCTAAAAGAAACCAATTATATTAAATTACAGTTATATCTCTATGTAGCTATTGATGTGGAGGTAGGTAGATAGAGATCTAGATATTGACATATAAACAAATTCATGAATCTCAGGTTATGAAACTCTGCCATAGAAGATAATATACACATCACCACCAGGCCCTAGGCAGGGATAGAGGGCTTCAATGTGATCAGAGGGCTTTAAAAAGAACACCAACAGCCTACAACATAACATTCACAATATATACATTGATATGAAATGAAAAGCCAGTTGCTGAACCTAGACTCAGATCAGTTCAGAGCCTCATATAACACAAATAAATCCACATCAATTTCACCAGTCCCTCTGGGTTTTTTTTTTCTTTCTCTAATGGCTGCCTCATCTCAATAGCAGCTAGTACTGACCTCCATTTAGTTTAAAAATGTAATGATAACAGCCTGAGCTGCCAGCCATGGTTGGCTGGTTGTAGTGTGTGTAGTGGTGCCCCATTGACCACCTCTTTAGTGTGTGAGCTGAGATTTCTATCAATGGTGTTTCTGAGTGCCACAGTCGGAAATGAAAATACCCTCTCATTTTATAAAAGTGGAATCTGCGACCTAGGGCCAAAAGACTTCCCAGCCATTTATAGGACCCATTTTCCCCTCGCTATTTCACCCATCATGTCATCCCACTTGAGAATGTTGTCACTCTCACTCCTCATTAGGAATGGGCAGTGGCTCTGCTGGAACTTGTTTTATTAATTTCAGTCTCCATAGCTTGGGCTCACCCCATCTCGTCAATATAATTTTCTCATTATTCCCTCATACAGATCCTCTTCTCCAGTCAAGCTAATCTAATTGCTCCCTCCTTTCTCCACTTCTGCCAGGTGCATAGTCATCTTCAAAAATGAATTGCCCTCCCACTTCCTCTCTGACAATTCATGCTGATCACCACCTTCAAAGTTTCATCAGAAAGTCCATCCATATTAAACACATCAGAAGCTGAGTATTCCTTTATTTAATTTTTGCTAAGCACGTGTTGCTACTTTTATCATTGCTACTATCATTATTATTACTAGTAATAATGATATCTATGATTGTTGTTGTTGTTTTTATATACCTATATAATGGATAGAGAGCTGAGCCTGGAATCAGGAAGATTTGATCTCACATATAGCCTGAGATACATACTAGCTGTGTGATCCTGGGTAATTAACTTAACCTTTGTATGCCTCAGTTTCTTCAACTGTAAAATGGAAATAAAGGTAGTACCTACCTCCCACTGTTGTTTCATTATTTTATTTTTTCTCAATTATATGGAAAAATCTTTAACATATACTTTTTTTTTTAATTTTGAGTTCCAAATTCTCTTTCTCTCCTTGGTCCCTCAGAAGGCAAGCAATTTGATATAGATTCTACATATGAAATCAAGCAAAAGATATTTCCATATTTGCCACACTGTAAAAAAAAGGAAGACAAAAAAATCTCAAGAAAATTAAAGAAAGTACTAAGTATGCTTCAATCTGCAGACTATCAGTTCTCTTTAGGTGAACAGCATTTTTCATTGTGGGTCTTTTGGAATTTTTTTGGATCATTGCATTGCTCAGAATAGATAAGTCATTCACTGGTGATCATCATACAATATTGCTGTTGTTACTATATAAAATGTTCTCTGGGTTCTGCTCACTTCAATTTACATCAGTTCGTCAAAATCTTCCCAGGTTTTTCTGATACCACCTGGCTTGTCACTTCTTATAACATGATAATGTATCGTTATTTTAAATATCAAATGAGATAATATTTGTAAAACATTCAGCAGAGATAGCACAGAGTAGGCACCTTAAAATGTTGAGTCTATCCATTCCATCCTTCCATCCATCCATCCATCCATCGTTATAGAGATAAGAATGGTTCAAAAAGTACTCTACTTTATATTATCTCATTTGATCTTGTCAATAAGCATAGAAGGTAGAATATGTGTGTTTACACACATATATGTATAGATACATAAATATACATATACATACACTCACATACAAATATACATAAACACATACACAGTATCTGTATCTACATCTATAGTAAAGTCTTTCTGACTTCAGGCCCAGCTCTCTATTCATCCAAGGTAATGGTTAATAAATTAATAACAATTATAATAATAATAATAACAACAACATACATACATATATATGTGTGTATACATATACTTTCATTGCTTTAGGGAAATCACAATAAGGAAACTCCCTCTATCAATACAAGTCAACTCTGCAACTTCTCAGTCAAAGAGCTGTATACAGAAATGCTCATTTGTATATGAAAAGGATCTTGTTAGATGATGCTTGTGAAGTGTATAATGTAGAAGCAGTAACAAAAAATAACCTATCAGCTCAGCACAGTGGAAGACACATTTGACATAGAGTGATAAAAATACAATGTGTCCCAAATATCTTAGTGCATTTTAAACACACAACTTAAAACTGAACTGAGATTTTTGGGACATGGTATATAAATAGGGAGAGGGATTGGTTTGTGATTTCATTGATATAAGGGATTTCTGAGTAGGGAAATTGTCTCCATCAATGCAAGTTGATACCTTCTCTATACATTAAAGGCATATGGTGTTGCCTAGACCACTGATATGCTAAGTGTCATATGTAGGGCACAAATTTAGTATGTGTCATTGGTAGGTTTTGCACCTAGGACATCAGGATTTTAAAGCTTGCTCTCTAACCATTAGGCCATGCTCCTTCTTGGGTATGATTATTCCCATTTTCTAACTATGGAAGCTAGAGTTCAGGGTAGTTTAGTTATTTACCTATTATTACATAGTAAGCAAATCTTGGAAACTGTATTTGAACTCAGATCTTTTTAACTCCAATTTCCCTATTCTTTACACTACCCTCCATTCTCTGGCTGCCTCATTTTCACCTGCTTTGCAGGTAAGCTGTCTATCTATGGTCTCCACAAATTAGAATGTGAGCTCCTTAGGGAATAACTCTCTGCTCTGTTTAATCCACAGTGCACAGTTCTTTATTTAGGGTAAGCACTTAATTATTTTCATTCATCATTCATTCACTCCTTCATTCATTCATTCATTCACTACATGGCCAGTAATGTACTATGCACACACACAGACACACAGACACACACACACACACACACACAGATTTACTCTGATCAATGTTGTCTTAAAATTACATCATAAATAAATAACCATAATCCATGATTAAGTTGTGAAACCTTATTAAAATATCATTCAGTAACTGCTCATTTAGCACACTGTTCCAATGGAAATTACTGCCCTCCACAATATCACTTTAACTAATTTGCTATTTCCCATGGAACCACACCTATTAGGTGAGGTATAGTTGTATTCAGTTTACAGAATCTTAGAAATCATCAGTCTAGATTATTATTATCATGTTGCTTGGGGAAATATAAATTTGGTTGAGTTTTAGAATTTTCTTTAATATTTGCCTGCATCTCTTAAGGTTCCATATTATATTCAGTAATTTAATTCAATTTGTATTTTCTGAATCTAGCTTTTTTCATTTATAGCTTAACAAGATATTGTCATGCTTTAAAATGAACCATTAATAAGCTCATTCTTTATTTTAATTACAAACATATATTAAAATTTTCAAAACTTTTTGAAAATAGAAATATTTTTCACAAAAATATCACAAAATTTTAAAATACATACTTAATTTTTTAAAATCACATATTATACAAAATTCTGCTTTGTCTCTTCTAAATATTGGTACCTAGAAGCTATAATGTATCATAATTAACCAGGCAGACTTTAATATATAATAATTTGCCTTGCCTTGACTCAAGGTAGATGGATTGTTAAATTAACCAGGTGTCTTCCTTGTAAAGTGGTCTGATCTAAATGCCTGAACCATATAGGGTCCTCAAGGATAGTGTTACATACATTGCTACTATAGGAGATGCAATGTGGTACACCAATTATTAATTTTCCTCAATACACTGGATAGACAGAACAAGATTTATAGTCAGAAAGGAGGACCTTGGTTCAAATCTCCCTTAAGAACATCAATGTAACTTTAGGCAAGTCACTTACTTTACTGTGGTTTACGATTCTGTAAATTCAGGGTGTTGGACTAGATGACCTCTACTATATGTCCCACTCTAAATCTATAATCCTATAATTAAATCTTGTCTCTATTTGTTCTATTTGTCTCTAAAATTCCAAGAATAAAGTTTGACAAAGAAATCTACCTGTGTATATTTGTGAAAAGGAGAACAGACAAAGCCTCACAAACATGAAGTAATAGAGGTAGTGATAAGAGTGAATGTAGGGAATATGAAAAGAAAATGGTGGCTCTCTTGTGACTTTGAGCATCTTCTACAATTCATTTGCTAAGAGGTCACACTCTCAAAAACTCCTGAAGGTGGGCGAGAGGCGGGGGCAGGCGGGGAGGAAGGAATGGAAGTCAGTGATCACTCATTTCTTAAATACACAAATACAGCATCCCTTTCACTAGAGTGGATACAAATTCCCCTATGAGTTTTTCATGAAGTACTGACTAATGTACTTTTCTCCCCTATTATTCTGAGAGAAAATAGTAATTTAACTTGGAAGTGAAATTAGTGCTTTCTGGGAGTCACATGTAGAGCATTCATTTTAGAATGATATGAAATGGTTTAATAACTAAATCAATTCCAAGTTCCTGTCTAATTGTTCTGTTTCACTAAATGTTATGCTGAACTCATGCTCATCAGGTTTGGTTGGGTTAAAGAAGCATTGTCAGGGGCTCATGAGCTATGATTTGAGTATATGATTAGCCCCATTAATCTGAGTATATCAAAGAGGATAGTCATGCTGAGGGACCTCAAGTGTGATATACATACCTTATCAGTTTATTCAACCATCAGATGGAAGGGTTGGATAATTATTTTCTAGCTTGCTATCCTATGACTGATTCAATGATTCCAAAAACCTGGTATCTTACCAACTGTGGGAAATTCTATGCAGCAAATTCTATGGAGATATTATGTGAGAAATAGCTGTTAAACCCTAAATATCTCAGGGAAAAAAAAGAACTGTATAAAACCCGTAATTTGGCTCAAATAACCCCAATTTCCCTATTACCTAATTGATTGAAATGAGCTGAAGAGTTGTCTTCATTTCAAGTACGTTTTAGTTTTTCCACTCTTTGGAAAGTTAAATTACTTTTTAGTCATTATTAACTCTGTACCAGAACTCAATGGCCCAAGCAACCCTCAGTCTGACTTCAACCCAAACTACCCATTTGTTTCTCATGAGAATAAGATGTTGCTACTGTATATTTATTAAATTAGAATGGCAATTTTTTTCTCGGGAATGTTCTAATTTTGTTCCAATCACTAGAGTCATGTTTATGTATTTCCTTGCATAGACACACTTTTTCCCCGGAGAACTCTCGAGAATAGAACCTTTCTATCAGATGATTGAATATCAAACAGGGAGATGACTAGCTAGTTAGGTTAAAAATATGAAAAGACATTTACATTTAAACATAAAGGAGACCATCTGAATGACAAAGTATGTGGGAGGGAGGTGTATGGAATTGGAAAAATTCTGAATTTTCTTTTCAGTCTTTCTCTTTAAGCAAAAATATTGAAGTGAAGCCTATTTTGACAATTTCTGTGTACTGGTCCAGGCCACTCTCTCCCTCCAACTCATTTCTGGGCCCAGCTCATTGTCTTACTGCAGAGTGTGTGTGTGTGTGTGTGTGTGTGTGTGTGTGTGTGTGTGTGTGTGTGTGTATACATATGTGTTAATCTACATAGCATATAGTGATATAAAGAGTTGCCTTCATCTTTGAGAAGAATTAGATTCAAATTCTACCTTTGGCCAATTCTGGCTGCGAGGCCTTGGATAAATCACTTACCCTTCAATGTTCTAGGAAACTCTCAAGACTATATGTTGTTCACCAAGCACCAAACTGTATTGGTAGATAGAGTCTCCACCATTTGCCCATTCACAAGAAGTTAATCACAGAGTCCCTCTCTACCCTCCCTATTCCTTGATGTTCTTTTCTCTTTATTGGTTCATTGTTTCTCATGGAGAAATTAAAGGTCTAGGTCGTGCACCAAAGGGAGTACCAGACCCAGAGTCAGGAAGATGTGAGTTTAAAGCCAGTTGCAGACACTTACTAGCTGGGAAAGTCACTTGACTTCTATGGACCCGAGTTTCCTCAGCTACAAATGGTGACAACAGTAGCATCTGTCTCCTAGAGCTGTGAGGGTGAAATGAGACACGATTTGTATAACACTTTGTAGGTGTTACATAAAAACTGCTGTTATTATTATTTTTATTACTGTTTCATCTTTCTTTACCAGGTTGGGAACTTTTTGAGAGTTTCTTTACTCAACTATCCTAGTTCCTACCGTTGGATGACGACAGTTTTGATTGTATCAACATTGGAGAGCTTCCGAAAAGAAATCTGTAATCATTCCAATATCAGTGTTTATTGCCTAGAGTACAGTATTTTGACCAGATAACTGATTTCATGAATTCAAGCAACGGCTTGTAAGTAAACTCCCTCCATCGTTACGAATAGTCAGCTTCCCTGCAGCTTACAGATTTGAGGTGCTCAGAATATAAGTGATTTGTCCAGGGTCACACTATGAATATGTCAGTTAGAGACAACTCAAATCCAATTCTTTCTAAATATACTAGTTTAAGTAGACTTTAAACTGACCTCATATATAGTGGAAAGAGGAAAGCAGGTTGAACTGACTGCCTTTGAAGAAGGAGAAAATTATTTTAATGACTTCAATCTTCTGTTTGACACTATGACCCATTTTTTTTTTGAAATGAGGGTTCTTCCTGTGATGTGGTACAGCTGTGAGTCATGGGGCATTGGAGTATCTTAGGAATCAAAGTTGAGAATACTCCAACGACAATGGAGAAAGCATGGTGGGCATGAGCAGGCTGTAACACATTATAGATGCTGAATTATGTAGAAGTGGTATATAAGATACCATTAAGAAAATGTATGACCGAAAGGAGGAGATTGTCTGAGCACGAAGGATAAGTGATTGACAGCATGGGTGCTTCATTGGTGTAATTGAGATGTCAGAAGAATTCTAGGAAGGATGCCAACATCCTGGATGAAACCCTATGGTGACCTTATGGGAGGAATCAGATAATAGAAGCATGAAATGCACAGGCATGGACAGGTTGGGACCTGATTCATAGGAGAAAATTCCTATATCCAAGAGACTGCACATTATAGGATTGGACTATTAGAGGTTAAATGAACGTAAGGGAAACTGAAGAGTCAAGTCTTATTGCTTGCAGGGATAAGGGATAACCTTGAGGAAAGGCTATTCCTGAGCAATTAGATTCACGCAAAAACTGGTTAGCAGCCTTCTTTCTAAATTGGAGCAAACAAGCCTTCAGTAGTGCTGCTGAGTGCACTGCTGTGTAGGCAGACTGTGCTTGATTGGTTCCATCAAAAGTTATGGTCAGAATTATTCTGTAATGACTCTTCCCAAGCACACAGCTAGAGCCTGAGCTGCTGGGAAAGCTTGTGCAAATGAATATAGAATCAAAATTGAGAAGAGAAAAACCTGGGTTTGAGAATTGATTCTACTATGCCTGGCTCTACACCACATTAATTAACATGCAACATTGCCCTAGAATGTTTCATAGCTGTGTCATGTGTTCCCTTGCAATCACTGGCTATAATGGCCACATCTAAGTCTTTTTAGCATGTCTGCAAAAGACCACACATAGAGATATCTAGAAGTCTACTGATAGATAATATAAAGATTCAAATTTTAACCATTTTGGGTCCAATTATAACCTTAACAATAAATTCACAAGACTGTTGTTATTATTTTTCTGAGACTCTGAGTCATGTTACAGTGGAGAACTGATTTGCACTATCTTAAATGTTTTGTTTTTCAACTAGCCTTGTAATTCTGTGTCAGTTCTTTGGAGTCAGCTAGGTGATTCAGTGGATAGAGCATTGGGCCTGGAGTCAGGAAAACCTGAGTTCAATTGTAGCCTTAGACACTTAGAAGTTGTGTGACCCTGAGAAAGTCGCTCAAACTCCGCCTTAATCCACTGGAGAAGGAAATGACAAACAATTTCAGTATTTTTACCAAGAAAACCTCAAGTATGGCATTGGGGTGCTATGGCACAGAGGGTCATGAAAAGTTGGACATTACAGAACACCCACAACTAGTTCTTTGGACATGTACTGCCCCTGACATCATGGTTGTGACTTGGAAGTTAACTTTATATACCCCTTTTCCCTTCTTCACCCCAACCTGTGCCTGACCCGTTGTAGAGTTTTCCAAGCTCATTTTGGTCTGATCAGCCACAGCAGGGCATGTACCTTGACTCTAGTGTAGTGATGTCATCTGGGGACTCTTTGAAAAGGAAGAAAAACAACCACAACCCTACATTTCATTTCACATCCTCTCACCTGTCTAGCTCCATCCCCACTTCACCTGTCCAGCCCATCCACTCACTTTTGTCTGCTGTAGTTTTTCAGTGGTTTCATCCATTTGGAGTTTTCTTGCCAAGGATCCTAGAGTAGTTTGCCATTTCCTTTTCTAACTTATTTTACAAATAAAGAAACTGAGGCAAACAGGATTAAGTCAGTTGCCCAGGATCACACAGTAATTCAGTGCCTGAGGCCAGATTTGGACTTGATTCCAGAATTGATGCTCTATCCACTGTACTACCTAGCTGCCCTTTTCTCTACTGCCACTTTCCTCTTATTTTTTTTAATCACATCTTCTTGTCTTTTCTTTAAAAAAAAAAAAGCTTTAATGATGCCTTTTTTATACCACAGTCATTTGTTGATATACATCCATTCCCCTTCCATTTCACTCTACCCTTTACAGAAAAAAAAAAAAGTTAAGCAAAATCAATGGAGGTGGCGGCCGTGTCTGAAGACACACAATATTTGATATCGATAGTCCGTACTTCTCCAATGAGAGAAGAGAGTTCTGTTTCCTCACTTGTTCTCTGGGATTAAGATTGGTTCTTATAATTAATCAGCTTTCTGCTGCTTTTTAGTGATATTTTCATTCATGCTAAGGAATTCTGTACATTGTTTTATTTCTCTTGATAGCTCTGCATCAGTTCATACTGGCCTTCTGATTTTTTTCCCCTGAATTCTTCATATTTGTCATTTCTTCTAGGTGATGGCATTCTATATCAACTATATCTATATCTATATCAATTCTATAACAACTCTCCTCTTTCTATATTCTTGTGAAATCACAATTTGTTCAGTTGCCACCAATGGACAGATACTCATTTATTGTTACCACAGAAAGGTGTGTGTGTGTGTGTGTGTGTGTGTGTGTGTGTGTGTGTGTGTGTGTGTGATTTTCTGTCTATCTTTGATCTCCTCGAAGTATAGATGTCTAACAAGGAAATTTGATGGTCAAAGTATAGGAACATTCTAGTGACTTCTCCCATAATTTCACTTTATTTTTCCAAATGGACAAATTAACATATCCAACAACATCATATTAGTATACCTATTTTCCCACTGTCCTTCAATGGTGTACTATTTCTATTTTTTTTCACTATAATTTTTGCAGTTTTGATGAGTGTAAGATCAAACTTGAAAGTTGTTTAATATTCATTTGTCACATCAGGATAATGTGGAAGATTTTTTTCCCTCTATGATTATTGACAATTCATAATTCTCTTGAATATTATATATTTATTTATTTCAACGATGTTTAATTAGACTCTTTCTTTCTTTTTTACTGTTCTAACCTATAGAGAACTGATTTATTTGATGAATATTAATATCACTAAAATACCTAGCTAGTCAAATATTGTCCTTTATGGAGGTTGTAGGAAACACTTCAGTCTAACATTTGTGGAAGAGATATTAGTTGGAAAGAACCAGGGTTGTTTCAAAATGCAGATTTATTTTTCTTATGACCTTAGAAGAGGTTATATCCTGGTTTTCACCTAAAGAAAAAGGATAAATAAGAAAGAATAGGTTCCATCCACATACAGTTTCACTCATCTTTTCCTAATACAAACATACATAACCCCTTGGATCTAAAATTGATGCAAAGAAACCGTTGGGAGTGTCAGCTCATCAACAAGGACACAGAAGAGAAACCAGATCATCCATCCATGATACTTACCTACCTTTGATGTTGTTGTTCACTCTTTTTTAGTCATGTCTGACTTCTCATGATCTATTTGGGGTTTTCTTGGCAAAGATACTAGAGTGGTTTTCCATTTCTTTCTCTAGCCAGCTCATTTTACAGATGAGGAAACTGAGGCAAATAGGGTAAATTGACTTGCCCAGAGTTACACAGCCAGTATCTGAAGCCAGATTTGTACTCATGAAGATGAGTATTCCTGACTCCAGTCCTTGAACTCTATTCATTACTGGGACAAAAATCCTTAGCTATATTGTAATATATACAGAACTAAGAACTTTAACACCCTGGATCACCCTTAGCTCCTTGATACTCTCCTCTTTTTATATTCTTGTGACACTGCTCTTTCCTGGGTTTCATCTCATTTGTTGTATTGTTCTTTTTCATTCTCCTTTGGTGGATCTTCATCCAGATCATATTTGCTAACTGTGGCTATCCTCCAAAGGTTTGTCCTGAACCCTCTTCTCCCCTCCCTCTGTACTATTTTTTAATCTCATCAACTCCCATGGATTCAGTTATCATCTCCACATAGATAATTTTCGCACCTATTTTCCAACCCCAGACTTGGTCCTGGTCTAGTCTCCTTTCTCCAACTGCATATTGAGCATATCAAACTGGATGTCCTGTAGACATCTTAAATTTAACATGACTCCCAAACTGAATTCGTTATCATTACCCATAGAACCTCTGCTCTTCTGAATCTCCCTCTAGCCCAGTAATTCTTTTTAGTCACCCAGGCTTGCAAACTTAGATATCATTTTTAGCCTCTCAATCTTTCTCTCTCTCCATATCAAATCTATTGTCCAGGCCTATCAACTCCACTTTTATAAAATCTCTTGTATATACCCCTTTCTCTCCTCCAATATTGCCCCAACATAAGAACAAGCCCTCAATCCCTGCAACTTGCACTATTCAATTAATATGCCATTGGTTTCCCTGCCTCAGGTCTCTCCCCCCTCAGTTATCAAACTGATCTTGCCAGTTCAGGTCTGTGTCACCCTCCCACCTCAACCTCCACATTCGATAAATTTCTGGGGTTACTTAGTTCCAAGATCACATGTTAATTTTCTGTTTGGTTTTTCAAGTCCTTCATAAACTGAAAATTCCTACCTTTATAGACTTACTTCCCTTCACATAATCTGTGATCCTGTGATTCCTTCCACATTAAAAAATGTCATTTTTATATATGCATTAACAGTTGGAACCCTTCTGACAGGCTGCTGCCTATTCTAGCTTCTATACATACCTTGAACTCTAGGCAAAATCTGAATTAAGGGCTACAGGATTAAATGAGTGTAATTTCTTTTCCCTGATGGGAAGATGTGGGGACTAGAAATAGAGATTTTGCCCAGGAACCTAATGCCTATATTTACTGGTTCATTTCATAACAATTAAAAATTCTAATGTAATGATTATTACCATTTTATTTATTTTGGGGTATGTTTTTTTTTTTTGCTTTTTTTTGGAGGGTGAAGGGCAGGGCAATTGGGGTTAAGCGACTTGCCCAAGGTCACATGGCTAGTAAGTGTTAAGTGTCTGAGGCTAGATTTGAACCCATGTCCTCCTGACTCCAGGGCTGGTGCTCTATTCCCTGTACCACCTAGCCACCCTGATTATCACCATTTTAAAAAGTTCCTTGATTTTATCATCATATTCCCAGTATTTTGCATAGGTGTTTAACAGATATTTGATTGATTAAATTTAATTTGACAATTACTTATTGTTTAGGATGATGCTAACAGAAGGTAGATGGCAAAATACTAAGAAAAAAAATGACTTGTAATGGTATAGAACAGAAGCAATCCACCATACCACCCAGGGACTGTAACACTCCCAAGTGATATATGAACCAGATTAAAATGTAACTGAAATATTTGAGAAAATGAAGAAAAATATAATAGAACATAGATAATTTTAATATGTAGCTTTCAAGTCAATATGAAGCCCACAGGCATCCTCATGTATGGCCAAGAAAGACCTCATTTCTATTTGAGTTTGATACCACTATCATAGAAGACATGATCTGGGCCCTGAAATAACCTTTGGACACCACGTTCACTAGTTTTCATTTCCTTCTGCATAAATAATAGATAATGCTTAAAGCAAAATGAACATTCAGATCCACCTCTCACATAAGTATGAATGCCATTCATTTCTGCAAGCAATTCTAGAGGTTATAACAAATGCTATTCTCTAGTGCATAGACCTTTTTTTCAAATTTGGCAAAAGAACATGCTTGTGTATTTGGTCCTTCAAATATCACCCATTTTGTCACTCTTTTACTGGAATTTTACTTTTAAAATATTAAGAGGTTCAAATGTGGTACTTCATAGCACTAAAAACAAATTTATCTAGAGTGCTTTATAAATCTATTGCTTCTGCTCCTTGGTAAATTAACTGTGGCTCAGGAAACAAACAAATGAATCAAGCAATACAGGATGTAAAAACAATTTTCAATAAATAGGACTTCATTTACTATTTAATCTCTTTTCTCCCACTGACTTAAAAACATCTGTCAGAAATAGGTACAAGCACCATCTTTCTCTGGTTACATAATGTTAATTATAACGGAATTTCACTACAAATAAAATCTTAATCATGTTGGCTACTCTCCTCTGTGTTCCTATTACTCATCCTCTGATTTCAAGCTCATTAAATCTGCCACTTTACAGGGTAAAAACAGAGGGAGGCCCAGGGAATGGAAAAACCATTTGGTCCAAAGGTCACAATACAATAATTTTGTTGTAAAGTTGTTGAAAAGGCAATGGTAGAAATAACATTTCTGTTTTCTGTTCAATTCCTTGAATTCAGAAGTATGCACAAAGTATAGAAGCTTGGTATTGCTGATAGAACGTTAGACTAGATTACAAGGGGTTGGGAGGAACTTGAGTCATTGAGGCCACATGTGGCCCTCTAGTCCTCAAGTGTGGCCCTTTGATGTGGCCCCAAATTTTACAGAGAGGCTTGCACATCTGTCATCTAGCGGCAAGGAGAAAAGTCAAACCAATTTTCTACATAGTTATGATTGACATAGTTGGTAGGTAGTGTCCTGTCCTGTTTTCTCTGCCCTCCATCACTATCCTTTTCACTCTTCTTCCTACCATTCAGCTTCTTTTTCTTCAGGTTCCAGACTCAATTGATCCTCAATAAGTCATGATCCTTTTATTTCCCATCCCCCTGCAAAAGGGACTTGAGACCTCATTTGTTGTTCAGTTGTATCTAACTCTTCATCACCCCAATTAGGGTTTTCTTGGCAGAGATATTGGACTGGTTTGCCAATTCCTTCTCCAGAATATTTTACAATTGAGGAACTAAGACAAACAGGATTAAGTGACTTGCCCAGGGTCACATAGCTAGTAAGTGTCTGAGGCCAGATTTGAATTCAAGAAGATGAGTCTTTCTTACGTCAGGCCCTGAGCCACCTTGCTACCCTCTGACTTCATTACTCCAGTGAAACTCCACACTTTAAGGTTAACAATGATCTTGGAAACCTAAAAGCTTTTCCCTATTTATTATATATCTTGATCTTTGTGGACTTTGACATCTTCAGACACTCAATTCTCCTACATCCTCATTCTGCTGTGTTTGGTGTGTGTGTGGGTGTGTGTGTGGGTGTGTGTGTGTGTGTGTGTGTGTGGTGTATGACACTGATCTCTATTGATTCAAATTCTATATGTTTGGTTGTCCTTTCTCAGTCTTCTTTCCCATAACATCATCCATATTCTAACCAGTAAGTGTGAGTATAGCTCAAGTCTCAGTGGGCCTGGAATTTAGAAGATCAAGTTGATACTTGGCCTCAGGCATTTGCTCTTGTGTGACCCTGAAAAACTCACTTAACTTCTGTTTACCCAAGTTTTCTGAAGTATAAATTGGGGCAGCTACCTCCCAGGGTTGCTTTGGTAATCAAATGAGATATGTATAAAGCATTTAGTGCAGTGCCTGGCAGATAGTAGGCACTTAATAAATGCTTCCCTCCTTCCCTTCTATATATTCCCTTGAGCTTACTTCATCTGCTCTCATGTTTGTAATTATCACCTCTAGACAGAGGAACCTGGATTTACATATCAATCCCATTGACATGAGGTCAAAACTATTTTCATAATAATATTAAAATGTTTTAATTTCTAATACAGTAACAGAGGTCTCTCTCCAAAACTCCAATCCTGTATCACAAACTAACTACTGGGCATTTCAAATCAGATGTCCTTAAGACACCTTAAACTTACTACAACCAAAAGTGAATTATTTATCTTACTAAAAGAAAACAGCCTTTATAATTTGTCTACTCCCATCAAACTTACCCCCATCTTTCTAATAATCCAAGATCAGAACCTTTGAGCAATCATTAACTCTTGATAGTCAATCGGTTTTCAAATCTCAAGAATTTTACCTCCACCTTATTTCTTGTATATATCTCATCCTCTTCCATCCCATGGCCACTACCACTTTCTAGGCCCTCATTTGAACTTCAACATTAGCCTTCTAATTGGCCTTCACTCCTCAACTTTCTCCTGTTCAATTCATCTAACGTTAAACTGTAAAAGTGATATTACTAAAGCAAAGGTTTGTCATGATCAACAAGTTTCAGTCACTCCCTATTTCTTCTAGGAACAAATACAGACTCCACTGTCACTTACAGTCCTTTAACATCTCATTCCACTATTTATCTTTCCAGGTGTAATAGACATTATACTACATAATTCATTCTGTGCTTCAATCAAACTGAATTCCTATTTTTGTTCATGTAGAACATTCCATCTCCAGTATCTATGGCCTGATGATGGCTATCTTTTATGCTTGAAAGATGCTTTCTCCTCACCTCCACTCTTCTTCACAATCACATTTTCCTTCAAAGCTCAGATCAATTGCTACCTACTACATACAGCCTTTTCTGATACTCCTAGCTATTAGTGACACCCTATCACATCAGTCATGTGTTTTCTTTCTTCATGTTTGTGTGTCATCAACGAGATTGAACCAGCAACAAATGATGCATCCAGTTGGGAGTTGAGAGAGGATAAACTACATGCACTGAGGAAAACCCCCTTTAATACTCTATGAGGTCAAGATCCCAGCAGAAAGCAAAACCAAAGGGGAATTTCACAAGGACATTCTTTTCTTGGTTTGAGCCCACTCTCACTGTTGCGTCTTGCAGGAGCCAATGGGGATCCTGCTATCTGCCTCTACTTGTTGGATGTTATGGGAATCTGAAGATCTTCCCTGCCCCTAGGCCCTTTGCTAAAGTGGCTACGTGACCCTGAGGACCCTTGGATATTTGAAAGTATACTCTGTTCCCTAATAGGCTGAATGTGGTCATGTGGAGCCTGTGGCGCCAGGC
>CM053583.1:388669045-388725152 GCA_028627135.1 Pseudochirops cupreus
TTCCCCCTGAACTAGGTAAATGATATGTTTGATTAAAGTGAGATTGTTAACCCATTTTGAGTTGCTTTCCTTTAGAAAAGCAGATCTAAGAACCTGTGCTAGTAGCCGCCCTAGGTATGCTAGGGTGCTTGCTGATACATTGGGAGACACTACATTGCTAAGAGAGATCTTTAAGACTTGTTCAAACCTTGTTTACACATTTGATTGATTGATTTGATCAAAAAATTGTGCCTATTATAATTTCATTGATGGGGGAGAAGAGGTATTCATACCCATGTTATACTTAAATTTAGATATATGAATTCCTCCATTACAATATAAGGTCCTGGTGGTCAGAGACTGCTATGTTTCTGTCATTGTATGCCCAGTCACCCAGCCTGGACTATTGTTTTTGTTGTTGTTGAGCCATTGCAGTCCTGTCTTTGTGACCCCATTTGGGATTTTCTTGGCAGAGATACTGGGGTAGTTTGCTATTTCCTTCTCCTGATCATTTTACAGATGGAGAAAATTGAGGCAAACAGAGTTAAGTGACTTGCCCAGGGTCACACAGTTAGCAAGTATTTGAGGATGAATTTGAATTCAGGTCTTCCTGACTCCAGACCTGGTATTTTAACCACTGTACTACCTAGTTGCCCAAACTTGGCATATAGGACATATTCAATAAATGTTTGTTGATCAATACTTGGGAATTTCACTATGTCAATCACCATTATTAATTCTAGGAGAGCTAGTTGGTGCAAGAGGTAGAATTCCAGCCCTGAAGTTGGGAAGACTCCTCTTTCTGAGTTCAAATCTCAGCAACAAACAACAACAATTCTTTATTTCTATGACTTATTGAAAACAAGTATTGGTGGTAACTATTTGGAATACTAAGTGCTATGACAGTACATATGGTCCTATCTTTTCTGGACAAACAATGTAGACACTGTGGACAATTAGTAACACTAAATAATAGGGCATTATTGGAATGAAGGACAACAGTAAATAAATATTTAGAATGCTTTCGATTTTACAATGCTCTTTAAGCACATTGTTCTCATTTGATTGAACTTTACTTTCAGTGAAATTGTCACTCGAATAGTGCCTAGCTTTCTTCAAATGCTAGGAGAAAAGACCAGAGAAGTATTTATGGACCACCTGCTTTACATAGGGAGGTGGAATGTGGAAAGAACAAATATATAGTAATCATGATAACAAACAAGGTTGTATAGGAACGAATTCCCCTGTACATCAGTTTCATGCTCTGTAGCATATAATAAAGGAAAATGTAGCCAGGTACAATAGTGAATATTTCACAAACAAGAGTAAGAATTGAAAATAAGAATGAGTGGAAAAAGGTAGAATTGCCATTAAATATATATTTCTAAATGTCTTTCCTAATATTATATCTCTATATATACATATCACATATTATTTCATCATGTCTTATATATGTATATCTATGTGAAATGTAATATATATACACATATATTTATACATATATACACATTTATTATTGCAACAGCATATAAAGAAGAAAATTGTAAAGAGGTAAGAAGTTAGGCAAAACTTTTCCCATTTTTAAAGTTGTACTTTTAAAATCTGATTTTTAAAAGAAAAATAATAGATTGGCAAAATATGAGTATTATAACATCATGTTGTATCAATGATTATAACAATATCAGAAGATAAGAATAGAAGATTTATATATTTTAAATGTTGTCTCAATTTTTAGAAATATAAACCAACCCAGAGGAGGAAGAGCTGTAATACAGTATAAATACAGTATATGAAAATAGATGAAAACTTGATTTTTTTCTTAAACACACAATGACATCCCATTTATCAGAATCACAAAAGTTTTTCTTTGAAGGGGATCTCAGTGACTTCCTGGTGAATGCATTCTTGTAGGATCCTTTCAGGGAGATCACAAAGTCAAAACTATTTTTATAAAATATTTAAGAGGTTTTAATTTCTAATACAGTAAATATTTAGAGAAATCATATAAACCAAAGCTGGGTCAGGGAGTGAAATAATTTTAAGAGTATAAAGGGATCCCAAGATCAAACTATTTGAGAAACACTAATATTCCAACTGGTAACTAAATATTAATCTTCTACTACAATATACCTAACAAGTAGTCCTTAAGGTGATTGTGGTTTGTTTGTTTTTAGCTGCTTTTTGTTTTCTGTTTTCTTGAAGAGTTCAAGAGATGGGAAACATGATACTGATAGAGACTGCCTATTAACCCAGTTTGTCAGAAAGTATTTTGCTTTCATTAAGCCAAGATATTCTTCTTTCAAACTTCAACCCATTGCTTTGAGCTCTGCCTTCAGGAGCTAAAATGAGCAAATTCTAATGCCTTTTTGGCAACACATTTTTTTCATATACAAATTCAGTTTTCATTTCTTTCCCTCTCCTACATAGGCCTTTACTCCTATTACAACAGTGGAGTCTTCTCTTATCCTGGCTAAACATTCCTCACTCTTTGTTCTCTATATGAAATACTACAGTGGGAATGGTGATTTCTTATTCTTGGAAATCATTTCTTTCTTAGTGCAACCCAAGATTATAGTCATTTTTCTGACTATTTTATGAAACTGAGATAAATGATTATTTTTTTTATATTAATAACAAATTATTGAATTAAGACTAAGGTTGTTTCTCTTCCTATTTCCTCATTTAGAAATCAGACACTGCAGGTTATCAAATCAGCCTTTGAAGGGCAGGGCTGATGATAAGATGGTCAGGACCCACCCAACTGCGAAAACTCAAATCTGATCAAAAGGTAAAGAAATTCTAGGCTAGGTGAATCAGTGAATTCCAACCCATTGTGTTTTTAGTCTAACAAGTGAAAGTGGACTCCCCCTTTTGTCTAGATTGCCTTGGGGTAGTCTGAGCAGAGATAAGTGTCTTTGTGGAAGACTGAGTAATCACTGCCACACTTCCTAGCCCCCACATTAGAAAAGCTCATCTATCATTATAATATTCACTCTTCTCACTAATTGTTAACCAGTCATAGTTGATTGACATCTGTAGGGAACACCCTCTCTTCCAAGGGCATATAATCATCAACAGACCACCATGATCCATCTTTGCTTTAGAGAAATTGCCTTTTTTTTTGCTTGCTTTTATTACTCGCTAGACATAATTAATAAAATTATTACTTACACAAAAATAATGTCTCAAATTTTTTATGCATCAAAATACCATGGACTCATGTTAAGCTTGGTCTCCACTACAAAAACCCCAATCTTTCCAAGATGAGCCACTGTCTTTCTATGTATCCCCTCTACTATAATTGTGAAGCAGTGTTCATCTTCCCAGTGTGTTTTGCATTACATACTTTCAAAATAGATTTTTTTTTTGAGGGGAGAGGTAGTGTGGACATATAGTAGAAGTCAAATATGGAACATGTTGAGAGGTTTTATTTGACTTAAAACAAATCACACTCACAAATTCACTTCAGCTCTACTTTCTCCTCAGGAAGTATATTTTGAAAGATCAATACAGTGTATAAAGAAAAGTTTTTATTTTGGAGTATTCACAGTTCTTATCAATTGGTTTTAAAAAATTGTACCAGATTGGTAAGAATATCCTCCAATCTGGTACCTTGGAAAGAGTACTGAGCTTGAAAAGAGGGGATTTGGATTTGAATCCTATTTCCACCACTGTATGACCTTGGCAAAGTCATTCAGTATCTTTGGGTCTTAGTTTCCTCATCTAAAATATTAAGAGCTTGGAATAAGCATTTCCATGGATATTTCCAACTCTAGATCTATGATACAGTGATCAATGAATTCTCAATAAATGATACTTTCAGAGAAATGGACTAGTGCCATGAAAATGAAAAGGGACTTACTTAGGATGCATTTTACTTCTAAGGTCTCTGTTTCTCTAATCTGTCATCCTTTTCTTGGTAAAATGTAATGACTTGGGTTTCTGCCCAAAACATTCATAAACAACGATATTGCTTAAATCATGTTGAAATGTGAATGATGATTATGAATACTGATTAAGTAAACAAAGCTGTAGTAATTTTACATTGGAATAATAAAAACAAAATCAAATCATTTTTCTGTTGTCTTTCATTGTTGAAATGGAGCAGGAATTAAACAATATGCCAAGGCAAAATAACTTTTACAATTGAGCTAAAAGGAAATAGCTTTGTGGGTCTAGGTACATATTGCTTTGGCAGAAACTTTAAGCAATAATTCAGGGCATCTTAATAATAAACTGGAAAAAACAAACAATGGGTCAGAAGATTCCATATAAGTCTAATCATTACCTTTGGCAAAACCAAGCCAGAAAACTGCTTTCTGTAACAGTCTAGAAAGACATGGACTGAGAGATTAAAAAATTACACAATAGAAATAAGGCTTAAGTTGCTGAGCACAGCATCTGAAGGGTTCTTGCAGGCTTCCAGAAATTCACTGTGAGGTTGGGGTGAGGGAATTTGTGCATTTGCCAGAAACACAGTTATCCAAAACAAAGATTGAGAACAATCACAAATAAGGATTCAATTAAAATAGTAAATCCACATTAGATAGACTAAACCACCATTCAGGTTAAGGGGGGAAATAAAGAAAAGCTGACATAGAGTCAACTTAACTTTCCCAGATTTTCCTTGCCAGCTGGGTATTGATGTCATAGGAGAATTTGGGGAAGAAACCCAGTGTTTGTAGCTTGCTTTGCAATCCTTAGATTAAAGGAGTTGAGTCCAGATAAAACTATATTATTCGTTTGTTATTTTAATGACTTATCACCTACAATTATAGGACTAATTTCAACAGACCTTCGTATCATCTAATAATGTAATTTCTTAAAATCCTAAAATACATAAAAGGAAATGATAACCTTTAATACTGAACAATTTCTTAGGGATCCTATAATTCCCCTCACCCCCCAAAAAATAACCCCCCAAAACCCTTGCGTCCTATTAAGAAAATGTAGAATTTGTCAGATATACTGTTGAGAAGTGAACTGTGATTGCTAAGATACTTCTTATTAATGTATATGCTATTTTGACTTCATCTCAAAGGATCAGGATTGCTCCAATTTGGCATTCTAGATCTGGAATAATTTGGAATTTAAATTTCAAATTCTTTTAGAAATATAATACAAGAAAGAAAATTACTAATAACCTAGTATACAGATTAAGCAAGGATAGAAAAAAATGAACATTCATTCTTTTGAACTCAACAAACATTGAACATCTACATTCTGTCAGGCATTATGATAGGTGCTAAAATTGGAAAGACTACATCAATGATTCCCTGCTTTATCTGGGATCTTGTCAATATAAATAATCCCTTCAGTGGACTAATACGAACTCACACTTGTCTTATAAGTCCTCTCTTAAATTTTCCTTTCAGAGGGGGGAGGCGGTATACAATATTCTGGAGACAATAATCTAGTTCCCTTGATAATACATGTAGAGGGGATGTGAGTAGGGCTGCTTATAATGCCCTAAAATCTAATGGAGTATAAAGACTGTTGTTTGATTATTCTTCATTTTTTTCCACCTTCCTGTCTCAGATTCTTTTCTACTCTTAGATGACACATCCTGTATGTCTCTTCTCCCAAGCAATTCTTCACTGGCAATGAGGACCCTACTTATGTCTACTATATGTCTTTCAAAAGTTCTTTGGATGACTCACAAATCTGAATTTCTAAACTGTAGTTTTCCATGGCCCGATTTATACACCATCACTGGAAGAATATTGATGTTCAAAGGCGGGCTTTTGTTTGAAGGATTAGGTTGGCATTAAAGACATTGCACAAATTCCCAAAGTCAATCTAACTTCTCTCTGCCTTTTGTTCTGTTCCAGGCACAGTTCATTATTATCTTCAGCATCTCTCCAAGAAGTAGGTTGTCCATATAACCATATATCAGAGTCTGGAAAATAGACAGTCTTCTTCCATTTTCACATTCGATGGATTATTAGGTCCAACTTTTATGAGTGATTATGGATCTCAATCAATCAATCTGCAAGCATGTATTATGCACCTACTACATACCAGGCACTGTGCTAATACAAATAAACCAAATCAAACCGAAACAAACAAACCAAAAAACACTGCAACACAGAGTCGCTAACTTCAAGGAGTTTACAACCTAATGTGGGGAGGCAACAAACAAGTTACTTACATGGTAGATAGTAAATAATTAACAGAGGGAAGACACTAGATTTAAGAAGGGTTGGTAAAGGCTTCCTGTAAAAGATGGAATTTTCACTGGGACTTAAAGAAGGCCAAATAAGTCAGGAGGTGGTAACAAAGAGTGAAAACATTTTAGAGATGGGAGAAAAACAGAAAATTCCTGGTGCCAAAAGATATCTTGCTTATGGAACAACTAGAAGGCCAGCATCACTAGATCAAAAAGTATCTGTTAGGGAACATAGTGCAAGAAGACTAGAAAGGTAGGTTATAAAGGTCTTTAAATCCCCAAAAGAGCTTTTGTATTTGATTCTGGAGACAATAGTAAGCCACTGGAATTTATTGAGTAGGTAAATGACATGGTCAGACATACACCTTAGAAAAATCACTGGTGGCTAAATAGAAGATGGGTTTGAGTGAGGAAAAATTTGAGGCCTCAGAGTCCACCAGCAACCTATTGCAATAGTTCAGGCATGAGGTATTGAGAGCTTGCACTAGAGTGGTGATAATTATCACTACAAGGTTGTTAGCCTGAGGGATTGGGAGGATGACATTGTCCTCCAAGGTAATAGGAAAAGGAGAGGAGGGGTGAGGGTTTATGGGTGAAGATGAGTTCTGATTTGGAAATGTTGAATTTAAGATGTCTATTGGACATCCAGTTTGAGATATCTGAAAAGCTGCTGGGAATGAAAGATTGGATGTCAGCAAAGAAACTGGGACAGGGTAGGTAGAACTAAGAATCATCAATATGCATATGGTAATTAAATCTGTGGGAGCTGATGAGATAATTAAGTAAAGTAGTATAAAGTAAGAAAAGAAGAGGGCCCAGGACAGTACTGTGGGAGTTCAGAACAGGGAGTAGAGTAATCGCTTCTGGGCAATGTGAACTACCTCTTGAAGGATGAGCCTAAGTTCCACTATTTAGATATGAGAATATTCTGTCCAAGTAAGATAATAGAAGAAAGAGTTAATAAGAGATTTATAATACAAAAATATATGATGCGAGGGTTTCATCTAATAAGGTGGGGAGACAAGGAGTCACAGGAGATTTAAGAAGGGAAGAAAAAGTTTTGAAAAGCCTTTTTGGAGATGCAGATGGTCAGTTGATAAGGAAGGTATAGTAGGCTTGCCTAATATCAGCATGGGTAAAATCTTCATTCAGTCATCAAGAAAAGTTATTATTATTACTACACTATATTAGTTATTACTTGTCATTACATATTATAATATGTGATATAATATGTAATTGTATTATACATTATTATTAATAATTATTATTTCATCTTTCAGGGAATCTTTTATGATTTGGACATATACCCTAGAATGATTTTTTTTTCCTTCTTTGTGGTTTTATTAGGAATTTGCTTTTATGGAAAAATGCATTTGTGGGACCACATGTAGAACTATACATTCTCCTTAAATGCTTTTGCCAGTTCAATTCAATACTCATTTATTAAGTGCCTGCTATATCCATAGCACTATACGAGTCCCTGATAGTCCAAAAATGAAAAAAAAAACCAAACAAAACCATAGACATCTCAAGGAACTTCCTATCATCATAGCTTCTAGTAAGTAGTTTCTTACTAAAATTAGTAAAAGAGTAAAACTTTTAAGAAAAACCATTGGTCTGTTGGCTATTTTCAATGAAGAGTGAAGAGCAGAGTTTGGAATCAGTGTAACCCTCATCTACTCAGGAAGGTTGATTAAAGGACAAGGAAAAAAGTGGGACTTAAAAAAAAATGGATTATCCAGCAGAAAACTCACTTTTGCAAGTACAAGAAAGTAGGGTGCTTTTTTTTTCATTAATGTCAAAATCCAGTGACTCATCTCTAGGCCAGCTATAGACATCCATCAAACGATGATGATCTGCTTTCTTTTTCAGCTGTCTTCTTAATACATTAAATGATTAGGAAATACTATTTTTACAATCTCAAAAGACTGGATTTTACATTTTCCCCTCCTTCTCCAACTTTGCCCTCTCTTCTTTCTTCCTATAATTCTTCTCTTGCTCTCTGTGTTAAATAAAATATTCATCTTCATATATTTATCCAGAATTCCATATAGCTGACCTATAAAGTGGAATGAAGTACATGGCTAACACCTTACTTCATGAGCTAAGTATAGCTACATGTATATATATGTATATATATATATATATATATATATATGTACACACACACAATATATATACACAATATATATACATATATATATATTATATATATACATATATATAATATATATGTATATATATTTTATATATATATATACATATATATGATAAAAGTCTACAAGACTTTTATTATATATGTAGTTGGCATAATTCCTCTTGCATCTGTCCCATATTTTCCATTGCCATTGCAAACTGCCTAGTGCAGCACTCTTTTTATTAGTTTTCAATTATTTAATTAATAAATTATTTTTATTAGATTGCTTCATTAATCTATTAGGCTTCATTTGGTCTTACTGTATCACAGACACAGACATACACCACCGAACAATGCTTTTCATAGATGCTCAAGTAAACTTCTTACTGTTCCAATTCTTCGCTATAAATGAAGGTCAAGTTTAGGCCCTCAACACCTTAATTGCTTATATATCCCCTTATATACACTCAGATAGACTAGCTTTTACCCTCATTATATCTCAGCTTGACTAATGAAACAGTCCCCTATAATTGTTCTCTCTGTTTCAAGCCTTTCTCCATCTCTATCAGTCCTCCACTGAGCAGCCAAGAAGAACTTTCTAGATATAACCAAACCACATTACCTCCCTGCTAGATGAGTTCCAGTGGCTCACTACTACCATAAGAAGAAATATAAAGTCACTTAACTGACACATAAAACTCTTCATATCACGGCCCCTTCTTACTTTCCAGTAGCTAATATCTTATTCCTCATCCAGCCCCTCTGCAATCCAGCTACACAGGCCTACTGCCAAGTTATAGAGGTCCATTCAACAACGATGCCTCATTGGTTTTCTTTTCCAACTGTCACTGCAATGAGGTGAATCATTAGGAGCTAATATTCTTTGAATAACATGCCCCATTTCAATTTCATTGCTTTATGATTTTGAATCATGGGCCATCCCCAAGCACGGGCTACTCTACCCTCTCTCACTGAATTCTTCATTTCCCTGAGTTCTTTTGAGACTCAGCTCAAAGCACATCTTCGTTAGGAGGCCTTTCCTGGATGGCCCCTCCCTTTTTTATTTTATGGTGAACTTATGAAATAAAATAAGTATTTCCACAATACCTCAGAATTTAAAAGGTGATTTTAAATGAAACTGCAAATTCTATACAATTTGTCATTTCTTTAAAATATATAACAGCGTTTTCATGTAGCTTTCTTTTTTCCTTCCTTCCCCTCTCCGATTCTAGAAATGGCTACCATTAGACACAAATAGGTGTGTATGTATGTATGTTTGTAAATCTTTTATATATACTTCTAGAATTTATCAGTTCTTTTTCTGCATGCAGATAACATCTTCCTTCATAGTTTTGCAGTTAATTTGGGCATTTATAATAGCCACAATGATTTAGTCACTCAAATATGTTCTGAAAACAATATTGCTGTTACTGTACACAACATTCTCTTGCTTTTGCTCATTTTGCTCTTCAGTACTTTGTTCAAATCTATCCATATCTAAAATCAATGAGCTTATAATTTCTTATAGCACAATGGTATTCCATCATGATTATAAACCACAACTTGTTCAGTCATTCCCTAACTGATTATATTTGGTATGTATCAAGTTACATATAGATCATCTAGGTCATGCAGTGGATAGAGTGACTGACCTGGAGTCAGAAAGTTCACATTTCTGAGTGCAAATCTAGTCTCAGGCACTTACTAGCTATGTGACCGTGGGCAAGTCACTTAACCCTGTTTGTCTCAGTTACCTCATTTATAAAAAGAGCTGGAGAAGGAAATCACAAACCACTCCAATACCTTTGCCAAGAAAACCCCAAATGGAGCCACACAGAGCTGGATGTGACTGAACAACAACAACAACAAAGTCATCCTCAGATTACATTCTATAAAGCAAGAGCTATTTTTTTTTCTTGATTTGCTTGTTTGGCCTTTGTCTCAGAGATTAAATGAGATAATAATTATAAAGGGCACAGCCCAGTGTGCAACACATAATAGGCACTTAGGAAATGCTTATTCCTTCCCTCCTGCCCCCTGCTCATAGTTTAGCATAGTAAAGTATGCAATTAATGAATGTTCTGTTGGTGGACTGGCTAAATAATGGACATCTAATATAATTTTCAATTTAAAACAATGAGAAAATGACAGCCCAGAGAAGGTAAGAGATTTTTTTCCTGGTCAAAAAGCAGGTTAATAGCAGAGGTGGGCCTTGAACCCAGGTGTTCTAACTCCAAATCTGCCCTTATCCCACCGCCATACATTGTCATACTCATTTGATTCAGAGGATATCCCAATCCCTTCAACAGCATAGTGGGGTGTTATTTTCTTAGATGATTTTTTTTCAACTTGACGTAAAGAATTTTCAGTTCTATCTTTGCATTGTCACTTTCACACAGTAGGTATTCAATCATTCTCAAAATGTATTTATTAACTGCTTATTGTATATGAAGCAGTGTGCATATAATGAAAGGTACAGTCACAAGGAACTCACATTTTAATTGAGAAGGCAATATATACTTAGGCTTATACAGGGTATTTAATAAACCATCTTGAATTAAACGGAAAGATATATATGTAGAAGGTTCTGAGTATCTGAAATTATTCATCATGTATGTTGCCTACCCTCTACCACCTAAGGGTATAATATTTTAAATTAGGAGGGTTCTTTGAAAAACAAAATAAGAAAAAGACAAAAAAAAAAACAAAACCACTGGCTTCTCAGTGAAGATGAAGGCAGAAATTTATACTAGCTTGATATTCAAAGATACAGGTGTTTGATCAATTGTCTGGAGCATGTCTTCCTGCCAACCAGACACCGTTCAAAACTCCATATTCCTTGCTACAATCTGCCCCTCAGCCTTTATCCAATCCTGTCCAAATTGAGGAAAGAATGCCAAATGCACCAAGCTGGAGAGTGGCGTGGGGATGTAGACATATGTTTGAGCCTGAGATTGAAGAAATTGTACTTGTATCCTCTTAAGTCACATTGAAGCAGACTTCCACACTTGAAAGGCTAATGTATTTAAAACCACATTATTACCTTATCTCCAGCGACAAACCTTAAGCAAAACTGCCTTGAAATAAACACCAAGCATAGTTTCCATCCAACTACAGTACTTCCTTTAAACTCAGGTGGGAAGCACACCAGAATGTAGGACTAGGAAATTACAAGAAAAACACAATGCTCTACTATGTGCCATTATGGGATGCATTACCAAGAGAAATAAAGCTGGGAATATCAAAGCATTTTCTCAGCTTGTGGCTGCACATGAGGACAGCAATACTGTGGAGAGAAGCCTGCCTCCAAAAATAATGGAAAATGACAAGCCTGTTAGGGCCACCTTATCCCAAGTACTCGTCTCAATTGTGTATAACGTGGGAAAACCAAATAGAAGCACACATTCACACACACACACACACACACACACACATACACACATCACATAAATTCATTACTGATTTTAAATATATATGTATAAGTATATATTTGCACATATGTGTATGTATATATCTGTGTATATATGTAGGTATTTCATTTCTTATTTTTAAAAAATTCCCAATGAAATTTAATCTCAATCCTGTAAACTTGGGAGTTTGGTCCTCAAGTGAGTTAGACTGTTTTCTAGTCTACCTTGACATTTTGCAGATTGGGAAAATGAAGGCCAGAGAAGGTAAATGATAGGGCCAGAGATATATGGCTAGGAGAGACCTCCAAGGCCATCTACGCCAATTCTCTCATTTTATAGGTAATGAAACTGAGGACTAAAAAGTTTAAGTGATTTGTACAGATCACACAGGTAGTAATCATCAGAGATAAGATACAATGTCACATTTGCTGACTCCAGAGTCAGTGTTTTTTCCACGAATAACACATAAAGAGGACACAGAATGAAGCAGATTCAAAATTTGAACCTAAGTCCCTTGACTCAAAGGTTGGTTTTCTTTCTACAATATCATCCTGAGATCATAGGACAAGTAACAGAATCAAAATGTAAAGGCAGGTCCTCTGACTCCAAAGTGCTCTTTCTACTGCAAGGGCTGGTATTATTATAAGAAAAGAGCATTGAAAACTTAATTCACTTTTTAGCAATTTTGAGTTGTGGTTAGTACAAATGTCTCAGAATCCAGTAACTGAGAAATTCTCAAAATGAGCTTTCTCAGTTCACCAAGTGCATTGTTTCACTGCATAAACCCCAGTTTGTAATTTCAGAAAAGGCAGCTTTGGGGCTAACAGGGCACTGGGAGTGTGGATAAGACCTCTGGATGCACTGTCAACAGAATTCCTCACAAGGCTTTTTGCATCAGTGAAATTGGAGAACTCACCAACTTAAGGTCAACAATTTTTGCTGATTGTGGCTGCTCAGTGGAGAAATACAGGTGTAGATCACATCCTTCTCCTTCCCTTTCCTACACCTCCCCCACCCCAGCCTTCCACATCTGTTTGGTGCAAAGTAATTAGAGGAAGGTAATTAAAATGAGGCATTGGGAAGTTGATTTATAAAAAAAGAAATTGGAGTTTTAGGAGTGTCATAGATAGTAGGTCCAGTCAAGAGAAAATATAAAATATTAGCAAGGCCCTGGGGTGATAGAAAGGTCATAGTTGAGATGGGTCCGTCTAAATTTATAAAAACACATTCTGAAAACAGGGGCACCTTTCCCACCTTTCCCCCTCCAGTTTCTGGATTCCTTCGATGAGGTAAAAGTACCCTCTGGGGAGGCCTGCTACCTTAATCTGTGGTAAAGGCATTGAATTTGGTAAGACAATAATGAGTTCTGTAAGGATGTCAGATCAAAGGTAAATTATTACTCCAAGCTACACATAAAAGTATCCTATAAACACAAGATCACAAGAATTCCTCATTCTCTGTCATTGACAGATCTGCCAAGTTCTCCCTCTATCATTCGTGTACACTCCCTTTTCTCTCCCAAAACATTCAGAACTGTAATTCAACCTTTCCTCAGACTACCAAAACAGACTCACAACTGGTCTTCCCTGCCTCAAATTTTTCCATCCTCCAAACCATGCTCTGAACAGCTATTAAAAGTTGTATTCTTAAACATCTGTCTTACCATGTCATTCCCCTACTTAATAAATAGCAGTAGCTCTTTATTGCCTCTTAGATAAAACATTAACACCTTTGTCATATAAAATCCTTCAAAATCTGGCTCAAACCTCTCTTTCTGGGCAGATTTCATATCCCTGGCCCTCAAAAACTTTGCCAAATGTAGCTGAAGAGACACAGTCCACCACCTTTAATTGCTATATAATGAGTCCTCTCTTCAATATTATTGATAAAAGAGACTGTTTTCCCCTTAATAACATTATTAAATGATCTTCTCAGAATATCTTTCAGGGTCTTGTATAACTTGTTTCCATCAGGAATGCTTGAAAGTCCTGTCTTTCATTAGATTTCCACTTCTTTCCATCAAAAGGATTAATATTCAGTTTTGCTTGGTAGGTTATTCTTGATTAGTAATCCCAACTTTTTTACCTCCCTTTATATTATATCCCAAACCCACCGCTCCTTAAGTATGGCAGCTGCTAAATCTTGTGTGATTGTGACTTTGGTTCCACAGAATTTTTATGGATTCTTTCTGGCTGCTTGAAGTACTTTCTCTTTGACCAGGGAACCTTAGGATTGTGGTATAATATTTCAGAGAGTTTTCATTTTGGGATGTCTTTTAGGAGGTGATTCATGGATTGAATTTCTATTTTAATATCTGGATTTAAGATAGAAGGGCAGTTTTCTTTGATAATTTCTTGAATTATGATATGCAATCTCTTTCTTTGATTATGCCTTTTAGATAATCAAAGAATTCTTAAATTATCTCTCTTTGATCTATTTTCCAGGTCAGTTGTTTCCTGATGAAATATTTTATCTCTTTTCTTTTTCTCACATTCTTTTCACTTTGTTTTATTGTTTCTTGATGTCTCATACTCATTAGTTTCTACCTATCCAATTCTAATTTTAAATGAAATATTTTTTTCAATGAGCGTTTTACTTTACTTTACTTTTTACTTTACTTCAATGAGATACTTCAACTAGTACCCCTTTTCCATTGGCCCATTCTGATTTATAAGGAGTTATTTTCATCAGTGAATTTTTTTCACCTCTTTCTCTATTTGGTCAATTCTATTTTTAAGGTGTTATTTTTTTCAGTAGTTTTTGTGCTGCCTTTAAACTAAGCTATTAATTAATTGTGTTTACATAATTTTCTTTTTTTTTAAAAGACCATTTTTTTTAGAAATTTTATTTATTTATTTTTTATTTTTTTGCTTTTTGGAGGGGGAAAGGTAGGGCAATTGGAGTTAAGTGACTTGCCCAAGGTCACACAGCTAGTTTTTTGTTAAGTGTCTGAGGCTTGATTTGAACTCAGGTCCTCCTGACTTCAGGGATGGTGCTCTATCCACTGCACCACCTAGCCACCCCTTTACATAATTTTCTTACTTTACTTTCATTATATAATTTTTCTTCTACTATTCTTATTTGATTTTGAAAAAAAAAATTTGGCATCTCTAGGAATTCTTGTTGGCTCTGAATCCAATTCACAGTTTTTGAGGCTTTGCTTTGTAGATGTTTTATTTCATTGTCTTCTTCTGAGTTTGTGTCTTGATCTTCTCTGTCACCATAGTAGCTTTCTATGTCTAGCTTCTTTGCTGCTGCTGCTGTTGTTGTTGTTGTTCATTTTTTCCATATTATTTGTAACTTTTTAACTTTATGTAAAAGTTGGACTCTGTTACTGGAATGGGTGGGGGAAGGGAATTATCTCAATTTCTAGGCCAATGTTTCTCAACCTTTAATGCTGCAACCCTTTAATACAGTTCCTCATGTTGTGGTGACCCCCAACCATAAAATTATTTTCGTTGTTACTTCATAACTGTAATTTCGCTACTGTTATGAATTGTAATGTAAATATCTGATATGCAGGATGTATTTAAATTGAACATAACCCACAGGTTGAGAACCACTGTTCTAGGCGTCTTTCTAACTTCTGTTTTCAGAGATAATTCTCAGGGTTTGGAAGCTTTTGGTGCTTCCAAGGTGGTAATTTCTGAGGAGCTATGTAGTTGCTGCTCTCCTGGCACATACTCTGGTCCTTTTCTAAGAAGAACCCCTGATTTCTTGGGATTGCAATTGCTACTTCTCTCCAGGGTCATTGATCCCATAGGCCTGGGAGTGATACTGTTGACTGAAAATACCATACCCGGAACTGGATATTGGGAATGACTTTACCAAATAGCATCTGATCCTGCATCCAACGCTAGCAAAGGCATTCCTTGTGATCTCTTTCTGACCACTTGCCAGGTGCCCTTACCATCTCTGACTTGAGAGCTCCTGAAGCTGCTGCTGTTTCTTCTGTCTCCACAACTTATTCACTACACTCTTTTTCATCCCATGGGCTCTGGGCCAGCCTCCACTGCCATGTCAAAGATCTTTTTTTCCAACTTCTTAAGTTATGTTTGGCCAGTTGATGTCTCACTGTGACCTTTTGTTGCCTCTGCCACTCCAGAAATGGACTTGAGACGCTATTTTAAAGTGGTTTGGAGCAGAATGTTGTGAGAGCTTGGCTGAGTGCTTTTTCTAGTTTGTCATCTTGGCTCTACCTCCAGAAGCCCTATTACTTATTTCAACCAACTTTTCTAACACTAATTCACAATACTATTTATGTAATTTGTTGTTGTCGAATTGTTTTCAGTCATGTCCAATTCTTCACAACTCCACTTGGAGTTTTCTTGGCAAAGATGCTAAAGTGGTTTGCCATTTCCTTTTCCAGCTCATTTTTTATAAACGAGGAAAAAGAGGTAAACAAAGTTAAGTGACTTGCCAAGGGTCACAGACCCAGTAATTGTCTGAGGTCAGACTTGAACTCAAGAAGGTAAGTCTTCCTGACTATAATCCCAACAGTCTATCCACTGCACCCTGTTGCTGTCCCATTCATGTACATTACATGTGGCTAAATTAGACTTAGTCCTTTCAAGGATTAAAACATGACTCCATAAGGTACTAACACATGCATTATCTCACTGTTCCCATTGATGTAAATTCCATTCTAGCCAAACTGAACTTCAAGACTCCTAAATTTGATTCCAGGACCAAAATGTGACTTTATAAGGGCATAATGTCAAATTAATATGGTTATACTCCTTATTGTCTGCTGTGGTGACTGGAAAGTTACTCCTCCTTACTAGACTAATTATTAGGGCATTTCATCTGGAAATTCACCACAGCAAATCCCCCTGGCATTTCCAGTTCACATCATTTGCTCCCCATTTTTATGCTCCTAGAATGTCAGTCAACTAACAAATCTACATGAAATAATTCAAAATGTCCAAAGTCAATTTGGTAGGCACTGTGTTCATTCTTTTTGCTTCCTATAAGAACATATTATGCATCTAAAATCCAGCCAAAGCTTCTAGCTTCTGAATATAAAAACAGAATCTCTAAAAATGTGCTTTCTGAATATAGGAGGATCCTTGCATTCTTTATTTGGAGAACACTAGCACAAATGTATATTGATCTCTAGGTTTTATAATGAAATTTGCTTGACATAGCTTGCTTCACAAATGAAATGAACATTGACCTGCCTGATTGCATATTGACAATGGAATCATCCCTAGATACAAGAAGCCTTTGTAGATACTGTCAAAGAAAGTTAGAGCTGACAGGTCTGAAGTTTGAACTCCTTTGTAAATGAAGGACATTATCTCTGACCCTAACTTCCAGACTCCTTCATGGATTGGGAAAGGGACAATGAGTGAGCATCCTTTCCTGTTGACTCTTCAAAATAATCCCATTTGACCATTGTAGGTACCAGTTGGAGGAGGAGAAAAAAAGTCTTAATAGCTTTTATCTGCTGAACAAATACAGGTATAAAATGTTCTCACCTATCAGAGGAAATCAATGTTACTTGAGTAATGTGGTTGGGGCAGAGTTCAGTTGAGTTTTCCCATCTTTCTAATAAAATGAAACTTGAAATGCATTCAGCTGTTTGAATTTCCTCCAAAGGAGCCTACCAGTTCTCTGAACTGCTGAGTGACTGTTTTTTTACTTCAAATAAATCAACCTAACTACTTATATTAAAAAAAAATTAGCAATAATAAATAATTGTTCAAATGGGGTAAATCCAAGTGATTAATTATTTAAAAGTAAGTCTGTTTGTTGTTTAAAAGTAAAAAAAAAAAAGCTAATTCTTTTCAACCCCCAAATTCTTAAACATTCATTTTCAGGAGGACTCATACATTTTTACTATGCATGCATACATGGAGAACTAACTATTTCTAGCTAGCATCTGTCTCATTGTCTTTCCCCTAAAACCCACATGCTCTTTTGATTTTTCCTATTACTCTCTAATGCATCGCTACCATTTTATTTACTTAGGATCCCAAACTTAGTGAGGCCTAAACTCATCACTCTCAATTGTCCCATATATCTAATCTATTGTCAAATTCTATGGTTTCTACCTTCACAATATTTTTCCTAGATATTTTCATCTCTATACTTACAATGCTACCTCTATAACAGAGACCCTTAATGCTTCTTGTGTGGATTATTGCAATTACCATATTTATTAAAATTATTGATTTTTTTAATGTTACCTAAATTTCCCCCATAATCCTTTCCTCCTCCCTCTTAGGGAGGTATATGGTCCATGCCATATACCAAAGACATTTTTTTTTTACTTAGAGATTAAAAAAAGACTAAAAAAAAATAGCATTGATAAAAAATATCTCTTATATGGGATGGGTTCCTGGAAATTGAGGCACGGGTGGGGGTGAGATTCTAAATACTGTGCCACATCACTTATACATTTTTCTGATTGACTTTTGACTTTCATGAACCGACCCAAACCAAAGTTTCTAAACTTATTCCACCAATTCCTAAACCTGAACTCTATATTTAAGGCAGACTGACCTTTTCTTTTTTTTTTTTCCTTACTCACTGTCCTCTCCTATCTCTGTACCTTGCTCTCCCTTCTCAATACATCTTAGAATCCCAAAATAGTCTCTAAAAATCAGCTTATGTTCCTCCCTTTCAATAAGATCTTTCATTCTCCACCCCAAGTTGATAGTGTCTTCCTCTCCTAGGGTATCTTGAATCTGCTTTATTTTACATGTTACGTATATAACTATTCTGTGTGTGTGTGTGTGTGTGTGTGTGTGTGTGTGTGTGTGTGTGTGTACTGTACTTGTTGCCCTCCCCCCAGTAGAATGTAAGCTCCTTGATGACAGCAAATGTTTTGTTTTGATTTTTATCCGTAGAATTTAGCATAATGCCTAACATATGAAGATTCTCAATTTATCACTTCATCAAACTACAGTATCTGTTTACAAAATAGGGGGAGTTAGTACAAAGTACTGTATGTGTAACCTAACAATGGAAGGACTGGAATTTATAGCATAATAAGTAGATCTGGAAGGAAACTTTGAGGACGTCTCTTCTAACCCTATTATTTTTTAGTTCAAAAGGACAATGAAGACCAGATTAATTAAACAATTTACAGAATGTAGTACTTATTATTATCAAGATTTGAACTGAGATTTTCTGGATCCAGAATCTAATCTACTTGGAAAAGGATGCTCTTACATTCTAAATATGTGCACAGGAAAACTGATGGATTTGTCTAGTTAATTGGAAAACTCTTAATTGGAGATGTACAATTTGACTTAATACATCTATTAGAACTGTAAAACCTAAGTTGCCAGCTTGCTAGGTTGGTTGTGTCTATGTAGACTTGAACTAGAAAACCACAAAATAGCCATCTGAAACCTCAGTGTCTTCTTAATCCATTACTATTTTAATACTAAAAAGAGATCTATGATGTCATTGATATGATGAGTCTCTCTGCTAGCACAGCCCATAAAGCTTTCAAAGTTTTGCAAACTTCATTATTGCTAAAGCCAAAACAAGTTATATCAGCTAATGGACAACTATTCTATGATGACTGTCTCTGAAGTACTCAAGACCGGTCCTCAGATATCAGTCATATTACATGATAGACAATGTGTTTAGAACCTTTTTAGGTTCATAGGTCCAAAGAGAGTTTCTAGTTCATTGGCCTAGACTTCAAGAAGCAAGAGTCATCTATCCCATAATGGGAGTTCAAGAGGAGACCATGAGAGTATTGCACTCTAAGAAAACATTTAATAAAATAACTCCTTAAAATATTTTTTTCCTGTGCCCTGAGTAGGGGCCTCATTAAATCCCAAATATAATTGATGTTCTCATTGTATTCTATAAAAATCAAGTCCAATTATTACCAGGTTGGTGTTACTAATCCCTTGCAAGTTTTATACTAAACCAAAAATTTTAATAAAGAGTTCTACTTCTAATATAAAATATTAAGGTATTATAAATATTTCCTGGCAATAACCCTGAAGAAATACAAGTTGAGTTTAAACTCATTTTAAATATTTCTAATCCCACATATAGTTTTTAATGCCATATAACCAAAGCAATAAATTTCTCAGGCAACGGCTCTCTCAATATGGAGTTAGCTTTTATGTATTTATTTTTTTCTGAAAGAGGTTGATCTCTAAGGGTTCTGTCTTCTGAAACTTACATGATGATCCTGGTAGTCATGCTCAGAAAGTCAAAATGTTCTCTTCTTATTCAGGTTTCCATTACCTAAATCCTCAAAAGTCCATCCATACATTTATTTAGTAGATCTGTAATAGTAAGTGCCCTTCCTATGACACACTTCCTTTACCCATTTATGGGAGGCTAATTTTTTTTTCCCATGATGAAAAAAAAAAAACAAAGCAAAGAGGAGTTGGCAGAGGGACATAGAGATATCTGTAGTATTTTTATAGCTATAATTGCTAGCTATGAAAAGTGCTGAGCACAATGGGCCAGGAGGCAGAAATTGCCAATACCTCCTAGAACAGAAGCGTTTAACCTTTTATTGCATCTTGGACCACTTCAGTGGTCTGGTGAAGTCTATGTACCCCTTTCCATAAAATTTTTGGTGCCTATATTCATAAAAGAATGAAATGGTAAATTACAGTTTTCAATTTGAAGTCACTGATTTTTTTCTCCCATGCAAGTTGAAGGACCTCCACAAATCTTTCCATAGACTCCTTGTTAGACCCCAGGTTACAAACCCCTTTCCTAGAAGTTTATGGAGAAACATTCAAGTCCTTTGGGGCTCTTTGAGGAAAACTACTCTATTAACCTTGAATGTTGTTCATGATAGCAGTAGTAACTTAAGCAACTTGATTAAACAAGAACAATTTTCAAAATATTTCAATTCATTACTAACTTTAAAGATGGGGGAAAGAGATACACAAAGGTGGAATGCCTCAGGAGTAGTGGTATCCCCTGCTTTGGAAGGCTTCTGGTAGAGACTCAATTATATCTTTTGGGTCTCCTAGCATGTATCTGTTTTCAAGGATGGATTGCATTGGACAGGTGCCAATATCCTTCTTAACTCTGTGAGTCTCTGATTCCAGGACACTGAATAGCAGTTACCACAATAGGAGTGAGAACTATTAGGGGAGAGACATGAAAGAGAGAAGGAGTGCAGCCTGAGCTGGAGACAGTTACAGTAGGTAAGGTTCAGACCCCAGTAATGTAGTGTCGCTATATTGCTGTAGCAATATTATCTTAACAACACTGGTTGGAGAGGTAATGGATATGAAATGGGCCCTTACTATTTTGTGGGTCCCAGCATTACCTTATTGCCGGGAAGGGCCAATGATCCCCTAAATATGCCTCGCTCCCTTACCAGAGAGGGACTAATCCCACTGTGAATATCAGACAGATTATTTGTAATGGGTTTACTTTCCTTAATCAAGTTCCAGAATATATTTCCTCCCTTTTTTAACTCATCAGCCTTAGTTTATTGAGACCTCAACTTAAGGGCAGGCAACTATGAGGAACTTTTTCTGACACCCTAGGTTTAGTGATCTCTCCCTTATATTACCTTGATCTCATATATATCTGTGTAAATGTTGTAGTCTCCATCCTCCAATGGAATGTAAATTCCTTGGTGGAGGGCCCATTTTTCATTTTATCCTTGTGTCTCCTCTACATAGCACGGTATCTTTCATGAAGCAGAAACTTATATGTACTGATTTAATCAAACCACGATAAATTAATTCAGATTTTACTTCTACATGTCTAGATGTATATTAAACCTGGACAAAAATACTTTTGTGGCAGTTCCCATTGAAAATAAGCATCTAATTTTTTTTGTCCCCTATGGAATCCTTTTTGTGGGTGTGTATTTGTTTTTGAAATGTAAATTTTGTGAGCATAAAACTTATTTATGAGTCTATAATAAGCCATAGAATCTATTTTGCTAAAGAAGAAAATGTATCAAGGTCCAAAGATCCAAACGGAAAATATGAAGAAAGCCCACAGTTGCAAGGGAGATAATTTAATTACCTATTTTCTGGATCAAAAGAGAAATTTGCAATTATTTTTCTGAGTAGTTGCATATGACTTCATTAAATGTGTATGTAATACTATCAAAGGAATTAAGCCATTGTAGGGTTTGGATGCATTTGAAGTTGTAGGAAAATTAGAAATGTATAAAATATTTACTGATGAATAAACCTACATATCAAGATAATTTTAGGGGAAATGTTAACTATGGGACATGGAAAATTATTTTGGGATTTAACCTCAGTTCTCAGTAGAAAACTTCCCAAGTCTCATCTAAGTAAAAAAGACTGGTTATAAATTAATAGTAAATAAATTTTTTAAAAAAAGAAAAATTGAATTTATACTGAATCCTTTAACTAAATACAGTCTGTTTTCTTATTCTTAATACACAGTTTCTTAACATATTTATCATAGTATCTATGACTCTGAGCAAAAGTGTTTTTTTTTGCATTATTAGGGTTTGATTTTTATCAAACCTCATGAGAGACTGTGGCTTACAGAAAATAAATGTTGGGCTGGTTTTCAAATATAGGCAATATGACTACCCATTGGTGATATAATGGGAATTCCTATTGAGGTCAAGTACAGATTAGATGAACTCTGAAGCCCCATCCAGTCCTGAAATTCTGAGGTTTTGAACATTAACTCACACAGAGGGATGAATTCATCTCCCTACTCCTTACCCCACCCCACACATTCCCTATTACCAAATCCCTCATATATATCAAATAATTTTAAATATGGAGCTGGAAGGAAGCTCAGAATCCATCCTTCATCTTAAACATCAGGAAAACAGGCCTTGGAAAGTTTATGGCTTTTCCAAAATCACACAAGAATGACGTAGGAAAAGTCAGATTTGAACTTATATGCTTTGACTCCCAAACCAGAGCTCTTTCCATTGTAACCAAATCCTCATAAGGCAAGTCAATGAATTTCCTCAAACTTCTATTTCCTCACTTTGAAAAGGAGGACAAGAATGCCCATAGTGAAGACATTTGTAGATGATTTGTTTTGTTCCATGTTTGGATCCTTCTTTGTGTGTGTGTTTCCTTTTGAGATGAATTTGTGGTGAGTTTAAAATCTATTTATAATTTAGTAATAAGTCATATTCATCAAGCTATTGTGAAGACTGAATGAGAATATTTTAAAATATTTTGAAAACCCTTGACACTCTAAAATATTAGCTAGTATTACTTAAATATTTTTAGAAGAATACATTATTTACAATTTGGGAGGTGGAGTTAATATGGCAGAATAGAAAGGAAAAGTACAATGAGTTCTCCTACCCTTATTAAATTCTTCCAAAAAGATTTGCCAAACACATCAGACTAAATTCTGATGGAGGAATACAAGAAAAATTCACAGTTGGTCATTTTCCAGTGCCAGTGGGAGGAGGAAGACAGAGTCATCCATGAAACTAAAGAAAGGGTTTGGCCAGGAGAACACTGGACACAGTAATCCTAAGGTGTGAAAGAGCACTGAGGGTATACAACGAGTTAAGATAACATCCAGAAGTACAGATGAACCATATTCTTGTGCAGAATGCGGAAATGGGTGACAAGCGGTAGCTTTGTTGTTTACTACCCAGTTCTGCCTCAAAGATCTAAAGCACACTGAGGAGGGGATCTATGCCACGGGATGGTAAAAAGAATAGTTCCATTATCTCTTGATAATTGTAAAAGAGGAAAGAAGAGGGAAGGAAAGAATGAATTAATGATTAGGATAAGGGAAAAGAAGGTCAGAGAAATCATCTCCCATAATCAGGGTGCTAAGGGAGTGGAGGGCGTGGCTGACACTGGAAAGTCATTCTTATCTAAAACAGGCAGCAGAGAGAATCCCACACATACACATACATATGGGTACAGATATTTATTTCATTCAACAGGGACCAAAGATAATAAAAATCTAAGGGGGAATTAAAGAGAGCATAGATTAAAAAGAGGAGGAGTTCTGGAAAAAACAACTAAAGACTAAAGAAAAAGTAAAAAACTGTGTGGTGGCAAAGAACAAGAAACTGAGTGGAAAGTTTCAATCAATTAGGGAATGACTCAACAAGTTATGGTATATAAATGTGTTGGAAGACTATTGTCAGCTTTAAGAAATGATGAAGGGAATATATTCAGGGAAATCTGAGAAGTTTTGTATATGCTCATGTTGAGTAAAGCAAAAGAAAAGCTTATATAAAGACAATATTTTAAAGTGAAACTTTGAAACACTTAAGAATTCTGATCAGCATGACAATCAACCAGGACTCCAGAGGACTAATGGTAAAACATGCTACCCATCTCTTGATAGAGAAGTGAAAAGGCTCAGAGTACAAAATGAGACTATTTTCCCCCTTTGGACATTTTCAATGTGTTAATTTATTTGGTTCAACTATATTGATTTACAAAAGAAGTTTTGTTTTTCTTTCTCATTTGGGGGTTAGTTACTCAGAGGGGTAAGAAGAACAGATTTTTACTGATTGAAAAAATAATACTTAGTTTGAATATGTGTATAAATACGTGTTGTGTAACGTTCTATGAAAATAATGATTTTGAAAAAAAGTGAGAGAGAGAGAGAGAGAACGGCCAGAGTCTTAAATCTGGAATTTCACAAAACCTTAAGGTCCATTTGAATGAGACCTACAAGGCCTTTCAACCATCATGATATATAATTTTCTGAACCACTCTTTGATTCATTGGTAGGGAAGTAGCAACCTGGGGACATGTCTATGCGTTGTTTGGTTTAAGGATCCAAAAGAGGGCTGAAATGATATTTCAGCAGCAATAATAACAGCTAACTGGCAGTTTTATAGCACTTTAGGACTTAGAAAGTGTTTTACATGTGTTATTTTATTTTATCCTGACAAATATGTGCTATTATCAATACTATTTGACGGAGGCTGAGAGGTTAAATGACTTGTCCAGGGTCATAGAGGTAGTATTCATCTAGGACAGGATTTTAACTTATCTTCCTGACTCCAAGTCTAACACTCTATCCACTACATCCCTTAACTGCTAAAAAAAAAATAAGTAAAATGACTACAGGATAATTCTTAACACATAATGAAGATTAGCCATGATAATGCTATAACGATTTCAGTCTACATTTACGTAACACTAAATATACTTCCAAAATGCTTTCATATGTGGTATTTCATTTGAGCCTCACAGACTGGAAGATATTATTCCATTTTTAACATGAGAAATGGAAGTTCCCAGAATAGAAATCCCACTGTTCACAACTTCTTAGAAGGCTGAAAAGCAGTACCCACTACCCCACTGCTCTTTTCACAGCAATGTTCATAACAGCAAAGCTAATGCAAATATTTGTTTGCTTTTCTTCTTTATGGAATGGCCAAGAAGAGAGGGGAGGGCATGGTGATTGGGTTATGGAATCATACCATTGAAGAACATCTTTCAAGTCAAATCTCTCAGTATCTCTCTGTGCCTTGAGAAAGAAACATAGCTGAATAGGGACAGAGTTGAGGGCAAGAAATACAGACTGTTTCCCTGAAGAAAAATCTATAATTCTTTCAAGAATCATGAGAAAATCAGCTATGTGTCCCACTTTTGCCATTAGCAGGTGATGAGGACTTAGTAAATTTGTCGATGTTTTGTTTTGTTTTAAATTCCACTTAAGTTTTCCTTAGGCTTCTACCCATGAGGTATGTGTTTGTGTACGTGAATGTATGTAGTGTGTATGTATGTAAGAATGCAAAAAAAAATGTGTAAGTATACAACATGTCCCAAAAGTTTTAGTTTAAGCTATGAAAGGAAAGCTTAAAACTGTGCTAAGGAGGTGACTAGGTGGGGCCACGAATAGAGCAACAGCCCTGGAGTCAGGAGGACCTGAGTTCAAATCCAGTCTCAGATACTTAAGACAAGTAGCTGTGCGACCTTGGGCAAGTCACTTAACCCTAACTGCTTTGCCTTCCTCCTCCAAAAAAAAACTGCATGAAGACTTTTGGAACTTCCTATATATTCATATATGAATGTATATATATTGTGTATGTGCACACACATACTATCACACACACACACATACACACACACATTTACACGTATGTATAGAAGCCTGTAGAATATCCAGAAACAAATTCACGGAATGGATTCCATGAAAGAAAAAGCAAGTCTGCTAATAACTATTCACTGATTAGTACATTCCAGACATAGGGCTAGTCACCAGGGTTAGAAACCAAACAACAGTAACACAACAACCAAACAGAATATGCTTTATTCTAAGAAGCTTCCAATTGAAAAGAATAATGGTGACTGGCTGCCTCAAGAGCCTTTAACAACATCAGAAGGAATAAAGTGGAAATCCTTCTACAGGGAAGGGATTTACAGTAGATATTGAACACAGGGATTATTTGGAGTCCTCAGTATCTGATACAGTATCTTTCAAACAGTAGGTGTTTAATGACTGCTCTTACATACTCTACAGGGAAGTCAAAATCGCCCCATACCCCATTCCTCCCTAGCTTCCCCCTTCCTCTAAAAAAACATTCCACAACTGCCACCTTCTTATCTTTGCTATATAGTTTTTGCAAATGAGAAATGGAGGCTCTCAGAGCTGAAAATCCACTGTCCACAACTTCTTTGAAGGTTGAAAATCAGTCCTTGCACACTAGCAAATGGCATCAGAGGTGCCATCCTCAGCTACAACATTTTTACTTGTTGATATCTTTCCACGTTTCAGGACCTAACACATATTGTCTCCCCCATAAATGGTTTTTGGCTCTTACTCCAGCTGAAGGCAATTTCTCCCTCTTTTTTTTCTCAAAGGATTTTCTATTCCTCCTAAACTTAACACTATATGTATCAGTTTATATTTCATATCTCAAACAACAAGCCTTTATTAAGCACCTACTCTGTACCAGGCATTATGATATGACTACTAGACTATAAACTCCTTAAGGACTAGGCCCATGCTTTATAGTTGCATATCTTGTTAGTCTTGGAAAAGCCTCTTGGAAATCATATAGTCCCACCCTGCACATTTTGCAGACAGAAAACTGAAGGTTAAATGACTTGTCATCATTTGGTAAATCGCATGATTACAGATGGCTGAAATATCTCCTCTTCTTTCTGAATCCTTCCTTGGAATACTGCAGGCCTTTGCATCACTCACCATCACCTAACATTCACCGTTCTTCAAAAAAGAAACATTTCTTTAGACTAAAAGGTATTTTTAGAAACACTTTCCACAAATGTTTAAATAGGCGATGATACTAGAACAAGGCAAACCTGGAACTAATTAGCAATATTTTTTTTCTGCTGTGTATTTTCAGTTCCTCATTTGGAATTCATCTCTTGTTTATCCGAACTGCTGATTTAGTGATTCTCTGGCAGTTAATGTATGCGTCCACCTCACCATTGATTACTTCCAATGACTGCCTTGAATATTTACTGCTGGTTAAATATTTTAAACTTTTATCAACATTATCTTGTACCCAATTAAGAACTCATTGAGGGAGTTTTTTAAGGACCTTTCTTGTATGGTAGAATCTATAGCCTAGGGACTAATTACAGCCAAGTCTCTTCTGGTCTTCCCATTAAGGCATAGGTTTTTAAAGGGCTGTGGCCATGTCTTCTACTTCATTTACCATAACCATGAGTAGACTAGGTTTCAAGATAAAGTGGGTGCTTCTTAAGTGCTATCAATTGTTATTTTCTAAAGAAATAGACAAAGCAGGGGAGTGGGTATCTCTCTCTCTCTCTCTCTCTCTCTCTCTCACACACACACACACACACACACACACACACACACACACACATACACACATACACACACAGGTATGTATACACACCTACATATACATATATATGTGTGTATTGCATATGTATGTGTATATGTGTGTGAATATATGCATATATATTCCCCTTTTAAAAGTTAGGGTAATGAAAAATAATAAAAATGATGAAAATCATGAAAATATTTTTAAAAACAAAATAATGAAATTTTTATTGAAAAAAATAGAATTAATTTACTTAAAATTATCTTATAAACTAGGTAAGAAGAAGGGGGAAATGTTTATTTTTACTGGTAATAATTTCTAGTATTTTTATAATGTGGAACATGTAAAACTGAATTAAACTTTAGAATTCCAACATATCACATCACTGAACTGTTTTATGGATCAGAGCCAGATCTGATTGAACACGGAGTGGTAGTTATAGTATGGACGGAGGTTAGGATCATTTTTTTCTTAGCAATGTAAGCAGAGCTATGCATGTTTGAGTACTTGGAGCCAGAAACCAAAGTCAAAATATAAATATTATTTACCAGATTTGCCCATCATACTTCAGTGGTCTGTGATACGCATACTTCCAAAGGAAGGGCATAGACTAAAGCCATATAGCAGTGGTTCTCAACCTTCCTAATGCCAGGACCCTTTAATACTTGTATGTGGGCGGACCTGCCTGGAGACAAATAAAGGAGTGGCCTCTTGGTTCCTAAGACCATCAGAAATATGTGTTTTCCGATGGTCTTAGGCAACCCCGTTCGACCCCCAAAGGGGTCACGACCCATAGGGTGAGAGCTGCTGCATATAGCAATAAGAAGATGTGCATGGGTTTTGACCTGAGATATTGGAAGGAATACATTTACTTCGATGAGATCACAGATCCTTTGAATCATTGAATTATATGTGTGTATGTAGGTATGTGTATGTAGGTATATGTATGTGTATATGTGCATATACACAAATACATTATATATTACACATGTTTATATGCACATACATGTATATATGTGCATAGATAGATGTACATACATCTTTTTTTATAATCTATTCTATATGGATACTTCTCTTCTTTAATAAGTTATCTTGGAAGTTCAAAGGGGACACAAGTGTGATCCCTGTGGCCTCACTTTCTCCTACCAACCCAAATATTTGTAAAAGCCTTAGCACAAAGCCTGACACATAGTGAATGCAATCTAAATGCTTTATCCCTTCCCTCCTACCAACCTACCCACCCACTTTCCCTTATAATCAAACATAATTTACTTTCAGTCACATTTTTAATAAATTTGCCAGCCTTCTGTTCAGTGATGGAAAATTGTGGCAATTTCACACCAAAATAAAGTTTTGAGAGATGATGAAACAAATGATAACAAAAAGTTATGATTTGTGCTCTATCTTATCTTGCAGGACCAGCTCCTCTTTCTTCCCATCCTACTCTAATTCTCCTACAATATGAATGGAAATGGAGAGGTTACTTTCATCAGCTATTAGCAAGAATACTTTGTTTTTGTTGTGTGTTTTTTTCTTCTTTTTTATATAGTAAACATTCTGAAATAAATACCAAACAGCAGGCAGTCATCATTTCAGCTTTTAGGGACTCCTTTCATTTATTGGTGCCACTGAGAGGTAGGAATTAAGAAGGCTAAGTAAGAGAAAACAAACATTTTGTCTATGGGCTAATTACACAGCTCCTGTGCTTCATGCAGGCATTCTGACATCTCTTGGCAAGGCTTGGATGACCTGAAGGGACGTCCCTTTCTTCTTGGAGGGAAATGGTGATTTGGCTTCAGTGCTAATGTCTTTCTGTGCTGGCTCAGAACAAAAGCTGTCATCTGTGCTGAACATCGCCAGCGTGGCCCTTGGCTGTGATATTGGAGCAGTCACTGAATGAGATGAGCGCATGAAACTATCTTTTGTGATCGGAATAATTTAAGGACTTGGGACCCAGGACAATAAAGACTGAAAATGATAACATCAGGCTTTTGAATAAAGTATAATGGGTGGGATGAAAAAGAACAGAGCTTGGAAATGAGTTTCTAATGGAAATTAATTGTCTGAAGTTTCTGCAAGGTATATGTCTTTCATTGATTTGGGGGAAAGGAAGAAGTGTATACTGATTCCTCCTCCATCATCTATAAGTGCTCTCCCATCTTGTTAGTTCTTTGTTATTTCTTTTTTTTTTATCTCCTCTATTGTGTATATATTACTTTTAACCCCAATAGAATGTAAGCTCATTGAGGGAAGGGCTAGATTATTTTCCTTATTTTTCTGTCTTTGTATGTTTCTTATATAATACACTGACTTGCACATCATCTACAATTAGGGTTTATTGAACTGAATTTGCTGAATTAAGTTCCTATACTAGTCCATTTCCTACTAGTTGCACTGTTTAAGCCCTACCATTCCTTATCCAAGGGTGTTGCTGTTTTTTGCTGTTGTTTTCTTCCCTTCCCCTCCCCCATATTGGATTGTTGTGATACAATGATAGGAAAGGAAAAATCCCATCCCAATAATAATAAAATTGATAGCAACCCAGCAAGGGGGAAGTTCTCAGAAAAAAATTTCAAAGCCAGAAAAAAAAAGCATCATTAAAGAGCAAAATAAATCTTCATCCCTGCCTGAAAGGATGCAGGAATTACTGTTTAATGGGATTTCATCACTAATCAACAATTCTACATAGTGAAACCTTAATTTCAGTTATATTGTTTCCGATGTCTGAAAATGCTGAATGCCCTCTTTTTTTAAAAAATTTCCCTAAGTGATGATTTCAATTTCTCACAGAAATGATGCTTCTTACAGTAGAATAACTTGTCACTATTCTTTTGAGGTTTCTTCTTTCATGAATGACACTAAATGGCTTCACGCTCTATCTCATTTTCTTCCCAGTAAACCAATATAGGATGTAATACAGATTCATATGTAGCGAGGATGACAACCTCTGCATGGAAGGATGGAACTGACTTGTAGCAAAGTTCCCTGTGTGAGTGTGTATGACTAAAACGACAGATGCCCACCCTTTGCCTCTGTCTAAACTTATTATTACAAGATTCAGTAAGACATAGTAGGTGCCCTTTAGGTCCTTTCTTTGCCTAATCAATCCCATCAACATTGTTGACCTCAAAAAAAGCAGGCATGAATGGAGCTGGGATTTCAACAGCATGGGGAACTGCCAGTGTAGCTATTCCCTTCACTAATGCAGATCTCTCTATGATTTAGCTGGTAAGTATAGACTTTGCCTGAGGAAAATTCAAGTCAATCAATTTGCCCAGGGTCACACAAGGAGTATTTGAGGAAGTGGTTGAATCCGTTTCTTCCTGATTCAAAGTCTAGAATTCCACCTATCATACCAAGCTCCCTCTATATTTGCCTTCATAAAACAGAAACATATATTTGTTAGTTATATGTTAATCATTAAATTTGGAGGCACAGGACTTGATAAAGAACTCACTAACTGTGGTTATGGCAAATATCTTTGTCTCTGTGTCTCCCCCTGTCCTTATTATGGATTTGTTTATGTATATTGAGGAAATAGGGAAAACCACATGGAGGAACTTCTCCTATCTGTCTATCTATCTACCTATCTATGTATCTATCATCTATCTTATCTGTCATCTATCTATTTATCCATCTGTCTATTTGTCCATCTATCTATCTATCTATCCACCTATCTCTCTCATCTATTTAGATATATCTCTATATTTTTATATAGATGTATCTATATACAAAGATATCTATATATGTGGAGGGAGCAAGAGAGAGATCGGGCTCAAAGAAGGCATATTATACATGTATAATATATGTGTGTCAATATACATGCACAAGTATTATGGTACAAACTTGTCATTTTATTTGTGTAGTGAACTTCTGAGGTAAGGTCATTTCCTCAATGAAATTTTTCCTATTTCTCCACTTTTTAACACTACATACTTCCTGAAATTTCTTTAAATTATGTTTCATTAATGAAATTTTGTACATGTTGCTTCTCTAATAAAATGAAATTAATATAATTATGATCTGCAACTTCTAGACTTAGCAACTTGCTTAGGGCATTAAGAAGCCAAATGGCTTGCCCAGGGTCACACAGCTAGTTTGTATCAAAGGGACAAATCAAACCCAGGTCTCCTTGATTCTAAAGCTAGATTTCTATGTAATATCATCTCTCTGCCTTATCAGTAAAATGGGTATAATATTTTCACTACCTATCTTACAGGGTTGTAATGAGGAAAATGCTTTTGTAAATTGTACAAATAATTTATTCTTCTTAACAAACTTCTGCCTCAAAAAAAGTTTGTCCATTTGTTTCTTTTTGTATTAAATCAGATTATTTTAGCAACTTTTATTGGGGAGGACTAGGAGTGATTCCCGACAAGATTAAGTCTTTCCTAAAGTAACCACTTTCAATCCAAAGTCTTCTGAATATGAGTAAAGTCAAGTCAATGAACATTAAGTGCCTCTTATTTTCCAGGCACTATATTAAAGACCAAGTGTGAGATACATATAAATGTATTAAGAATATGACTAATAATATTAATTCTTAATAATAACAAGCAGCAAAAGGGATGGCTGTCATTTTCTCTACAAACACTACAAAGAAATCATCAGCTATTAGCCCAGTAGGGACATTTTGGTCCTGTGAGGGTGGGAAGCAGAAGAAGCTCATATGGGGGGTGGCCCAGGGACTAGGGTAAGTAGTCTTTGGATATTTTTGCTATTTCTGGGAAAAGGTGAAATAGTTCTGATTAAATTAGCCATTTTACTGAGGCATAAGTGAGCCACAGAGTACAAAGGGGGCTTTTTGTTATGGTAGTATGAGGGAACTAATCTGTATTTAATTGTGAAGAGTGAGGAAAAGTATTTGGTGAGAGTCATTTGAAGACATGTAGAAGAGAGAATGGTAGAGAATAGTAGCCATAATAAAGTACTTAGGTTTATAAGCTTCTTCTTTATAGTGTTGTCATCAGAAAAGAATCTATTTTGTGTAGGAGCACAGCTTTAGAATCCCTGACTTAAAATGAGAAAGGCCTTCAAAGCATAAGGAGTCTAATCTCTGCATTTTACAGATGAGGAAACTGACAGTCAAGGAGATAACTTTCTCAAGACAATACCTCTCAGTCCATGGATAAAAAGGCATGTATTAAGCACTCTGGTAGCTACTGGTTTTACAAAAACAAACATGGTGTAGTCCTCAAAGAGTTTACATTTGGTATAAGATAGAATAATATATACTTATTTATAAGTATATGCATTTATATTGTATATATACATAATTCCATACGTATATATGTGTATATAGATGCATATGTATATGTGTGTGTATGTGTGTAGATACATATGTATATATATATCTATGCACATGTGTATGTATGTGTATATACATATGTATGTGTGTATATATGTGTATATATACATATATGTATATACACATATTTGTGTGAGGATAGGATACTAAGGTAGTAAGTGAAAGAACTGTCATTTGAATGTAGATCTTCTGACTCCAAATTCAATCTTCTGGCCACTGTATAACATTGCCTCCCAGTGACTATTTATTCTCCTGTTGTTCTAGTAGCCATACATATTTGCACCATAATAAAATGACTAAATCATGATAAAATGAAGTCCTGTCTAGCTCTGTTTAACTTGTGGGCAAAATTGTAGAATGTCTAAGCTTGGAAAGGACCTGAGACATCATCTAATCTCACAGTTTCATATTACAAAAAGTAGAAACTGAGGCTGAGAGGCAAAGAGTTACAATAGCCAAGTTTACTTCTGGGTTTCTTTTTCACATAGCAGAGTGTTCAGGTACCAGTGGATTATGGGAATGACCAGAGACTGATATAAACAATCTGTTTAATTTGTATAGTGGTTACTGTGGGTCAGGGATTGTGCTAATCTGAGCACTTAACAAATCTTATCTCATTTGATTCTCAAGATAACTCTGTGAGGTAGGTGATGCTATTATCTACATTTTACAGATGAGGAAACTGAGGTAAATATAGATTAAGTAACTTGTCCAGAATCATACAGCTAATAAGTGTCTGTGGCTGTATTTGAATTCAAATTTTCCTAACACCAGTCTGGCATTCTATCTACTGTGCCATCAATGGTGCCGTTATATGGATTGACAATAGTAATGTAGATCCCCATAGCATTGGTCAATTTAGCCACATTGCTAATTTTTCCTCTATTTCTTCAAAGTTGTTATTTCTATATAGATGCTGAGAGAGACGTAGAAATTTTCCATAGCCTCTGAATCCTGCTTCTCCCTGACACTGTTCTTGTTTTCATGTAATAGACAAAGTTAGCATTTAATAGAAACATAAATTTCCCTTCCTGTAAAGACAATGAAATCCACAACAAATCTGACTTTGTTCATTATCACACAAGGACAGTTACTATGAGAGCTTAGTGAATAAAAGGAATGATATTCAGGGAAAGAAGTAAAAGTGAATCTTTTCAACATCCCTCCTTGACATATATTCTTTCACACTTTCCATATGGTCTGTGGCAAGTGATAATCTTAACAAAATCGTGTCCGCGTGGTTGTCTGTGCTCACGATTTCAGCCTCACCATGGTGCTCCGACATTACTGGTGGCAAGCTGCAAGTGGGCTGTGATTACACAATTCACACAGCAGAAATATTCTGTACCTCTTGTGACTTTGGCTTTGAGAAGAAATCAGTGCAGACATCTTCTAAGGACAGTTGAAAGTGAGTGCCAAGAGCAGCTACCAAGAATACAAGCCTAAGAATACTCTCAACAGGGTAATATGCCATCAAGTTAAAGTTGAAAAGTCCATACCACGAAATCTCTGATACTTATTGTCAATGCACTCATAAAAACTCCAAATCTATTTATAGACATTAGAAAAACTCAAGGTGAAAGAGATCACTGATGGATGAAATGTTTTGTGAGTAGGACCAGATGAAGTGATTAACATCCTGCCAAAGGACAAAGTCCTAAAGTTCCACCTTGTATTATCTCACACACTAAACTTACTCATTGTCCTTATCATTACCCTGTCTCCAAGAACCATCCCTTTGTTCCTAGTTTTCCTTTCATACTCTGGCTCTGCTTACCTTTCCTTCACTAATTATCTCCAATTTGTCCTGAAGGCCTCTTGTTTTTCATTTTCATGTTGTCTCCTCCAATAGACTATGAGTTCCTTGAGTTCAGGGGCTTTCATTTACTATTTTCTGTAACCCCAGCTTAGAATAATGCCTGGAACATTATAGGTACTGAATAAATGCTGACTGGCTGACTGACTGAATCCATATATGTGTATATATATATATATATATATATGGCTCAAGGAAGAAAGATATTCTCATTTAGTTGCTGATGAAATATTAAACTGGCTGAGAATGAGAATATCTATAATATCTTTATATTTCTCTATATAACCATATATATATGGTTAACCAGTTTAATACTTCACCAGCAACTAAATAAGAGTATCTTTCTTTCTTGAGCCAGGGCCCTTCTTGTCCTGTGGATCTCTATCCTCGTATGATGGCAATGAACTAAACAAAGCCCAGCATTCACTAAGATGAAATACCGAAGTAAAGAAATTCTGAGTTTGAATTCCATTTCAGACACGCAATCCTGGGCAAGTTCCTTTACTTACCTGAGCCTCAGTTTCCTCATATGCAAAAATGAGGGAACTGGATTCCATAACCTTTAAGGTCTTTTTATTCTCAATCTATGAATCTATGGTGAATCTAATTTCACTTACTACAACCAAAAATACGGGATTGATTGTCAAAAGATCTAAGTTAAAATCCTGGCTTTGTTTTCTTTTTTTTTAAAGCTCTGTGGAACTCAGCTCCTTCATGTGTTTGAATGTTTAAATGCACCCTTTTGTATGGTTTAAGTTTAAATGACTTTTCTTGCTCTACCTGTAACCTGTCTGCTTACATTCACTCATATATATTATGAATCTTCAGCTGATTATTTCCAGAAAGTCCTAACTGGAATTTCAGCAATGATCTCTTCCCCAAACCACTTTCCACTTTGCAAACATGCCTTTATTTTTTATCTTCACTCCCCAAAGTCATGTCTAAAAACATTTTTCCCCTGATGCTTTCATTTGAATATTAGATGAGGTTTTTTTTTTCTTTTTAAATTTACTGTCCACATTTTCCCCAAAATGACTTTGTATCATAACCATTTCTTGATATCTCTCTCTTGGAACACTTAATCCCCCTTTGCAACTACAACATATAACACTAGGTTTTGATAGCACCCTCAGTATTCCACATCCATAACAAATACACCCATACCTCATTACCATATCATCTTTGAAACATTTTCCAAGGAAATTACATTTTTTAGTCTTCTACTATAATTCCTTTGCAATATCTTAATAATTGAACAGAGGTGAATGTTAGCAGAAGGATAACATTTGCTTTATATAATTCCAGGGGAAGAGGGGAAGGAGGAGAGGAAAAGGGAGAGCTAAAATCAAACAAAAGGAATGGAGAAAACAGTGATTCTAGTCCCATTTGTCACAGAGTTTTTAATTTTTAACATTATGGATAATAACATATGACTTACTCCACAGAGTTGTGAACAGTTTCAGATGACACATCAAATGAGGAATTGCTTTCTAAGTTTCATACAAATATAAAGCGACATTATTATTATGTTGTTGTTGATCTACCAAACCTATCCAACAAGAGCAGTAGCTGCTTTGTAAAGGAATGATGTCCCTGGCACAATTCAGAGTGTGAATGTCCATTTATCCAGGATGTTGTTCAAGGGATTTCTGTATTGCTAGTTGGTCTAAATTTCCTATCAACTCCTTCCAAGTGAAGGATTTGAGAATATGCATTTGATTCTTAATAGGCATTTATCTTTTGAGGATAATGCATTGTAAGAAGGCCAGTGGAGCCTACTTTCTGACAAATGCAGACAGGATTCTGGTTTATTTTCTTTTAATTCTTTTGTATTGATTTCCCCCATCCTCTTTTCAGTCAGCACTTGTTCTCTGCAATTAGCTTTGCTTACACTAATTTGATCCTAGTCTCCTCCCATGTCTTCTTTCCTCCTCCTTCCTCTTTTTCTGCCATATCTCAATTTCTTTGAGTTAAATTATTATTCTTTCATTTACTTGTTTTTAAACTTGGTGAGGAATCCTCTATGGCTAAACCTCCCACTACAACCCATCCTTTAAACTTAAATCAGGTTTATTTGTATTATCTTCTTTTATGAAGTAACAATTTATTAAGTTGCTCTTCTAATTTCTTTTCTCCTTTAATTTGTTTTTAAAATAGATCTCACATTCATGAGCTCTACACTTACATTCCATTTCTTTTTTCCAACTAAGTCATGGAAAAGCTTCTGGAAGACATAGCTATCAATTAATGTTTTATACCATCCTTTTGTTAGTGCCGTCACAGAGTTCACTCACTCCTTTCCCCATTTTCCTATCTTTGTTTTGAGGGGACTTTTTCTAAAGAACCTAACTCTCTAAGACCTCAATTATGAGAGATGTGACTGGTCTGGTACAGTGAAGGACATTCTATATCTCAAATTGTAGGAGATCATCCAACCGCTTGCCTTTATTTCCAATACATGCTCGACCTGAGTATTGGATTTATATCTCCCTCTTCTTCCAGATGCTTGTTGAAGCCTCAGGATCCCAGGAGATATGGTTTCCTGAGAAACATGAGTCTTTTTCAGAGAAGAGGAAGTCAACTCTGGTAGCCTGTCCAGTGGAACAATACCTATTATGGGTTCCTGTTATTCCTTGCCCATTTATGGGACTTCATGTTGCTGATCCTCTACCTATTCAATATATTTCTCATTAGGCCAAGGACCTGAAGACATCATTGCCCTTTCTCTATTCGGTCAGACTTTGAAGGAACTCAGTACCAACTCCTTCCTGTCACTCACCTTCTTTTCTCAAGCTCCCCCCAAAGGTATGTAAGAAAAGAAAGATTTACTTAGGAGGTAATATTTGTTTTTAGTCCCCAGATTGTTATTTCAATTTTTTCTCTTTCCCTTTCCCTGACTTTTATCTTTCTGAAATATTACACTCATATTTCATTTTACTCCTTGATGATTTCTCTTTGTTCTGTATTTGCTCCTAAATGTAATACATTGTGCTTTTAAAAACAAAATAAAAATAATACTTTTTGTCTAGCCCTATACCAAGATAGAGACTATTTCATTGTTTAGATTTGAATTATAAATTACATTTTTTTTGCCTTTCTTATTCTTTCTTCTCCCATTTTTAGTGTTTTCATGACAAATATTCTGATTTCCTCTTTTAAAAAAAATCATTGTATCTTAAGGGTTGCTTAAGTATTTTTTTTTAATATGTAGAAGCAACTTTACAGGATCTGCAAGTACATGACACTGTTATTTGTTTTCTTATGGGGAGTAATTCTCAGCTATTCAGACTTATTTTCCTTGATAGCTAATGCCTTTTCTCTAGTTAATTATAACATTTCCTGTTTGCCATTGAAATTTGGACATTTAATTACCACGTTCTTTGATGACTGAACCTTGGGATATCTTTCTGTCAGTAATGTGTGTATTCTATCAATCAGTAACTTCTTCTCTGCTTTTGATACTTTCAGGGCTATGTTCTTCGTCTCATTGGGGTGGATACCTATGATCCTCAAATTATCTCCCCGAATACATTCCTAAAGATAAGTCACTTTGATTATTATGGAATTTACAAGTTCTTCCTAATGTTTGGCTTTGTTTGCTATATTTTTCTACTGAATTTCTATTGTTTTGAATTCAATAGTTGCCATTGATTTTTCAGGACCTAGATCTTTTTGAAGAGATTCTGTCATATGTTCCAAAATGTTTACTCTCAATTGTGTCACTAAATTCTTCTTTGAGAGTTCTGACTTTGTCTTTGAGTTCAGTGCTAATTTTCATCTTTATTTTAGTTTTTCATATTCCTGTTTTCATTTTGAATTCTTGTTAAATTTGATGAAAAACCCATAGAATCACTGGTCTTGCTTTATTTTTTCTCTCATTGGCAGTTTTCAGCTCATTTTCTCTCATAAGATAATGTCTTCATCTATTGGGAACTTTCCTGTTATCTTTTGTCATTTTCCCATTTTTATAGGTCCCTCAACTGGTTTTCTGGCTCTAAAGATTGACAGTCTCAAGTCTTCTGTGCTGACCTTCTTGTCCTAGGTATTCTGATAGCTCAACATCTTCTGGATTGGCTTCTCAACTATTTGGCTTCAATTTCAGCCACTGCTGACGTATTTCCTCCTGTCCAGAACACTGTAGATGAGCGATTTAAGTGTTTTCCTCAAGTTGAGAGTTGATGATAACTGTGACTGGCTGGATATTCACAAGAAACAAATCCAGTTGCATTTATGCCACAACCTCCCTCCCCCTAACTCCTGCACATGAATTGGCTCAGGACTTCTGGACCACACCACCACCACAGAGTTCTTTAACCTCCAGTCACGGGGCCACATGAAAGGGTCAGGATTAGGTTGATCTAGCTTTGGTAGTTATAGGAGCCCCTTTATTCCACCCAAACCTCCAGAAGGAGCCCTGAGAAGTCCATCTTAATTCTTTGTGTAGCAAGCAGAAACAGAGATTGCTAAGAACAAAGGGATTAGCTTATCAAGGAAAATACTCAAGTGTTCTTGACTCCAATTCACCATATGCCATCTACCCTGCCACTCAGCTTCTAAGAACTACACATCTGGTTCATTATATGCTGATTTCAGGTGGTGTATTCTAAAAGTTATACTGAAACTCAGTTTACTATAATGTCTTCCGATTTGACAGCGTCAGAATTCAAATCAGCCTCATTTGTTTACAAAGTCAGAAATCTTTTTTTTTAAAATTGTGCCGCCCATTGTTGTTTGTTCTACTTTTCTCAAAGAAGACCAATGATATCAGGAGGGGATGTCTTAACTTGCAAGTGAACTGCGTTTAAGTGTGGCAGAGTTGTGCAAAGTCATCAGCCTCATTCTCTCGTTCAGGGTCATCTGAATCCAGTGTCAAGACATAGATCAGGACAACTGGAGATAACCCCAGATGCAGTGGGTGACTTTGGTCTTTTTTAAATTAAGGACTTTCCCGGATCTCACTTAGTCTGAGGCAACACCTATTCAGGGATTTAAGGCTAGGTAGGAAATGAGACAAAAGATGGATTCCTTTGCCTACTTAAAAAAAAAACAAACAAACCTGGAAGGGGAAGACCCTCAGGGTTTCTGGCCAGAATAGAAATAATTGCTATTTACAGAGACATTAAAACCCAAACAAGGACCAACAGAGGCTAAGGCTAGGACCTATTATTGGGCAATCAGTGAGAGATAGAATTATTTGAGTTTAAAATATGGTCAAGTAGCTCCATTTGATTCCCAATGGATTTTATCAATGCCTGGTTTTCTAGAACTCTCTTTAAAGAAATCTTAAGTGAAACTACATGGGACAAAAGAGATACTTGCCCCAGGTTTTTGTTTTTTTTTTTAATAAGGCTTCAGCAATCAAAATTTATATTCCTTTGGGCAAAGCACACACATGTAAGCATATGATTCCCCATGCTGACAGAGGGAGAATAGGAAGAAAGGAAGAAAAAAAGGAAGGAAGCAAGTAAATAAGCAAGCATGGCCCAACTGGAACTGGTCAGGGATTTCCTAAATGTACTAAGGACATAATGAAATGAACGTGGTTGATATTGACATTAGCCATGCTAACCTATAACATCTGCATTCTCATTTGAGTTGTATGGATATACTCATGATCCATTTAAACTGATACATGATCCCTGTTTAAGAAATCTTTATGGGGCAGCCGAGTGGTGCAGTGAATAAAAAACCAGCCCTGGAGTCAGGAGGACCTGGGTTCTGATCTGGCCTCCGACACTTGACACTTGCTGACCATGTGATGTTGGGCAGGTCGCTTAACCCCAATTGCCCTGCCTTCCCTCCCAGAAAAAAAAAAAAACTTTATAATTTCTTTAACAAATGTAGTTTAAAAAACATGACAAGTAAAATGGATGAAATTGAAGTTTAAAAGTTGCTGTATTGAAAAATATTGAGAAATTTGTCTTTTTCTCTTCAGGCATCATCCCTTTCCTTTCTTGCTGTAACATCATTATCTATTTACTTCAAACCCTTGTTTGCTCTTATCAATCTTCCCTCATGCTAAATCCACTTATCACAAATTACAATCTTTTGGTCATAGACTGAACTGTTTTTAATTATAAGGATTTCCAGCTCTTTTCTTTTTGGGGGGGGGGGGGTGAGGGCAGGGGAGTTGGGGTTAAGTGACTTTCCCAAGGTCACACAACCAGTGTTATATGTCTGAGGCCAGTTTTAAACTCAGGTCCTCCTGACTCCAGGGCCAGTGATCTATTCATTGTGCCACCAAGCTGACCCTCCTGGTCTTTTCTTACCAGCAGTATGATATACTGGATAGAGTTCTGGACTAGCAGTTAGGAAGTCCTAGCTTCAGATCTTGCCTGGAGGACTTGCAGACTGTGATTCCAGGCAAATTCCTTAGTTTTCCAGATGTCACTTGCCTTTTCTCCTAAAATGAATGATGATATGATCAGGCTACCTTTCATTAGAAGTGGTCAAAGTGTGTTTGTGATACTAGTTGCTCAAGGATCATTCACTAAGCCACAGTAAAAAGATGAAGGAGGAAAGAAAGACTCCTGAATTAACATTCACTTAAGGTAAAACTGCAAGATGGTACAGTATTAATCACAGAAAATCTCATTTAAGGTCTCCAGAATTTGTTCAGATTTTTCTTTAGAGCCTGGCATGAATTGGAGCCAACAATTTTATATTTCTACCATGTGCACATAGCTTTTCCTTATCCAGCTTTTTATAGTTGATTATTCAATATTTTTGAGCTCCAGAAACATGTTCTTCCTGACTCAAAACAAGGAAGAGAATGTCTGCCATTAAGCACAGTCAACTGAAGTTGAACAAAGTAGTTGAGTTCTGAAACCCAGATCCTGGGCTAGATATTTAATCTCAGGGTGCCAGTAATTAGGAAAAGTGATAGCAAGAAAATATATTCAAAAAATAGCGTGTAAATCACCATTATTAAATTGGGGATGGAGTGACAGGATGGACAGTGGTAACACTTTTCAATATTCTAGTCATATCATTTCAGAGTCAGTAAAGATTTTTTCATAATGTGTAGATTAAAGCTACCTACATCAATCATGTAGGTAGTATGGAACAGTGGATAAAGTAAACAATGGAGAAAAAAAATTAAGTATAGATTCAAAAGATCAGCACTCAAATACCAGATCTCTTGCTTAACTAAGTGACCTTGTGTATGTCACTGTCCTATATAAAAACCAGTTATTATTAAGGAAAAGAAAGAATGATACTTTAATTTAATTCAGCAGGAACTTACCAAATTCCTACTATGTGTTAGGCCCTGAGGAATAAAAAGATGAAAAAAGCAAATAAAGCCAAAGAGTTGTCCCTGACTTCAAAGTGATTAGAATTTACTGGATTTGCATCCATTGTTTAATATGAAGAAATAAAGAAATTAAGATGCCTACAGTTTCCTCAGGCCTTAGTGAGATAGATCACAAAATCCATTTGGTGGTGGATACAGAGTTGGACGTGGAGTCAGCAGGACCTGGGTTTCAAACCTGACTCAGACTCTTAATAACTGGGTTACTCTGGGGAAAGCATTTAACGTTTCAGTCTCCTCATTTTCAAAATGAGGGTATTGCACTCAATGGCCCTGAAAATCCCTTCCACCTCAGAATCTATGATTCAATAATCCTCTACATCCACTTACTACTAGTTTTAGGTTTGTTGTGGGAGTTTGTTTGTTTTTTTGGTTGGTTTTGCTATCTGACCTTCTAAGACTGAAAATTAAAAAAATAAATAAATAAAAGACCAGAAAGGTGAAGAAAGACCATCAGAAAAGCAAGGTGGTATCAGATTCTCTTAGAAAGATCATTTTGACTGACTACACACCGAAACGGACACTACTGATACACTTTTAAAGAATCCCAATAGTTGGCTATTACCTTAACACACAAAAGATTGCTTTCAGTCAATCCTGGGTTCCGAGCTCACTTCTGGGACTTTCTAATTATCTGACTTTAGAGAAGTATCTTTAATTTCCTTCTCAGTTTCACCAACTATAAAATGAGTTAGCTGGACTAGACTAAGGGTTCGTAAACATTCGTGTGTGTGTGTGTGTGTGTGTGTGTGTGTGTGTGTGTGTGTGTGTGTGAGAGAGAGAGACAGAGAGACAGAGAGACAGAGAGAGAGAGACAGAAAGAGACAGAGAGGCACACAGAAAGAGACAGGGAGAGACGACCTCCTATGACAGTCTGGTTAAGCCTATGAATCCCTCTCAGAATGTTCTTAAATAAATGACAAAAATGAAGCATGAAAGGACAAATGGTATAAAAATACTTTAAATATCAAGTTCATTAAGCCCAGGTTAAGAACTCTAGGAGATAATACCTAAATGTTTTTCTTTCTCTAAATGCTATGGCCCAATGCACGTAGAATCTCAGGTAATATTTGACTAAATAATACAAAAGTTGATAGTTTTTGGTAAGTTACCTTATTTTCCCCAAAATGCATCAAGGCTAAAACAAATTTGTTGTGACTACTTTAATTACCAGTGGATAACTCTGTTCTATTATTGTGAAAGATTGGGAGGAAGATAGTGAAGTTCAATTCTAAAATGGACTTCTGTAGGTTGATGTTTTGCCATGCTTTGCCAACAAGTGGGGGGAAAAGCAACATATTTGCAGCCACTAGGCCAGGTTTGCCTAATTTTCTGTGTAGTAGGCGTGTTAGACATTAATGAGCTGACACATGCACACACATAAACATATAAACACACAATTCACCTTCTGAACAAGAGACATTTTCTAAAGACCAACTATAGGGTGTAAGTTTGTTGGCTGTAAATGCAAGTTAATTTAAAGGACTTGATCTCATGACCACTATGTTCTCGTCATGCCACAGGATATTATGTTTATCTATAACAAATAATTCAGACAGAGCAATTTTTTAGTGGGAAAAGTACTAGTTTGGAAGTCACAGACCGTAGTTTGTAGTGCCAGTTCTGCCACATTGTTGTTCATTCTCTGTTTTTGAAGAGGACCAATGACATATTACAAAAGGTAATATCTTGCCTTGTGTGTGCATTAGATTTAAGTGAGGTGGCATTACACAAAGTCATCAGCCTCACTCTCTCTTCCAGTGTTATTGAAGTCCAGTGACAAGACAAGAGTCAAGATGACTGTGATGGTCTGGGATAGAGTGGATGACCTTGGTGTCTTCAATGTCTAATCAAGCAAACTGTAAGTGCCATCACAGAACTTTCTTCAGCTGCCTTCATGGCTATTGACACAAATAGTTCTCATCTGCCCATTCCACCAGGGAAAATTTTCACATGCTTGGGGTAGACACCTCCCTCACTCATCAGTGGGTTTGAGGCTTGTCGTTTGCTCTTAACCAGTTAATCCCATCTGTCGAGTTGGTTTTATTGAGATGTGGCCACTGCACAGGATATAGCTTCTTGCAGTCACAGGTGAGAACTGGATGATAGATGGACACCAAAAGTGAATGAGAAGCCCTGAAAAGGGTTTAGCAAGTCCTTACATCAGGGGTGCTGGTCCTCCACTAACTTGGTAAAAATATCATTTGATCACTATCAACTTCACTTTCCTCATCTATGAACTGTATTTAGACAAAGAAATTTTTTAGGGCCTTTTAGGGCCTCTAACATCGTCAATCTCCTAATTCTAGTTCTCAATTTCATTGTGATTCATTTCAATCAGTCTTTTGGTGTTGACTGTATGCCTACCACCAGCTTATCTACTTTCATACTGTGATCTCAGTTATGTCTTTCCTTTGATTGGTAAGTATAACAACACATCCCTGCCTTCCCATCATGTGTTCTCATGATCTATGTTCTCCTACAAAATGTCTATAAACAATTTACCCCCCCAAAGTGAAAAGTATCCTCCAAGGTTCTTCAACATCTGCAGTGCTTAAGTTGAAGGAGCTATTGAGTACAATACATAGAGTACTAACTTTGGAGTCAGGAAGACCTGAGTTAGAATCATGTCCAATATACTAAGTATGAATGCCTGGGCAAAACACTTAAGACATTAGCTTCAATTTCCTTTACTGTGAAATGAGAAAGTTATTCTTAGTGCTTTCTAAGGACCTTCCAGCTCTAAAGCTCTGGTCTCCCCTTTCTGCATGTGTTTATCCCATCTCCTTTTCTGAGCCTGCATTTCCTAGGTGAGAGCTTTAAACTGAGGGGGTAGGAGGGTGTGTGTGTCTGTCTCTGTGTGTGTGTGTGTGTGTGTGTGTGTGTGTGTGTGTGTGTGTGTAGCAGTTAGGGGGCACTGTGAATAGAGTTTTGATTCTGCAATCAGGAATACTCTTCTTTCTGAGTTCGAATCTAGCCTCAGACACTTACTAATTGTGTGACCCTAGCTAAGTCACTTAACCCTGATTGCCTCAGTTTCCTCAGTGGTAAAATGAGCCAGAGGAGGTAATGGTAAACCATTGTAGTATCTTTGCCAAGAAAGCCCTAAATAATGAAGAACTGTACATAACTAAAACTGAACAATTACACACACACACACACACACACACACACACACACATATACATACACACACACACAGAGCATGATGACCAGATATATAATATATGATGCCCAGAAGTAGATGGGGTCAGGAAGATCAAAGTTAAAATCCTTCCTCTGTCAGAAGCTGGCTTTGTGACTATAGGTAAGTTTCTTACTCCCTAAGACTACAAGTAACAGATAAATCACCAATTAGTACGGACAGAAGTAGTTTCCACATAATGTGTTCCTTATACTGGTGAAAACATAGGTCTAGAATGAAACCATCTTTTTACATCATTTCCTACATGCAAGTCATCACTAGCAATATGTTGCAGTCTACTATTCATACCCTGCCCATCTCTCCATTGCCTTTTGCCTTACCACCCACAATATGCATTCCTTAGGGAGTGCTGCATCCCATGATTCACAGTTATAAAGCATCACCGAATGAATGCTAATCTTAAAAAAAAATAAAAAAGAGGAGCGCTGACCTTAGATGGAAAAATAATGTGACTTAATATTATGGGATGTATTACTTAAGAGGAAATGCGCACTGTGTTTCTTTTTCCCTCAAAAATAACTTTAAAAATAGATAACCATATAGTAATATCTAGATATCTTTTATATTTAGTTATCTTTTGTTTGTTTTTGCAGAAGCTAACCTTTGAATACCTCTGAGGAATGTAAACCTCCTTGAGGGAAGGGATTTGACTCTTTGGAACCTACCACAGTATCTTGCACACTTTAGATAACTGAATCTTGTGTGAGAGGATTTGGGTTCAAACCTGGACTCTGACACTATTTGTGTGACCTTGCACAAGTCATTCAAAATAACTGAGCTTCATGTAGTTCCTCATGCAGAAAACAAAAGGGTTGGCTTAGGTGGTCCCTGAAGTTCTTTCCAGGTTTAACTATCATTCAAAGATCCTCTGAATTTAATTGAATCTCCGTGACTGACAGAACCCTTGAATATCAGTGCTAGACATTTTTCCCCTTGCTTTGTTTTATTTCATTTTTGTTGTCGTTGTTTTTCATCATCATTACTGCTCAAGCCAAAACACATCAAGCATTGAGTGTCATGTTCTGTGTTCTGTATCCATCTTCCAAGTATTATGCCAGTCACTTAAGTGATGGGGAAACAGTTTGAAACATGGGTGGAAAAATACCCCCATATACAGGAGCAGCAAAATGAATATAGTGGGCCAGTTTTTGAAGGTCATGATTTTGGAAGCATTCTGCTCGCAGTTTTATAGGTTTAATTTTAAGTAGACTCATTTTTGTGTCAGCAGATAAACAGTATATTTTAGCAATAAGATTAAAAATAAACCACTGTGCTTTCCATGTAGGGGCCATCCCGTAAGAGATGAAATGTAAGAAGTCCAGACTCATCATGAGTAGTAACCAGATGGCTGGGCAATATTTGATGCATGATTTATCTGTCAATGTTCATCACCACGTACCTCATTCATTCTAGATTTGACCTTGACTGTCTCCTAGGCTCTGTCAATCACAATGGCATGCTATTTTTCAATCCAAGGTAAATTTCCTCTACAACCACAAACAGAAGGTTGCTAAGAAGGCACAGTCACCAAGGATAGCTCCACCATGATCAACAGAAGTGCATGATGATCAAAAAGCATATCTTGGAAAATCACACAGAATAACAACATGTTTTCTACCAAATGACACAGGCTGGAATATCAAGATATACAACTTTAAGAAAATTTATTAGGACTTGTATTTGAGCAGGTAACAAAGGCCAGGAATTTTGTTAAGCTAATTACATGCTATCTTCTAATAAAATCTGTAGTATAATATTAAAGGATAAATGTGATCACCAAAACCTAAAACCAAACAACCGAAGAACAACAACAACAAGAACAGGTGCTCCAGGATTTGATTCAGTGCTTGAGCATTTTTTTTTCCATTACAGTAGGAGGTGAACAAGATTTAGAGCCGGAGAACCTTAGTTTGAAAACCTTTTCAATCAGACTATCTGTATTGTGTTGAGAAAGTCGTTGCTCTTCTCTATGTTTGTTTCTTTTTTTTTTTTTTTGGTAAAAAAAGATACAGACAAGGGGCAGAGCCATGATGGCAGAGTAAAAGCAGGAACTTACTTGAGCTCCTCCCCAATTACCTCAAATACCTGTAAAAAATTACTCTAAACAAATTTTAGAGCTACAAAACCCACAAAGTGATAGAGTGAAATATGTTTCCAGCTGAGGATAGCCTGGGACACCAACAAGAAGGGTCTATCATGCCCGACTGGGAACAGAGTACTGTCCTTCATGGGCAGCGCCAGTACAGACCTGCAGCACAGATCATCCAGAGTAGATCTCAGGGGATTGAATCACTGGCAACTGTGACAGTTTCCAGACTTCTTAACCCATAAAAATCAAAAAGAAAGTAAAAAGTCAGTGGGGAAACTGATGGAACTAGGTGAAGGAAGAGCCATCTGGCCCCTGACCCTAAGGCAGCAGAGGTGGCAGAGGCTGCAGCTGCTGACAGGGTAGCTGTTTCCAGAGCTCCAGGCTCACAGATGGCAGGGGGACCAAGTGACTGCCAGAGGACAATTATAGGAATCTCTTTGCTGGTGCAGAGGCAGGATTCTCTTGCTTTTCCCTGCTTGGATCTGGGTTGCAGGCTGGGGTGGTGGACCTGGGGTGAGGGGCACTGGTGTGGCAGAACTTATTGAGGCTGTGGAGAGACAGTCCTCCTCACAGTTCTGAGGCAAGTGCCTAGAAGAAACTCTGACACAGCCCTCTCCACTCTGGAAACAAAGTTCTACCATGGCAAAGAGTTCAAAAGTCAAGTAATTGTCTGGCAAGAGGAACAAACAGAGGAAGAGAAATCAGACCATACAATTGTTTTTTGGTGACAAAGGCAATCAAAACATAGAACCAGAAGAAGACAACAAAGTAAAAACTCCTGCATCAAAAGCCTCAAAGAAAAATATGAATTGGCCACAGGCCATGGTCAAGAAGAATTTTTAAAATCAAGTAAGAGAAGTAGAGGAAAAATTGGGAAGAGAAATGACAGTGATGCAAAAAAATCGTGAAAAATGCACCAACAGCTTGCTAAAGGAGACCACCCCCCAAAAAAAATTGAAGAAAATAACGCCTTAAAAAATAGATTAACTCAAATGACAAAAGAGGTCCAAAAAGCTTATGAGGAGAAGAATGCCTTAAAAAGCTGAATTGGTTGGATGGAAAAGGAACTTCAAAAGTTCACTGAAGAAAATAATTCCTTCGAAATTAGATTAGAGCAAATAGAAGCTAAAGAATTTATGAGAAATCAAGATATTACAAAACAGATCCAAAAGAATGAAAAAATAGAAGATAATGTGAAATATCTCACTGGAAAAACCACTTACCTGGAAAATAGACCCAGGAGAGATAACTGTGTGTATGTGTACACATGTATACATAGAAGGCACAAGGTAAGTTGAATAGGAAGGGATCATATCTAAAAAATGAAATTAAGAGGTGAGAGAGGAATATATTGGGAGAAGGAGAAAGGGAGGGATAGAATAGGTTAAATTATCTCACATAAAAAAATAGCAACAGAAAGCTATTACAATGGAGGAGAAGAGCAGGGAAATGAAAGGGAATCAGTCAAACATACTCTTATTGGATTTGGCATAAGGAGGGAATAATATACACATTCAATTGAGTATCTTACCCTATAAGAAAGTTGGGGGGAAGGGTATAAGAAGGGAGATAATAGAAGGGAGGGCAGATTGGGATAGGGGGAAATCAGAAGCAAACACTTTTGAAAAGGGACAGGGTCAAAGGAGAAAATAGAATAAATGGGGGGCAGGATAGGATGAAAGGAAATATAGTTAGTTTTTTACAACATGATTACTATGGAAATGTTTCACAGCACTACACATGTATAACCTTTGTTGAATGGCTTGTCTTCTCAGTGGGTGTGGGTGAGGAGGGAAGAAGGGAGGGAATCTGGAACTCAAAGTTTTAAAAACAAATGTTAAAAATTGTTTTTACATGCAACTGGGAAATAAAATATACAGGCAATGGGCTATAGAAATCCATCTTGCCCTACAAGAAAGTAAGGGAGAAAGGGATAAGGGTAGGCATGGGGTGGGGGAAAATATATGAGAGGGCAGACTCGGGGAAGAAATAATCAGCATGCTTGCCATCTTGGGGGTGGGGGTAGGGGAGAGAGGGGGATAAAATTTGGAACTCAAAATCTTGTGGAAATGAATGTTGAAAACTAAGAATATATAAATAAATTCTGAGATTATAAAAAGGAAAAAAAAAAGAAATAGACTTAGATGACATCAGAGATACCCTCCAGCTATAAAAGTGATCCTACTAGTACATCTAACATGGAAGTTTGGTTTTTATAAAGACAAAATACCTTATCCTTTAAAAATCAGTTGAATTCACTACTCATACGTGAAATTTTCCATGTTAGGGAACTTTGAGCATACATTCTGAAAGATGTTCTGAGAGGAATGGGTAACCATCTACTTACAACATTTTTAGGTGATAGTTTTGGGATTATTCGAAATCTACACTAGATAAAGGAACACTATTCTTTTTTAAACAGAGAACACAAAGAAGGAAGAAAAAAATCAAATTAGAATTTCCATTAGTGGTATTGAAAACTCAAAGCACCTTGCCCTTGATGACATTCATAGCATATACCCTTAATAGGGTAATATTTTTTGTTATAGCTACTACAGGGGAAGTATTCATCCATGCTGAAAGTTGAAGCTATTATCTCAACCTCATTTGATGTACAGGGAACTCTATTAATGAAATCCAAATTTCTCCTTTTCTTACCAACACATCTTCTCCCCCCCCAGAATTATGGCAATGTCAACTCACTAGCACCCCTTTACACAGAGATGAAGTAAAAAGAGACAGTGTTCTCTAATTTTCACGTTCTTGAGAATCATAGATAATTTTTGGCCAGAAATATTTTAATCATGTGAACACTTAATAAGGTACAAATAATTATGCACAATTACAAGATAATTACTTTCAGAGTAATTACAGTGCCCATGAAGCTTTGTTAAGTGATAATCAGATGGTTACTTGTGAACTGTAAATTAATTGATAACAGGAAATTTACAATTGCAAATTATCCTTGGAGTGCTTTAGGTAAATTAGCAATGGGAGGAATATGGCATTGGAAGCTGAAACCATCACTTAACTGCACTATCACATAATAAGGTGATAATTTGAATCTATATGTCTTGGCTTATGTGAAAGGATACCCTCTACTTGGAATTGGCAAATTCTCATATGGATTTTCTTTTCAAATATCAAAATGCCTAATTGTGTTAATTATCTTTAAAGAATATTTTCTTCATGTTGATGCCAACTGGGTAGAGTTTTGATTAGATTTAAGTGTATTTAAGTAAAATAATAATGCATATAATAATTGACATACACAGTGATTTAACGTTAACAAAGTAATATAGACATTTCATTTGGGCCTCGCAATAGCTTTATAAGATAGGTACTATAAGGGTTGTTTTCCCCATTAACAGATGCAGATACTGAGGCTCAGAGAAGTTAAGCTGTGACTTTGTAAATTGTGTGACTTTGGGCAAGTTATTCCTCCATTTCTGGGCCTCAACTTCTTCATCTCTAAAATGGGATAGTTGGATTACATGATCTCAAAGGTCTTTTCTATTAGTAAAAGATGTAGCAGTAGACAGAATGACAAATTTATACCCAGGAATCTTATTCTTAATACTTATCCTTCTTAAATACTCTTCAGACTTTAAGAGGGTAGTAAGATTTGGATTTTTTTTCCCCAGATACTTACATCTCTTTAGGTCTTGATGATACTGTAATCTTTTGGTTATCCTCCTAATTATCTGATCATTCCTTTTTAGACTTTTGTCGTTGTTGTTGTTGATCTTCATTCTTGTCAAAACCACTAACTATAGTTGCCCCCTAAAGTTTGGTCCTGGATTCTCTTCTCTTTCAGAATGTATGTTCTAAGGCCCCTCGCTATATTACTGTATTACTTGGTTATCTTGAAAGTCCCCTTATTATCCATTTTCAATCTGCTTAAGGACTACAACTGCTGTTAATTCCAATTCCCTGGTGCAAATCTCCAATGTCCTGTCCTGGTTATTTATCAGTCATAATGAAACAGGTGCTTAGGAAGATGAATATGGCCACAGTGTGCTTGGGGCATTGGAAGGGGACAGACTAGATACTGAGAGTCCAGTTACTTTGGAGGAAGTTCAAGAATGATTCATTTAATACTTAATCCCATTCAATAACAACTTAACTGTCAAATCAACAAAAATTTATTAAATTCGTACCATGTCTAGGCAGAATGCTAGATATCAGGGATACATAAAATTAATAATGCTGGTGACATTTTATGTAGCATTTTAAAGGTTTGTTCAAAAATACACACACATATAATATGCATATATATGTATATATATATATATGCATCCACATATACATGTATATACATATACACATGTGTGTATACACACATATATATGTATACACATATAATTTTGCCTCAGTCCTATGAGATAAGTATTATTATTCCCATTATATAGATGATGACACTGAGGCTGAGGAACACTAAGTGATTTGCCAAGGTTCTTAATAAGGCTAATAAATGCCTGAGACAGGATTCAAGCTTAAGTTATCCTATCTCCAAATTTAGCATTACAGCCAATATTCGAGATTCCCAACTGCCATGAGGAACTTACTTTCTACTAAATATAAATAACTTGTTCACAGATATATGAATGCATTATTTTCTTTTATTCATCTTGTCATTTCCATCCATTAAGGATTCCCATAAAGATGTCCCTCCAGCAATGTAGGGAGACATTTTCTCTACAATGTATATTCTTAGTGTTGCCTAGGACACTGAAAGATTGTGTGGTTTGCTCTGTTGTTGTTTGTCCTTCATTCTGGAAAAGGACCATGACATCAGCAAGGTGATGCCATGACTTGCAAGTGAATTGGATTTAAGTGGGTGAGGACTGTGGAAAATCACTAGCCTCACCCTCTCTTCAGGAACCATCCAGGTCCAGTGGCAAGGTATGGATCAGGATCACTAGAGATGGCCCCAAATGATGGACTGCTCTAGCTCACAATGGCAATACATTTGTCTCCAAGGCAGGATCTGAGCTATGTCTGAGACCGCTTATTTATCCACTAGGCTATACTGCCCCTCTTAAACAGAATATATATGCAAAGTACATACAAAGTTACTTCAGGGAAATGGGAAGAACACTAAGAACTGGGAAGAAAAGCCTTATGAAGGAGATTGGTTCTGAGCTGGGCCCTGAAGTTAGGGAGGGGTTCCAAGAGATAGGGATTAGGAAGAAGACTACCCCAGGCATAATTGTCAGCCTATATAAAAGGATGGGGATTGGAGATGGAATACCATATGTGGGAGGCAAGGGAAAGGAAAGAGGCCAGTTTGGCTAGAATGGAGGGTCTGAGGGGGAAGGGAACAATTTGAAATGTGTCAAATTTATAAGTGATAGATTGTGAAGAGTTTTAAATGACAGAGGAATGGGTATTTTAGTCTAGAGGCAAAAGGAAACCACCAAAACTTCTTGAGTAGAGGAGTAATACGATTATCACTCTGTTTTATGAATATCAATTTGGCAGATTAGAGAAGAGAAAGAATATGGTCAGGGAATCCAAATGGGAGGCTATTGCCAGAGATCATCTGAGAGGTCGTGAGTTCTTAAACTAAGGCCATGATTGTATGAGAAAAAAGATGGGGGGAGGGGGGCATTTGGGATATGTTGTAGAAGTATAACACTTTTATGACAAATATATTACTAATGAAGATTAAGTGTTTAATCCCCCATTTAAGATTTCTCTCTCTGCTCCCTCCTCAAATGTGCAGTCCAATTCCTCAGTTCTGTGTTTCTATTGCTCCAACATCTATACACCTTTCCACAAAGTTACTTAAGGGAAATGGGAAGATTTTTCATCACAATATTGTACTTCTGATTAGAATTTCTTATACACACACACACACACACACACACACACACACACACACACATGCACCCTCACACACAGAGTTATCTATTCAGTTTTATGAAATAATTACTATTTTATCCTTAAGTCCTAGAAAAGGCCTCTCTCTTAAAAAAAAAAGTTATGTGATTGCCTGTGTATGATTTTGAGTGTATATATATATATGTGCTTGTGTTCCATGCTACAAATTTTCAGGTTTTCTTGAATAGTTGTGAGATAAAAGATGGCTCTGGAAGATGTTTGTTGATTTTCTATCGACTTTTGTTTAAGGCAAGAGGTGTTTCCTCATCACTTACTTATAATTCAGCAAAGCGACCAATTTCACCATATTGACCTTGTAATGATGTGTCTTTCTTTCTGTTATCAGTGCTGGTGCTGAGCACAGCTATTATTGTTCTCTTCAAACACACCTTCTTTTAAAGCTATGCCTTGCTGCTTCCTATATGGCATAAAATAGGTCACAAGAACACCACTACCCATTTACTGTGTTCTATATCCAAGTGCCCCCGGGTCCAATTGGACAATGACACATTAAACCTAACTCCTTTTCTTCAAGACAAAGGACTATGTCCTTGGGTCATACATGCTTCCCTTGTGGATGTTTACCTCTAAAATGGGCATGCCACAAGTATTCATCATCTGCTGTTTTTCTATTCCAGTATCTCATTTGTTTGCTGTTGAATGAGACTTCTGCTTACCACTGAAAATACTGACAGCCTTGAGACAAACACAGACAGCTTCCCATCTTGAAGAGGCATCATGTGTGGTTAACAGAGCCTGTGGCAGACACTATAAGAGATCTACCCTTCCTGAATATTTTAGACAGAACAAAGTAGCATTTTGAGAACATTGCGAAGATTATATAAACTTGCCTTGTGTTTTAGATGTAGATTTATAGAAAAAAACAGAACCAGCCTCAATTTTCTACCTAACCACCCTTAACAGCACTTATATTACTCATTCATTCAATAAAAACGTATTGAGGACCTAGCAGGAAGGAAAAAAAATCATGCTCAGTACTAAATAAGATACACACATACATACACATATATTCATACACACACACACACACACACACACACACACACACACACACACACACACACACACACCGAGCCGGCCCTCAATTAGCTTACTGTATAAGGGAATAAGTCTAAGACAATGACTTCTACTATCTAATAAATAAGGCTTTAACTCTTATCTCATCCTAGTGAGTGTGACCTTTATAAGTAGTCATTATGACTTATCTATTACTTTTCAACCTATCTGATTCTTCTGTAAAAGACAAAGAGATATGATAGAGAGATGGCATAAGCCAGAAGACCACGCTTCAGATGCCTTTTCGTCATTTGGCCCTGGAAAAGTCATCATACTCTCAGTGCCCCAGCCAACTCTCTACAAAACAGGCAAACACAAAAAGCCAAAAAACTGCTAAGTGGCAGGGAAGGTGCTGCTACTTGATAATGGATATTAGCAATAACAACTTACATTTATATAATGTTTGCTACATAACAGGTCCTGTGCTAAATGCTTTACTATGGCTAAATATAAATTTTATCTCATTTGGCCCTCACAACATTGGCCCCCTGGGGGGAGGGAGATGCTATTATTATTCCCACTTTACAGATGGAAAAAATTGAGGCAAACAGAGGTTAAGTGACTTGCTGAGACCGGATTTGAATGCAGCTATTTCTGCCCCGAGACCGGTGCTCTATCCACAGTATCATCTTGTGGCCTAATTAATACTGGTAAAAAGATTTTTCTTTTCCTAATTTAGAGTTCCCTAGAATAATGAAATTGTAGATCTAGTTTAGTAAAATACACTGCGTGTATTTTCTCTTAGATCTTATACAAAGAATTATCTGTCAAATGTTTCCTCTGGGTTATTTTGTATCCTATGGGACCAGCACAGTGCTGATTATCAGCTTTTTCTCATTTTAGATATACAATAAGCCCAATTCCTTTTTGTAAATCATACAGTTCCTAGATTATAGCCTTTATGAAGCTTGGCAAGTCATGTTCACAGACAACTTATACAAGAGATTCAAGGAGAGGTTTGAGAACTCTGAGGAAATTAAAATAACATCCAGCTAGGGAGAAGTAAAAGGGAAAAAAATGTGTATGTATGTGTGATGCACATATGTATATATGGACAATATAAAAATATGTATGTCTGTATGTGTCTCTGTGCATGTATGTGTATGTGTATGTGTTTACATATATGTGCATGTATATACATACATACATGTGTATGTATGGAGATGACAGCATTTGATTTAGCCAGAAGACTCATATCACAGTATTACAGGTATATATTTGTCACATACAACAACAAACATTTCTTTTTTTTTTTTTTTAGGAAGCAAAATCATTTATCCTAGCTGATAGTAAACAGAAATCAAAAAAAGTATACAGCTGAGAATGTACCAGATCATGCACAGAGTAAATGAGCTCTCCCATCAGGAGTAAAATATCTCAGCTCAACTGAGAAAGAGTACCAGCTGTCACCCAAGAAGAACTTCCCTAAAGTCTCTAGAATAGTAAGGTAGGGATAAGAACACAATTGAGATATGGCTCTTCTACATGGTGGTTTCCTCCCAGCCTTTCCCTTCCAGGTCCTGAGAAGAATCTGGAACCCTTTATCTTCTTTCTAAAATCTGGAATTCAGAAGACCAGGCTCCCTCTTCTCCTAAAAACTCTTCCCTCGTGTAAGTGTGGAGCATTGAGTAATCAATCTCCATCTAGGACAGTGGTTCTCAACCTTCCTAATGCCGTGACCCTTTAATACTCTTATGTGAGTGTATCTGCATGTGGGTGGACCCGCCTGCAGACAGATAAAGGAGCAGTGTCTCAGTGCCTAAGACCATCAGAAATATGTGTTTTATGATAGTCTTAGGTGACCCCTAAAGGAGTCTTGACCCACAGGTTGAGAACCACTGATCTATGAGGAGAGTCTTATGCAAATGAGCTTTGAGTCCCAGGTCACATGTAAATTAAGGTGTTAGCTAGATGATCTCTTAAGTACTAAATTCTCCAAGTATGGATATATTATTATTTTTAAATTTTATTATAGTTTGCATCATTCATTTCCACAAGATTTTCAGTTACATATTT
>CM053583.1:388725652-388754372 GCA_028627135.1 Pseudochirops cupreus
CACTCGCAGCTGCTGCTAATCCGCTCACCTGAGAGGCTCCTCCACTCCTCCCGTCCAGCCACCCCCGGGGCACAGCCGCGGCTTCAGTGCAGGCTGGTTTAGGTTCCCAGTGCTGATATGGTTCCTCGTAGCCGAGCTGACTTTAGTGGGAAGTATCTTTGTGTGCGTTTTGGAGTTCTGGGATTGGTTTAGAGTCCTCTTTTATGGGTATTTTGGGGTGGCTATGTGAGAGCTGGGATATGTTGCTGCTGCTATGCTGCCATCTTGACTCCTCCCCTGGATATATTATTTTTACTGCATTTTTCTTTTTTCTACTATTCTCTTAACCCTAGTGCACAGTTTGCTTTTCTTTGGCTGAGAGAAGACTTAAGCGGAATTCTTTCTGCAGGATCCAGCACGTTGGTATTCGGGGTCTCAGGCGACTCTAACCCTCTCTGTGGGTACCCGTTCATATGAAGAGGTTTTTGGAAAATTTATTGAAAATTTGTCGTATTGGGTAGACTCTTAAGGACCCTAGGTTTGCACTGGGCAAGCAGTCTAGAATAAGGCTGTGCTAGGTCATTCTATGGCGCTCTCACCAACAACAAACATTTCAACAGAGAGCCACTTAATATTCCCATGGAACCCTACCTTCATGCTTCTTATCTTCCTCTCACAATTCCCTGAAGTCTATTCAAGTTAATTTAACTTTTACCAGACTTCTAGTTCAACATCAGCCAGTTTGGATGAAGGGTTTTAGTACCAGAGTATAAGCTGTCTACTTCTTTATGGGGCTGGTTTGTCCAGAAATAGACATCTGAGAGTTTCGGTAAGTTGTCATGTCAACATTAATATGTTTTGAAGATGCCTTGAAAGTCAACTAAACACACATGTACATACACACACACAAACCATAATAGATAACATAGGATTATAAATTTAAAGCTGGGATGTCCTTATAGGTCATCTTGTCCCATGCTTCACTTTACCAATGAGGAAGCTGAGACTTCAGGTGATGCAACTGGCTCAAGGTCACAGATGTAACTCATGTGATTCCTAATGACAATGTTTAGTTTCCCAGTCATTATAGGGATATACTTTCTTTAAGTTACTCTTTTAGAGAGATAGCCGCCTGTGAAAGTAACTGAGTTAAGTTATATCCACCCCTGTACAATGAAAAAGGACATTGATAAATCTAGGTCACTCAGGTTTCTCCTGGCTTGTGAAGAGAATAGTGTCTGTGTTTCCCAAAGTGTTAATGTTTCATGGCCAGTAAGGATCAACCAGAATCTGACTCCCATCATTCATATATTGTGCCCATGTTGACATTTCTGTCAAGATCAAATGATCTTATTGTTTAGTCAATGATTATAGCCTCATTATAAGACCTTAGTACACAAAAATGGTATTTGATAGGCTTGGCAAAGTGTTAAATCATGCCTATGTTTACTATTTTGTGCTAAAGCTAACTAGTTGTTGGGCATTTCAGTATCCCTTTGATGTTATCCAAGTTTATAATAGGAAGAATTAAATAAATAATTTAGAATAGAAGTGCAACACAGGCTTAATCCACTCATTTAGGGACCTTTGATGGATGTTAGGGTATAGATGTCTCCAGAAGTACCAGAACAAATAGATTTGTGGAATCCCAAGGGAACCATCCAAATTCCTGTGAAGATGTACTTCACCACTAATTGCAGATCAATTCTAATGAGCATATTCATGAGAAACTTTTCTCTTGGTTTCTCACTCAGTACGATGAACATGTTAATAACTACATTATACACTGTTTTGACAATGTGGATGGGGGGAAAATCAATATGTCTTTGGATGGTGTTGCTAATCTACAGAAAAATAAAGGAAACTAAAATGATCATTACAGAGTATACAACTATATCAATTCAATTTGAGAAACAGTGCTTAAGTGCCTGTGTACAGAGCACTGTGTTAGGTGCTTAGGAGACATATATTTAGATAAAACCTGATTCCTACTGTCATGGAAATTAGAGTCTAGTAGGAAAGTATGACACATGTATAAATAAATAATAAAAAATGAGACATCTGTGTAATAGAGAGATGCAAAACATTGTTTAAAGTTGAAAAAGGAAAAGGTCATTACTAACTGAGGGAATGTAGTGCTGAAGGTTCTACAGTATGAGTGGGACATTCCACTTACAGTAGAAAAGTGAAGACCTTGAAAACATTGGAAACAACACTAGGAAAGGAACACTTGGGAAAGTCCAAAGTGTCCTTAGTATTTAGTAAATGATAAGAACATGAAAGTAAGTAGTACCAGATGATTCTGGAAAGGTACAGCGTCTTCAGATGGTGCTGAGCTTTGAGTGCCAAGTAAATAGCCTACTTAGGTTTGATCATCAAATTATTTTTGAGCAAATAAATTATTTCATCAGATTTATATATAAGAAGCTTATTCTCTCAGTGGAATAAAAGGTCCACTGAAGGAGGGAGATGATAGAAGTGGTAGGACCTGATAGGAGTCTATTGCAAACAGATTAAATGAACAGGCAGATTAGTATCTATGTTAGAGTAAATGGTAAGTGAGGGAGAAGATGGCTGAGAGAAAGATTACAGAACCGGAATTAAAAGGTACCTATTTGGTCATAAGAGGGAAAAGAGAGGGAAATATTTTTTTTTTTAGATCATCTGAGTTGCCCATTAGAAGGCCATTACTGATCTTTGAGTGAATGGTTTCAGTACAATTTTGATGTTAGAACCCAGACCTGCAAAAAGTTGAGGTGGGATTAGGTGGCAATGAATCAGAGTTGCGTTAGTGGGAAATACCTTTGAAATATTTGTCAGTTAAGAGGTAGAGAAATAGGATAGGCATTAGATGGACTAGAATGGCCAAGGCAAGGCTTTTTTTTTTTAAGTGTTAGAGGGATCTGAATACTGATATATTATTCCTTCACATTATTCTGTAGCCCAGATAAAATGGTCTTCTTTTCATTCCTTTATACGTTGTTTTCAATCTCCCATCTCCATGACTTGGTACTGTCTCCCCACCCTCCCTATCCCCAGTGCCTGGAATGCACTTCTTTATCTCTGTCTTCCTCTTGGAATCATTTTCCCCCAACTTAATAGTACTTTTTCCTATTACATGTTAAGATAATTTTCAACATTCATTTTTATAAGATTTTGAGTTTTTCATCCTCCTTCCCTCCCTTTTCCCCTTCTCCAAGACAGTAAGCAATCTGATTTGGGTTATACATGTACAATTATGTTAAACATATTTTCACATTAGTCATGTTGTGAAAGAAGAATCAGAATAAAAGGGGAAAACCACAAGAAGGAAAACAAAAAACAAAAAAAAATCATGAAAATAATTATGCTTCAATCTGCAGTTATACTCCATCGTTCTTTCTCTGGATGTGGCTAATATTTTCCATCATGAGACTTTTAGAATTGTCTTGGATCTTTGTGTTATGGAGAAGAGCTATATTTATCATAGCTGATCATCCCACAATGTTGCTGTTACTGTATAACGTTCTGCTGGTTCTGTTCACTTCACTCAGCATGAATTCATGTAAGTCTTTCTATATTTTTTCTGAAATCTACTTGTTCATTATTTCTTATAGCACAATAGTATTCCATTACATTTGTTTTCCACATGTTCCATCATTTCCCAATTGATGGATATCCTCTCAATTTCCAATTCTTTGCCACCACAAAAAGAGCTACCATAAATATTTTTGCACATGTGGGTCTTTTTTCCCTTTTTCATGATCTCTTTGGGATACAGACCTAGTGGTGGTATTGCTGGATGAGAGAATATGCACAGCTGTATAAGCCCTTTGTATATAGTTCCAAATTGCTCCTCAGAATGATTGGATCAGTTCACAGCTCCACAAACTGTGCCTAAGTGTTCCAATTTCCCCACATTTCCAACATTTATCCCTTTCCTTTTCTTCATATTACCAAATCCTAGAGGCTGAAGTAGTATCTCTGAGTTGTTTTAATTTGCATTTCTCTAATCAATAGAGTTAGAACATTTTTTCATGACTATAGATAATTTTGATTTCTTCATCTGAAAACTGACTATTCATATCCTTTGACCGTTTATCAATTGTGCAATGACTTGTATTCTTATGAATTTGACTCAGTTCTCTCTATATTTGAGAAATGTGCCTCTTGGAATCTTTAACTTCCTTTAATACTCAGCTCAAATATCACCTCCTGAATCAGTTAGTTTCCTAATCCCAACAGATACTGTTAAATCTTCTACCCCCACAAATTCTTGAGTTTGTGTATATAGTTGTGTGTATATTTATGTGTGTGTGTATTATACATATATACACACATACACATGCATAGTTATACATATATAGACACATATATATATACTCATGTATACTATATATACATATCTTTACATGTACATATTATATTTATTTGTGCTATATTACATGAAATATCTACACACACACACATATATATGTTCATCTCAAGTATATATTTTCTTTATATTTATATGTCTACATAGCTACCCTGATGGAATGTAAGCCCCTTGATTGCAAGGGGTATTTACCTTTTGTTTACTTTAAGCCAAGCACATAGTAAACTCCTAAGAAAAGCCCTTTGGTTGGTTGATTAATTGTAATGTTGAACTCTAAATCCTCAGGAAGGACCAATGCAAATAATCCAATAAAATTCTAGCTGAAAATAGTGAGTCTTGTTGGAGGGTGGTACAGTGGCAAGAATATCATGTATGGTGTCAAATTACTTTAATTCAAATGCCTGTTCTGCCACTTAGCCTTCTATTTGAGCTCAGGCAAGTTATTTCAACCCCATGGATCTTAGTTTCCTTATCTATCTAGTTTGAATTGGATGGTCTTTTAGGTCCCTTCCATATCTAGAGATATGACCTTATTGTAGGATCCTTTTTAGGTTACTTCCCCAACTTGCCTGATACTTAGGCTTAGTACTGTAGCTAGAAAGCCCCCAGTGGTGTGTTTCATTATCAACAATGAGTCATTTAGTTACAATTGTCTCTTAGCATAAGCAATAATCATAAAACACTGTTGTTGTTATTCAGTCCTTTCGATGTGTCTCACTCTTTCTGACCCTATTTGGGGTTTTCTTGGCAAAAATTCTGGAGTGATTTGCCAGTATCTTCTCCAGCTCATTTTACAGATGAGGAACTGAGGCAAATAGGGTCAAGTGATTTATCCAGGGTCACATATCTAGTAAGCATCTGAAGCCCATTTTGAACTCAGTTCCTCTTGACTTCAAGGCCACTCTCCATCCACTGGGCCACTTCACTGCCAGCTAGAATAAAACACCCTCCTCCAGCAAAACAGAGGTAAAACTGAGAAAATACATTGCCCATGGACAGACTAGGCTCCCACACATAGACCAATGGGAGTGAAGAATATATGTAGGATATAGATGTGACAAAGATTACTCATAACTCCTGATGGTGCAGGCCCTGAAAGTCACTTCGTTCTTCCAAGAGTCTTCACTCAGGTTGCTTTGGGTATAACATCTCTGCTGGGTGGGTTGATGATATGAGTTCTCAAGGTTTGCTCCTTTCCATAATCCAAATCTTATCTACTGCCAGAGTGTCGCACTCCTAAAAGTTGTGTCTTACCTCAAGTAGTTGTCTCCATGTACCCACATATATCTGAAATTTTTATTCCAATAGCTACCCCTCAAATGTTGAGGGGAGAAGCTGAGATGGAAGAAATGCCCCATATCTAAATTCTCCTTTGCTGTTAGTTCCTGAATACAGTAACTACAACTCTGATATTCCTCTAAGGTTATACTATTTAAAGTTCTCAGAGGAGTTACTCAGTCAATGGCATTGTTGTTCCTTTGTTGATTCAGAGAGGTGTTCACAGCTCAAAAAGGCATCAGGGTATAGACATGGTTCTCCACTCAGTTTAATACCTCATTAACAACTTGTGATTACATTCTAAATCTTCTCTGACTATATCAACTGAAGGGAGAGGGTAGAAATGCCCTCCCTTACACTTTAATTCTAAGAAAGAGAATCTGAAAGAATTTAAGGAACACTTGGCTTTTTTGTATCTTTTGAAAAGAAGCCCAGTTTCCCAAATCCTCACAATAATAGTGATAATTCCAGCTCATATGTAAAGCTTGCATGTTTTCCTTACAGTCATCCTGAAAGGTAGAAAATGAAATTATAACCACCATTTTATAGATAAAGAAGCAGACTCAGCATTTCAGGAACTGACTCAGAGTCACACAACTAGTACATGTCAGAACTGGGTCTCATGCCCCTTTTTTCTGACTCTAAGAAGAAATGATCTTTCTTTTTCACCCCCACATTGTGTCACACATTAAACCTCTAGCAACCCTCTTTATCTAACCTGTCAAGTGGTAGAATGAAATGTGCTCATTGATTAGAATATAAAATTACAATTTAGCCCAAATCATTTTAACCTTACAAATGCAAAGTGTTTCTCTCTGTATAAATTTGGCAACAGTGTTGAGGACTAAATGGATACTGAGCATCTGCTGAATAAAAGGAATATGTGTAGAAGAGGAAGACTTAGCAAGGGAGAAAGATCTGGGGAAGATCAATGGTTCAACAGTAAAAGCAAAGGAATGAATGAGTATTTGCTCACCTTTAAGTCATCTATCTAAGAAAGGGCAAGTTGGCTTAAGGTTAACTATGAATGATGACAAGGCTTGTCAAAAAAGTGTGAACTAATTGTTAGAAAAATCAGACTGAATTCAATTAACCTTGTTCTTGTTGGGACTAAAGATCATAGTGGTACAGCCATAGTGAGCTTAGAAGAGAGCTTTTCAAATGAAGCATGGTATTTTTAACTAGCGTTTAAAGCTACCACACACTACAAATTAGCCCTAATAGTACCCTATAGCATATGACAGGAGGGGACACTACAGAAAGAGCTGTACAAGAACCCTCCATGAGAGGCTGTGAAAGGAGGGATCATTAAAGTGCCCATCAGACTCACAGAACACTCTCAGAATAGCCAGGCAAAGGAATAAAATGCCCCCGTTAGGGCTGGCATAGGAGCTAATTTCTTCAAGATCTAGGTTCTCTGGCTTAGACCAACTGAACTGACTTGATTCACAAACGGGCAACATTCAGTTCCAAATAGCGAGTTTGATGAAGATGTGATCTTCTTGGGAAAAGGTAGAAATCAAGCACCTGACAAGACCCTGCTCAGATTAAGTGTATATATTTAGATGACCTTCGGTCTTATTAATTTCAAGACATTCTACACACATACAAACACACACATATACATGCATACACATATACATGGGCCACAGGAATGACTTAAACACAAATCTTTCTAATGTGAGACCATGTCCTCTATGATACTGTTCTTCCTTGAAGGTAGAAGACTAAAAATTAAAATATAAACAGATAGATATAGATGTATGTGCTCTCTATGTATGTGTATGTGTACGTGAATGTGTATATAATGACTTTCTTCTAGAATAAGAAGGAACATTTATGTAGCATTTGATACACTTTATCTTATTTAAATAATTTGTAGTAAAGAGGAAATAGACCTGACTCAGAGGATTTGAGTTTAAATACTACTCAGTTTCCCTATCTATAAAATGACCTGGAAAAGGAAATGGCAAAATATTCCAATATCCTTGCCAAGAAAACCCTAAATGAGGTCACAAATAGTGGAACCAACTGAAACAACAGAACAACACTACTTTTGACACTTCCTAACTCTATGACATGGGTGAATTGATTGACTGTCCCTTGGGGTCAGTTTTCTTATCTGTTAAATGATGGGGTAGATTAGATGGTGCCCCTTCCTTGATAGACTATAGCTCCCTCCCACCTCTAGACCTATGATCATCTCTGAATAACCATATAAGGTTAGGAAACACAGTTACACCATTATCGTACTTATTTCACTAATGGAGAAACTGGGCCTCTAAGAGGCTGCACGGCTTTCCCAGAGTCCCACACTAATGAGTACCTGAGGCAGCATCTGAACCAAGGTTTTCTTGACTCTAACTTTACCACTTTATCCAGTATGCTTAATTATTTCTATGAAAACTCATTATGTGTCCAAGACTCATTTAGGCAGTTTTCACACACATAATTCCCAACTGATACGTGAGCTACCTGTTAGGAAAAGGGAATGTATTTCCCCAAAGAAACAATGCTTTTACATGGTACTTAAATGTCAAGGCAAGAAGACTGAAAACTAACCTAAAATGTACTTTATTTATTTATAATATCATCCAAATACAGTTACAGAACATAACAAGCACATGTAATAATATTTCTTTGGGAAAATTCATCTAGAGGTCCAGTTTAAAGACCAAAAATAATCATCTCCTTCCCTTTCCCCTTGCCTCTTGTGGGAAAGGGGGACAGCACAGCCATTTCAGCTACTCTAATACTGTCTACTGCAAGGCAGTAGAAGCAGCTTCTTATAGTAGAAATATATGGGACCAAAATCACTGTGTCAAAATATATGCATTTGAAAGCTGGCACTCCTACTTATTAGCTGTGTGATGTTGGACAAGTCTTCTTGTCTGCATTGCCTCATGTGTAAAATGAGTGGGCATCATAAATAATCCAGCTCTAAAATCCTATCACTTAGTTCCTAATGCCAGATGTTAGAACACAATCTCTCTTATTATGGAGAGGGTAGAATTTGGTTGTGGTATGTTATAAAATCTTGTCAGTTGTTGCTGTATATATATGTACATATATATATTTATACACACACATATACACATACATATTATATACATGTAATATATATATATTACATATAATATGTTATGTATATTATATATTTCTTGACAAATTATACATATATATATATATATATATATATAATTTTTGCCTAATTTCTTAGGATGGGGGTGCAGTAGGGTACTCTGTGTGCAGAGTATAAAAATCTGTACAAATAGAGCATAATATATATATATATATATATAATAAAAACTATGGTCCTAGGGAAATTAAGGATTCCTACAGATCCAAGCTACTGTTGGTCAAAACCTGGCCTGGAGCAGATTTGCCCCCAAGAAAGAGTTATTATTAATTATTATTATTTTTTTAACTTTTATTATCATTATTATCATTGAAGAGGATCTTGTATTTCATGATTTGAAGAAATAAAGAGACAAAGGGGATGGAACTAAGTAGGGATAATTCTGAAGTAATGGACTGACTCTCAATCCTCACCTTCCTCTCCTTTTTCAGTCACAGATATTAACCTACCTATTTCCTTTTCCATTTTCAGAAGTTTAAAGCCTCTTTGAATCTCACCATTTCTCCATTCTTCACTTCTCACTCTATTTAGAGGAGTAGTAAGAATTTAACATAAATGCTAATTGGATCTTTGGATATACAAATGAATCACAGGATCATCTGAATCCCATCCCTGATATTCATGGCAAGTAGTGATCCTGATTTTTTCTTGATCTCCTCTAGTGACAGAAACCCATCGCCCCACAAGGTAGTGCAGGATTGAAATAAATTATATTACAGAGGGAAACCATATAGCCATTATTCTGCATATCGCATCACAGGAGCTTGTGACAGAAATAGGCTATGATCACTGGGCAGGTTTCTTTTATCCAGAAGGCTCACCCCACTTGCAGCTCCTGATACCCTGAACCCATAACTTAAGTAGGGAATGGAATTCTGATAGTTTCATCTACCCAGTTCTCATGCCAGACACCCATACAGATAATTTTGCCCATGTCCATACGTTAAAAGATAGAATTCCTCCACCTGAGATATGTCTTTCTTTTCTTCAAGGACAGCATTAGATCACAGGATGATTGATTTAGAACTGGTAGGGCCTTGGATTTCAAGTAAAGCTTGGATCAAGCAAGTATCTTGGCCAAGATCAAAAACATAGTAAGGAACAGAGATGGAATTTGAACCTCGGCCTCTGATGTGAAGTCCATCATTTGTGTCACTGTACAACACTGCCTTCCTAGAAAAAGGAACTAAGTAAGGAGGCCTTTAATTTCTTCTCTGGCCAACAAGAAGGTTGATTTTAGGTGATCATGCATCACCTGGTTCTAGAAATAACAGCTTCCTAGAAGAATCTCTAGGGTGTGAATGATGAACAGAAGCAAAGTCTTTGAATGTGATCTCCTTGAGAAAAAGGGCTATTTCATTATTGACTTTAATTTGCATAGGGCTCTACAGATAGTAAACAATTAATGTGTATGATCCAAGTTGTGATGATCCAGTATCGTGTTCCCTCCTTCTACAGATATCCAAAGAGACTCAGTTTTCTGTAAAGAAAAAATTATCTTGTCATGAATCTGAATCGAGCATATATTGTTGTGGGGTAGTTAGTGAAAGAATATGGAAGGTGAAGGTGGCAATAAAAAAATATAAAAATGATGGTAAATTTTAAACACACACACTAGTTCGCACCCCATTCTTTTCCCCAAAGATAATAAAGAGATTTTCTATAAAGATTAATATGTTTAAGTTGTGACTAAATCTACGGGAGAAAAGAAAAGATAGACAAAAAACTGAGCAGACCATAACCAAAGCCTGCACATTCTACCTAAATACTGAAATGACAGTTCAACAGAGAAGAGGAGACAGATGATAAGAATTATGTTCATGTCACATCTAGGGCACTGGGATTTCTTACTTTACATCTATCAGATCTTTTTATCATGTACATGACTGCTTTCTTAAGACTATCATACAGAACTAATGAATTGGGATGTCTTCTCTACTTCCATACTTAGGGAACTTTTCGATAATCACATAAACATATGATTTAATAGCTTTTGCTTTTCTTGTAAGATCCTACAAGATCAGTGGGTGTCCAGTAGACATATTGCTGGAGGAGCTAAATTGTATCAATCTTGATATCTCACTATAAACAAAGTCAGAAGAAAGTTGTAGGTAAATGATAGTTCATGATACTTCTTTAAGAGGCAGAGAAAGGAGTCAGAGTGGGTTTTATCAAATACCCCAAATCTACAAGAAATATTATTTCATGGGATATTTTGTCATAATGAATTATATTACTAGTGATAAGCATTTACAAAAAAGATCATCATGAAAATAATTGCATCTTATTTATCAGTGTTAGTTGCTGAGGGCAAAATGGTAGAAAAAAATTTATGAAAAACCATTTTAAGACCTTTAATATCAGCATGCATACTGATACTTGGTTGCACTAGGGAGAAAGGTGAGGATAAAGAGAAATATTATGGGAAAATATGCTTCAAGAGAAAGAATGAGATCAAGAACTTGAAAAGTTTTAAAAATAGGCATATCATTTTCATTACTTATTGGTGTTGTGAAGCTATTGAAAGACTGATGTTTAAAGCAGAAAGGATAGCAAGGGTATGAAAAAATAACAAGTACTGACCTATGCGGCTACTTTTTCAACTATCCAAAATCTTTCTGAGAATGAAAAATGAATTATAGACAATTTGAGGGTATTTCCAAAGAGTGTATTAGTAGTGACTTTCACAAGCAGAATTGACTGAAAATAGAGATAATATACAGATCCTGTCATATTTATATTTGATTTAAAAAAAAAGTTGAACTCAATAGCATAAAACACCACCTTATATGCCCTTTTACAATGATGTATCTATCATCTATATATCAAGATCATTTAAGGCACCTTAGAAGATCTAACCTTGGACAAGCCCTATTCGGTAACTAATAATAAACCTTAAGTAAAAAACATGCCTCTAGAACAGAACCAGGAGAACTTTGCACATAATTACAGACACATTGTATTTGTAACCACTAACTTTGAAAGACTTGGCTCCTCTCAACAATGCAAGGTTAGAAGACAACTCCAAAAGACTCATGATGGGAAGGGATATCCACATCCAGAGAAAGAACTACAGAGTCTGAATGCAAATTGAAGCAAACTACTTGTTTTGTTTCTTCTTTCTCATTGTTCACTCCATTGGTTATAATCCTTCTTTACTACTTGACTAATGTTTAATGTGAAGGTATCTGTAGAACCTATATTTGATTGTATGCCTCTGTGGGGGAAGAGGGGAAGGAAAAGAAGGGGGAGAAAATTTGAAACTGAAGGGATTGTGGAACAGAATGTTTTAAACTAAAAGTATATAAATAAATTTAAAAAAAAACATGCATCTGTAATAGAAGAAATCAAGCACAGACTCCATATTGAGGAAGGATTCTTTTGGGAAGGTGAGGTCCTTTGGACATATTTTTCCCCTTTTGGAAATGTAAATGTTCAACTGACATCAAAAATGGCAGAATTTAAAGAAAGCTCAAAATCTGTTAGAAAACAAAATTAATGGAGATGATAGGAACTGACTTTTAAATCTTTCTCAGCTTATTGAATAGAGAATGAGAAATGTACATTTCAAGTTACATAAATGAGCCTGTCCACAATATTTGCTTGCCTTCCTTTCTCATTTTCCCCACTGTAGACCCTTATGCCTTAACTTTAAAATTAAGATAACTACCCTACCTCATCTCCCTCCTGAATTTGTTTTTGAACTGAGAGATTGTCTAGATATTCTTTTTAAAAAAAAATCACAAGTAGCTCTCTGCAAATAATCCTCAGCCTGACTTTGCATAGGATAGGAAGTTTGCTTTTCCATTATCACCTGGTTGCATTCACATGTAACTAAGTGATAACGAGGAGATCATGTCTAGCCCTTCTTGAGAGGCAGGTCTGAACATCATATACTGGTGGGCAGCTGGCTGCTGTTGTCTGTTGTCAAATCAGACACAATAAAAAGTAAGTCAATTTTTAATCACAGGACAAACTCAATGGTATCTTTTTGCATAAATATACACAGGAACGTAATTCAATTTAACTAGCATTTATTAATGCTCTAAAACATCCTAGGCACTGTGTTAGGTACTCATTAGACAAAAAATAAAAACAAAAGCAAATGAAAGATACATGTCTGCCTTCAAGAAGCTTGCACTCGGCTGAATGGTAGATATAAGGATAAAAATATAAAATCTATCCAAAATGAATTAAAATGATTTATAGTCATTAAATCTCTACATTGCCAAGCACAAAAGAGAAAATGCCTTCTATATTTAAAATGTTAAAGATGGTGGGCTGGTTTTTTTTTTAATTTACATTACCAAACCTGTGACTTCATCCCCAAAACAACTCCCTACTGATGGAGGTCAGCCTACTGTAGTCTTAGAGAGTTATCTGGCAATAGTGAGAGGTTATAATTGCTGGGGTCAGGCAGCCAGTATTTATGAGCCAATATGATTCATGATGCTGCTTCTAAAGACTTTAAATAAAAGTAGAAAATTCCAAGGGAAATGTTTTAATTCATCTGGAAAATGCTATTTTCTATTGAAAAAATAATGAATTTATGCATAGCTTTTGTTTTTATATCCCTTGTCAATTCTAAACATGTCAACTATATACCCCCACCTACCTAGCATGCCATCTTTCGTATGTTACAAAAATGAAAAAGAAGAGGAAATTTTTTCAACAAAACCAATAGCACATCATCCATGTCTGAAAGTATATGTAATATACATTACAGAGATGCAGAAGTCATGGTCCCCCATCTCTGTAAAGAAGGAAGAGAAATTCATAGAAATTTTTTTGGAATAAAACTTCATAAAAATGTGATTTGATAGAGGGATATTTTTAAAAAGTAGTTGTCAATTAGTGTCTCTTACCTCATGTCAAGAGAAGAAGCAACATGTGTATAGAAAACATAATTGACAGTGTTCTCATCCTCCTTTTTCCATTAACTATTTGCCTGACCTATGGCAAATTTCTCATCCTCTCTAGCTCCAATTTCCTCATGTGTAAAACATGAGAGTTGAACTATATGCTTTCTTACATCACTTTCAACTTTTATCCAGGCCAATACACAGAAAATTCTGATTCTAAATACAGGACTTCTTTCTATTTCCTTCCTATGATTTTCAGTGTAATATTAGGTTATACACTCTACTGAGACTATATAAACTGTGAAAAATTGTATCAGGGCTACCAAGGATCTTAATGAAAATCTAGTCCACCTTTCTGAAGTTATAGATGAAAAAACTGAGGCTTCTATATATTAAATGATTTTTCTAAGGTCACACATGGAATAAGGAATATAGGAAAGATTTGAACCCATGTATTCTGACTTCTACTGTACCATAATTTAGAGTGTGATATAGAGGTGTAACATATTGCTGAAATATCTAGATCTGAATTTAGCTTTTAACCAGTATCAGCTGCTTGACCCTGGGTAATCAGGGCACCTTTCAGTATTCTGGATATCCCTCTAGTATGAGAGGTTGCAGAGCTAATATCCTATCTGCATTATTAGAGAAACACTCACCTGCAGCTCCACAGAGGGCAAAAATTGTAGGTTTGTTTAAAATCACAACAAGCACCACAACAGATGATACCGTTAAACATTTCATTATACTCTTTTGCACATAGTAGGAATTTAATGACTAAAAATTGTTTCATATTTACTTTGTATATTTTGTATTTCCTTACCAGTGTACGAGGCAGCAAGGTGAAAAACAGAATTGGCATTGCTTGGTGTGATAAAAATCTGGGTTCAAATCTGACCTCTGACAAGCATTGGTTGAATGAAGTTAGATCACTCATTTAACCAGTCAATGCTCCAGGCCAGAGGTATCAAAAACACAGCTGGACTCCACGCTTCAGAGTGCTTTCTGGGCCATATTAAAATGTAATGGAGAGAAAAGGTGAGGAATGGAGCTAAGATGGCCGAGTAAAGGCAGGAAGTCATCTGAAGTCTCCCAAATTCCCCTCCAAACAACTTTAAGTTAGCAGCTCAAATTGAATTCAGGAGTAACAGAGCTAACAAAAGGTGAAGAGGAACAATTTTTCCAACCCAAGAGAATGTAGGAGGTTGGTAGGAAAAATCTTTCCACTGGGGTTTTGATTGGGCCTGGAGTATAGAACAGACCTCACCAAAGCAACACCAGCCCCAGGTGTTAAAGGTAGCTGCAACTCTCAGCCCATAGATGTTAAGGGGATCAGACAACTGATCAAAAAGAGAACACAGTGGACTCTTTTCTGGTGCTGGGTTCAGTACCCTGTTGTATTGCACAGATGCAGTTCCAGGTCACAGTTCAAGGGCAAAGAGAAGCAGTTTCAGGGAAGTAAGGGCCCTGGCATAGTTCTGGGTTAGGAAAAAGTACTTACGGTCACTCACAAGGGTGCAGGGACCGTTGTCTCAGTTCCAAGGCATGAAGTAGCACCATAGCAGGCAGTTACAAGAAAACAGGGGCTCAACTCACAGGTCCAGGGCCAAAAGGAATGTCTTGAGTTTATTTAACAAAGGTAAACTGAGATAAAAACTCCAAGGAAAATCAGTTTATTAACAATGACACTTACAACTGCTAACAAAGCAGGTCAGTCTGGCCACCTTAATAAAGTCAGCAATCCCTATGAGAAGGGGACAACTCTACTGATACACAAGAAAAAAGTGTGTCTAAGCAGTCCTGGAATATTAAGATTGGCTATATTAAGGAAGGTGGACTGTCATTCAGATTAGGTTAATCACTCAGCTCTCCAACAATTAAAGGATGTTAATTATTATATGGGAACCATTTACATCTTGTAATCTTTGTTAGTTAATCAAAACTACCAGATTTGCTATCTCCTTGGAAGAGATAAAATCTCTACTAATTTTGCAAGGACTGGCAAGGACAGACAACATTTCTTTTGGGGACGGTACCATTAACATTTTGGGGCTTAAAGATAACAAACTGGTGTCCAGAGGCTGAAGCTATGACAGATAATAACTTTTCTTTTAATTATACCTTTAAATTAACCCAGAGAGAAAGCTCAATTCCTAAACTCAACTCAAGGAAACAAAATGGGGTTTTCAGGCAGAAGAAGACACAAATTATAAAATTAATACAGCATGAAATTAGTTACATTGTAGAATCAATACAGTAGAAATCAGTAGAGTAGAAACTCAAGGTAATATTAGTTTTGATCTTTTCAGGAGTGATAGCATTTGTGGCCACAGGGGAGCAGGGGCCCTGGTCAAAGTTCCAGGGGAGAGAAGAGTGCTTATGGTAACTCACAAAGGAGTAAAGGCCAGGGGTACAGATGAAAATAAGAGCCACCAAATTATACATAAAGATTCCTATGGGCTATGTACTGACTTAGTTTAAAAATGTAATATTATCTATGTTTGATTATAATTTTAATTTGTTAAATGTTTCCCAGTTACACTTTAATTTGGGTCCCCTTGACTCAGCAGTGGCTTCTTTCTGTAAGCTCACGCTTATCTGCTTTGGAGAGGAGTTTCTTCCTCTAGGAGCCCCTTATAGCAATGCATCAGAGATCCAGTTTCTATCCTTCCTTTCTAGTGAAATAAATAGAAGAGACTAAAATTAATCAATATTTAAAATATTATTTTCCTTTTGTAATTTTATAGGAATGAAAGCTCTAGAGTGGAAGCATGAGTTGACTGGACAAAGCCTCTGAAAAGGTGTCATTAATCTAGAACTAGATGAAGGTGGTTATTTAGAAGCAGATGAACTGGGTTCAAATCCAAGTGCTGTCTTTCACTATGTATGTGAACTGAGTTACTTAATGTCTGTTTATCTGAGATTTCTCATCCATGAAATTCTGGGATTAGACTATGTCTATGTCTATGTTAACCTTCAAGTTATAAATGCAAGTAAACCATGCTCATTTAATCTCTAGACCTTACAATGAATGAAAAACAGAACCACAGAAATGGAAAGTTGAAATGGGTCTCAGTGGCCATCTTGTCTAATCCATATTCAAAAGGACTGAAAGCCAGCAATGAAGGGTACCTCCCCACCATAAGGCAGCTCATTTGATTTTCAAACAATTGTTAGTAACTTTTTTTTTAATTTTTCCCCCACATCTAGCCTAACCTAATTAATTTCTACCCATAATTACTGATTCTGCCCTTTAAGACAAAGAGAACAAGTTTAAACCCTCCTCCACTTGACAGTCATTCAAATATTCAAGTGTGGCTCTTGATGTCTTCTCTTTTCTTCTACATTCTAAAGATATCTACCTTCTTAAACAGATACTAATGTAACATAAGCATAGGGTTTTTATGATTTTTGGTTGCCCTTCTCAACAATACCCAGTTCACCAGTATTCTTCATAAACTGAGATGCTTAGTTCTCCAGATGCCCCAACATTGCATCTCACAGTGCTGACCAACATTGAGCTTTCAGTCCACTAAAACCTCTAGATCTTTTTTCAGAAAAACAAAACAAAACTACTTTCTCACCATCTCTCCTCTATTTTATACTAGTAAAGTTTTTTTTTTCCTTTTGTACTCAATTGTAAGGCTTTTCATTTATCCTTATTGAATTTCATCTCCTTAGATTTAACCCAATGCTCTAGCTGTCAAGCTCTTTCTGAATCTTGACTTTATGGTCCAGTGAATAAGCTATCCCTCCCAGCTTTCTGTCATCTGCAAATATGATAAGCATTCCATTTGTGTTTTTATCCATAGAATGACTTTGGAGTTAGATACCTATCAGAAACAGGAACCTAAGGGGAAGATACAACAAAAAATCAGCTCCACCTGATGGACAAAGGTTAAAATGGGGGAATTCCAGTAGACTCCCAGTATACTGATGGTCTAGGTATTAGTGTGTACCTACCCTTCTGATTTCTAAGGTGAAATGGGGGCCCAGATGCCTGTCTAAAACAACAAAACCTCACATAAGGAGAAAAATGAGCTTGAAAACCAGATAGTGTCATTATTCCCGATAAGACAAAGAGGACAGGGGAGTCAAGGGTGGGTTACCAAAAATTATAGTAATAAAAACTTCCAGGGTGGTGAGTCAGGGTCCTATTGATATTTGGACGTGAAGCCAAGAGTAGTAATCTTTGAAGATTAAGTAAACCGAAGTTTTTTCTTACACAAAGAATCTGTGGTTCCTTTTTTTCCCCCCTTTCTTCATTTTTGATTTAAAGACATAGAACTTTTCATACCTTTATGGAATGTGAAGGAGGTAAAAGCAAGGTCCTTAAAACAAAGTCTTTTGCAAACTATGCTAAGTATTTTCTTAGGTGCTAGGGCTACAGAGATGATTACTACTACTATGGCTCCTGCTGCTGCTGCTGCTGCTTCCTATCCTCTAAGAACTTAATTCTTTTTGAATCGGAATATGGGAGGAGGTGTGAAGGGGACTGGGATTTGGTTTAGGGATGAAAATCTTAGAAGCAAGAGAAAAAGAAACCACTTGCAAACTGGGATCCCTTTAATTTGAAATAAGACAGGAAAGCAAGTTCTAGAAGTTCCAAGATCCCTAGCAAGATGAGCAAACTACATTTTATTTGGATTGAACCCTGAACCTAACCTGGCTTGTCCTTAGAAAAGATGGGAATCAGCTGACCAAAGGATAAACTCATATAAGAAGGAGTTAAAAAAAAAAACCCAACTGAAGTCTATTTCGCTGTATATTTGCAATGGATAGTAAAGTCTTTAAGAGGTAAGCAATTCAAATCTGTCCTGGTCTACTTTTGGTTTTGTTCTCTTTCCTTGTAGTGAGACTAGTTTAAAAACTAATTTAAAAACAAAACTTAAACAAATACATGTTTTAGAAAGAGCAAGACAGGTAATGAGAGAAAACATGTATTCCTCTACATAGACAGTACTGGGTAAGAACAATCAGAAGGAGATGTTAAGTAATAGGGATGATAATAGGAACAACAATAATAAATAGCTAACATTTATGTAGTCCTTTAAGATTTGCAAATTGCTTTATATTGATAAAATGAGGGGAAGTTAATGAGCAAGCAACAGGGCTCATTGAGGGAAGAAAGGGAGGTAGATGGGTTGCATGGCAGAAGGTCCATGGCACAACCCTTACATTTAATTATCCTAGAGACTTGGGATCACTGACGGGTATTGTGCCTCCCACCAATAAACGATCTCATGTTCTTCAGTATATTTTTGTTTGTGTATATGTTCATATGCCATATGGCCGTGGTACATGTTGTTTTCCCTTATAGTGTAAGAAGATCCTTGTGAATTGAGATTGTGTTTTTTTATGTCTTTGCACATCCAAGAACAGAGCATGGTTCTTGGCAACAAGTAGGTAATTAGTAAATGCTTATTAACTGCATGCTTGGTTTTACAGAGAGAGAGAAAGAGAGAAAGGAAGGGAAAGGGAGGAGGGAGAGAGTTGGATATAGACACAGGTAGGTATAGATAAATGGAAGGCACAGGTTTGGGAGCGATCAGGAATGCTCTTGCTAACAGGGTAATCTAGCGGCTGACAAGAGAGCAGATGAAGCTTATGGGATCAAGAATAAGACTTAACATAAGGAATTTTTAAAAAGAAGGGAGGCCACTATTTTTTTACTAGTAGGCTCTACTTTTCAATCAGAAAACAACAAGAAATAGATTGAAAATGAAAGAGGGGAGGGGTGAATTTTCAGCTGCTTAGGAATTAATCATCTAAGATTTTAAATCTCATAGTAGTTTGTTATCTTTTTGTTATGGTCCCTATTATTATTCTATTTAAAGTGGCTGGTTGATAAATGTTTATTAAGCATCTATTAAATGCTCATATACCAGGCAATGTGCTAATTGCCAGAGATACAAAGAAAGGGAAAAGACAGTCTGCCCCCTCAAAGAGCCTACAGTACAGGGGGAGAAGAGGATACACAAAAGGAAGCTGAAAAAGTCAAGGGAGGGGTGTTAGGTGAAGTCTCTCACCCAAGTGAGAAACAAGTTGGAGACGTTCAGAGGAGTGCAACAGGGTTAGGAATGAAGAGATGGCTTGCCTGAGTGTACCCATTAAATGAATGTTCTGGGAGAAGCTTAGGCCAGCTCTTCCTCCCCTCCCTCCTCCCCCCCCCCCCCCGTGCCCTTCCCCCCCTCCCCCCTTTGCCAGAACAGAGGGAGGGAAGAGCCTCTGCAGCAGAGGAAACAATTTCAGCTGTCCCTGGAATTCAGCAAGACTTAGACACTGTTGGTATTTATGTGTTCACCAACTAGACCTAGGTAAAAGTAGACAAAAGGCAGGAAGGACCTACCCAGTGAGGTAGAACTGCTCCGCTATTTCACCGATTCCTCTGCCAGGAGGAGGATGCAGAACCCTAGCAGCCTGCACAAGGCATGTGAGTTAGTGTCTTCCCTTTGTTGCAGATCACAAAGCTTCTTGAGCCCATCTCCGAGTGAGAGGGATAAATAAAAAATACAAAAAGCCACCAGGCAGTTAAAAATGTGATCTATTTAAAGTACTTTAGAATCTACCCTGGAATTTGGGAGGAAGAAGGGAAGGGCTGGGAGGTCCAGTTTAATGGGCACTGAATATTCAGAGATGGTAATAAGCCAAGTATTAGAAGCTCTTAGGTGTGTATTTCAGGGGAAACTGCATTTGTCCCTGACCTTTGCTTACTCACTGTTTGGTCCACACATAATTAACACATTCATAATATAATATAAATGCCACTTATTGATACTGTCCCAAGGGCACCTAGTTATCTAGAAGGATATGGACACATTAACATTTACTGACTCATTTAGCTTATTTCCCACATGATACTCTTTGTCAAGCCTCATAAAATATGTACAAACTGAATAATCTCCCTAACACTGGGTGGAGGAGACCAAGGAACTAAAAGATAAAACCTGAAGTGTGTTTCTGGTTCCCTGAATATGTTCCCACTTGAGTCGTTGATTTTGGGGCTGTCCAGCACTTAACACAATGCCTCACAGATAGTAGGTGCTTGTCTCATCTTTAGTACCCCAGACCTTCTAGTACATACCTCAGACATTTCACTTTCTTCTGAGTCAGGCCCGGTGCCAGACCACTGCCTCCATCCTCTGCTCCCACTCCAGACCCTGAGAGTATTACTGAAAGATCCCTCAGAACCATAGAAAACCCCTACAGATTCTGTCCTGTTCTCAGTTTTATATGGCAATTTTTCATTCATCACAGATCAGCTGCTTAACACATTCAGTGATCCTTGAAGATTTTCTTCTCTCCTTAAAAACTCAGTAACTTTCCTGTCATGGGCAGCTAGATGGTACAGTGGCTAGAGTGCCAGGCCTGGAGTCAGGAGTTCAAATCTGGCCTCAGACACTCACTAGCTGTGTGACCCTGGACAAGTCACTTAATCCTCTTTGCCTCAGTTCCACCTCGGTAAAAAGTGCTGGGGAAGGACATGGCAAACCCCTCTAGCATCTTTGCCAAAAAAATACCAGAAGGGGCCAGAAAGAACAGACATACTGAAATGACTGAGCAATAACATATATTTAAAATTGGAAGGTGGCAATAGAGACCACTGCTTTTGATTCCTTAATTTTCACAAACGAGGAAAAAGGCATTCAGAGATCACAGAACATATAGGTAGAATATGGTACCAGGTCTTTGTGGCTCCAAGTGGAATGCCCTAAGCACTGTACCAGTTGGCTTTCACTCACTTTGCAGAGCAGTCTTAGGTCATGTTGAGTAAGTTTCTCTAACATACCTATTCTGCGTATCTCTCCTTCATCCTGCCTCCCAGTCTCAGAGTGAAAGATCTATAGTGCTTTCTAAGATCATTTTTTCTTATAGTAATCTTACTCTCTAGTTACTTGTTCTGATAATTCCCACTCATCCTCATTAGTAGTGTATTTTATCACCATCTCCACAGGTTCCAAACATGCTTAGATATCTCCCCAAATTAGAGGGAAACAAATTTTACTACAATTCAGAAAAAAAAATAAGTAGAAAGGACCAAAGAGGCCAGCTAGCCCAAACTATACCAGAACAGCAATCCTTTATGCAATGGATCTGAAGAGTAGCCCTCGAGTCTGTATCTGAAGACCTATAATGAGGTTGAACCTACCTCTTCTCGAGACAGCACATTCTATTTTGGGATAGCTGAACTGTTAGGATTCTGCCTCACTCTCCAACATCAAGCCTAAATATCTCTCCTTGCAAAATCCTCCCATATTTCCTAGTTCTACTTTCTGGGGGCAAAGAGGGTCATGATGGATGATGAACAATGGGTAACCAGGTGTGATATGATTTTCATATTACTTATATGACTTCAGAGTGCATTATACACCTTATCTCTTCTGAGACTCAAATTAACAAATACTTATAAGTACTCCTGCCCCTATTATACAGCTGAAGAAACTAAGGTACAGAAAGTACAAATCAGAGGTTGCAGACACAGGGAGTACGACCAAACTAGATTAAAATGTAATTGGCAAACTTTGAACAAAATAAACAAAAACATAATAGTTTATGGATAATGTTAATATGTAATTTTCTAAGTCGTTATGCAGCTACCAAGATTCTTAGTTGTGATTTAGTGGCACCATTTCTGTTTGAGTTTGATACTACTGGTGTAAGCCACTTCCTAAAGTCACAGATTATTGGCATTGTTTTTTGTCCTTCATTCTCCAAGAGGACCCATGACGTCAGGAGGGTGATGTCTTGACTTATAAGTGAACTGGATTTAAGTGAGGCAGAACTGTTTACAAAGTCATGAGGCTCTCTCCTCCAGAAGCATTTGAGTTCAGTGGCAAGACATAGGCCAGCATAACTGGAGATGGCCCCAGATGCAATAAATCACTCTTTAAGGTCACCCTAAAGTCAAAAGCATAATTTGCACCAGGTCTCTGGGTTTCTAAGTTTTGCGTTTGGGGCACTGTACCACAATGTCAATGTCTCTCCTGCCAAAGCCCAATCCTTCTTCTACCTGATCCTCCTTCAAATATTTGAAAGGAAGGAAATGTTGCATTTTTAAAACAATGATTTATTATGAACTTATTAAATCTTAATACAGCTAATTAAGTTTGCCTTGTAACAATTCCCCTTTAGCTAAATTAATTTTAACACCTAAGAAGTTATAACTTCTTAATGATTTCCTTTCAATTTCTATCACGATTCTTAATTTATTCTCCTTTATTGTTTGTTTGGTTCTACTTTTTCTTTGCATTATTTCATATATATCCTTCTGGACTTTTTTGTAATCTCCACACCTGTCCATATTAATTAAAGCTTTGCATTCCATTGCATTCTGTCCCCCCTCTCATTCTTTTTACTGCCAAACCCTCTAAACAATGCTAAATTTACACCTGCTATCCCCTATCCTTATCCATCTGTTCCTTCCTTAATCTCTCACAATCTGGAATCTATCTCCTCTTAAAAGTCACCACCATTTTTTTTTTCTAGAGAGGACTGATGGCTTTGTCTAAGCACTCATCTTCTTTAGTGTTTCTGTAGCACTGGACACCATCACTGAACTGTTCTGAAACTTAAGTGGCACCAGACATTCCTGTTGTTCCCACCCCCCCAACATCTCTGATTTCTCCTTCTCTGGCACTTTTCTTAATAGTTCTTCCTCTCAACTTACTATTTTCCAAATCATTCTCCCTGGCTTTCTTTCTATATATTTATTCATTCTCTTAAGAAGCACCTGCAATCCTAAAGTCCTAATAATGACATCCATGTAAATAACTCCTAAATCAAGACTTTTATTCCAGTCTTCTCATCTGTGCACCAAGACTCACGTTTTCAACTTTCCACAGAAAATCTCCACTTGGATATCTTCTGCATTAAAATGAATCCATTTATTTTTTGAACAAGCCAATCATCTTTCCTAATTTTTCTCACTTCTTTCATGGCACATTTATATCTTCTGGTTCTCATATTTCCAGTGGCTTATGGTTATCTACCACTGCACTATATCTCATTTTCCAACCAATGTGTAATGAAAACCTGCATGTTCTTGGAAGAGAGCCTGAGTCTTCATTCCTAATGTTGATACTCCTACCTTTTGCCTCATTCCTGGGTTACTGAAAGAGAATCCTAGCTAGTCTCTTTCCACCTTATTTTTAATTATTTTAATCTATCTTCTAGTCTTCTGTTATATTTATCTAGCTGGCTAGCATTCTATAAAAATATGGAAGGGAGGAAGAAAGGATGGAAGGAAAGAAGATTAAATCAAAATAGCATTAATGCATCCATTCTGCCTTTAGTCACTATTTTGTGAAGTTAAGTTTCAGCTGTTTGTAACACCTGATTTTGGAGAAGTTACAAGATTAATCTCCTTCCCAAATGTCACCTGATTTAAAGAATATCAGAAGACTACCACTTTCCTCTCACCTCAGCATCTCTCAATTCCTTCCACCAATAAGAAACCAGATCTCTCAATCCCTACATCCTATTTTTCCTGTTCCTATCCCCCCCCCCCAAAAAATTGTACATTATTTGCGTAGAAATCAGTGATCAGTGTCTTTGGCTATGAGAGTTTAAAGCATGCATTCTTTCTGCATGCATTACTAAATAAATCACCTGAATTTAACTATCCAGTTTCTTTATTCTGCTGCAACAGGAAGAAAGGAAGGGAAAGGAAAGAAATGAGGGGGGAAAGGAAGGAAGAGAGGAAGAGAAATGAGGGATGGGTACATTCCCAGACCATTCTAAGATGTTGTCACCTACATGAAAGAAACTAGGGGACTGTTTAGAGGAACGTGGAGAATCAATGGTTTACCATTTGCTTGGGAGCAGATGTTTTCCCATTGATTCTATAGCCAGAACTGTCAGTAGCTCTAAAACAGCCCAGCTTGGAAATGGCCAATGTCTTTGCCACATTCATATTATTGTTTAGGCATTTTTGAGTCATGTCTAAATCTTTGTGACCCTATCTGGAGTTTTCTTGGCAAAGATACCAAAGTAATTTTCCATATCCTTTTATAGTTCATTTTAGATATGAGGAAACTGAGGCAAATAAGGTTATGTGACTTGCCCAGGGTCACACAGCTAGTGACATACAGTCTGAGCTTGGATTTAAACTCAGGTGCTTCTCTCTCCCGACCTAGTACTCTATCCACTGCACCACAGCCTCAATCTTTTGTCTTTTCCTTTGTTCCTCTTCATTATAGGCACCATGAATGGAGTTTGTATTGTGGTCTGAAATCACAAATCACGTGGATCCTAGAATCCAGGAATCACGACTCTTCTACTTGGGAATGGGCCGAGACTTTTCCTACTTCTTGCCCCTCCTATCTATGCTTCTGACTCTCTGGGCATCTAGGTGGATAGGATATAGGAGTCAGAAAGATATGAGCTCAAATCCAGCTTCAGACACTCAGTAACTGTGTAATATTGTGTAAGTTACCTAATGTCTCTAACTCAGTTTCCTCATCTATGAAATGAGAATGAAGATAGCACCAACATCATCAGGTTGTCATGAGGATCAAATTAGTTAATACATTGGAACAAGAAGAAGAGGAAGAGAGAGGAAATGGCACATAACAATGAATACTTTTGGTCTACTTACAGTAATAGCACTCTGAGGTACATGGTCTGGGACTTAAGACCAGCAGAAATTTACACTTCCAGCTTGGAAATTGAACTTACTGGGACTAAAAGTACATAGGAACTGAGCTAAACTGTGACTGCCATTCTCCCCTCCTCTGAACTTACACATACTTCCTATCAAAGTGATATAATATGAACTATTTCCCAACATTTTGAGAGAAATGTTTGTTATGTTTGGTCTTGCTATAGATTGGAAATTATGCCTCTTTGTAAAAGCAAATTAGTTGTGAAGTGGTGACATAGAATGGGGGTGTTGGTTACTGGACCCTTCCAATGAGATCTTCTAACCCTTTCATGGTATTTGAGAATAAATTGTAATAGTACTGGCACTGAGAGAGTATGATCAAAGACAAATATGTAAGAGGGGAGAAAGGGAAGGGGAAGAGGAAGAAAAAAAAGAAAGAGGGAGTAAGACAACACAGGATAATGAATCAAAAGTCGGTCTCAGAATTAGGAAGACAACAGCTTAAATCCTGCATTGTCTAACATCTAAATCCTGAAATCTCTGACACTCATTAGCTACCAGACTCTTCAAAAAAAGCCTCTGTAGAATTGCTAAAGATGGAGAGTTTCCAAAGAGCTGCTGATCTGTGCAGGATAGTTTCTTTGTCAAGAATAATTAACTATAAAACATATATGAAGAAAGACCATATCTGTATCTAGAGAAAGAACTGATAAATGTATAGAATGATTTTACATATACATATGTGTGTACACATATATGTATATATGTATGTATATGTGTATGTATGTGTGTGTGTGTGTGTGTCTAATGGTAGACATCTCTGAGGTAGGAAGGAGGGAAGAAAAAAGGGGAAAAAGGAAGTTTACATGATAACTTTGTTGCATATTTAAAAGGAATAGCAAGTTATACATAGAGAATTTGCAATTTCATATGCAATCATCTTTCTATTGCACCGTTACAGAAATGTTTGTTTTATTCCATAAATTAAAAAACAAATATATTTAAATAAGAAAAGAACTCCCTAGCTGATGAAACCGGAGGTCTGCTCTAAAATGTACACATGTGTAAATATATACTTCATTATACTGAAAAATTCATGTCATGTTTATTGATCAAATACAGCTATTTAAAATAGCAGTTTTAAGAGAAATACAATAATATTCCACCTGCATTTTTGTGTCTCTTAATTCCTACTACCTCCTCAATTCTTGCTTTCTTTAAAGACTTTTAGTTTTACTTTATTTTGAAAAGAATTAAACCACTTTGAGGTCCCCCATGATTATATTTCCCAACACTGTGCTGTACCTCTGAGTGGCACAGGTTCCAGTTGTCTCCATTCTGATGGATTAATGGGAGCAAGGCAAGTGGGGAGAGATTTAAAGTGACAAGGGCCAGAGTTACCATGCCAAAAATGTCACCCACTATACCTTAAAATTTCCTAAATGCATTCTGTGCCCCAGTGTGATGTATGGACTTCTTTCTAATGACTAGAATAATGGTGATTTACTTCCACACAGACACAGAATACTACCCAGGCTAATTCCATGAAGTGACAAGAGAGCCAGATTTTTAGTTGCAGGTCAGAAACTCTTATCACCTTTCTCCCACTATATTCCCACACTGTAGAATGAGAAGTGAACTTGACAAGATGTCACTCACTTTGGGAAAATCAGGAAAAACAGGCTAAGAGCAATCTGTATAACACCTACACCTACCTCCCCACCCTCATCTCAGTGATTTCTAAGCCTAAGCTAGACATGAGCCATCAGGCTTGACTCTGGCACTGATTTTAACAGCCTGTTACAACAAAAACTTGATGCATATACTTTGGAGGTCTGGGACTTATATATCTCATAATTCTTCATGTAAAATAAGACTGGTGAACAAATAAAATAGTTCCATTTGTGAGCAAACTGTACTAATTAAGCAGGTAATCCAGAAAAGCCCTGAGCAGGTTTTATCCTAATAATAATAAATGACCATGTGAATGTTGCTTCACATTTCTCTATGTACTATTTTTTTCTTCTATATAATATGTGGGAAATGGGTTATCTCTAAAATGCAACAACAATATTCCATGGTACATTTGTATTTCTTCAACTTCAACATGAGGGAATTAGCTAGACGTAGAAAGCAAAACGGCACTGAGAGTGCCTGTTAGGGTCAAGAAGAACTGAATTCAAATTCTTTCTCAGACACTTCCTTGCTTGGGTAAGTCAGCTTTAGTATCTATAAAATGGAGATAAAAGTTATGCCCACCTCAGAGGTTCTTGAAATGATCAAAAGAGACTTTATAGATAGAAATAAATATCTAGTTATATCTATAATCTCATCTAATATATACATCTATATATGAAGATTACATATATACATATATGTATATACATATATGCATACACATTTGTGTGCGCATATGGAGGGGTAGAGGGAGAGGGAGGAGAGACAAGAGACAGAGAGACAGAGAGAGAGAGAGAGAGAGAGGGAGGGTAAGAGTGGGAGAGAGAGAGAGAGAGACAGACAGACAGAGATAGAGAGAGAGAGAGATCCCTATTAGTGTGAATATGAAATGCCCCAAAGTGGTTGCATATACTCAAATTTGTACAATTCAAAGTTATGAGCATGTAATATTTAGTGATTGGTCTCAAGCCAATGAAAATATGAAGTTTAAGTCCGAATAATGCAACCTCTTCAGTAGATTCATTATTCACACTTTCAGGACCTAGATTAAATGTATATTAGCTACTACTATTTCTAGGTGATCTCTCAAGTCCCGTCACTTCTAAATCCTATCATCCTATGGTTTCAAAGATTCTATGTATAACAATATACAAACTGTGAAATACTATTTGATATTAAATTGCTAGTGTATTAATGCATGGAATAATTCACATTTCTTAGCAATTTTCCTGTGGTTTGAAATTCAGAGAACTACGGCCTTGGAGAAGAGTATTAGGGGAGTCTGAGGTGGTGATGGTAGAGGGGAAAGACCGTTATTGAATCTGGAGGGAGAGGACCAGGCTCAAATTTCAGATCCATATTTAGTAACCTCTGTAATCTTTGGCTCAGTCATTTAACCTCTCTGGGCTTACATTTTCTCATCTATAAAATAGAGTATTGGAATAGATTATCTCTAAGGTCTTTTCCAGCTCCAAATCTATGATTCTAAGATGTTTCAACATTAGGACAGGGTTTCTTAACCTTTTTTTTTATCTCATGCTCCCCTTTAACAATCTAGTAAAGTCTATGAACCCCCTCTTAGAATGGCATATTAAAATATGTAATATAAAATACTTAAAATCACTAAGGAAATCAAATATATTGAAATATAATTATCAATTTTTAAAATGGATTTAAAGACACCATATTAAGAACTGATCTAGAGGTTATGGTAAAGGAGTCCTATTATGTTTCTTACTAAACTTGGGTGGCCAATTGCTGCAATGCTTTCCCTCGCTCACAGAGAGATACATCCTGATTTGTGGAAAAATAGAAGAAAAATCTTATTT
>CM053583.1:388754872-388766346 GCA_028627135.1 Pseudochirops cupreus
CTGTGTCAGCTATACAGAGCCTTCCTCAAGCTTATATTGAGAAAAGACACACTTCTATTGCTTCATTATTACATGAAGCCCAAGAAGTGTTGTTGTCTAGAGTATACCCTGTCTATATAATGCATGTGAGATCCCACACCATGGGATCCGGACCTATCTTTGAAGGAAATAGATATGTAGATTCTCTTCTTCCTTTCAGTATATCCTTTATGTCTGTTGAAAAGGCGGCTTCAGCCCATAATGCTTTTCATCTTTCAGCTCGTTCTCTCCGGATATTATATGGCTTAACCAAACAACAGGCCGCGGAGATAGTGAAACACTGTATCTCCTGCGCTCCCTTCAGGCCACCTCCGAATGTTTCTTCTGAAAATCCGCGAGGGACTTGCCCCCAGGAGTTGTGGCAAATGGATGTCACCCATTGGAGTTCCCAGTGCATTCATGTGTCTGTTGATACTTTTCCCGCATTCCTGTGGGCCACTATCCAGCCAGAGGAGGCAGCTTGACATGTGATAAATCACTTATTAACATGTTTTTCTTTTGCAGGCCGCCCCCTTGGCCATAAAAACAGATAATGGCCCAGCTTATACCTCTAAAGCCTTTGCTTCCTTTCTGCAGGAATTTTCTATCAGGCATGTTACAGGAATTCCCTACACCCCTACCAGTCAGGCCATCGTGGAAAGGGCGAACCGCATCCTTAAGACCCTCCTTCAAAAACAAAAAGGGGGAGGTCTGGGGCGGACAGGAAAAATGGGCCAACTCACCATGGGACAGTTGCATACTGCCCTCTATACTATAATTTTCTTCAATTTTCTTCCATTGATTTTTTAACTCCTGCTATGCGCTTTTATGCTGCAGCTCCACAGGTTGAAGGACTCCCACCGGTTACCACACAGACACTGATGCTTCCTTCCGTGCTGGCAAAGGCCAGGGCCATCTGGAAAGACCCAGAGAAGGACTGGGAGGGACCGGGTGCTATAACCCTTTGGGGAATGGGGTATGCTTATGTTATTCCAGATGGAGAAACCAAAGGCAAATAGATACCTACAAAGTGGCTTCATCTCCTTGCCAACGACAAGACACCAGAGAGAAAAACGGAGAAGGCGGTGGAGACGGAGGTCCAGATGGGGTCGGGGAAAGAATCGTGAACTTCAACACCTGTGTGAATTGCTGACCATTCTGACCATCATAGCAGCTACCCAGGCCCATTATTGGACAGAACTGACTGATGCCGCCCTACGACGGCAGGACTTAGCAGGACATTGGTCTCAGGGCCAAGCACCCTTTCCTGGAGGGACTATTCCTGTGTGGGTAGGATTCACAGAAGACCTAAAGAATCGCACTTGGTATGCTTGGATGGTTACTGTAGGTCCAGGCAGTCTGATCACGAACATTACTGGACATGACACCCATTCTTATGGAGGAGTTTGCTTTACTGACCCCCGTTATGCTTTTGTTGTCAACTTTAATAATATGTTGTATATGCTTATGCCCTCCTTTTTCAAAACAAAAAAGGGGAGACTGTAAGGGCCCTTAGAGCTACCTAGATGTCTGACCTCGGTCAGTGTGCTCTTGCTGACAAGGAAAACCTGAGGTGGGTTAGAGGCATCCAGGTGTGTACTCTGCCTCGACGGCTGACACGGGGGCATTGAGTATGCACCATCAATGGAGAAGCACTCCCCGCCTATCAGGACCCTGTTGCTGGGACACCTGACAAAAGAGCAGACGGAAAGGGAATAAAAGGGGCAGGCGAATAAGGCTGAGGGAGAAGCAGTAAGAGGAGATTTGTAAGACAATAAAGACGCTTGGCCACTCCACTGAGCTGTGTCGGAATATTCTGTACATATCCGAAGTTCTAACTCCAAAGATTTGTCGGGGCAACTGAGAGCACCTGCAGGGCCGTTGGGGAGGCTGTGTGCAACTGCGGGGCTACGGTAGGTACTTTGGGGCCCCTGGAATCCCCAAATCCAGCTGGCCTGGACAGTTTGGTAAACACTTTGTTAATACTAATACATTTAATCCTCAAATGAACTTGAAAAGGTAAGTGCTGTTAATATCTTCATTTTACAAATGAGGAAACCGAGGCAGAGATCATTTAAGAGATTTTCCCAGGATCACACAGTTAGAAATTGTCATACCAGATTTGAACTAAAATCTTTGTGATTATAGATCTACTGAGCCATCTAAGAGTCATTCTCACCCTCTCTTTCCTTGTCTTCTTCTTCTTCATGCCCTTGCACGTGTTTAAAATAAAGTACGCAAGTAACAAATAGGCCAAATGGGTTTAATATTATGAGAGAAATTTTTTGTTTGTTTGTTTCCCATGTGGAAATGTTTTAGCCTCCTTAGAGCACCAGTAACAGATTGGGACGCTGAATCTTAAAACAATTTACTGCAAATTGGCCAGGACACAAAGGATTGAAGTTATTTGGCTTTTGTTTTCATGTGAGATGCTTTCTTAGTTGTTCTTACAATTACTGATGCAATTATCCTTGTAGTGAACAATAAGTATATTTCTCAGTAGATCCATATGGACCGTGGAGCAGGGCCAAGTGGCCTGAGGCTTCAGACTGGAAGACCTGAGTTGGCTTTTGCCTCTATGACTTAATGATCTGTGACTTAAGGCATTTCTGCATGTTTGTTCTTCACCACAAGTTCTGTATTCATAAAGGTAGGACACTTGTCAAAGGCTTGAAACATTGCTAGGAGGAATGATCTGAAAACACTCAGACCCATGATGGGAGAATATCTATAGGAATTACAAATACAGCATGTATGTGTGTGTGTACATATATGTGCGTGTAGTTAGTTAGAAGTCAAATGCCACAAAGAGTATGCTGATTTAGTTATCAGTTTGAGATGGCAACTGGATATCTCTACTGTTGAAGAGTGAGAGGTGACCTTCAGAAGGCTTGATGAACATTATCTTAACTATCATTCTTCAAGTTTGACATATGGAAAGAAGGTGGAACAAGATATAGCCTGCATATTTGAACTATCTCATAACCAGCCTGAGTTTGGGGTAGGGGTAAAGACACAGGTCAGGTCTCATATCTTCACTGAAGAAATGGTGTCCAGGAATTAAGAAGTAGGTAATAGTCACCACCCTAGTCAAGGTACTGATCATTTCTCACTTTAAACTCCTCCTCATATCATTCCACCCTCTACACAGATACCAAAGGGATTGCTTTAAATAGGCCTAACCATGTAAATTTCTCTTCTCAATGAACACCATTTTTTTCTTACATATAATATAAAATATGAATTATTTTCTTTCAATTTGAGGCATCATACTACATGGAGCTTCCTACTCTTTAATCTCCTTATAATTTAATAGCATATTGTAGCAGCAAGCACCCTAGCATACCCAGGGTGGCTGCTAGCACAGGTTCTTAGATCTGCTTTTCTAAAGGAAATCAATGGGTTAACAACCTTACTTTAATCAATCAAACACATATTTACCTACTTCAGGGGAAAAGTCAGCACCCTGAACCTCAGAGAATACAAACAGAAGTTACAAGCAGACAAAGAAACAGATCAGCAGATAGGCTTCCAACCATCTGACCACTACATCCATACCTAGTCAGTTACCAGAGAGGGAAGCACCAACATCTGGATTTTCAAAGCTGGGGGGCTCAACAGCTGCCCAGAGTCTCGTCTGGCCAAATCACACAACTCTTTCCAAAGTGAGCCCCAAAGCAAAACCTCACATCAGGGTATATATTGCCTTCTCCTGGATCAGAGAATGTCACAGCCCTCTTGATCCACTACCCAAACACAAAGTAATAAGGTGTGGGCATTCCTGAAGAACAAGCCTCCTGCTACAGGCTCCATGTGACCACATTCATCCTATTAGGGGGCAGAGTATACTTTCAAATCTGGGAAGGTTCTCAGAGCTACTTAAGCCTATCAAAGGATCTAGGCACAGGGAAGATCTTCAGATACCCATCACACACACACACACACACACACACACACACACACACACACACACGGACATCAAATAGGCCAGAGTATGTACGTGTGTGTGTGTGTGTGTGTGTATGTGACACATACACTGGCCTATTTGATATCTCATGTGAAATGCTTAATTTTTGATGGTGATGATAAAATAATAATGGAAGCAACTAAATGGCTCAGCAGATAGAGTGCGGTCCCTAGAGTTAGGAAACCTGAGTTCAAATCTAGTCTCAGGCAATTACTAGCTGTGTGACTCTGGGCAATTAACTCTACCACCTTTGCCAAGAAAACCCCATGGACAACATGGTCCACAGGATCACAAAAAGTTGGCTATGACTGAACAATAATAACTTATATTTATTTACGGTTTATCTTTTTAGGTTTGCAAAGTGCTTTAAAAATATCTCATTTGATCCTCACAAGAATTCTGGAAACTAGGAGTTATTTTTTCAAGTTTTACAGAAGAGGAAACTGAGGTAAATGGAAGTTAAAAGTCTGCCCTGGGTATAAGGCTGGATTTGAACTTGGGTCTTCTGACCACAGTTCCATTACACACTCAACTGTGTGATCTAGCTACCTGTACTCTAATGTTGGAATGTTCTGGCTCCCAAACTCCCCAAGTTAAAATAGCTTTTTTTTAAAGACAACTTAAGAGGCCTGGCCTTCAGGAGGCCTTTCCAGGTCTTCCCAGCTACTAATGACATCTCTTCATATTAACTTCTATGTATAATCAGTATTTTATCATGTGTTTTGATTTGTGTTGTCTCCCCCATTAGTGGGGGTGGTCAGAGAGTGATGTTGACTTTTCCTTGTATCCTGAATACCTAACACAGTGCCTTGTACATAGCAAGCCCTTAATGTCTGTTGGTTGCTTGACAGTAAAACTGTACTCTGGTCTGATCAGACTATGTTTCAGATAGTATATGCAACTGTGGCTACTAGTATGGGAAAAATGTTACTAAGCTGGGGAGCATAAAGAGGGGAGCAATTAAAATAGAGCAGGTAGCATTATAAAAGAATTAGTAATGTTTTGCCCAGAGAAGGCTTGGGGTCTAGGGAATAAGGGAGTTGTCATCAAGCATATAGTGGGCTGTCCCAAGAAAGAGAGATTAGACTTGTTCTGTTTGGACACAATGGGTAGAAATGTGAGCAATAGAATTAAAAGGAGAAAACTTTGACTTGATATCAGGAAAACTTCCTAACAGTTACAACTATCCTAAAAAGGAAAAGATTGTTGCCAGAGGAAGCATTTCAACATTGGCTGTATGAACATTTTGGAGGGCATGCTATGGAAAAGTTTTTTTGTTTTGTTTTTTTTAATTTGGGTTAGATTTGATGGTCAATGTGATCCCTTCCAACTTTGAGACTATGAGACTGAGGTTCCCGATGAGTGTATAATTCAGCATGGAGGTTACAAGACCTAGTGTTGGAAAAAGACAAAAGGCAGAGAGGAAACCATGGGATTCTTATGAAAGTAGAGGTCACAGTGAAACCATCAGTAATTTTAAACAAACCATGTCTAAGTACAGATTATATAAATGCTTAGCTCAGAGAAGTAGAAACCAAGGGCTATCAGTTCTTTTATTTTCCCAAGCATTAGCCAGAGCCTTCATTAGTCATCGGACCCTATGCGTGATTATAGCAGTAAAAGGCATCATTGGTGAGAGTCTTCTAGTAGTTTAGAGGCCCTTATAATAAAGAGAGACACTCATCCTATTCCACCATTTGGAAGCACTGACCTTTTTACCTCTTTATGCTATTAAATGAACAATAAATGGGCTACATAAATGACTATGACTTATTCTCCCAACAAAAATCTGGTTATCATTTTGCATTATGGTTATATATGAATACATCCCACTTTCCTACTAGATTCTGAGTTCCATGTGGACAAGGACTATATCTCACTTAATATGTATATCTCAATCAAACATAGGGAAATTAACTACATGTATTCAGTGATTATTTTCTTCTTTGAAGTTGCAGGTTTATAAAGCTCTAAACTGTCACAATTGACTAGAGATTCTGAACAAAATAACGGACAACTATAACTGTTAGTAAGTAATATCTCCTGCTGCAAAGCAGAAATCGTTTCCAATTCAACCTTTTATTTCCAGATTCATTTTCAATTGTCACTTGAGAGGAATTAAAAGGTAGCTATGTGTATATACAGCACTGAGGGGTAGCCAGGACTTGAAATGAATAACAACGTGAATTGAAACTTTAGCTCGGACAGTTACAGGCTGTGTCAGTCAACAAGCATTTATTAAGGGTGGACTTTGTGCTAGACACTGTGCTAATTGCTGGGCAGACGAAGGAAGTAAAAACTATGGCCCGTATTCTGAAGGAACTCACAGTAGAACAGTGAAGGCGAAACTCAAACAACTACACACATCAAAGACAGAAAAATGTAAATGACAGTTAGTCTCAGAAGGAAAGCGCCATTGCTGATGGGGCCCAGGAAATGCCTCTTGCAGAAGGTGAGAGTAGGGTTTCCTCATCTATGAAATGATGAGGCGGTTAAATGAGTGATAATAATGAAAATAATAATGCTGATGATAACTTACAGGAACACTTATAAAGCGTACACGGCTTTACAAAGCAATAGTAAAGGTTGATGAAAGTCTCAGAGGAGTCCAAGGAAGATAAGAGTCAGAGGTAAAGAGCAAGCGCGTTCCGAATAAGGGGGAAAGTCAATGCAAATGTGTACGTACGTTTGGAAGATGGAAAGGCACAGACATAAGGAAAAGCAAGGAAGCTAGCTCCTTTTCCCTTCTTTATAAAATGGTTTACTTATTTATAAAATGAAGTGGTTAGAGTAATACAAATAATTAATGGTTATCACGATGATGACAATAATGAGTTACAGAAATACTCCTGGAATAGACACCACTTCCCAAAGCAAAAAGAATGGTCGACAATAGGTATGTGACAGTGGAATTAGCAATGTAACCAGTATGGGTTTACTTCAGAATCAAGCATATAAAATGACTAAGATCTAAGAAGAAAATGCAAGAGCCTTCATGTGTGATGTCCATACGAACATAACCAATAATATGATGATAATGAAAAACCGAAGATATAATAAGGTCTTGGGAAACAAAGACATGCGTGACAGTAATTCTGGACCAGGTCATGGTGAGCAGAAATTGCATAAAGGTTATGCTAAGAGAATTGGACTTAGTGATTGATGCAGATTGGGCAAGGACATGGTAAGAATTATGTGACACATAACTGCCTGACACATAGTAGGCACTTAGTAAACAATTGTTAGCTAATGAATGCTTATACAGGTTGCAAAAAAAAAAAAATACACTTACTGAGAACTTGGAAATACACAAGGTGGTTAGAATTATATACCAGAACTATCAGCCATAAATTTATAGGCAAAACATTCCTGTACTGGGGAGGGGGAAGGAAAGGAGGAAGGAGAAGAGGAGAGAGAGACAGAGAGAGAGGAGGAGGAAGAGGGGAGGGAGAGAGAGGGAGACAGGGAGAAAAAGAGAGAGAGGGAGAGAGAGAGAGAGAGAGGGAAAGGAAGAGGGAGGGAAGGGGGGGGAGAGAGAGAGACAGAGAGAGAGAGAGAGAGAGAGAGAGAGAGAGAGAGAGAGAGAGAGAAAGAGAAACACCATGCCTGAGAATTCACTACATAAACTATACTGGAATTATACCATTATCGTAGACAAAATAGTTGCCTAGATACAGTGCTGACCCACAAAATTGCCAGAAGAATGTTTTTTAATAGATATCACCAGATCAAATACTCACAAACTCACTTGGCAGTAGAATCAAAATCTCTCAAAATACAGAGTCCCAACTGAAGAAAGCTAAAATACATAGGAGCAGGTATATATAAGCAACCATCATCCTGTCTGCTGATAGTGTTGTATAGAAGATGTTGTCTGGGACCCTACAGAGATGTGTTTACATTCCAGTAGTTTTATTTAACTACAAAAAACCATCGTTTTATCCACCTGCCCAATAGTGTGCTGAACATTAATATAAAAGAATTCTAATACAATAGCCAGTAGTCCCTAGAGGGTTTCTATCTAATACCCAGTGATTAGAGCAGAATGAGAAAATTAATAGTGTAACTGATATAGTATACCAAATCTCGCAAGGGACTTTACATGTAGAAACTTTCTTATGTCTCACAGGAATGTTGTGAGGTAAGTAATGTAGTTATTAGAATCACTGCTTTACAGATAAAAAATTGATGCTCAGAGACATTAGGTGACTTGCTCTAGTTTACACAGTTCCAGCCAAAGTTTGATGACTATGAAAGTTCCTTTCAGCTCTGCCAAGCTAAGATTCCATGAGACTTAGGTCATGTGTCTGGTTGCATGCATGGGCCTCTGATGCCCCTTTGCTTATTTTCTATGGCAGCTAAACAGCCCAAGTGGCCCTTTCATCATGTAGTTCATTTGGAAGAAGATTTAAATCACCACCTCTTGTATGGGGACAGCCAATATAAACTTAACTAGAGATATACACAAGATGTGCCATGATAATATATAGAACTGACATTTCACATCTACTTTAATCAAGTCAGATGACCTGAGACCAGAAGTGAGAATTTGTAAGACCTGGAATTTTATTTTTCAATAGATAAGTTTTATAATTAGACTATTTGTCTTGGTTAGATCTGTAACCAAGTATGATCTCCCTGATTGCTTTGAGTCAATACTTTTGGATCCTCTGGCAATGTTTTCCCATGCCCTGAAGATAATTTCTTATGTCATAGCTCCCTTTTTTCACATACATATATACACACATGCATGAGTATATTTGCATCTTAGTAATTACTGGAAGCAAACTGAGCAGAAGGAGGTGTAATTAGCCCCACATAACAAACAATCCAAATGTTCTAACTTCCTTTATTCTATTTTTGACTTTAGTATCCTCTTGGTGATCTCATCAGTTCCCACGATTTCAACTGTCATCTTTACATAGATGACTCTAACAACTACTCTAATTTTTTTTCCTGATAGTTGATCTCCCATCTCCAACAGAATTAGTATTAAATACCATTTACCAAGCACCTACTATATGCAACACACTAAGCTAAGCTAAGCCCTTTACAAACATTATCTCATTCATTCCTTACAAATACTTTTAGAAAGTAGGTGCTATTATTATCTCCATTGCACAAATGAAGAAAATGAAGCAAAGAAAGGTTAAGTGAGTTGTCCAACATCACACAGTCAGTAAATGTCTGATGTTCAGTTTGGACATAGGTAGTCTTGTCTCCAGACCCAGACCTTTATCTACTGTAACATCTAACTGTCACATTAGAAACTGGCAATTAAAATGAGGACAAAAATACACTGTTGGTGGACTTGTAAACTGATTAAACCATTTTGGAGGGCATTTTGGAACTATGCCCAAAAGGCTATGAAACTGCATAGTCTTTGACCCAGTGATATCACTATTAGGTCTGTACCCAAAAAAGATGAAAGAAAAAGGGAAAGGACCTATATATAAAAAAAAAAATTATGCCACTTCTATTTTTTGTGACAAAAAACAGGAAATCGAGGGGATGCCCATCAACTGGGGAATACCTGAACAAGTTGTGGGACATGATTCTTATGGAATACTATTGTGCTATAAGAAATGACTAAGGAGGCGGAGTCAAGATGTTGACATAGAAGCAGCAAAACTCTGCAGCTTTCCCCGTAACCACCTCAAATACCTATAAAATATGACTCTAAATAAATCCTAGATCTCCATAACTCATAAAATGACAGAGAAACAAGGCCCCTGCTGAAGGCAGCCTGGCAGGCAGCTGGGAAGGGGTTCATCCCAGTACTCAGTGAGCCAAGACCAGCACTATATTAACCTGCGGCTAGAGCTCTAGGGCTGCCAGAACAAGCCAAGGCTGGAGCACGAATCACCAGCAGCTGTGGTGTTTTCCAGAACTACCAACCCATAAGAAACAAGGACTAAATGAAAGGTCAGTGCAACTCAGATAAATTCGGGGGAGAGGCCAACTGCCCAGGGCTAGAGGCAGTCTGAAGTGGCAGCCCTGCAGCCAGCTCCACAGGGATGCTGTAGAAGCTCCCTGCCTGAAGATTGCAGGGGGGCCAAGTGATCATTCAGAAGCTAAGTGCTCTTGCCTTGAGCTGCCTGGATTGGATCGCGGTCTTGGGTGGTGGCACTGAGGTGCATTTTCAGTGAGCCAAGGCTGGTGGGGGCTTCAGAAACAGTGACCTCCTAATAGCTCCAGCAGCTATGAAAACCCAGCAATTTGGGACAGAGCTTTCACAGAGCTAAAAATTCAAGTAATTGACAGGCAACAACATGAGCAGGGAAAGGAAGGAAAGTAAACACAGCAATCCAACTCTAGATTCCTTCTTGGGGGACAAAAAGGATCAAAGCATGGAACAGGAAGAAGACAAAATAGTCAGAACTCCCACACCAAAAGCTTCTAAGAAACATGAAGACTTCCTACAAGCCAAAGATCAGCTTAAGAAGGATTTTGAAAACCAACTAAGAGAAGTGGAGGAAAAATTGGGAAGAGAAACGAGAATGATGCAAGAAATTCATGAAAAGAGAGTCAACAACCTGACTGAAGAAAATAACACCTTAAAAAATAGATTAACTCAAATGGAAAAAGAGGCCCAGAAAGTCCAATAAGGAGAAGAATGCCTTAAAAAGTCAAATTTGCCAGATGGAAAAAGAATCTCAAAAGCTTCCTTCAGAATTATAGTGGAGCAAATGGAAGCAAATGACTTTATGAGAAATGAAGATATTATTAAACAGATCCAAACAAATGAAAAAGTAGAAGGCAATGTGAAATATCTCCTTGAAAAAACAACTGACCTAGAAAATAGATCCAGGAGAGACAATTTAAAAATTATTGGACTACCTGAAAGCCATGATAACAAAAAGAACTTAGAAAGCATCCTTCAAGAAATTCACAAGAAAAATTGCCCTAATATTTTAGAACCAGAGGGTAAAAAAGAACTTGAAAGAATTTACTGATTACCTCTTTAAAAAGATCCCAAAAGGAAAACTCCTAGGAATGTTATAGCCAGGTTCCGGAGTTCCCCAATCAAGGAGAAAATATTACAAGGTGCCAAGAAGAAACAATTTGAATACTGTGGAAACACAATCAGGATAACCCAGGATCTAGCAGCTTCTATATTAAGGGATCAAAGGGCCTGGAATATGATATTCTAGAGAACAAGGGAGCTAGGATTAAAACCAAGAATAACCTACCCAGCAAAACTGAGTATAACGTGTCAGGGGAAAATATGGTGATTCAATGAGGTGGAGGACTTCCAAGCATTCTTGATGAAAAAACCAGAATTGAACAGAAAATTTGATGTTCAAATACAAGAAGCATGGGAAGGTAAACATGGAAAAGAATTCATAAGGAACTTATCAAAGTTGAACTATTTACATGCCAACATGAAAAAATAATATTTATCACTTATGAAACTTTTCGCAGTATGAGGATAGTGGAAGGGAATATAAACGTATATATATAGATATATATAGATATATAGATATAT
>CM053583.1:388766446-388816866 GCA_028627135.1 Pseudochirops cupreus
ACATATGTGAGTGTGTGTATATATGTGCACATAGACAGAGGGTGCAGGATCAATTGAATAGGATAGGATAATATTTTAAAAGGTAAAATTGAGAGGTAGGAGAGGGATAGTATGAGAGGAGACAGGGAGAGACAGAACGGGGTTAATCCTCTCATATAGAAGAGGCAAGGGATAACTGTTACAATGGAGGGGAAGAACAGGAAGGCAAAAGGGAATGGATCAACCTTACTCTCATTGAAGTTTGCTTAGGGAAGGAATGACATACACTCTAAATTGGATGTCTTGGACTACAAGAAAGTGGGGGGGAGGGGAAAAATGGGGGAGGATGGAGGGAAGGGCAGGTTGGGGGGTTGAGTTGTTAGAAGCACACACTTTTGTAAAGGGACAGGGACAATGTAGAGAATAAAACAAGTGGGGGGGGGTGGAATAGGAAGGAGGGAAATATACAGGTACTGGGGTAGGGAGATACATCTTGCCCTACCAGAAAGTTAGAGGGGTGATGGGGGAGGATATAAGAGAGAGCTGATTGGGGGAGGGTGTATACAATGGGATCACTGTTTTGGGGTGGTGAATACGGAAAAGACTGGGAGAAAATCTGTAAACCAAAATCTCATGGAAATGAATAATGTAAACTAAAAATAAACAAAATTTAAGATAAAAATATAAAAAAAAAAAAGTAATGACTAGCATCTTGGTTTCAGAAAAACCTGGGAAGACTCAAATGGACTGATGCAAAGTGAAATTATCAGAACTAGGACAACACTTTATACAATGATAGTATTATCGTATGATGATCAACTGTGAATGATTTAGTTCTTTTCAGCAAAGCAATGATCCAAGACATTTCTAAAGGACGTATGATGAAAAATGCCATCCACCTCCAGAGGAAGAAGTGATAGAGTCCGAATACATTTAAGTGTGTTTTTTTTTCAAATTTTCTTTATTATTCTTTGGTGGGGGCATGGGGATTATCAGTGTTTTCTTTTGCAACATGGCTAATATGTAAATGTTTTGCATGGTTGCACATGTATAATTTATTTCAAATTGCTTGTCTTCTGAAGGAGGAGGGAGAAGAATGAAAGAAGAGAATTTGAAACTCAAATAAAAATGTAAATTTTTTGTTTATATGCAATTGAGAAAAAAAATTAAGATAGAAACTGCTAATTAGAAATTCTGAATCCGGTGTCCCACAGACATATTAAGTTCAATATATCCAAAATTGAACTCATTATCTTTCCCCCTAAACTCTCCAATCTTCCTAGCTTTCTTATTAATTTTGAGAGAACCTCCATCCTCCTAGTCACACAGGCTTACAACTTATAATGTCATACCCAATGCCTCACTCTCTCACACTCCCTACATCTAATCACTTGTCAGGGTCTGTTAATTTCAACTTTTGAAGCATCTCTAGTAAATATACTCCCTTCTCACTTCTGACTGATATCATTCTGCTGCAGGCCCTCATAACCTCACATGTAGATTACTGCACCAACCTGCTGTTTGGTCCTCTCTACCATACATTTCTGCTAGTCCAATTCACCCTCTCCTCAGCTGTCAAATTGATACTCCTAAAACACAGGTCTGAGCATATCAATTGAGTACCCATTGGAGTGGCTTCCTATTAACTCTAGATTCAAATAAATAAAACTTCTGTTTTGCTGTTAAAGCTTTTTATAACTTAGACCCTTCTTACCTTTCCAGATTTATACATTGCTTTCCTTTATTTATTCCAAGATGCAGTGACCTTGGCCTCCTTGATAATGCTAGAAAAAAAAATACTCTGTATTCTAACTTTGAGCTTTTTCATTGGCTGTCTAGAATGCCTGGAATATAATGTCCTCCCTCTTCATCTCCACATGCTAGCTTCCTTTAACCTTCAAGTAATGCCCCCCCCCACTTTCTGCTATAAGCCTGCTCCCTGTCCTTCCCTCTGAAACTACCTCCAATTTATCCTACCTCTAACTTGTCTGCATAATTTTTAGGTATTTAATTTCCCATAAGATTGTGAACTTCTTGAGAGCAGGGACTTCTTTTTTTGCCCTTCCTCATATATCATCATCACTTAGCACAATGCTTGGCACATAGTAGGTGCTTAACTAATATTAGCTGACTGAGAGTTTTTATCCTATTCATGAAGAATGAGACATCCAGAAATTCCCAGAATGACCTCCCTTCTCACCTCTGCTTCATCGAACACCCAGCTGCCTCAAAGTTCAACACAACTGCCCCAAACCTATAGGAGAATTCCTCTGATGTACCTACTTATTAGTGCTTTCCCCTCTCCCACACTTTGTATATATTTTGTATTTGTCAGTTTGTTCTTATTTCCTACATGTTTCCTTTTATTGCCCCCAGTATAAAAAGCTCTTGAATATGGGGATCTTTAAAAAAAATTTCACTTTTCATCCTCAATACCTCACATTGCCTTGCACAAAGTAGGCACTTAATGAATGCTTGCTGCTTTGAACAGAGGCAAGATTTATTCTAAGAAACAGTGACCAACATTAGTTGATGTGTCTATTCGCATGATATGCTCACCTCTCATATCTAATAATTTTAAAAACCATCCACTTCACAGGAAAGGCAATTTTTTAAAATAATTGCATACTCACCAACTTTCTTCATATTGTGTTCAAACAATACAATTCTTTGAAATACTTAACAGAATATAGGTACAAAGATGTGTGGGCATTTAGGGTCAATCCAAAATAAAAGACTGTAAAGGCTGCAGTAACAAGGGACTTTAATGGAGGCAAGGGATTTGCAAAATGTTACATACACTGCATAGCACCAAAATACTGGAGTGCCTGTGAGGGACAGAAGGGTCAAGGTTTAAATAAACTTCCACAGGGAGAAAGTCTCAGAGAAGGCAAAGCCTTGTAAAGCTGTTACATAAGTTGTTTTGCAAAATAGCCAAAAGTCCATAGAAAAGGTTGGGGCACTTCAGGAAGCAGAATGGTGACATCTGAAGAAAACAGTGGTCCCTAGGTGCACCAACAGAGAGTTTCCAAAGAAATATAGAACCAGGTTTATATAGTGGTTTGGACAAGCTCTGCAGTCCTCAGGCAGTTGGTGGCCCTGGGTTCAGGATGAGATCATCTCATAGCTAGTTTTATTCAACAATACACTGAAGGGAAGAACTGAAATTAGTCATATTTTAGATCAAGAGCTCTTAACCTGGGGTCCACAGACAGCCAAACAGCCTTTGGAAATAGTTCAAAGAGTACTGAAAAAAATACATCTTTATTTCAATGATCTCTAAATGAAATTTTGCTTTGCCTTTAATTATTCAAAACCATTATTCTGAAAAGGAGGCAAAATGCTTCACCAGACTGCCAAAGGGATCCATTAAAAAAAAAAATTAAAATCCTCTAGTCTAGATACATTTTCAAGAGATAGATACTTTTAAAGATGTATTTAGAAAATTCAAGACAAATCCATGAGAAATATCTCAGGTAGAGAACCATCTTTCCTATTTTTTCTTATTCTATATTAAATTATTCTGCATTGTATTATACTATAAGCTCCCAGAGGGTATACCAGTGTATATCTGATTGACTTATGTATCATACTACTCAACTGCTTCTTTCATTTGATCCTTTTCCTAAGGGATACAACATACCATGCTTAGACTCTTCATTAATCTGCCATTTGGCATAATCTCTTCTTAACTATCTGAAATTTTGTCTGGCCTGCCTTTCCATGTTTGGCAGAGCAAGGAAGACAGTTGAGTCCCACAACATAAAGAAGATAGGTTCCTTTCCAGATAGAGTTTGTTTTGTTCTATTTTTCAGATTGTAGGTAATTTCATATTTTAAGAAATTTCTTCAAAAAAAAATCCAATGTAATCATTTTTGTTATTTACCATACCATGAATCTGTTCATTTGTGTAGTCAGTATTTCAGGAGTTGTTATCAAGGTAGTATTCTTTATCAGAAAACAGAGTTGTCCTTGTGGCAGTTACAGACATAAGGTCCATATATAATATTTTCAAGTCCTCTCCTGTTAGGGTCTTCAGGCCAAGTGAATCATCGCATATTATGTCTGTGTATTCTGTTTTTCTATGTAGATAACAAGTTATCAACTTATTTTTCTTATTATTATCTCAATATTCCCATCTCTTTTGAGAGTATTATCATCTTCATTTTATTATTAATTTTCTTATCTTCGTTTATGATATTATTATTATTATTTCCCAATTAAACTTGAAAAATCCCTTCAGAAACAAGATGGTAAAGGGGGTAAATTGCAGACAAAAGAATCAGCCCCAGGAAAACAGACTTTATCAGCCAGATCAGTCAGAAGTAAAACAATAACATTTTGTACCTGGTACTGAAAGGTGACTATTAATAAATCAAAAGCTTGTTAAAATCCCTAACAAGTGAGAAATTGAAGGAAGAGGGAAAGTTTACTGAAGAATTGAAAATACCACCCACCAAAATCCCATAAAAAATAAATCTAGAAGCAGCAGGATATATATTTCCCTCTGTTACTTCATTAAAATGTGGTCAAAGACCATTTTCCACGTGACCAGTCTTTTTTGGTATAGGATTTGAAATTTAAGAATACTCAGTATTCCAACAGATCTCTCATTTTATCTCTAGGTATTTGTATGTTCTTTCTAATTATACAAGTTAAAATCCATGCCTGCTTTCCATCCTGCATGATCCTTGTGAATATCCTCCCATACGTTCACCATGAAGGGAGGAGGGACGTCTTTCTAACATACTGAGAGCTGTCTTCTTTAATTTACAGGCACATACATGGTAGGTGTGAGCTGACTGCAACACATGACCAATGGGAAATTTTGAATGATAGGAATTTAAAGATGTATCCAGGGAAATGTCCAATGGGATTTGAGGCCAGGCTTATCACATGGCTAGAATAAAGAATGATAAGCGTCCACCCCAAGCGCTCCATTAGTATCCCGCTGGTGTCAGAAAAAAAACACTTTAAAATTTCAGCAAATATCAAGATTGGTATATGAGGCTATGTAACACAGAGAATATAGACCTGCACTTTGAGACAAGAAGACCTGAGTTAATAACTTGTTTCAAAAACATACTATCTATGGGACCCTGGGCAAGTCACTTAATCTCTCACAGTACCCCTCGTCAATTCCCTGAAGCCATAATTTTCAGACAAGTCATCTAGCTTTCCATTAGAAAGAGTTTTTATCTGGTGAGTTCCCCACAACCACAAAATCACAGATCCAAACAAATATTTTTTTTTTCAAAAGGTGCTAAAAATCAAAGGGCAGGTGTAACTACACACACACACACACACACACACACACACACACACACACACACGTGTGTGTGTATGTGTGTATTTATATATAAAACAGTATTACCTGTATAGGTAATGTGAAAGAAGAGATCAATGTCAGAATGTTTGTTTTTGTCTCTATTCTATTTGCAGGAGACAATTTTTTTTTAAATCTTTCGAGAACCTGTTTCTAACAATAGTCATGAAATTGATGGGAACTATATTTGATAAAACACTGAACAAATTCTTAAATATAGTCATTTAGCAATAACACTTAAATCTAAAAATGGGAAAATACACTCTAAAAAGTGCCTTGCAATTTCAAACAAACACTAATAAAACGAAAAGAACTCAGGTCATATCTTTCTACAATAAGGGCAAAAACACAATGAGGCTTGAATTAACTACAAATCAGAGGGAGCAGAATCTATTATATATTGTAGTCCCTAATCAACCCATCCTGTATATATTTTTCTTTGCTCGGCTCCTCCCATTCAACCTACTGCTGATTGCTTTGTTGTTCACATATCTAGTCCCCCATTCTTCACCCTACTACCTCCTAAACTTTGTTATACCTTTTTATTTCATCTCCATTTCATTATCTGCTTGCTCAGTAGTCCTAGCAAAGGAACCAATTTCTTCTTTATATTCACTCCAGGGTTTTTTTCCAAAACCTGACTGATTGTTCTTTAAATCTTACCTGCACTTTTCCACAATCTACTGCATCTCTCTGTCTCTTTTTGTATGAGACAGACAAAGAGTAGCTGAGAATGTAGGGTTGGGGGATGTGCCATCCCAAATGGGATCTGTCTTAGGTATGATGATCAGATTTCCAATGATGAGTTTAACCTGTGGGGAGGCATGATGTTTGTAGAGTCAAAACCAAGCAAGGCTGCTGCTGCTGCAAAATATAATGCCAAGCTATGGATTTGTATTTTCTCTTAAAGACAATAGGAAGCCACTTAACAGTCTTGAATCTATGACATAGTCAGACCCATGCTTTTGGAAGATTTTTTTTGGCAACTGTTGGGTGAATGTGTTGGAATGAGGAGAGACTGGAACTGGGAAGACCAATTAAGGGCCTATTACAATAATTCAAATGAGAGTCTATGAAGTCCTGAACTGTGAGAATGGCAGTGTAAATAGAGAGGATACAGATGTGGGAGGTGTAGCAGAGACAGAATGAATAAGATGTGGCAATTGAATGTGGGTGTTGAGAGAGGGGAGATTAAAGGATAATTCCAAGTTTGCAAATACAGATGATGCATTTGCAGAAATTGAGAAATTACAGAGTAGCATGGGTTTGAAGAGAAAAAAAGAAGGATATTAATATTAGTTTAAAACATATTGAATTTAAAAAACCTATAGGACAGTTAGTGGCAGATATGGTACTGGAATATAGGAGAAAGATTGCAATTTGGAAAAGACTGCTTCAGGGGCCATTCATGACTCTCTAGATATTTCCCCCCTTTTTTGACAGCAATAATCTCCTACTGGAGATTCCTCTGCCCCTGCCCTCAGACTGGTAAGTTCTTAGCCAGACAACCATTTCTGAAGTTCCCATGCTATCCATGCTTAATTTTCTCTGACTCCAATGCTAATTCTCTGGAATTTTCTAGCCTATGCCCTATGTGAGCATCTTTTGCCATGGCTTTCAAGGTCCCTTTATGGGTTTTCTTCCCTCATTATTACATAAGCCATTTGAGGGTAGAGATGATCTTTTTTCTGATAATTATATTCCCAGTGAATAGCACAGTGCTGAGTACACAGTAAATGCTTAATGAATGTTCTATGTAGATTTGAAAATCACGCTAGACCTAGCAGTAGATGCTTGTAATTTTTGCTACTAGGGATGTTAAAACTCGTGCATCACTTAAGCTCAGGAATTCTGAGGCAAAGTGTGATAAGTGTCTATACTAAGTCCAACACCAATATGGTAAGCCCCTGAGAGAACAGGACTAAAAGTCTGCCTATGAAGGAGCAAAACAGACCAAGTCAAAACTTCAATTCTGATCATTTGAGATTAGCTATGTAAGAGGTCACAGTTATTCCAGACTGGATGAGATACAGAGACACAGACTCAAAATTACTTACCTACTTACCCACCTACCTAAAGAAAGAAAGAAACAAACAAATAAATAAATTGGAAATTATCTGCATAGAGTTGATAACTGAGCCCATAAGGAGAGACTTATAAGATCACAAAGAGAGAAAGAGAAAATAGAGTAGAGGCCCAGGACAGATCCTGGGATATACACAGACACTTAAGGGGAAGCAATATGAATGATCCAGCAAAGAATATTTGGAACCTATTGTTAGACAGACAATATGAGAACCAGAAACCAGCAATTATCATTAAGAGAAGTCAAATCTATAATTTATTAGTTGCTTTACATTTTAGCAGGTGGAGACAATAAGCTTCTGAATACAATCAGATGGGCAGTCTCCCATTACTAGCACAGTATGTTTCTGTAGTAGTAATATGATCTGTTTCCACAGCTCATTATTTTCTTATTCTAGTATATATTTCTTTTAGTATGTATTTCAATCCTACCATAATTTGGCTTTACATTGTCTCCTTACTGATGCTTATTCAGATCTTCTCCACATGTCTCCAAATGTCCTCCAGAAATGTTTCTTTCCCAGATTCATAGATGCCTTCATAAATTTTCTTGGTAGACAATGCTTCAACTACATTTTTTTCCCAATCTATTCCTTCTGAACATAGGTACACATCCCTTACTACTGTACATTAATCTTGATTTCAGTTCTATTAAACCTAAATAACATTTTTAAGTTGAAATTTCATTCATTATATAAAGTTCTATCTTACCTGGAGTCTTTTATTTAGCCTTCTGATTCTCTTTGGATATTGTTTCCTGTGAATTATGAAGTTTTTAACTGGTACTTATCCTTTCTTGTATTTGCTATTCTCCAGGGTATCAATCAACAGTAAGGTTGAATGGCAACAACTGGAAATGGATTCAGAAAAAAACCTGCGACCTCATCCACTCCCTTGATTCAATTATAATAACTGTAGATGATGTGCAGATATCTTTACACATCCCTAACGCTTCTCTTGACCTTTAGATTCACATTTCTAACTGTTTATTAGACATCTCAAACAGAATATCCTGTGGACATCTTAAACTCAACATTTCCAGAATTGAAGTTGTTACTTTTCCCTCCAAGCCCTGACATCTTCCTAAGCTTCCTATGAGTATCAGGAGGAAACCATCCTCCCACTTACCCAAACTCACAAGGGATCATTCTCAACTCCTCACTTTCTCACATCCCTTATACAGAATCAGTTGCTAAATCATGACGACTGCATTTTCCCAATACTACTCCTATATATCTTCTTTACTCTGACATTGCCGCCACTCTGCTGCAAGTTCTTATCACCTAATGCTTGGACTATTATGCTATGGACAATAGCCTGCTGATTGGACTCACTGCCTCCAGTTTCTTACTATTAGATAAGTGCTTCCACTCAGTTGTCAACTTCATCTTCTGAAAAAATCACAGGTTTGATTATGTCATTATGTCATTCCTATATTCAGTAAATTCCAGTGACTGCCTATTAACACCAAGATCAAATAGAAAATCTTCTGTTTGGCATTTAAAGTCTGTTATAAAACTAACTTCTCAGCATCCTTATTACACTATATACATCATACTCCACTCCACAGATGCTATAATCCAGTGAGAAGGAGGTCCTTGATGTTTCCCCCACAAGCCATTTCATCTCCTAACTGCATACGTTTCCTCTGGCTGTCCCCATGCTTGAAATTCTCTTTCTTTTCTTTTATACCTCCTGGGTTTGTTGACTTTTTTGGAACACCTTCTCAAAGAAGCTTTTCTTGATTCTGTTTAATGCTAATGCATTTTTTCTCTTGATTATCTCTAATAATCCTGCATATATTTTGATTTTTCATATTTTTTCATATAATTCCCCCATAAGACTTTGAGTTCCTTGAGATCAGGGATTTCTTTTGTCTTTCTTTGCATTCCTAGTTGTCAGCACAGTGTCCAGCACACAGTGGGTGTTTAATAACTGCTTGTTGACTTGACCTGGATTGAAATTTCATGATTCTTCTTTATTAACTGTGTTATCTTGGCCAATACTCTAAACTTTGATAAGCCTCAGTTTCCTAATATGTAAAATGTCCATCACAGTATTTTAATAACAATAAATTATTAAGAAAATCCTTTGTAAAACTTAATGACTTCATAAACCCAAATTGTTATTATCTGACTTAGTCAATGTATATGAATAGTTTCATCTTCCTCCACTGTCAGTTGCAATTTATCTTGAGGAAATCTGAAAGTCTAAAAAGTTCAACAGAAATGGCAATGGTGAGACGTACCTCGTTTGCGGTAAATAACCCACGAGCTTCCATATTTTAAAATCTTAATCCAGAAATCTAAATCTCACCCTCTGATAGCTCGCTAACTAGCTCTCTACTTCATGTATAATTCTGCCTGTCCTTAAGCTCAGCCTGTAGAAACCATCTGCCTACACTTTAAGACCTTCAGTACATATTATGGATGTGCTTCACATGACGACACATGTACGACCTATGTCAAATTGCTGGCCTTCTCAATGACGAGGGGGGACAAAGGGAGAGAATTTGGAACTCAACGTTGTTTTTTTTAATTATGGTAAAATTGTTTTTACATGCAACTGGGGGGAAATAAAATACAAAATAAAGAAAAAAGTCATCATTATTGATTGGATTGGATAATACCTAGAAGTTACTCCTGATATTCTTCTGGTAGCATCACTTATCCTTACATGAAGCAGCAAACTATGCATGTAACAGTCCATCATGCTCCAGATATGTGCCCCAAGAAAACAGCATTCACCCTTATCATAAATATCATCATCTTGGTACCTTTGACAATGAGTGACCAACCATCATGATACATTTGACCTTCATGTCATTATTACTATAAATCCTCTCTCCTTGGCACAGGATCATAAAATCACAGAGTGATAGCACAAAGAGTCTGCTGACTTTTTTTTTTCAAGTTGAGAATACTGAAGCACAAAACGATCAAGTAACTTTCTTTGGATCACACAAATAGTAATTACTTGAGGCAACATTTGAACCCAGCTCTTCTTGATTTCAAAACATTATAGTACATTGTCTCTGGTGGTACCTATAAATGATCACCGTTGCTGCCAGCAGCATCATCACTATTCTGTGGAGTATGGGTGATACTTCTTCCTCAGACATCTCAGTTGTGTGCTCTCTGTTAAAAGCTTCAAACATTGTATAGTTACAGTAATTCAATTATTTTGTTTCCTTCCTTCCCTCTATCCAGCAATCTAATGACCCAGGTTTTAGATTCACTTTCACCTCTTCCGAATAATTTCACAATTCATTCTTTTTCCTCTTTAGTACTTCATTTATCCTACTAATAATAAAAAAGAACAAAAAGTCACACATAAATATTAATTATTGTGACTGTGATTTATAAAAGTATTTTAACCCTTTATCTCATGGTATAGTTTATAAAATTATTATAATATTGTATTTTTTTTAAATATAGAGAGTTTAAGTAACTGGCCTAAGCTTGAAGAACTAATAAGTCTCACTATCATAATTTGAATCCATGCATTCTGTATCTAAATTCAGTCTGCCAAAGAACAGAATGTCAAATAGGGGAGCAAAAACAAAAACCATAAAGAAGAAACTCAAAGCCCACTTGTCCAAACAATATAAGAAAAACTAAACCTTTCATGATATTTGTGACTACTTATCATTCAGGAGCATACCAGCTCCAATAAAGCCCACGCCATTTCTGCACAGCTCTCTCTCCCCCAGACTTCAAGGCTAAATTTGCCTCTATGATACTTTTACCCATGACTCTCAGCTTTGTCTTTGGGGTACTCATGTGAAAAAAACCTCCTATATGCCTTCAGTTGACTGAGGGTAAAACATATTAGAACAATGAAATGCCAATATGTTTACAGAAAGCACTGACTTTTTCTTATAGAATCATAATATTTAGAGCCCAAGGTGACTTAAAATCACATAGTACTTGTTACAGACTAGTCCACGTTGTCCAGCCTAAGTCAAGGATCTGGGGGTGAAGGGAGAAATGTACCCTATAAAGAAATAGATCAGGCTCTCCTTTCTCATATTTGAAATAACTCCTGTCCCATAATTTAAGTGAAAAAAAATATTTAAAATCACATTTTTGCCCCATATATTGGTGTTACCAAAGGTGGTGGATAAATTACATAGAAAAAAAGGAAGCTATTAAATGTACTTCAATGTATATCAAAAGTAAATCAAATCAGAGTAGGTATTTATTTCCTAGTCAGAAAAGAAATGCAAAAAGACAAAAGACTCAGAATGTATATTGACAGAAAAAATACTTCAATAAAAATCATGAAGTTAACATGTTACTATGATTATACTCTCCTAGGAGCCAGTTATTTAAACCTCTTCATAACATAAAGTAGTTTTCAGGACTCCTAAATTAGCATGGTTACATTTCACCTTGGTTCTGCACTATGAAACAAACTTCCAGTCATGTCTACAGGAAAAACAGACAAGGCTTAGTAGACTCATTAATGGGTATTTTTTGGTCTTTTCAAATGTGTTGGACTCAGAAGTGTGCTGCTAAACTTTACCAACTAGCCCTCTAAACAAAAAAATAATATATATACACAATACACTTCTAAATTTAATCTACATTAATAATTTCAAGAACATAGGAGGTCTTAGTCCCTTCATAATACTAATTCTTTCTTGTTTTTGTATCTTCTCTCTCTATTCCCCCCAGTCAATAACAGTTACTACTTGCTCAGGTACCTATGATCTGTAATTGGTTAATTTCTGACAATGCCCTGATTTGTTGATTTCTAAGAAATTTTCAATGGAATTTCTATGATACTTGTTATAGGAGAAAACATGGTACAGTGGGAAGATCATTGCTTATGAAGAATGAAGATCTAAATTGAAACCTCACCTTTATCTCTCAATTTTAGTGTAACCTTGGATAAGGTTAACTTGGGTAACCTAACTTGGGTCTCATTTTCTTCATCTGTAAATTGATAAAGAATTGGCCTAAATGCCCTCTGAGGTTATTCCAGCTCTCATTCGATCCTCATTTCAAGGCTCTTTCTTTATCTTTGCTCACCACCAATCAAATATAGGTTGTTTACTTACATGTTATCTCTTAATTTTTCCATTCTCATGATGTTTGGGGACTTTAATGAAATGGTTTCTGCACTACTGGAAACAATAACAAACATGTAGAAAATTCAAAATGGAGTATTTAGGAAAACAGGAAATGACTTCACTGTCCTATTGTTGATTTTTTTCCACATTCAATCAATATCTCTATGTTAATAATATACTGGACTGTATATATTTGTTAGATATAGTCTCATCCCTCAAGAAGATTTTTCATTGCAACAAGAGCTAAACAAAGGAGACATATGTGTAGAATGAATTTAAATCAGAGTAATACAAAATAGAACCAAACATATATTTTATAACATATATGTGTATATTTATGTGTGTGTTAAACTTGCCCAGAAAAGATATAAAAAAGGGTCAATCTCACAAACACACAGATATGGCACTGGCCAAATAAGGCCTGGAAAGGAAAACGTTTCCAAAGGAGCACATCTGCATAGAATTGAATAATGTGCCACGTAAATACCATACTTCTCTTTAAGCCAAGTAATTAGAATTGCATTTTCTGGCTCTTTAATTTACTACGTGCTTAAGAACTATATTTTATTACTTAAATCAAGTACTATCAGTTCCACTCTTGTAGGTTTCTCAGAGGGCAGCTATTCAGCCATATTGTATCCTCTTATTCCTGTTGAATTGAATAAATCAGAGGTATGAATTACAGAGCTATCCTGGGACTGCTTTTGCCTGTGCTGTCAGTTCTAGCTCTTAATGGTTCAGAGATTCAGGAAAAATAGGCTAGACTAAAATATTTCATATATCCCTCTAGGGTTAAATTTAAACTCCAGAAACTGAGAGATTCAAAGGGTCTATTTTACAAAAGAAAATGGAACACTGAAGATAAACTTTGCATGAACCCCCAAATCACAGAGCTCTGAATGAATGTAATTCAAATCAAAATGTCTTATGAAATCATAATGGTTTGGATAACTGTTTGACACACCATAATAATACATTGTATAATGAAAAAAACTATCATGCGCTATGGTGATCATTATATCATTATAGTTCTTTCAATACTTTTTTCCAGTTCTACCATAACATTCTTCTAATTCATGTGGCAACTACTTTGGGGGCCATCCACAGTCAAATATGTAAACAAGGGAATCGCTGGTGCTGTCAAATTTTCCTTACTTTTGAAAATATGTCTCTTGGTCAAGATAAGAAAAAAATTACCCATATATAATAATGACTTTTTCTCACATGTTTTTAACACATGCCTATTGAAAAATGCTTTCATATCTAGCATCTCATTTCTACCTTCACAACTTTCAAGTTAGAGATGACATTATACAAATAATGATGAAATCAAGGTTTCCCAGGTCATCCATTTTCTAAGTATCAGAGGGTACTCAAACACAGTTTGGGGCCTTTGTTTGCTTGATGACAGGCTATGATAGCTTATCATGACAGGTTCTCTCCAAAGCCTCCTGCATATTTGGGGGTTTTAATGAATTTTTCAAAAGGCATCTGTTTTTAAGCAAGTAGACCTGTACATGTGGAGAATTAAAACTGTTTTCAGAAATTAAAAACAGACTCTAGAAAATATAACTATCTTCTTCACATTTGGGGGAAAAGTAAATTAATGAAGTCAACTGTTATCCACATGAATATATACTATAAAGTCTGTCTTGTCAGCTAAGTAGTTCTGATATAGAGCTAGTAGTCCTTTCCATGTATTCATATTCAGTTCAGTTCAAGAGACATGAAGGGCTCCATTATGTGCAAAGCAGAGTGTTAGATGCTGGGGATAGATACAAAGACAAAAACCTAAACAAGTTAACAATCTGTAGTTCACTAAGCAATGGATGATGAGCCAGAAGAACTTGGTTCTAGACCAAACTTTGCACGTTACTAACTGAGCAAACTCAGGTATTGGAGATAAGCCTTCTGGGCTTCCTTTTTGTTATCTACAAAATGGGGAGAATTGCAATCACCCTGCTTAACTATCAGAGAGAACTTTAGAGAGTATCATCAATCAGTAAGTAGGCATTAAGCACCTTGTCTAATCATTGGACAATGTTCTAGAGATACATGGTCAAAAAATCAAACAGCATGTGCCCTCAAGGAGCTAACTGATACCAATATTTGAGGTTGGGGGAAATCAGGAAAGTCTTGATTATAATAGTCCAAAATCACTAGCATTTATATAGTACTTTAAGGTTTTCCAACTGCTTTACAAATATATCATTTGCCCTTCAGAACATCCCTGGGGAGTAAGTGCTATTATCTCATTTTACAAATGAAGACCTAAGGAAGACTGGCCTAGGATCCCAATCCTGGAGAGCATCTAAAACCAGATTTGAACTAAATTTCTTCCTTAGCAGCTTCATGAAGAAAGTGCTGTTTGAGGTATATCTTAAAGGAGGAATGGTACTCTTTGCAGTGGAAATTGGGAGAAACTGCATTTCAATTATGAGGGACAGCCCGTGTAAACACAACAGAAATGAGAATTGGAGCTCCCTAAAGGAAAAATGGAAAAGGAAAATTTGGCCAGTTCACAGAATATGAGAAGGGGAATAACGTCCAGTGAGGGTAAAGAAGGATGTTGGCGTAAGGTCGTATAGTTTTAATGTGGAAAAGTTTATTTTTTGTCCCAGCAGCAATAGGAAGCAATTTGAATGGCTGAGTTTGGATGTAGCCATTCAGATAAGAACTTTCACTGTGATCTAGAAGTCATTGTCCTATATTACTCTGTAATATATCTTATAATGATTTTTCCAGCAGATTTTCCCACCTTAATTATAGCTCACTTAGGTTAATTTCAAAATAAGTTGGAATATTCTAAGTATGCCCAGTATGGTAGTCAGGCAGCTAAGGTCTGGAAGCATATTCACATTATTAGTAAGACAATGTTTAAATAGCATATCACATTTCATCAAGTGGTTTCCCCCAACATATAGGGCACATATTATTGTCCCCCTTTTATGGCTGAGGAAACTGAGTCTCTGACAGGTTTAATAACTTATTCTTACATATCTAGTGATCATCAAGGCCAGGACTCAAATTCAGGCTTCCAGAGTTTCTTTGAATCCCCTCCTCTTTTTACTATACCAAGCTACCTCCTCTGGCCTGTGAGGGAAGAACTGGATTTAGTTTAAACACAGATTACAGATACCTGAATGTGAGTAAGAAATACCATATCTCTCCAGTCATTACCCCTCTTGTCTTCATGAAATAACCATTACTTTGTATATATTTACATTTACTCACTTTGTGCATATGTTGTATACTTTCAGGTTTTTTTTAAAATAATACAGTGAATTATTTAGTTTTGTCATTTCCCCAGTGCCTAGGACATGACAGTCACTATATATGTTTGCTTGTTTGTTTTCTTTTTGAGACTGGATTTCTCTATCTCAGTTAATCCAGAAATTCAGCAGCCACTCATTAATTAATCCTACCAATGACAGACGGGGGGTCTTTGATCTGCTCTTTTTGTGAGCAGAGTTGACATTGTCTCTCCTTAGGGAGGCTAGTGGTGTCCACAGTCAGGGTTCATCATTTTGGTGTAGGACTTAGAACAGACACCCAATCAACTCTGGAGCTCCTGGTAGCAATCTGGCAGCCCCTAGTGTCTTCACTCCTAGCCATCAAGGCACTTTAATAATTATTACTTTAATTGAATTGAACAGAGCTAAAACTACATCATTAGCAGATGATAAGAGTAGTCTATTTTCAATATGAAACTTGCATAGAATGTTTACTTTGAAACATGCTATTCTATAGCCCTTGATTTGGAAAGAAAATGAACAAGTAAACCCAAGTCTCTGCACCAGCCAGAATCCTCTCTTGGCCCTACTTAAGAAAAGACTCAAACCCAGATAGAGAACAAATCTCCGTGTCAAGATTTGTTCAATTCCTGGTTTGAAGCCACTCTGCTTTGAATCTCCTTCTGGCTACACCCATGGAGCTTGCAATCTTTTAATTTGTTGCATGACTTATAGTTCCCTGTAGCACCTTTTATCCCTTGGCAGAACTCTACAACAATGATAAATGGAGCCCCATTTAGCCTAAATCTTTCAAATTCTGAGGGCGTGAGTTCTTGGCATCACACAGCTGTACTGAGCTTGGCAAATAGCTATGGATGTGGTTGAAGATGCTGTTAGAGCTGATGGGACTAGTGAAGCAACTAGAAAAGGAAGTGTGTGTGTGTGTGTGTGTGTGTGTGTGTGTGTGTGTGTGTGTGTCTGTTTTTTGCAGTTTGGAGTATGACTCTCTGACTTCCCAATAAATAAATTCTAAGCCTGTGTTCAAATCCAGCCTCAGACACTTGACACACTTACTAGTCATGTGACTTTGGGCAAGTCACAACCCCAGCTGCCCTTCAAAAAGGAAAAATAAATGAAAAATAAAAAATAAAAAAAATAAATGCTAAGGACAAACAGGGAAAATATATTCATTTTCAAATCAAGGCACTGGTGGTGGAAGGTTTTATCAGAAATGTACAGATTCAAATTAAAATGACATTTCTTTCATTTTAGCATCATGATTTTTTTTACCACAACTTGATTGATGCTGTCACAGCATATTTTATATGTTTTTCATTTTTTTTAAATCACTACTTAATAAATGTTCCCCTACATTCATTATTCAAGTCACTATAGAGTAAACTTTGTCTTAAAACATTGGCCTTAAGTGCTTTATTCATTCAAAATAGTATGGATCAGGTTACCAACAACACAAATCTCAACGAATGGTGTGAATTAAAAAGCTGATAATTCAGTAAAGCCCACAAGGAAAGGGGTGTTATTGTTCACTTTTTTATAATTACCAGGCTAAATTCTATTGGGATCATTGAAAATCTCAGATCAGTATCTTTTGATATCCACAAATTGTTCTAAATTAGGCAGGAAATACAACTGAGCCACATATTCTGCAAGAGAATAGAATCTGTTGTTAGCATGACTTCCTTCCCTTTCTTCACATGATCCCCAACAACCTCAAAACAAGAAGAAGATATATGAAATTTGTATAATTTGGAATGATCAATATTGACCTCAGAAAATGCATAACAAAATGGACATGTATGTCTTTGTTCTCCTTGGAGGGTGCTGGGGGCAGGGGGAAGGAGTATGGTGCGGATGTGAATGAATATATGATACACACTCTAAGTCACAGTTGCTTCAGCAGTTGGATTGCTTCAACATCATTGCTATGACTGTTGTTGTTGTTGTTATTGTTCACTAGAACGGAAGACTTGCCAGAGGTAGGAGATGGGAGCAGAGGACATATCTAGAAATGATCGCAATGCAAAAGCAAAAGGAGTGACAAAAAGAAATAATAAAAGATAAGAGATGAAGAATATCAGTCACATATTTGGTGGATACCTGTTATATACTGAGCAATGTGCTAAATGCTATATGACAACCTTACCACCAAAGACCTACTGACCCTCCTAAGGGACTTTTCATTATATAGCCTATTAGGTACTAACCCAAGGCTGTAACCGTACCCTGGTCTCCGTCACATCTGAAATAGTAGGTTCAGCTCTGAGTGCCAAAGTAAGGACTCTGATAAATTGGGTGTGTTCTGAGGACAGTCATCTACACTACAAATGACAGGGATTATGGTGCATAGTTCAATACTTCTGCATGGGAACTAAGAAGGGGGGATGGGGCACACAGATGCTAGCCTTCCTGAACTGAAGGAGTCAATGTCATAGAAGATAAGCCAAGAGAATGGTAGCTATGGAACACTTACGTATCAGTTTTCCTTTGCTTTTCAATTCTGCCCATTTCAATTGAACCAGTTACAATCCCAGCAACATGAGAAAGAACACTAGATTTAAAAGTTGGAAGACCTTGGTTCAAATCTTGCCTCCAACTTTGGACAAAATAACTTCCCATCTCTGCTCCTCCATTCCTTTGTCTATAAAGAAAGGATTTTGAGAATATTGTCCAGGTCCCTTTCAGTTGTAAATTCTGGGGGCTCAGGTCCAGGGTATATGTTCCCAGGTAGGAGCTGGTACCTGGAAAGGAAAACAGGTGAGGGAAATGCTAAAAAGTGGTATCAATTAGGCAACATAAGTTTTGGTGCCCACCTACCATTAGTGAATAACTGATTATACAAGAAGGCCATATGTAATGTGGAAACTGCATGCATTCAGAGTTTCATTCTTCTATGTACCTTTTAACATAAACTAGATTCTAAATTTAGCTGTCCCCCATTTGATATTTTATTATTGGCCTCATATAATTAAAAATGCATACTTATCTAATAAAAATAGATTGATTCAGCCATCCTGAAAGGAACCAATACACTGTATCATATCTTTTCAGCTAATGAAGCTCCAAATGTTTCTCAGCATCATCACAAGCCATTTTGGTGGTTCAATTACAGTCCAGGGATATTTTAAGAAGAAAGATTAAATTTGGGACTTGGGGATTTGAAGAATTTGGGATCTCTAGATCTCAATATCATATTTAATAGGAAAGTTAAAGATATTTCTAGCAATATATGATCAGACTCTTCATCATCTTCAAGGTTCAACTCAGGTACCACTTCTTATGTAAAGTATTCCCTTATATGTCCAAATTTCCCTGATATGTCCTATTTTCACCTCAAAGTAACCACACACACACACACACACACACACACACACACACACAGACACACACACACACACGTTGTACAGGATGTTTATCATGAAAAAGATTAAGCATAGACAACAGATGCCTTAAAATATTGGAAGAACTATTTTGAATTGGTGGAGTGGGACTGCTATTTAGGTTTGGAGAACAGACCCAAGAACAATTCATGACTGTAACAAAGATGCTTGATGCTGGATGGGGCAGAGAAGTAATGGAACTTTCTTGTGGCTCAGTTAACTTCCTTTGACCCATCAATATTACTACTATATCTAGTCCCCAAAAGGATGTCAGAAAGAGGAAAAGAACTCATATCAACAAAAACAAAAAAAGATTTTAAATGGCTCATTGTGATGACAAAGAACTGCATTCTAAGGTAAACATCCTTGAACTGAGGAATGGTTGAACAAATTGTGATATCCAAATCAATAAGATACTATTGTTCCATAAGAGATTATGAAGGCAACAGTTTTGGAGAAAACTTGTAATAATTATATGAACTGAAACAGAATGAAAAAGACCAGAAGAACAATTTATACAATAAAATATGAATAAAAGTAACTTTGGAAGACTTAAGGACTCTGGTCAACATAATGGCCAACCAGGTGGTTGTAATGATGATTACAGAAGATCAGTGATGAAACTCTGGTCTCCGGAACTGGTTACCCATATCCTGAAAAAGTAATTATATATCTGGGGTGCATATTGAGACATATTTTTTGGATATAATGAGCACAGAAATTATTTTTCTTTGACTCTGCATATTTATTATAAAATTTTGTTTTTGTTTTTTAATTTTTTTAGTGCTGGGAAGAAGTGAAAATTGATTTTTGTTGATACAAATAGATAAAACGAAAATCAAAAACAAATCTCACCTATCACAAAGTAAAAGCAGGCTGACAGGAAGGGTCTTCCCTCCCAGAAGGACTCCAAACAGAGGTCAGGAGATAGTTTTTGAACATTCTGTAAGGGAAATTCCTGTTAAGATTGGGCTAGATATTCTCTCAGGTTCCTTCCAAATGTCAGATTCTAGGTTTCTATTTGTAACATGGTAGTTCTCTGACATTACATCTAGCTAGCTGGCCCAGGCCGGGGAGCCTTCTGAAGAACTTTGAAAACTACCAACCTCAGAGACATATCTCATTTTTGTAAGTGGTAGCCTAGAATCCTCTATCAACAAATTCACCATGTTAGGGAGTGTGATGATCTGCTACTCTTTGCTTCACAAGACTGTTATGCAAAAAAAAAAAAAATCACTTTGAGAAATTCATATATGCGTGAGTCTCTGTTACTTATGTTTACTGGTTCATTACCAAGTCATGACTGCCTGGACTTAGTAAATTCAAAAATGTTATGAGCATGTCAAAATATCAGTGTAATAAACCTTGTGAAGTAAAATGGGGTATTGGTTGATTAACATTTGAGCCAAAATTAGACTATGTTAGAGTGAATTTATGAGATTTGTTCTCCTGTCTTTTTGTGGAGTTCTCATAGAAACCCTCCCCTTGTTTTCTTTTCTTTCTTTAAATGGGGCAGCAGGAAGTGTTGGAAAAAAGTTTATTTTCTATTTTCCTGAAGGCAATGCTTATGTTACCTCAGGCTGTTTAGGCAAGTTGAAGTGAAAAGATGAAGAATTATCCAGGGAAATTAAATAACCCGAGGAGCCAATCCAAATCACAATGATTGTAACCTACTTTTTTCCTTAGAAGACAATGTTACAATTTGAATTATCCAGAGCGTTCATTCATTTGTTCATTCATTCATTCATTCATTTGACAAGCATTTAGTAAACAGCTACTATCAGAGAGGGCAGAAGCAGAGCCAAGGAGACAGTATTGAGTCAGAAACCTAGATAAATTCTTCAAATATCCTGTTCCAAAGAACTTTAAAATAGCATTAGAATGAATTTCAGAGTGACAGAGCCCTCAAAAAGTGAGTGCTACATTTTTCCATCCTAGGACAACATAGGAGATAAGCAGGAGAGGTCTATGACACTGGGTGGGGGCTGACCTGGTATGTATATGGTACAGCACTAGTGGTTTAGCGGCAACGGCAACAGTTTTTTAGGAGCTATCAGTTTAGAGATTGTCAGGGGGTAAGACAATTGGTCAGAATGAGATTCCAGGGGACCTTTGGCTGGCACTGTGCTAACTGGTAACTCTATTGCCCATAAGCCCTTCTGGGTTGTGTTTCCAGGGCAGAGAGGAGCAATAACACTTCTGGCTGCAGGAGAGCAGAGGACCTGGTTACATTCCAGGGCCAATAGGAGTGTGAGCACTTGAAGCTGTTAGAGAATCAGAGACCATTCCTGACCAAAGACCAGAGGGCAGTCCAGGAGAGCAGTGACCATACCTCTCCCCAGAATACATCACTTTGGAAACACAGAAAACTTAGAGACCCCCAGAATTAGCTCTAAAAGCAGCAGCATGAAAAAACCTGAGCTGGGGACAGTCCCCTTAGGAAGGGATAAGAGAAAGAGAGGGCAGATTAAGGGAGGCAGTGGGCAGAGACAAAACACACTTTTGAGGAGAGACAGGATGAAAAGAAAGAAGGATAAACAGAAAAAAATAAGGTAAAATGAAATATATAGTTAATAATCATAATTATGAATGTGAATGGGATGAGCTCACCAATACAATGGAAGCAGATAGCAGAATGGATTAGAAACCAGAATATAACAATACACAGTTTGAAAACACATACTTGAAACAGAAAAAAATGCACACAGAGTTAAAACAAAGGGCTAGAGCAAAATCTATTATGCTTGATTGAAGTTTAAAAAAAGAAGGGGTAACAATTTGTTCTCAGACAAAGTGAAAGCAAAACTAGACCTACTTAAAAATATAAAGAAATTATATCTTGATAAAAGGTACTATGGATAATGAGATAGGAAAGAAATTTTTACATCATTTCTCTTTGATAAAGGTCTCTTTTCTCAAATATAAAAGGAACTAAATTAAAGAGTTATTCCCCAATTTATAAACTATCAAGGAATATGAACAGGCAGTTTCCAGAAGATATCAAAACTACCAGCAGTCATATGAAAAAAAAGAAAAACTCTTTCTAAATTATTATTGATTAGAGAAATGAAAATTAAAACTACTTTGAGGTACCACCTCATAATAAATGCTCAAAAAGGTGAGGAAAAATAGGTAGACTAATGGATTATTGGTAGAGTTGTGAACTGGATTTGGAACTATGCCTGAAGGACTATAAAACTATGTGTACCATTGATTCAGAAAAATAGTTAGGTCTTTATCCCAAAGAGGCTAAAGAAAAAGGGAAAAAGATCTATATACACAAATTTTGATAGCAACTCTTTTTGTGATAGCAAAGGATTAGAAAGTGAGTAGATGCCCATCAATTGAGGAATGGCTTAATAAATTGCAGCAAATGATTGTAACAAAGTACTACTGTGTCATAAGAAATGACAAGGTGGTTGGTTTCAGAGAAAAAAAAACAGGAAAATCTGCATTAACTGATTAAAAAAGGAAGTGAGTAGATCCAGGACATCAATGTTTATGGTGACAACAACATTGTAATGATAATCAACTCTAAAACTTAGCTACACTGATAAATAGAATGATACAAGAAAATGCTAAAGGACTCCTGATGAAAAATGCTATCTACCTCCAAAGAAATAACTGATGAAATCCTTGTGTAAGATGAAGTATATTTCTCTCACTTTATTTTCTTGATTTTTTTGCAAGATATGACTAATACAGGACTATGTTTTTCATGATTTCACATGTATAATTGGTATCTTATTGCTTGGTTTTTCAGTGAGTGTTGGAAGGGTGTGAGGGAGGGAGACAGTTTGGAACTCAAATTTTTTTTAAATGTTAAAAATAAATAATAATTGTGTTTTTAACACAAAAAGTAAACTGGTACTTTGTCAGGCCTGATATTGGCACCAGGGAAACAAAAACACAACCAAAATAATAGAGAAAATTATATGAATTTAATATATAGTTATATAGGGAGAGGGAAAAAAACGTCCTAAGAACTGGGATATAAGGAAATAAGGGGAAAAAATGTTTCCTATTGGAGGAAACCTTGGGTTGAGGATTGAAGGAAACTAGGGATCCCAAATAGCAGGGACAGTGTATATCCTAGGCAATGGATAAAGCCTAGGCAAAGGCACAGAGAATGGAGATTGAATGTGCTATTTGAGGAATATCAAGGTTAGTGTGGCTGGACCCTGGAATAAGTGAATATATAAATAAACTGGCAAGTTAAGTTGGACCCTGGTTGAGTAGGGTTTTAAATGCCAAAGGGTGATATATTTTATCCAAGTCAAAAAAGATTCACAGAGAGTCTTTGATAAAAACAAAAATTAAATAGAAACAAACTATGGTAAAATCCAGAAAACCTGAAAAATATAGGAAAACACCCCAATGAGGACAGATATGACATTTTCTTGTATTTAGAAATATTTTCCTCAAGAGGAAGCCATTTGCAGTGACAGAAGGAGGGATTTCCAGTGAATTTGTTGCCTTAAAGGACTTGGCTTTCAGTAACGAAGCCCAATATCACCAGGAGAGAGAAATCAAATCACTGAGATTCATACTGAGACTCCTAGGCCTTGAAGCTTGAAGGGCCTTGGAGAGGTCATGCAATCCATCTCCCAAACTTGAGGCAGCAGCAAGCCTTAAAGCATCTAGACAGATACGACGTTATCCTCTCATTTAAGGTCTGCAGGAAAGATTCCACAAGAAACCCCTTAAGCACTTCTGGTGACTTTAACAACTCTCACAATCAGAAAACTTTTCCCCCCAATATTACCTAAATTCCCCATGCTACCATTTAAGCAGTGTGAAGTTTATTATAGAAATTAAATAACTAGCAGAGGAGGAAATTAACTTACACTCCCATATGCATTCACAGTGTTGAATTTTCCAGGACTGTTCGCATATCCCCATGGAGAAGAAATGGTACACTAGTGTTACACCTCCCCCACCCCCATGATTTTCAACAATATATTCCATTTAAAAATTTACTTAGTAAGAGTCCATTGTGCACAGGATACTGTGTTCACTGCTGGGGAAGCAGTATTTAGGTAGAAAAAGGGCACTGTCCTCAAGTCCAATATCACAGGGAAATGAAAGATAGACAAAGTAAACTATGATTTTAAAAAACTGTGATGCTTGAGAGCTGTTTGAGGTAGGCATAGGAGATATTGACAAGGTCTCCATTTAAATTCAAACTCATACAATCTTTTAGTTGGAGAGTATCTCCAAGGCCCTCTAGTTCAGTTCTTATCTAAGAAGCCCTATTATCATAGCCAGCAAAAACTTACTCAGCTGTTGCTTGAAAATCCTCAGTGACTGTGATGGAAACATGCCGCTTCTTAACAGTTCATTCCCATGATCTGGCCACACCTCTCCACCATTACCTCCTTTTGTCCTACCACTGCACTCTTCAATACAAAATTACTTTGGTTTGGAACACTAGCCCTAACACTATTATCTTGAATGATGTTGTCTTCTTCACCCTGGCCATCTTCTACTTTGCTGCTATGCTTGAATAATCCACTGCTCTTTCTACCTTTTTTGCCTGGGAAGTCTAAACAAGTCCTTGCTCCTATTGCTTCTGAAAGGGGTATTCCAATAAACTAGCCTATAGTTTAAATCAACATCCCTATAAATCTCTCAACAAAAACCATCATACTTGACCATCATTCATTGGTAGGTGTCTGTTTGCCTTTTAGAATGTAAGTTCCTTGAAAGCAGGGATTCTCACTTTTACATTTGTAAAGATCATTGCATAGTTTCTAGCACATAAGAGACAATTAATAAAATATTGCATTTTTCATTCATTTCATTTTCATAGTTATAATTGTTAGGAAATTTCATCCCCCCCCCCCTTCCCTCAAGTCTAAATTTACTTTTCTACAGTTCCCACATATTATTTCTTGTGGTTTTTTTTCCCCCTCTTCGGCCAAGCAGTATAAGACATTTCTCTTTCATGGAATATCCCTTCAAATATCCACAGAACAAGTTTTGTTTTATCTTCATCTAAATTTCTACACCCTAACATAGTGTTATACAATTTGTTGAAAAAATAGTTTGAAATAATTTGAATATAGTTTTTTAAATAGCTTGAAAATAATTTGCTGAACCAAATGTATGGAAGAAGTGGCATTTGAGTTTGGCTTTAAAAGGATGAGTAGGAGTTTGGCATGTGGAGAAGGGGAGAAAGCACTCCAAGTATAGGTATCCCATTGTGACAGAAGCAAGGTACGAGGGCTACACATAGTGTGTACAGCCACTGCAGTTGTTCACTCTGATTGGAGTGGGGAAGAAAGTAGAAGGAAATAAAACTGGGGGTGTGGGATGGTTCTAGAGAATAAAGGGCAGGGAACATTTGGCTCACTAGGCAATAGGGAGCCCCTGAAGTTTTTAAACAGAGGAATAAAATGATAAAATCTCTGCATACAAGAGAATGGTAAGCATTGACATGAAGAGTTACTATAGGAAGGATGGATGAAATCAGGAAAGCTAAGGCAAGCCCTGAAGGGTTGAATATCCAAAGATGGGAAAAAAACAAACTTTTCTCTGCAGCCTTGTCCTAGACTATACTTGGACATCAGTCTTTCTTTGATTTCCCCAAAACACTGTTAATTCATGCTAAGATTGCAGCCTTCTAAAAACTTTTTTTTCTTATATTCTGGATGTATACTCATTTAATCAGGTCTGTTCTACATTCTATTTCTATACTTGTTTTTTGATCCTAAGTATTAGACTTTAATTTTATCCTTAGTGAATTTCATCTCCATTAGGTTGGGTCCAATATTCTATTTTATGAAAATCATTTCGGATCTTGACTGCCATCCAGTGAGTCAGCCAACTCTCCCAAGCCTGTACCAAATTATAAATGTGCTTGTTTTCTTCCACAATAGAATGTAAACTCCTTGAAGGAAAGGACTATTTTACTTTTATCTTTGACACCCAGAAAAGTGTCTGGCATAGAGTAGGCTCTTAAAAGGTACTTGTTGGCTGATTAAATCTCTAATGGTTATTTTATAAGTTACTCATAAAAGGGCCTTCTTCCTACAAACAGTTGTCAGATAATTTTAATAAATTAGAGGATCTATATAGTTTCTTGGTGCTCTGAAATTTTTCAATTCTGTTGAATGTATCTTTTTATAGGGATTCAAATAAGAGCTTTTATGAAGGATTTCAGTGGCACATCGATATCTCTATAAATATATCCTTTGGCATACAGATGTTCAGATAGAACAAATACTACCGTTATGAACTTATGATCCTATCACATTTGACATTTACAAAGTATCCTGATTCGTACATGAATGCCAATGTTGGAAATGGAGTGAATGTATATTCATTCATTACTCATAATCTCATACCATTGTGGGCAGAAGGATACACTATTAACATGATGATCCAAGGAGTGTTTCACACTAAAATGTATTGGAAAAACTTTAGTGAACAAAGAAAACACTGGTTGAAAAAACAACATGCTGTAGTTTATACATACTTCAACTCATCTACCAGGGCAAGATGAAGAGTGAACAAGACACAAACTTTCCTGGATTTTATAAAAAAGATGCAAATGCATGCACATTTCAAATTAACCATCAGGTTGGGAGTGACTTATGCAACACACTTGAATTCCTTCTTTTACTAGTTTTGTCACAGGTAAGCAGACTTATTTCATCATTGTTGTTTAAAATCACCCTGCCTAGGATCTCCCAACTTGCCTCTTTCTACTCACAAAAAGGAAAATAATATTTGGGAATTTATCTGGGCTAGCAATGTATTTACACAAGGACCTTTTTGTAGGTCACTCAAACATATCCAGAATAATGAAAAATATTTTAATTCAAAATAATTTGCATGTACAAATTACCAATCTACTATATCTACAAAAATTCTATTTGTATGCATATATCAAGGCCTGGTTGGAAATCTACATATTTTGCCCAAAGCTGATACCATTTTCGATACCTTTCCCTTACAATTTGTAATGATTTCTTTTCCCAGCTATACATGCACTGTTGAAATCATTATACACTTTTCTGAGTCAACAACAGTACATAGACCATTAAACACGAAAATCCATACCTTAGCCTAGACAACTCTGATATTTTCTCCCTTGTAAATAAGACCAGAGTTTTGGAGCAAGTCTGATAACCAAGTGGTACACATCATACCCCTTCTGAAAGGAATTTGAAAACTTGCTGTGTGAAATATGCTATGAATTATTTAAAGAATTCAGGCTCTTCTGGTGGCAAGCCAGGCCAAGATTTTACACATTCAATTTTTGCCCCACTCACATAGATTGATTCTTGATTTTTAGACCCACCTTCACATTCATATCCTTATGTGGTTTCCCTACCACAACCTCCTCTGCTCAGGTCCCAAGTCTGGGCACAACACAGAAGTTTAGTTTCATCTCTTCTCTCAGGGCAATCCCCATCCCAAATATGTACATAAATCTAGTCAAATTCAGTCCCAAATAGGAGATTATTTGTCCTGTTGCCCTCAGGAATTAAGTCCCAATGCAGGATTATTCTTGCTAATTGGCTACTCCAGACAAAGGGAAGGTATGAGTCTTTTAAGTGGGATGAATTTTGGGAGATTTTGAAGTGAGTTAAGAAGAGAGGGAAGATATCATTGAGCAAACGTTTAGCCAGTGTATACATTGGTTGCCCAGTTCATTATGTCATGAGTGTTTCTGATGAAAGGCTTACCAAATTTCAAGAAAAGTGGGTTTTAAGTTATAAAATTGAAATTAATTATTTTAAACATAGTTAGAAAATAAATTTAATCCATGGAAGCATAGATTTAGAGCTGAAAGAAAATTAACAGATGATCATTTTATAGCTTGGAAAATTCAGAGCCAAAAATAATCAACTTGTCCCAAATCATGTGGATTAATAAATAGGAAACCTGATAGTGTTTATATTCATTTTCAATGTGTTAGGATTAAAATAAAACATAATTTTTAAATAAAGAAAAATAATATCACAAATCTAAAATCAGCAGAGACCCTAGTGAGTCATCTAATCCAAGTGCCTCACTTAGCAATTAGGAAACTGACACCTAGGAAGATCTAGCAACTTGCCCAAAGTTACAAATGTAACAATCATCTTAGCTGGATTTGAACCTAGATCCTTGACTACAGAATCAACATTCTTTTTCTTTGACAAAGCTGTTTCCTAGCACTCTGGAATGAAGTTACCAAGAGAGCAATCTAAATGAAAGCAAAGGATAAATCCCAAAACTGTTTGGTTATCATCCCAGGGACCCTGGTTCACATAGATAGATAGATAGATAGATAGATAGATAGATAGATAGATAGATAGATATAGATATAGATATAGATATAGATAGATATAGATAGATATAGATAGACAGATAGATAGATATAGATAGATATAGATAGATATATAGATATAGAGATAGAGATATAGATATAGATATATAGATATATAGATATATCATATCTTATCATATATATGATATATATGAACCAGGGTTCATATATATATATATATACACATACATACATACACATACATGTATGTATGTACACATGCACATGTGGGTGTAGATGCATGTGCATACACGCACATGCTTATACATATGCTGCACGTACACACATATAAATTGTGTACATATAGGTACATAAATATTTGCATATGTGTATACATGTATACATATATACATATATTTATGTGTATATACTTATGTATATATGTATACAAATATATGAAGTGGACAAGTTCTATCAGCAGAGAAATGTACCTAGATCACTCACAGATGCTGGACAGTAAATCAAATTCCTTGAGATGCACTGAAATGAGAAAAATGTTGGCTCCTCCAACCTTTTGAAACCACCTAACTTTCCTCAGATGATCCAAATATATAGAACTAGCCAATGTTAGCCTTCTGGTGTTCCAAATAAAGATTGCAGAACCAATTTCTCTCAGTTAAAAATGCTGGATTGGAAAACTATACCTATAAATGTCTTTCCTATACTACAAATATACATCCACTTAATTACCTTTCAGGATTCTGAATTTTTTCATTATGCACATAATAAACTTTGTTGTTTGCTCATTTCCTTAGTTCTCTAATTTAAGCCCCGAATTACCGGGTAATCCCTATGCATACTGGGTTTAAACAGGAAATACATTAAACAGGCATAAATATTTTATACAAATAAAATGCGAATGCACACTTATACTCAGCTTATTGTTATCTCACATAAGCTAACCAGGCTGATGAAGATGCCCAGGAAACAAAATGGGAAACTGACTTGATCCACTGCTAATTTCCTGATGGCCTGAAATCTGAAGGCACTAAAACATTATATCTGATTTAGGTTAAATTATTGGATTAATCTCAACCCTCAAGGGTTCTGGTCTAGTTTTATGCATAAGAGCATATTGAAGGATGACTTTGGGTTGTCTACCACTGCATACAGACTCAGTAGGTGAGGCAGCCTATGGAAGAAGCTAGTTAATGCTGAAAACAATATCCACTGACTTTAATATGACATGTTTAAGGGAAGACTATGTGGTTGAATTAAAGATATACAAGAAAAAAATAAAGGACAAGGCAAAGGAATACTTAGGTAGCACCCCTATCCCTAAACAAGAGTCGTGGTTCATACCTCTAAAAACAGGGCAGTGAAGAGCAAGAAAGGGGTACAAACAGGAATATTATCAGAGAGGTTCAGGCATGATGGCATGTACCATATTACATGTGAAAGAGCACTTGGTTTGCAATTCAGTGACTTAGGTTTAAAGCCTGGCTCTGCCAGTTACTACCTCTTGACCTCAGGCAAGGCAATGCACATTTTCTGCCATTGTTTTCTTGTTGTAAAATACTGTGTCTGCGGGATGAAACCAGATGATTTTCAAAGTTCCTTCAATTTCAAGCTCTGAAATCCAATGGTCTTCAGACCATAGGCAGGTGACTGTTGTGAGACTACTCCCAGGAACTGATGTATCATTACAATAAGCTCAAAGTTAGAGAGATACTGATTTTCACATGTATTCAGTTCAGCAGGTCAATGGGTAAGATCCTTAGGTGTTACCTCATTGAGTGAAAGTAAAGATGGCAAAAAAGCGTTCCTCCTACCTTTTCCTCAGAAAGGGAAGGGTCTCTTAGCCAGATCTCTCTGATTTGATTTAATTTGATTCCTTTCAACAAGGAGCTATTGAGTCTCTTAAAGGGCAGAAGACTTTAAGGAAATTTTCCTCAAGGAAACTTTCCCCACATCCAACTGGAACAAAACAAGTACAGATACGAATAAATATAAGGCAATTTTGTTAGGGATGGGACCTATCTCTGATATCCCATATCCCAAACAGGGAGGCATCAAACAGCAAAGTTGCATGGGAGATGCATGGGTCTGGGCAGAGTTCAGATGTGAGAGGGCATGATAGTCAATAAAAGGGCATGTTGCTATGGGGAAAGATAGTCTTTTCAGGAAACTCCCCCCTTCAAAGTAGTGTTTTTTCCAGGGTAAACAACTGGATTTTGATAAGCACAGTTCTCCACAATCAAAGCAAAACCTACGTCAAATAAATCCTTTCACCTCTAGCTCTTAATAGCTATATCACTATTAGAGCACTTAAATTATTATTATTGGCATACATGGCTTTTCTCTTCTACTAGAATATTAATTTCCTGGAACCATGATATCTAAACTTTGATCAAGCACTCCTATCCATAACAAAATTGAGCCTGTACCCCCACATGTAAATTATATGTTGTACTAATATTCCATGTAAATTATAAAATACATAATACAAAGAAATAAATATTTTAAAATATTTAATTTATTAATGATATAAATTATTTTGCTGTCACTAAAGTATTAACAATAATAATTGCTTTTTAAATAACTTGATTTAATGTGCTTCACTATTTTTTTAAAACATTAGTTTGATTCTTTAGAAAACAGAAAGGCACCTCAACATTCTACAAGCAAACGAATGAGTGAATCTGTTACTATCAGGCTTCTTGCTTTCAGGATATCTGGTATAATATGCATGCTACATGACCATCAGATATACAGCCTGAATATGTGCATCAGTTTAAATTAACATATTAAATATTTGTAAAGATTTTTAGTTTACAAATTATATCAATGAGAAATTGTGTATTTTTTGCTTGTTGTTTTACAAATGCACACAAGTATCAAATGATATATTCTTGGGTATTCATAGAGAGCACCTGATTTGCTGTAAACAAACCCTAGAAGCTAGATGGAACCCGCATCTTACCTTTCCCAGGTGGGGAGCAGAGGGCTCTTAGGAAAGCATTCTAGCTACTTAAGAAAGTCAGATTATTAGAATTACAAGACAGAAAAAATGATACATTAGAATTAGCCTTATTAATTTATAATGTTATTTGTCTGAAATATTGAGACAGAAAGCAAAGGAGGATATGAATTTGGGGAATACTCTTCCTGGAGCACTACCTTGATCTCTGTCTACCTTTTTTACCCACCCATAAGTAACAAGACAAATATAATTGTTCAGATATTTTTTTTTTCCCTTTTGGAAATCATGCTGTCCCACCAGTTCTCAAAATATTCTACAATCTTGTTAATTGTTCATATTCCAAACTTTTTCAATTACAAAAAGTTTTGCAGCAACATCTTTCTCTTGGGCTACCTTCTTTTCTTTTTTGAATTTGGGGTCCTGAGACATCTGAGCTGTTGGAGTGTTATCTTCCTCTTTTATAGGAGTATCTAAGTTTAGCAACAAGCAGCTCTAGTTTTCCATCCAAATGTCCACAGTTGGCAGCAATAGGGATGGGGAGGTGGGATCTTCTGACAAGTCTCCAAAGAACATGGCCTGATTCCATCTCTACTGCTGGCAATATCCAGGCTCACATCAGACACTAGTCCTAACGACCATCTCACATGTATACCCAGCTCTTTGGAGAAAATGTGGTATAGGGAAGAAGTGTATTCTGAGATAAAAAGAGTCAGTTGACTTGCTTTCAAATCCCTTCTCAGAAAATTCTAATTACATGTCCTTAGGCAAGTCGCTTCACCTTTCTAGGTCATTCTTTCCTCATTTGTAAAAGAAAGAAGTTGGATAAGGTGGATCCTAAGATCCCTTCCATCTCTGCATTTTGGATTCTATAATCTTTCACTTTCATTGCATTTATCTGCAGGAACAGTAGAACAGCTATAAACTGGATTAGCTTTGCAGTCATATTTACCCAGAATTATAAAGGCAATTCTGGACGGGCTAGGGCCAATGACTCATACACAGTCCAAGGAGGGCCATGAATCGTTTTAGAAGATGAAGCTTCAGTAACACACTGTTTTTCTTCCACAAAATGAAACTGTCAGAAGTCACCTGCAGAGCTAAAGAGGATGCTCATATCTCTTTCCCTCTGGGGATTTTTACCTTCTCTTTCTGCCTCTGTTTCAATATCCAGATATTTTGGGCAGCTAGAGACAATCTTTATTTTGTAATAATTGCCTTCTTGCAAATTTTGATCTAGCTACATTAGGTATCATACCATTTTTTACATATGGTATTCCATATCTCATTTTTTGACTATTACGTTGGCAATCTCCCACGTCTGGAATGCACTCTCTCTTCAGGTTTACCTTTTAAAATCCTTGTTTTGTTTTTCTTCAAGGCTTAGCTCACATTCTCCCTTTTACACAAGTCCTTTCCTGACCCCACAGATGCTAATACCTTTCAACCCAAATTACCTTGTGTTTTTTGCAGCTAAGAATATAACCAGGTCTCTGGGAAGAATATAAGATCCTTAAGTGCAGGGACTGTTTTGCTTTTTGCCTTTCTATCCTCGGCAGTGAGCTCAATGCATGGGATATGATAAATGATTAGCAAATAATAACTAGCTTTGATATGCAGCTTTACATTTTGCAAAATGTGTTATATATTTGATCTCACTTCTCCTAAAAACAAAACAAAATTATGACTTAGATACTGTTATGCCCATTTTAAAGATGAAGAAACTGGGGGTACCTGAGAGTGAAGTGCTTTAACCAGGGTCATGTGATTGAAGCAGGTTTGAACTGATGCTTGCTAGTAATTATCACCACCCATCAGCCCATTGCATGTGTGTACCTGACCTGGATGCTCATCGTAGCTACCTGGTCTAGCCCATGTGTAGGGCATGCAGAAAAATATCCAACCAACTCTCAGAAAGCAGCATACTAGTTGGCATAGTGGATGGAATGCCCACTTGAAGTCAGAAAGACTAATCTTCCTGAGTTCAAATCTGGCCATAGTTACTTACTAGCTGTGTGACCCTGACCAAGTCACTTAACCATGTTTGCCTTAATTCCTCATCTATAAAATAATCTGGAGAAGGGAATGGCAAACTAGTATCTTTGCCAAGAAAATGCCAAATGCAACTGCAAAGAGACAGACATGACTGGAAAATGACTTAACAACAACACAACACACTTTTAAGTCTCATCTGCATTTTTAGCATTTTTTTCATCACTTTCTTAAATCTAGACAATAAACAAAGAAATAAATCAAGCACTGTTTTATAAGGTTTGCTGATTTCTCAGTGAAAATGCTTATGATGAAAATTTCACAATGCACTCTTCAAGACTTCGCCTAGTGGTAGCACAGAGAGTAGGGGCACAGAATATATCAGCCGCACTTCTCTGATTTAGACTTGAAAATCAAAAGGCATATCTAACTTGCATCCCAGGGGCTAGAGTCCCTTTATCTGCTTAGAAGGCAGAGGAAACCAACTTTCTTTCAGGGACATTTTTCCCTCCTCTTCTCCAGAAACTTGAAGGATGAACAAAAGAGGTAAAGCAAGGGTTCATACAAGCAAAATATTTCACTAGTATTTTGGCAAGCTAGAAATACTTTTAGAGATTTTCTTAGAATTTTATGATTATATATCAAATTGCTTGCTTTCTCAATGAAGGAGAAAGAAGAAGAGAGGGGAATAATTAGGAACTCAATTTTTAAAATGCATGTTAAAAATATTTTACATATAATTGGGGAAAAATACAATATCAAATTTCTAAAAAAATAATTAAGTTTTTTTTAAAGAATTTTATAGTTGTAAGGCACGTCAGTGGCTATTTCAACATATGACCCCAAAAGAATCAACCCATGGTAGGGCAGGGGGTGGTTTAAATAGATAGAATTCACCTTGCGCTTGAGGGGTAAACCACTGCCTTCTGAAGTGACTCCTTCTAAGTTGGAAGAGCTTTAATGGTAATTTTTCTTTTTCTCCATGAGATCAAGGCAAAATTTACTCTTTCCAATGTCAGTACATTGCTCCTACTTTGTCTAATGTCAGACAGATCACACTGAACACCTCTCTTCCCCATAACTGTCCTTCAAACAATTCAAAATCGGTATCAGAGTGCCCCTTCCCACCTCCAAGCCTTTTAGTTTCCAAGTGAAATATCAGATGAGTAAAGGTGGGCAGGGCTAAGGAAAAAAAATTTAGGAGTAAAGTGAAAAAATCTTCAAAGGCAGTTTCAACTAGTGAGTGGATTAAATCACATTCTGTGAGTTAATTTGGAAAAAGAAAGGGAAGTTCTTTGGGAAGAAATCTATCAGAAGAAGAGAGGGACAGGGTCAAGGGCAGTCAGATGAAAGGATCTTTTAGTTTATATACATATAATACATATATATACACACATATATATACATATATATTATACATATGTACGTATGTATGTATGTAAATGCATTCACAGAAAAGACATTCAATGCAAACCTGAAGATTCACTTGTCAAATCCAAGGTGAAATACTTTGAAGTTCTGACTTTAATATGTGAGGTTCTGAGGCCAGTTGAGCAGTGCAGTGGATAGAGAGCTGGGCCTGGAGTCAGGGAGGTCTGAGTTCAGATCCAGACTCAGAAAATTACCAGTTATAGGACCCTGGTCAAATCACTTAACCTCTGTCTGCCTCAGATTCCTCTTATGTAAAATGTGGATAATAATAAGATCTATCTTCTACGGTTTTTTTGAAAATAAAATGAGATATTGATAAAAAGCTCTCTGTAAAAATCAAGGTCACACACACACACACACACACACACACACACACACACACACACACACACACACACACACACACACCCCAAGCAGGAACCTATGCGAATAGAAAAGGAGCTGTCCATTGGTGGAACTGGTCAGTTGACAACACAACATTATTTCTTTCTCTTTTTTTCTCCTTCCCTCCCTTCTTTCTCTTTCTCTTTCTTTTTTCCTGCTTTCTTCTTCTTCCTTCCTTCTTTTCTTTTTGCTTTTTGGAGGGGGGAAGGCAGTGCAATCAGGGTTAAGTGACTTGCCCAAGGTCACACAGCTAGTAAGTGTTAAGAGTCTGAGGCTAGACTTGAACTTAGATCCTCCTGACTCCAGGGCCAGTGTTCTATTCACTCCTTCCTTCTTTTCTTACTTTTTCTTTCTTTCTCTCCTTTCTTCTCTTTCTTCTTCTTTCCTTTCCCTTTGCCCACATAGGGTATCACATCCTTACTTGTAGACACTCTGTCCAAAGGGAATGTAAATCTTAATCTCTGAAACTTCTTTTTAACCCGAAATCACTCTTGCTCTCCTTGATTGGTCAAGAATAGGTCCCAGGCCAAGTCCTGCTTGGTCATTCTTTGGACTCTGATTGGCTGAGAATGAATGTAATGTAAATAGAAACTGTTTCGGGTTTGGCCAGAAACTATGAGGGTCTTCTCCTCACAGAATTTTTTTTTGAGGGGGGGGAGAGAAAAAGAGGCCATTCTCTGTCTCAGTTCTTATTGAGCCATAATTACTGAATGTGCTTTGCTTCCATTAAACAGAGACCTGTTAAAGACCTTTTGCTTAAAAAGTCCTCAGATGCATCCTGGGCCATCTCCAGTCATCCTGATCTATAGCTAGCATCTGCACCCAGATGGCTCCAGAGGAGAAAGTGAGGCTGGTGACTTTGCCCAGTCCTCCCTCACTGAAATCTGATTTATCTTCATGTCATGATATCACCTCTCTGATGCTGTAGTCCTCTCCAAGATCAAAAGACAAACAGCAGCAACAATAGCACAAACACATACACACATGCATATGTGTGCATACATATATGTATATAGACAAGTTAGTGTATAGATACATATATGTATACATATATAACACATATGTACATATATATGTATATAAATTTGCAAGTCTGTGTTAGATATGATGGTGATTACTATTATTTCATTGAAATTAAGCATTTGTCACCAAAAATGGCTGATATAGTTGCTGAGATCACTGGGTCATAGATTCAAAGTTAATAAGGACTTTCCCACCAATTCCTAATTGATTTGCTATTCTCAAATGGCTTATAAATTCATAGGATCATAGATTTATGACTGGTGTGGACCTACGGGGTCATATATTCAAAGCTCTTCCATTAAGAGATGAGGAAAATGAAGATCAGAGAAGTTTACCTTATCCAAGGTCATGAAGATCATAAATAGTAGAGTCAGGATTTGAATCCAGATCCTATGACTCTAAATCCAGAATTTCCACCCATCCTCAACAAATTAAAGAATTGAATCCCAGGTCCTCACAAAGACACTATAAATTCCCTGAGAATACAGACATTCATTGTTTTGGGAGGAAAAAAAAGAAATTCTTTGTGGAAATCTTTCATAAAGCTTTTCTTTAGTACAGAACAGAAAATAATTTGAAACATTTCTATTTCTACAGTCGAGTAGCATCATTTGTTTTTTAGAGAGGTTGAGAAGGTTGGGGCAGAGGTCGTAGAGGAATATTAAATGATAAAATATTCTGTAATTCATTCTCTCTAATAAATAAGATTCTTGACCATAACCAAATCCTTTTCTCCCACACACTGTCTCCAATACTGCTAATCGCTTCTCCGTTCTGTCACAGTGACTTGCTGTAATAGTTAACCATAAAACAAATGCATTATGGAAATACTTCCTCTGGCTCCAAGCTGACAAGAGAGATCTCACTGTGTGTCCTACAAGTATTGTTCCAGGGGCAAACAGAAACATTATTTTTAAAGTACACATTTCACATTTTAAAACAGTAACTGTAATAAAATGTAGATATCAAATAAAAAGGCTTAGCCTTGAAATTCAGAGATCTATGATTTGAGAAAAGGAAAAAAAGCTGACTAATATGACAATATCTCTCCCAGTTAATACTAACCTAGACAGTTCCTAGAGTTTATTTTCCTGACGTCATAGATTTAAAGTTTCTGATTTCATTATTATTGATGGCATATTATGTATTGTCATTTCCCTAATATGGGACTGAATAATGGTACAGGTTTTTATGGTACATGTTATCAGTGAAACAAAAGCTTATTGAATGATTATAAACAAATCAATTAACATCTCAAATCCTCAGTTTTCTCCTCTATAAAATGGGGATTACCAACTGTGTGCCAGGCACTATATCAGGTCTGCAGAATAGAAAGAATGTCATAGAAACACACAAAAACCAACCTTGTCTGACCTATCTCCTTAAGCTATTTGCAAGGAACAAATGAGATAAAGTAGGTAAAAAGTTTTGCAAAATTTAAAGTACTATTTCAGTCAGTTCTAAATCACATATGTTAATTAAGCAACTGTTACCGTTGTTTAGTAGTAATATTCAATAAATCAGTGTTCTCAATATAGATGATTCCTCCAAATATGGATATGTCAATCCCTGCCCTTCCTAAGCACTCTCATCCATGTTCTCCCATAAATCCATCACAAATGGTCCAAGCAATATGCTAGACACCTTCTCTTAACTGGCTTTGCATGACTATCATACTCCTGTCTACTCATAAACCTGTGTTCTCACCAAATGACCGATCCCCCTTCTTCTATCATATATTTCTGTAATGACATCCTTTACTCTAGTTCTTATTCATAGCACCTTGTTGGTTATCATTCAGCCTGTTCATATCCACCATGTGTTATTCTCTAACCCTCTGAGGGATGACCATAAAAAAAAAAATGAGGGGAGGCAGCAGTAATGTAGTGTTTTGCAACTCATGGCCATACAAAAACAAGGGTAGAATATCTGTAGTAAAAGCAAAAAAAAAAGGGACCTTCATTTCAGGGATAATTTGGAGTTCATTAAAGAAGCTCTATAATTTCCCATTGGCAACCCAGACCTCTTTCTTCTTCCCGTTTAATTACTACTATTATTAATTCAGATCTACTGTGGAAATTCAGGGAAGAGCATAGTCTGAGTTTTATCTTTTTAAAAGACATTTACTATTAATTTCTATTACATTGATGTGACAAATTCATTCATTTTAACGAACATGCCTTACATGCCATTGTATGTTCCAAGGATTAAGGATGCAATACCAAAAAAAATCAATAAAAGTTTTCCTGTCCCAAAGGAGATTACTTTCTGCTGGGAAATCAGAGGACTTAAATAAGGAAATATAAAGCATATGTACAGTTAGACAACACTATTCCAGAGGAAGAGAGCAATAAGAATGAGGTAAGGCTGAATAAGGACTTTACCTGGGCTGCATTTGAAGCCAGTGCAAGATTCTAAGAGATGGAGAAAAATACTGAATGCTTTTCAGACGTGGCATGCTATCTTAGTACCAGTGACTGATACAGAGTAGGAATTTAATAAATACTTTTCCTTGATTGTTCCCATGCAAAAGCATGGAGGGGGGAGATTAAAAAAATTGTGTAAAAAATAACGATCCAAATAAGTACTAATAAGAAGAATGAAGTAAATGAAAAGACAAACACACAATAGATTTATAGTGAATAATCCAATGCAATAAGCCAATTTCTTCGGCACACAGGAATTTATTTCTGGAACTAGAATTAGAAATTCTCATCTGGGAGTTGGGGAGAGGAGTCTCAATTGAGAATACCCTTTAGCAGTCAAGGCCATGAAAATCTGCTTTAGAAATTAGATGAACCTCGTACTCAGTGAGAATCAATGTGTTCAGTGCTTGAATTTTCACAGATTTTGAATGTGTGGGGACTGTATTAATGAGGTTATATTGTACTGGAGGTAGCAAAAGTAACACATCGTCACCATTGTCACTCTGTTCTTCACAAATAAATGTGACATTGTTACACAGAAAGTAATAAAAATAGGTAGCAACTTCCATCACAGAAAGCCCACCTCCCCCATCCTTGCTTATTCCATTCCCCTTATATTATATTTATCCCTTGTCAATCCGAATAAGACTGAAAATAAGGACTTAGCATTCCAAAAGGACTGAGAAGCTGCAATGTCCAGAACTAAAAGTTTCCATACCTGTGAAGTAGAGTCCTTCACTTTGGACCTTTTTCATGCTTATTTTCACAATTCTACCAGGCTTAACTCTTTGTATTCTGCTCCACGACATATTAAAGCACTGAGAGTTAAGCATAGAATACAATAGGTTAACTCAATGTTCCTGTACTTTTTCTGCTAAGTAACATTTGTAGAGATTGTGGAGAATTAAAACAAAACAAATGTATTGTGTATTCTCTGGAGATAAAATGAGGGAAATATATATATTTTAGAGGACATGATTTCTAATAAAATCATAAAAATTTAATGAGTTTTGATTCTTAAATAGTTAAATTCTCAATGAACCAAGGGGTGGGGGTTGCTCTTATGTCTGTAAGTGTCTTTACTTAGCATTTCAGATTACTGGGTTTTCACTGGAATTTCAGTGGGAAGCATTGGAAATCTAAGAAGGGTAATTTTCTACTCCTTAAGCACCTTATTTATCCATCCAGTTAAATGTGGCAACAATAGCATCTAGACTCCCAATTAACTCATTAATTGGCAAGGAGTCTGGAATCAATATCCAACTAATAGTCAAATGAGTGAATCACTGGTGAAAAATATTCATATTTATATTTGAGAGTAGAAGAGCCATCATAATACAGATGATAACACAAATCAGGGCAGCTCAAGAGGATGCTAGATTCAAACTTTAGAAGATATACTGGGAGATCTGAGTCATGTTATATTTCAGTCTGATTCCCATCCTATGCAACTGGGTATAGCAAATCAGAAATACCTGTACTAAAAGGTAATTTCCAGACTAAATTTCAGAGGCAGAGACTGGGCTAATACATAGTTGGTAGAACTTGTTCTCATGCAGTTTTATATTTTTATGTATATTTTTCAAAGCCAATGCAGCTGATAAGTAACAGATATAACATCTGAACTGATGTGTCCTATCTACCAGGCAGCTCTCTTCCAATTAGATCCCAGAGGAAAATCAGTTTCCCCACAAATCTCTATTCTCTTCCCAGGAATATTACCTTAATATAAAGACAATAGTGAATAACAAGTTTGACAGGTATAAAGGTGAAATTGTCCTGAACACTGAGGATCACACAATAATTTGTTAAGGCTTATTTATTTTTTCACATCACTGTTACTCTCCAATAAACCAATGTAAAATCTGCACCTATAGATAAACATATCTCTATTGAGAATAGTAATAGCTAAGCAATGTGTCTCATCATTAGTTCTGCAAGTCCAAGAATAGAAATCCTGGTTACTTCTTCAGAAAAGTCAATGTTTCTTCTTCTTCTTTTTTGGACAAATCAAATTTATACAGAATCCTCCCTTTCATAAATCCCCCATGGAAGGGGAAGGGACTAACATCTAGAAAACCAACATGAAGGAATTAGGGAAGGGAAAAGGAAGTAGTCACCTATGATGGAAAAGATTCAATTCAATCTTTTGATTTGAAGTTTCTGCTTAAGTCCCTGATGAAGTCCAACTTGTGGAGACTCTAGTCTCAAAGCACCCAAGATCAATTGCAAATGGGCAGATACAGTGTAGTAAGGTGGCACCAATTTCATTTGATGAGTTCAATCAACTCAGAAAGTGTTCTAATGGAGAACAAAGGAACCATGGGGCTATACATTCACATTGCCTAGAAAAACCTTTGTTTCCGAAAACTCTTTAGTATGTTATTTACCTAGGAAAACTTTTTTTTTTTACCCAGTATCTCAAGAGAATTTAACTACAGGAAGAAATAGTACATTTAGAAAGATATCTCAAATATTTGAAAAGGCTTCTTTAAAACCAGGTATTTCTAAAATGTTCTTTGAAGGTATAAGACTATGGGGGGGGGGGGGAAACAGGTATATGTTATCTTATAATTAAACTTCTTTCCAAGAAAATGGTTAGTTAATTCACACCTGTCTCTTCTTCTAAGAAGTAATCTCCTTTTGTTTTTTCTTTCTAGCTCCAGAAAATAATCAAACACATTATTCCTATCATGACTGAACCCATACTTGCAGCTGAAGACTATGAAACCCAAAGATGGGGTCAAGGAATGTCTCATTCTTACAAACATATACATTAACTGCCTACTATGTTCCAGATATTTTCTCAAGTCTTTGTACCACTCAGGTCAAAAAGTATACTTGCAAGGGAACAAATGATGCAAAGTACAAATAGAACATGGTTTTGTTAATATTTGGTTCTTAATGAAATATAGGAATACAAAGTCCATGTGAAAACACAGAACATGTCAATGAGTGCTGCTCATATGCCAAGGTAGGTATGGTCAAAAAAAAAAAGAGGTTTTCTTCCTTCCCCCCTTCGTTTCTCTCTCTTCCTCCCTTCCTTCATTCATTCTTTCTTCTTTCCTTATTTTCCCTCCCTTCCTTTCTCTCTTTTTCTTCCTCCTTCCCTCCCTCCCTCTCTCTGTTATTTCCTTTCCTTCCTTTTCTTCCTTCCTTCCTCCCTTTCTGTCCTCATCTGTAAAGTGGGGATTATAATAATCTTCCTACCTACACCTATGTACTACTCAATTTAATAAACTTTTATTGAGTGTCTCTTAAACCCTAGGTATTGTGTCAGTAAGTGGAGCTACAACAACAAAAATACACATTTTCCCTGTTCTCAAGGATCTTTAAATGACATGTATATACAGATAAACATGTATGTATATCTGTGCACACAAGCTTATACATTATATGTTATATATTTATATACACACAAATTAAAAACAAGCTAACTTCAAAGGAGGGAGGATTAATACTGGAGAATATAAGAAAGTTCTACTGTAGGAAATGCCACTTAAGCCTTAATGAGAACTAGAAGCTTCAAAAAGTAGAGTTGAAGAAGGGGAATGTTTCAGGTATGGGCAACACAACCTATGCAAAGGCGTGGAGATAGATCATAGGATTTGGGATTCAGCTAATAGTAATGCAGTTTGGCTAGAATATAAAGTATGGGAAGGAGTTGTTATGTAACATGAGCTTCCCTCAAAAAGGGGAAGGGTTTTAAATACCAATTAAAGGAGTTTATATTTTATCCTAGGGGAAATAAGCTACTACTGTAGCTTTTTGAGCAAGGGGAGTCTCATAGTAAGACCTATACCTTAAGAATACCAATGTAGTGTTTTTTTAGAGAATGAATTGAAGAGGAGATAGGCTGGATATATAAAGGATGGTTAGAAGTTACTGCAGCAGATCAAACAAGGCTATAAACTGGGGTGGTAGTACGTAAGTAGAGAAAAGGGGATTGATTCGAGCTACTGGGGGAGTATAATTGCCAAGATTTGGCAATTGTTTAGATGAGAGAGGGAGAAGCCAAAAGTTGAGGATAATTATTAGGATGTGGGAACTGCATGACGTGGAAGGCTGGTGGTCACTTTGAAAGAATAGAGAAGTTAGGAAGGGAGATTAGTTTCTATTATGAAGAAAGGTGCTTTGTAAATCTTAGATAAATCTATAAATGTGTCTTACTATTAGAGACTCATGTTAATCTTAAAACAAAACAACCCTGTCATAAAAGAAAAAAAATCCCAATTTTATAAATGAAAAGTAAGCAAACAAACTATGACTCATTCTGAGAGTCAGCAGACCTAGATGCCAACGAGTGGCTATTGATTCAATGTGCAACTTTGAGCAAGGTAACTTCATCTTGAAATACTTATATGCAAAAATGAGGGGATTAGATTAGGTGGTTGATCTGCAAAGTCAATTCTAACTCCAATATCTCATGACTCTATAAAGACTCAGGAATTTAGCAATTTGGCTGAAAGATCATTCTCAGTGCCCAGCAGAAATAGCTCCAGAATCCAGAGGACCTCAAACCCTGCCTGGTCTTCTGAAGTGTATTGTCACTTACTTGCTTGGAACTCTTCTACTCTGTGGGATGGGGTAAAGGGGGAAAGAGGATTAAATACTTGACCCCAGGCATCTGGCCTTCACTGTGTTAAACAATCAATCCATATAGAATTATTTTTCATGATAACTGACTTTCTGATTTAAAAAGTATACAAATCAATGGACATTACAGCTTAGTAAGTTAGCAGACATCCAACAACTTAAAAACCTTCTATCAAACTCACAAAAAATCAGAAGTACATAACATGATTTTCATCTGGAAAGGTGGCAGATAATTAACAGTAACAAGTACCCTAGTGTATTTCACAAAAGACATCATGGTCTTTAAAAGAATTAAAACTTAGAGGGGAAAATTGGCAATGGACTTATTTCTCAGTGACATGCAAGATAAAAGGAAGGTGAAACAGCTGAATTAAGTGGTTAATAAGAAGTAACTAAAAAACTTGAAAGGGTTATCAGCTTTTTTCTACTTGTCAGAATGAAGTAAATGATGGGGAAAGCTGTGATAACCCACAGACAGCAAAAGACAGAAAGTTTTCCTATGTAGTCCAAAGGGATGAAGAGGGATCTGGTGAATGCCCCAAATACAGAAATACATCTACCTCTGGATATATTTTCCACAGTTCCTTGACCTGTTTTCAGGACAGAAGAACTGTCATTTTTCATACAATCTGGGCATCTAATTAAAAGGTCAGTTATGTTATACTTCAGCCTGGAGGGGAGGGGGTGGAAGGAAGGGGGTATTGTAAGGTCTTTTGATGGATCTACTCACATGGATTGAGTGATTTTAGATTGAGAACTAAGTAGACCTAAGGGCTGTGTGCAGTCTTTTACACTTCAGGGCATGAAGTAGCAGTTTTGACCAGGTTTGGAAAACAGACCATTATCTTACATAGTGCTGCATTTTCAAGAGGCAGCAAAAATCTTCCAGTAGAGCTCATTTTGGATATTCTGAATAATCCTAACTTACTCTGACCACCCTTTACTGCTCTTTATTGTAAATCCTTGGCCAGCTCAAATTGATAAACCAACACAGTAAACTTGAGCATGAAATATGAATGCCACTGGGGGAAAAAAAATCAAGTCAACATCACTGTCTCTTGTAACATATTGCTCTCTTTCATCCAATGGAGGGAAATTAATAACTTGCAGTATCAGCCAGGCTTGAAATTTCTCTGTAAGGATCTAGCTGTGTAGGTCCCCCTCCCTCCACCAAAAGACATAAAGTCATCATTCAGAATTTTTAATCCTGTGCAGGCATCTTCTTTGCATTCATACAAGTCATTTGTATCTTAAGGGAGGGGGTAAGAGCCTTTGTTATAGCTAGTTTGTGCTACAGAAATCTGATCAGCCTACCCGAAAGGAGGCAAAGACCCCGTTTTATGTCAATTCGGCACTAGGAACTCTTCCCCCATACCCATCCCTGTTGATTCTGGGAGGCAAACTAGTAAAAGTGCTATGTGGATTTCTACCTGAAAGCACCCACAACCAGAGCTTTCTTCACTAGCTGCTGGCAAACTCGACTTAATAACTAGAATCTGAGGGAGGCGGTAACATTGATTTGCCCTACAGAGCGTTCGAGTGCATTTCCACCCGAAATCTCGAGCCCTAGGCAAGCAATCAGCCTCCTTGGGGCTTCCAGTGCAGAAATCCTTTCTTCAGCAAAGCTGTTTCCCTGCGCTGGTTGCCAAATCTATCAGACACCCTGGCTGATTGGGGTGGGGGTGGGTAAGTTGAAAACCACTTTCTCTTTCTCTATCCCCCGCCCCTCGTTGCAAAAATAAATAAACAAATGAATGAACGACTAAATAAATAAATCATAATATATATATATATATATATGAACGTAGATATACAGCGACCCTCTCTATTTTAGTAGCAAAACAGGCTAGTTCTTTCAGGGCTTGGAACTGCACTTGCTCAGGGTCTACCTGGTCTCTATCTTCTTCTCTGAAAGCACAGGGTTGCCGACTAGGGTCAAAACTGCGTGCTGGATAAGTTGCTATAATCCTTCACCATTTCCAACCCTACTCCAAACCCATCAGTCAGCTTGGCTCACAACCACTTACTCCAAGAGAGGATGGAATGAGTACCAAGTGTTGGACAGCTCCTCTACCTTCCTTAGAATCTCTTCATCCCTCCCTCCATCGAAGTTGAGACTAGTAAAAGTAGGCTGCTTATTTCTCTCCTCTTCCTTCCTAAAATGCCGCGGAAGAAATATTCCCACAAGCCCTGGGAGTACAACGTGCCTTCATTCCTGCCAAAACAACAGCAGCATCCCAATGAGTCTCCAAAAGGAAAATAAGCCTGGGGGGCAATCAAGGCGTGGAAGCTGCAGGAGGAGAGAAGTAATTAACCAGAACTAGAGGGGATGTGGGAGGTAAGCTTGAGGGAGAGGAGGGACTCCTGCCCTGCACCATCCGAGCGTCTGGTCTCCTGGTTTTGTGTCTAACTGGCCGTGCAACAAACTTATTTTCTGACTACAAAATACATACACAGCAATATTGTGGACCAGGGGCGCACGGTGCTGCGCCCGGGCTCGCCATGCGCTCTCGGTCCCCCTTCCCATCCTCTGACTCGGACCTGGGCGCCCGGCTGCTAGACCCTCTCAAGCACCAGGATCTGCTGTTGCTGTTGCTGCTTGCCGCTGCTGCGGGCGCCCGTCCCTGCTGCTTCCAAGACCGAGAGTCTGCAGCCCTTGCAGAGTATCTCCTGCAAAAGCAGTGTGAGCCCTGCCGGGGAGCTCTGCCTCCTGGGTGATCAGGACAACCTTCTTCCCAGCCTTGGTCCCTACCTTCATCCACTTGCAACTGACATTTTTTTTTTCTCTCTCTCTTGAATTGCTCCCTCGGAGGAGGCGAGATGGGGTGGCTTTGGTTAGCGCTTGCCCAGCCTGGGCAGTGTGCCTCCCAGCCCATGCCCTGCCTCCTTCCACTCTTACCTTTGCTCGGAGCTCGGCGGGAGACTCGGGACCGCAGACAGATTCCCTGAGACTCGGTGTAGTGGAAAAGCTTCCTACTTGCGACCAATCCCTGTGTTGAACCCGTTGCTCTGCCCGGCTCCTTGCTCCCGTCCCTCCTCCCCCCTCTCGGTTGTTCATAAAACCTGGAGCGATGGAGTATTGGCTGGCAGCTCCTCTGGGGGGGACCCCTCTCGCAGCCAAGCTGGGCATGCTCAGTGCCCGTGGCGAGAGGTTGAGAGATGCGCACCACACCTCGAGAAGCTGGTGCGCTACACCTGTAGGGTGAAGGCCCTTAAGTCAGAGGACGCTGGGAAGGTGGGAGATGGGGGCCATGACCTCCCCCAGACTGTTTCTTTGCCCAAATGACACCTTGAAAAGTGCTTCAATGATAGGGACAGGGAAGAGGTAGAGGAGAGCGCGGCTGTGAAGCTTCTTATCACTGGAGATTTGCTGAGGGGGAGGGGAAGTTGTCATCAATGAAGGGTCCCCAGGCTTTTACAACTGGAGCTCTGGAAAAGTAGGTAAAGCAATTGAGACGCGAATGCTGAGGAGGTAGGCTGCAGGACAAGTTTAAGGGATTAACCCTTTCTTTTCATGGGATGCAGGGAGAGACTGAACTCTGCTGACCCAGAAACTGAACTGGTGACCTGTGGAGAGACCGAATGGTTTAACAACACCCCCCCCCCCCCCCCGCCCCAAACACACACACAGTCTCCACCTCCCAAGCCTAGAGAGCAGGCATCTAATCTGTTGTCTAGGACAGTCAGCAGAAAAAACAGTGACTGTAACTTTGGGTGGCAGTCCTGGCCAAGGAGAGTTAGCACAGAGCTTTTAATGATTGCTCAGCTGGGGTTCAGCAAAATTTTTAATATGAAACTTGACTGGGGGGAAATACCACCTTGGAATCTATTTGATTTTAAGTGGATCATAACATTTTAAGTTGGGAAGTGAGAGGAAATGGACACAGTACATAATATTTTGTTTTGTACATATAGCTCAGGAAATCCCAGATTCATCACGGTATTTGTACAACAAATCTACAGTCTTGTAACTCCATTGTCAGCCACAGAGAATGAAATCACCAGTTATCCTGCAGCTTTTATGTTATTTGAACCCAGAGAAGTTACCAGATAGCTGTCTACTTTTCTTCCAAAGAAACCAACCACTGGATAAAAATATGTATTTTTTTTTCAATTTACTTTCCTTGCTTGAAAATGGCAAACATACCTTTGCCTTTCCCAGACAGCTAGAAGCAAGTGGATAGACCATTGGCCCTGGAGTCAATAGGAATTGAGTTCAGATCTAGCCCTAGAAACTTGCCCTGTGACTCTGTACAAATTATTTAACCATTGCCTGCCTCAGTTTCCTCAACGGTAAAATGGAGAAATAATAGTACCTACCTTGCAGGATTGCTGTTAAGATAATACTTATTTTAAAAATGCTTAGCACACTACCTGGCACATAGTGTACAGATGCTTATTCCCTTCCCTCCCCATGTCACAGTCCCTCTACAAGTCAGAGAATAGAGGCAGGACAGCTGTCTTTGTCTGGAAATACTTTCTAGTGATTCTAGGAAGACAACAGTTCCTCTCAAAATGAAGAGTCAGGATAAATGTGGGAGCACCCTAACAACATGGCTGAGTTGCCATGCTTACTCTAGATATCCCAGCCATGCAGAGCTACCCCCAACACCTTCCATTAATTTACATGAGCAGATAAACAGGCTGTTATGTGTCTGTTATGTAAAAAAATAATAACTTAACAAGAAATTATAAAGTATTGCCATAAACAAATCACTGCCAAACACTTCCAATTAATACACAAAAACATGCAGAGGTGCTATGACAGGCAGCAAAGAACAAGGAATAGAACCGTGACTCAAAGAAGAAGAAAGAGCTGGGCTCAAGTCTTGCATCTGCCACATACTATCCTTGTGTCCCTGTACAAATCAATCAAAATCTAGGTTCCACCAAAGCAATTCCTCCAGACTAAAAATTTCAAGAGTTAATAATCTAATAATAATAGTTACCATTTGTATAGCTCTTTGAACGAGACCATGAAGAAGTAGTCACTATCATTATCATCATTTTACAGTTGGAGAAATTGAGGCAGTCAGAATTTAAGTGACTTGCCCAAGGTCACACAGTTAGCTAGTAAGTGTCTGGGGTCAAATATGAATTCAACTGTTCCTTATCCCAGGTCCAGTCATTGCATCTCCTGTAATATCCAGCTTCTCTGGGAATTTCCCTACACCAGTGAAATTACAGTCTCTGATATCTGGGGGGTGGGATGGGGGGAGATATGTCACTCAGGCTTCCCCTCCCCAACACCCCAAGTCAGCTTAAATTCAGGTACTTGGTTGTAAATATGGTATGGGTAAGGTGTGTGAAAACAAGTATGCAAGTATGTGTGTATACACACACACACATCTCTCAATGTGAGGCTTAAATAAGATTATAGATATAATTTACTTTGGAAACTTTAAAGTGCTACAGAAATTTCTATTATTAGTGGTGGCAGTATATATTATATATATCAAATACTCTCGAACCCCATGGCTTTCAGTGTATCTCTAAATCTAAACTGTTTTGGGAAAGGAAACTCCCTTGATTTGCATTTCCTGGTCTTATATTGCTTCAAAGGAGGTGGGTGTCTTTATTTCATTATTCTTTAAAGATAGCTTGATCCATTTTTCTAATAGTAGTGTTTTGGCAGAAATTGAATACGATGGTGTAAGCTTTTAGACCATAAATCGCTCTTAATATGATAAATTGCTTCCACTTCTTTGAGGGTACCTGGTCTCCTGCCAGGATATTGAGTTGTATTTTTAAAGTTTTTCCCCCCATTAATTATTCAAATTGAAACCATATTTTAATCACAAAAGTATTTTTTTTTCTTTTTCATGAAAATTAGTAACTTCAAATATCTGACCTAAAAAGCTGCTGAGATTCTCTTCTCGGTATGCATGCCAGCTGGGGCAAAATGCCATTTTAAATTCGACCTAAAATCTCAAATTGCAGAGGAGAAGGTGGCATCTGCTTGTCACACTTACCAGCTACACTGCCCGAAAACAACTACAAATTGGGACCATTTTCACAGAAATTGTGAAGATTTCAGGCGAACTCCCTTAACATTGTTTCTCCTCTCGAACACTTTCTCTGCCCACCCTGTCACTCTCTACGTCGCTTCCACCGTTTATGGCTTAAAAAATTGCCTGCTGAGAAAATGACAGCCAAACAGAGCTGGGAATCCCACGTGTTAGTGGAACTGAGGGCGGGGTGACTGGAAAGGGAGAGTGTATGGCTTGGGGGCGAGGCAAGCGCTGCTGGTCACATTTCTCTTTTTCTACATCTCCAAGCATCCTCTATTCCTTCTACACACTAGATTGCACCTCCTTAGCAGAACAATGCCTAGATTCAAATGTGATCCGAATACAGTCCTACCCTTTTCCCCAAATAGCAGGGGAGAAAGAACTCAATCTGTAGATTAGCTTCACCAAGAAGCTGAAAAGGACCAGGAAATGGGTGTGGAGGAATCGTCCTCAGTGGAAGTGGAGAGGGGAGAGGTTTATTTTCCCTGGGGACCAGGAGAAGGGGCAGCTCTGATGTGAAAACTTCCTCACACGTGGGTCCCCCCACATCCGGGACCCTGTTAAGTGTCAGTTTCTTGCCAAGGGAACCTGCGATTGGGATTCGATCTGGGGAAACGTTCCAAACGAATCAATTAACGCCGCCAGCAGTAGGGTCCCCGGCACTGCACTGCACACGCTTACAATAGAGGTTATTGGATGAATACACAAGCTCTCATGCCGTTCGCAAGCAGTTATAACGGTCAGGTATTGGGGGAGGAGGGGGAAGAAGGAATAAGAGAAAGGGGGAGAAAACGAACTGCCACCACCTTTTTTTTTCTTTTTTCACACAGCTAATATCTCCGCAGAGAAGCAAAGAATACGAACTAGCTAGCTAACTGGTTAGCTAGCCTTTTAGCTATAGGTCTTCTGAGTTTGGGAATGCAGATGTAGACACAAGGTCATCCCTTAAATCCAGATATTGTGCCCATCTCTTTGAGATCTAATAACCTTTAAGGGGAATCAAAGCTGAAAACGCTTCTGAGTCTTTTAGAGAGGCATGTGTAGAATTCATCAGAGTAGTGAGATTCAGCTGGCAACAGCTTTGTTAAGACAGAAGAAAGCTCGCTGGCTCTCGCGCTCTCGCGCTCTCGCGCTCTCGCTCTCTCTCTCTCGCTCTCTCTCTCTCGCTCTCTCTCTCTCTCTCTCTCTCTCTCTCTCTCTCTCTCTCTCTCTCTCTC
>CM053583.1:388816966-388827716 GCA_028627135.1 Pseudochirops cupreus
TCTCTCCCCCCCTTTCTCTCCCTCCCATGTTTCTCCCCCTCCCCTTTTCCCTTTCCCTCTCCTCCTGGGCTTGGGAAAGGTGAAGATTTTTTTTTTCCACTTAGATATAAGAGGAAAAGAGAAAAAGGGCAGACATTACAGAAGGCCTCCTTGGGAAAAAAAATGGTTTTCTTGTGATCTGATCTCAGTTGATTTTCTCCACATATTGTGTATCCAGTGAGAATAAAGCAAACAAACAGAACCCATTTTTGTTCTAAGTCAGAACATGAATAAGGTCAATGAAAGGTAAAGGAAAACTTTGCCACATGCAATGATCTACACCTTTTTTAACATATAATTTTTCCAAAAAATTCATTCCACACTGAGTGATTATATCACATTGCTCACATTTCTTTTCTATAAAGTCTCAAACATCCCTCAATTCAGCCGATAAATTCAATTTATGAAGAACTACATGGAGAAAGACATTGTGTTCAATAAAATCAGTGGTAATAAGTGCATAGATAAGCCTTGAAAAATGCCTCCCTTAAAACTGTGGTATACTGACAGCGCTAACTAAAGGTTCAAATCATCATATTTGACCCATAAGCCACTGATGAACTTGGATGAATACTTTAAATGGTTAAGCACTAGACACATGTAGAATGACCAGAATCCACATTATCGGAATCGTGTCAGGGAAAATCCTGATAATTGGGTCAAATGTGCTTTACCCATGCAGAATAAACCAGATTTGGTGATCCTTCATGATTTATCTCTTAAGAGGTTGATACTCATAGGAAGTATTTAAGCAAATAGCATTTTAGCTTTGTTGCTTACTCTTTATGTCACCTTTAGGTTGTCTTTTTCTGGGTCTCTTTTCCTCATCTGTACAAGAAGGGTAGGATCTTATGATCCTCAAGGTTTTTTCTAGATTTTCTTTCGGCTGGTTATTTTTGTTTTGCCTTATTTTATCCCTAATGCTTAGCACAGTGTCTGGTACATAATGGACACTTAACAAGTTCTTGTTGAATGACTGGCTGACCAAGCTCTTAGAGAGGCATGTGATAAAATGGAAAACCAATTGGCTATGGATTCAGAGGATATGGGTTTTCTGATACTTACTACCTGTGTGATCTCAGGCACATTTTTTCCCCTCCCTAAGTGTGTGTCCTTAACTGTAAGATGAGGGAATCGGAACAAATACCTCTGAAATACCTTTCAGATCTAAATATATGATCACACTTACTTGCCTAAACATATGTTTAGAGAGACATGATACCATTAACCCCAACAATTTCATTTTGCTATTATTTACAGAATATTTTAAAGTGCTAAGAAACAGCTTTAAGGTACTGCTAAATCTTTAATAAAGAGTTTTGAAATGAATGGAATGTTTGTGAAAGAACCCAGACTGACAAATGTAAAGTACAAAAGTCATCTGGGGAAATGAAATCCCCATAAGCAAATGCTGTGGGTGTTTTCACACTGAAATAAGTGAATATAGTTTGATTTAGTTTCAGGAAAAGCATGGCTCATCTTGCTAGGACAATCATTCTACTGTTTTGATGACAATGTCTTTCCATTTTTGGCGAGAACTAGAATCATCTACAGATATACAGATGACTATAAATAGTATTTACACAGTATACCACAAACATACCGTACATACAAATTCACACTGAGTACAAACAAAAGTAATGCGAACCCCTGATGTGGTGGAGGAAGAGCTGAAAACTGAGTTAGAAGACTTAGGTTGGAGAGTTTGAGTCCAAGAGTGTGGTAGTAAATATTTAATAAATGGCTTTTTTTTAGGGGGGGGGAGGTTGTACCTCTGGTATACTTTAAAGTTTAATCTGCATTATTATTTTCTCTTAAGTCTAGAAAATTAAGTCTAGACATTCTCAAGTCTAGAAAAGCAATAATATAGTAAATCAAACCCTGACCTTAATGTAGCATTAGATCATTTTGAAGGTATGTGTTCACACTTGAAATTTAACAATCAGGTCTGCAGAAGCCTGTTTCCTTTAGTTCCAATATATTTCTCTTTGAGTCTCTGCTCTGCTGGTACCATGATTCTACTAGACAAATGACTCCAACTCTTGGATCTTTAGTTTCTCAATCTGTAAAATGTGGGTTAGTAACACATACTACCAACCTCATAGTATTATTGTGACAAATGTGCTGTGTAAACTGTAAAGCATATTGAAATGCAATTATAAGCTGCTAAGTGCTTTGGGCACTTTAGAAAAGGGCACATCAGAGATGGGCATTAATAATATGGACTGGGCAAAGTCATAAAAAAGCAATTAGCTTGGGTAAGATTCAAAATTCTTAAGAATGCACTCATACATTTATTTTCACATGGAACCACTAATTCAGAGTGAGTGATTATTTTTGTTAGGTGTATTAAAAAGAATGTCCATTTAGTTTATTAAGTGAGCCTCTAATTTATTAAGTGAAACTGGAGTATGCAGGCAGGGAGGTACTGATTGTGGTACAGTGCCAAATGGCATTATAGGTTGTAAGCTGGAAAGGAATCGAGAATGAATTTATTGTAGTACAGCACTCTTATTTTAAAAATGAGATGATGGAGACCCAAAGATATTAAGTAGGGTGCCAAAAATGACACAGGGCATAAATGTCTGGGCCTCAACTGGCCTCAGCATAGCATAAAAATACAGTGGGGCAGAGTAGAGATGGCATTGGGCCTATGGGCATGAAGACAGGGGAGTTGGAAAGCCTGACTCAGACAATCTTGAACTGTGTGCTTGACTCTCTAAACCCGTTACCTCATTTATAAATGGGAAAATAAGAGCATCTGCACCACAAGACTGCTGTGAAGCTCAGAAGACATATAATGTGTGAGGTCCTTTGCAACCCTTAACATAGTATATAAATGCCTATTATATTATCATCATCTTTATGAAATTTATTCTTCTCTTTTTCAGTAGATTTCCTATAGAAACAGTCCTCCGACAAGTTGCTAGCTTATTATTATTCCTTTCAAATGTGTTAACACATAAATGCTTTGCAAAGTTTAAAAGTACTATATACAAGCTAGATGATGATGGTGATGATGATAATGACATATTCTGTGGACTGTCACATTGGTGTATATAACTTTCTAGAGAAAAATATTGAGATATATTTTTAAAGGCACCCTGAAAGCAATTTCTGGATAATTCGTAAGACTGGCAGGACAACTGCATCAAAACATGCCTTTTCCCATTGCCCTATAATTTTGAGTTCTTCAGCTGGGCCCTCTTTTTTTTCCAATTAAAAACATTTATTTGATCTTTCTTCCAACTCCTTTCAGTGAGGAAAAAAAGAGAAGGAAACAAAAAACCCAACTTCTTATAACAAATATGCAGTCAAGCAAAACAGATTCTCTTGCCATGTTTCGTATTTTGTCTCATTCTGCAAGTTTGTCAACTCTATCAGGTAATGGGTAACACACGTGATCATGTGTCCCCTGAAATCATGGTGGATCATTATGTTGAGCAGAATTCTTAAGTCATTCAAAGTTCTTTCTCTTGACAATGTTGTTGTAATTGCATAAATTGCTGTTTTGTTTCTATCCCTTTCATTCTGCATTAGTTCATACAAATCTTTACTGATTTCATGGAAATCATACCTTTCATCATTTCTTAGGTAATGATATTATTCCATTGCCTTTATATACCATAATCTGTTTAACCATTCACCAATTTGTGACTGCAGGCATTTATGGGCATGAAAGGTTTTCATTTTACACAACAAAGAAAGGATAAATATTTAATCTTGCAACATCTGCTAAAAAACATTGTTTTTAATTTTGGGGGGATCAATATTATGGCTTACATCTTACCAGTGTTATGTTTTATGGATCAATGTTATATCAATGTTATGTAGAAAAAGGTCTTATCTGTAATAGTTCTCTAGACCTTATAATTACCATTATTCTGACTCCAAACCCAGTGGTATTCCCATCAAGCCAGATATTAGATAGTAAAAGTACTGGCAGTGATTAAGGTCTATAGCCATCAAGGAAAGAAAAATGAAATTTTTGAGATGAGCACAGACTATTAAAATTAGAAAGGATGTTAGGATTTCTCTAGCAGAAACACTTTGTGTCTGTATCCCTAAATCCTAGCACAATGCATAGAATATTGTAAAAAGGCAATAATAAAATGATTAGGAAGAGGACAAGGATGTGGAGGCAGAGAAGGAAGAAAAGGAGGATGAGGAGGAAAAGAGGAAGAAGAGGAGAAAAGGAGGGAGAAGAGGAGGGGAAAGGAGAAAAGGAAGAAGAAAGAGGAAGAACAGGAGGAGGATGAATGAGAAGAAAAGAAAAAGTAGGAAGAAAATAAGGTTTGTAAAACACTTTCTATTTGCCATCTCCTTTGATCCTCACAACAACCCCTGGGAGGGAGGTGCTACTATTGTCCCTACCTTATAATTGAGGCACCTAAGTCATGCAGAGTATAAGCACAAAAACTCAGGGTCATACACATATTGACTAACTCCAGTCTTGAACTCAGATCTTCTGTACTCCAGGTCCAGTCTTCCTAATTTTACAGATGAGGAAACTAACTTCGAAAGAGATTAAGTGGTATGGACAAGGTCATACAGCTATTTTGCACCTGAGGAAGAATTTGAACTCAATTCTGATGCCCCATGGAGCATTTTGGACTTTCTTAAAACATAGAAAGTCAGAGATGGGAAGAACCCAAGTCACAAAATGTTAGAAATGGAAATATCTAGGTTGGAGGAATCCATGGTTTCTTCATTTGTAAATAGAATTAGAGGAGATAAGCACTTTCACGTATACTACATCACTGCTTAATGACTGGTTGCAGAGAGATTGATTAATGGGGCTTTAGAGATAGGGCCAATTGTTCTGCTCCAGATTCAGCATCCAGTTTCAGACTGGGCCAAGACTAGGCCCGAGGTTGTCCTTCTCCCACTCCATGACTCTTTCCACAACCTTATGCTGCCTCATACTTTTCAGATCATTTTAAAGCTCAGAAAATTAATTTAGTTTGATTCAATAAGCATTTATTATGCACTCATTAGATACCAGACCTCACACAATGAATTTGGAAAAGCATTTAGTCACTAATATATATGAGATACCCTTAAAACCACACAGGATTGTCTCACCTTCTGAAATGTGTAACTTTTTCACCTCTGATAAACTGAAAACATTCTACTATTCTTTTAATTACTTCATGGATGAATTTCCTGCTGAAGTGGAAGCCCAAAGCATATTTCAGGCTTAGAAGAGGGGAAAGAGACTTTAGGGGTTTGCTAATGTTGGTGCAGTCGTAACCCACAAATGTAACCACAATCATTTTAATTGTAAGCTAACACTTTGGGCTTAAAGGCTAGGAAAAGTCAATCTAAGGAATTACAGGAAGCCCCTGAAGCTTTTCAATCAGAGAATGTAGAGAATTTTTAATCAGGATTGTGTTACTTCCGAGTCTTCTACCTCAAATTTTTAGTTAAGTGATTGTGTTAATGTTTAACTTCATTGTCTAGCCATGAACTTGTAATTATGATAAAAACTAATCACCTCCTTCCAAATATTAAAAGTAACATACATTTTGGAAATGGGAAGGCAAATTTAAATGCCTTATTAAAACTTTTTACTGTGCCTTAAACAACTAAAGTTATTTTATTTTATTTTTTGGAGGGGTGGGGAAGAGAAGAATGTAATGTTTCTAGTACATTTGTAAATTACGGAATGTCCCAACACCCCAGGAGATGCTGACGGTATAGTCTAGTTGTTTTAGAAATTACTTACCAACTTTTACCCCACAATAGAAGGACACTAACTCCCATTATCCCTGAATAGCATGTATTAACCACCCACACAATATGCTTGCTGTGCTAGGTATAAGAAACAGACAGCTTTTCCGCTTTTAGGATTTGTAAGGTAACAATAGCTGCCATTTATATGGCACTTCAAGGTTTACAAAGATCTCTAAATACATTATTTCATAGTCTTCAAATGTGACTCTGCAAGGGAGGTGACATAATTATTATCACCCTGGCCCATTGTATGGGGGGTGGTGTCTGTGTCTGTGTGTGTCTGTGTCTCTGTGTATGTCTGTGTCTCTATGTGCATGTGTGTGAGTGTCTGTGTGAAGATGAGGAATAGATTGCGCATAGTTATAAATCTCCTTAGAGATATTGATGATGAGGATGATGATATCTGTGGAATATTTGGGGGCTTACATAGTACATTACATCGTACTTTACATACATCATATCATTGGAGTCTTATAAGAACCTTTTGAGTCAGATACAATAGGTATTACAATATGCCCGTTTTAAAGTTGAGGAAGATGAGGCTCTGAGTTGTTATAAAGTTCTTAAGATTAGGCAGATAGGAAAAGGCTCATAGGTGGAATCTGAACCCATTTCTTCTTTCACTCAAGGAACTACTTTAAGATGCCCAAGTCACCTGGCTGCAAATCTAGCCCTTTTTATTTGTCATCCCACTACCTTCTAGACAACCTTTGATGCATCTACCCCAGGACTACACCTAAAACAAAACAAAAAATTCAGAAGTCTTTCTCCCACCTTTTCCCCTCAGACTCCAAAGTAGGGGGAAAATAAAGTTTAAAGAAATGTTTTGCTAGCCTCACCACTTCAATTTAATTATCTAATCCAAAAGATGCTTATTAAATATTTACTAGGCACAAGGAACTATGCCTGATACTGGTGATACCACCACCACCATTTCTCAAAAAATTTTTAAAAGAAAGGAAGGAAGGAAGGAAGGAAGAAAGAGAAAGAAAGAAAGAAAGAAAGAAAGAAAGAAAGAAAGAAAGAAAGAAAGAAAGAAAGGAAGAAAGAAAGAAAGAAAGAAAGAAAGAAAGAAAGAAAGGAAGAAAGAAAGAAAGAAAGTAAGTTGTCTTTAAGGAGCTTAGGATTTCTTCTTGTGATAAGTAAATTGAAAAAATATTAAATCATAATTTTGAAAGAAGAGAGAAATAACAAATTAGGAAACTTTGGATTCCAGGAGCTGCAAGTAAGAAGGTAGTTTGTCCTAGATATGAAAGATTTGTATCATGACATAGAGGTGGCATCATAGCATAGAAGTCCTGCTGATTTGGGCAAAGTCTAGAGGGACAATTCAGGAGGAATGGAATTCTTAAGGGAAATAATAGGAAGTAAGTGTAGCAAGGTAGGTGGGAAGCAGACTGTGAGGGAATATAGGGAGTTTTTATTTTATCCTAGATGCAACAGGGAGCCATTGAAGGTTGTTTCTTTAATTTGTTTTGTTTTAATGATAGCAGCATAGTTAAATGCATGTTTTAGGAAAATCACTTGAGCAGCTGTAGATAATGGATTGCAGAGAAACCAGAAACAGAAGCCTCAAAAGGGACACTACCATAAGAGTCCAGGAAAAGACAGGATGAGGGCTTGAACCAAGGTGGTGATTGCATCAGTGGACGGAATCAGACAGATGTGAGAGATGCCACAGTGGCAGACTTGATTTGGCAAAGATTGGCTTTGGTGGCTTGAGGGCTGTCAAAGGCAAACGAAAGAGAAGGAATAAAGATGACTGGAGTTGATTTTTTTATCACATGACAACATTTGTAAATCAGTGATTTTTATAGCAAAATTGGGATTTCTGAAGAGAAAGGGCCTTTCAGAGGGACTGTTTCAATTCTATGGAAAATATTTTTTGATGCTGATAATGGTGATTACTGTAATGATGACTCTAGTCTCAGAAGACTCAAATAGATATCACACGTTACTGCTTTGTTTCATTGTTGTTATTGTTCAGTCATTTCAATCATGCCTGACTCTTCCCAATCCTATTTGGGCAGTTTTCTTGGCAAAGATACTGGAGTGGTTTGCCATTTCCTTCTCCAGCTCATTTTACATATGAGGAAACTGAGGCCAATAGCATCAAGTGACTTGCCCATGATCTATAGCTAGTAAGTGTCTGAAACTAGATTTGAACTCGGGAAAATAAGCTTTTTCACTACATGCCTGGCAATTGATCCAGTGCATCAAAAACCTGCTGTGCTATGATTCATATTGTTGCTTTAATCTGGGGTGTCACTTCCTTTCTTGTCCTAACTCCAGAAATCCTCTTTGGCCTTCAAAGCTGAGCTCTGGTCTTGCTTTCCCTGTCAAACTCCAGCCATTATTTTTAATTAATCTAGTCCTTGTAACCCATTTGATATTATTTATTGGCTTGATATCCTGTGTCTTGGGATATTTAGGATTTTTCCCCTTTTTTCCCCTCATAAAATAAGAGATATAGCACAGATGCCCTTCCACCTCAAAAATTATGATCCTAAGGATAATATTTTTGAAGAACACATGGAAATTCATGTAAGATATTTTCATCTTCATGTTAACTGAACTTCTTTTAGTTTAATTTATTTATTTTCTTGTTTACATCATTCATTTCCACGAGATTTTGAGTTAAAATTTTTTCCCCATCTTTCCCCCACCCACCACCCCAAAATAGCCATCCCACTGTATAACCCCTCCCCCAATCTGATCTCTTCTGTGTCCTCCCCCATCACCCCTCTGACTGTACTGTAGGGTAAGATGGATCTCCCTATCCCAGTGCCTATATATCTTAATTCCCAGTTGCGGGTAGTTAATAAATATTTTTAACATTTGATTATAGAACTTTAAATTCTAGATTCTTTCCCTTCCTCTCTCGTCACCCACCCCCACTGGAAAGACAAGCAATTCAATACAGGCTCTACATGTATAGTTATGCAGAACATCTCCACAATGGACATACTGTGAAAGACTGATTATATGTCCCTCCTTCCTATCCTGCCCTCCCCTTGTTCTATTCTCTAACCTGTCCCTTTACAGAAGTGTGTACTTCCAGAAACCCTCCCCCCCCACCCTGCCCTCTCCTCCATCATCACCCCTCTCATCCCTATCCCCCCTATTCTCCTGTGTGGCAAGATATCCAGTTTAGAGTTTATGTCATTCCGTTGCTAACCCAAATTCAATGAGAGTAAGGTTGACCCTTTCCCTTTTGCCTTCCTGTTCTTCCCCTCCACTGTAACAGTTACACCTTGCCCCTTCTATATGAGATAATTAACCCCATTCTGTCTTTCCCTGTCTCCTCTTATTCTATTCCTCTCCCACCTCAGAATTTCACTTTTTAAAGTATTGTCCCTTCCTATTCAACTGATCGTGTGGCCTCTATGTACACATACATACACATATACAGATAGGTATTCATATGCATATATATATATACACACACATATATACACATGTATACACACACACACACACACACACACACACACACACACATATATATGTATACACTCCTATATAGATATATGTGTATGTATACGTATATATACATTTGTATTCCCTTCACCTATCCTCATGCTGAGAAAAGTTTCGTAAGTTCCAATTATCGTTTTTCCATGTTGGCATGTAAATAGTTCAAATTTGATAAGTTCCTTATGGTTTCTTTTCCATGTTTACCTTCTCATGCTTCTTGTATCTGAGTGTCAAATTTTCTTTTCAATTCTGGTTTTTTCAGCAGAGCTATTAGGAGGCTGCTGCAGCCCCCATCAGCTTTGGCTCACTGAAAACACCCCAGGACCACCACCCAAGCCCATGATCCTGATCCAGGAAGCTTAAGGCAAGATCACTTAGCCTCTGAATGATCACTTGGCCCCCCTGCAATCTGCAGGCCGGGAGCTTCTGAAGCAGCCACATGGAGGCAGTTGAAGGGATGCCGCTTTTGCTGCTTCCTTGCCCTGGAGGCAGTTTGGCCAGATCTTCTCCCCAAAAGTTAGCAGAGTTCCACTAACCTTTCACTTAGTCCTTATTTTTTATGGCTTGATAATTCTGGAAATCACCACAGCTACTGCTGATACACTTTCCTTTAGGCTGCAGCTGCGGCTTGTCCTGGCGGCCCCTCGCCCCCACTCCACCACAAACTTCTTAATTATTTTCTGAGAGCTCCATACTTGTTCAAGGCTATTTCTTTTCAAGCTGCCTGCTTGTTTTTATTATTGATTGAGTTTGGAATTATGCTTGGATTGGCCTTTCAATGGCAGGAATGCAATGACAAAATCTGAGGTTCAATTTTGTATAGGGATCCAGGGGAAATTTTCTTCCAATAATAAGTAGGATCACATATGTTTCACTTGCCAAAATTTTGGCATGGTGTATGTAGAAAGGGACACTGAAAAATTTTGCCCAGACAACAGCTGGTCTTACACATTAGTCTATCAAGGAAGAATTTTTACCAAGAACATTTTGTTTTTTTCCTTTGACTGTGAGGGTGTGACTTCTAGAAATTTCCAAGTCCTACATCCCTTTAGGGAAAGTTCCCCATATTCTAGGAAGATCTCTAGAACCAGGCTTTCTTTTAATACAGTAAAAAAAAATTTGATTTGATTTTCTTTTTCTTTATTGCCTTTCATTAGGCAAAGACTGTTATGGGAATCTGAAGATCTTCCCTGCCCCTAGGCCCTTTGCTAAAGTGTCTACGTGACTGAGGACCCTTGGATATTTGAAAGTATACTCTGTTCCCTAATAGGCTGAATGTGGTCATGTGGAGCCTGTGGTGCCAGGCTTGTTTTCCAGGAATGCCCGTGCCTTGTAGCTTTGTGATTGGGCAGTGGGTCTAGAGGGCTGCGACATTCTCCAAGCCAGGAGAAGGCTATATATACGCCCTGATGTGAGGTTTTGGTTTGGGGCTCACTTTGAGAAGAGTTGTGTGATTTGGCCAGACGAGACTCTGGGCAGCCGTTGAGCCCCCCGGCTG
>CM053583.1:388828216-388877207 GCA_028627135.1 Pseudochirops cupreus
TCCCCTGAACTAGGTAAATGGTATTTGATTAATTAAAGTAAGATTGTTAACCCATTTTGAGTTGCTTTCCTTTAGAAAAGCAGATCTAAGAACCTGTGCTAGTAGCCGCCCTGGGTGTGCTGGGGTGCTTGCTGTTACAAAGACCTTTTGCAAGTACTGAGGCATGCAGTAACCTATAAGAACTTTGTAAAATGATGTTTTTGTTCATTAAGTTATATGACTATGTATTTCAAAGTATTAAAGAATGTTAATTTCCAGACTTGATTATGAACTGTGCTGCTTAGACTTTTCCCAAGATACTTTAGTGTGAGACACTTGGGAAGACATTTTGTAAAGAATATTGCCAAACTTCCCCATGTCACTAGAGAACTATCTAGAACTCTGCCAAACAAACTAAAGTAGATTTGCTGAGAATAGCAAATAATAAAACTTGGAAAGGGGTGATTAGTTTGAGCTCAGAATCGTTTCCATATCACCTAGCCCTATTAGTTTATCAGGTGAGGCCTATCTTTCTTGTTTAGCTATTGTCAACATGCCCTGTGTATCTCCCTAACAGGGAAAGGAACTCCATCCAGAATGCCTAAGGAACTTGACCATGCCTTTTGGGATCTGTAGAAAACCTTCAAGCTAACTGGAATCAGATATTTTGAGCCAGAGACAAACCTATACCAATTGTACCTATACCAGTTAATCACCACTTCCCAAAGTAATGTTACCAACAGGATGTTCTACATCATGATACCTTTATCAGGTGAAGATGGCTTTTTGAGTGACAGAAATAAACAGCGAAAAATCTAAGCAGGGTATGAAAAATTCCTAGATATCTCTATTGAATCAATTAACAAAAGACTTAAAGTAAATAGGAAAAATAATCAATCTGGAAAAAAGTGAAATCTTTTGAGACATTGGATGAAGTTAAAATGCACTACAAGTTTGTTGGAATTGGTTAAAGAGAATGTCATGCCTTATGGAGCTTAACTAAAAACCTGTCAATAAAAATATGTCATTCTAATAATAGGCTAGCCTACTGATGGAACCATTCTATCCAAATCCATGAGATGGACTCTAGTAGGGAGCAAAAACAGTCTCTTTCTTCTTCCCCCTCACCTCTGACAAGTGGGAAATTTTATGACCATTTAAGGGTCAGAAGATTTGGGTTTCTCATTGGTGATGGTGGCAAGTGTTATCACATGAACAGCAGTGGCCCAAACTTGTCCTAGTGGCCTGAGTTTCTCCCAGTGGCCCAGGGAAAAACTATACATCATAAGGAAATATAACTTCAGACTTCTCAAATGGTTCTGACCACTGCAAATCAGCAAAAAAAGTTATACCTTTTGGGAACTTCATGAGCCATATCTTAGGAAACCTTCATAAAGACTCCTAGAGAGGTAAAAAAAAAAAAAAAGACTTTCATCTAACCAAGAGTTATAAACTACCACATTTCCCCCAAAGTTTAAGCCCACTATCCCCTGGATTCTTGTTGGTGAACATGTCCCAGACTTTATTTTAAGATATTATTATACTTTAGTATTTACTGTACCTTCTCAGTAAATATCCCCTTAAAAAAAAACTAGTTGGCTTTAATTAATTGATAATGGGAAAATAAAAACTGGTTAAATGGCAATGAGAAATATACTGGATATGGGCTCATGAGACAGAATACTTGAACCCTATCCTACAACCTTTCATGGTTACCCCCCAGAATCCTGAGTTGATGAACTGTTGGCCATCACCCGGGATACCAGCGAGTCAGTAGGAGTGGGAATTCAGAGAGTGATCTCAGAGCTTCTGCTTATATGTGTATGTGATGTTTTTCTTTTATATAATGTAGGCTCTTTGACTACTGTTTCATTTTTGGTTTTCTATCTTCAGCACCTACCATGCTTGATACAAAGTAGGCAGTTTATAAACGCTTTTGATGGAGTGAGTTTGTGATCCTTCCATAAATCATCCAAGAGGCATCTACCCAACGTGCCAAGAGTCTACCCCTAGATACCTTGGTACTTCATGAATAATAATGGAACACATAAATTGTCCTCCAGTCACTGCTTGCGCTTGCTTGATGACTAAAAGGACTCCTTTTCCAAGCGTACTTTTTAATTGACATCCCTTATCCTACATTTGCCATGTAACTCAATAAAAACAAATAAATAAAGCAACTGAAGATGTGATTTTCAAAGCAGAGTCCCACCTAGAAGCATTTGCATTTTTGTGTTTGTAATTCAAGTTCCGGGTACAATTTAAGTTTTGTTGTTGTTGTTAGAAATCTTACCCACTGTGGAGAAATTCACATTTTTAACTAATGCTATTTCCATGTGGTCCTTTTGTGTATGCTTAGCAATTGACTTACTGCTAAAAATTTGACCCTAATTAGAGCCATAAAGATTCGTATTGCTCATTACGTTCTTTCTTTTACTCTTTTGTAAGAGCAATGAAATACATGCATGAGTGCTATTCTTCAAATAGCTGAGCATAGATTTGTCTTTATTTTTAATACTGATGGAATATTACTCTCTAGCAACTTTGCTACAACCTAGTATTACCTGAATAAGCCTTATCTGTTATTCATAAGCTTTCAACAATTAGTTTATTGTTTATTTTTACTCTTCATTGTTTGTAATTGCCTCTTAAAAGCTTTCAAATAAAACTTCTTCACTCGTTTTTCATTCTCTCCAAATTCTTATTCCTTGTTTCAATAGTAAATCCTTACTTCTCCCATTCCCCCCACCTTGAGGCTTTTTGCATACATGTGCATATTTAATTGTGGTTGGCTTCATGAATTCCCCATTGTGTTGATCTGTGATTGATCTATAAACATGCCAGATCATGTGGTCTTAGAATACTAAGGAGTTAAACAGCTATTTTTTTCAGTAGGCAAAGAGCTTTGAATGATTTGTCCTCATTGTGCTAACTCAGGACCATCAAGTGATTGACCTATAGGCCCATATCTCCAATTATTTATTCAACATCTATTTTTGCATATAGTACTGGCACTTCAGATTTGATATGATTGTAATACTTATTTTAGCATCTTCCAACCAGACAGCAGCTATACAACTGCCTCATCTCTATAATTTCTGTTTCTTTAAAAACCAGAAGCAGAAATATGAATATATGGAATTGCCCAAAAGTGAGATACCATGTGAACTATAACTGTCATTAAAACATTGGTTGTGGTTCCCACTAATTTTTTTTAAAGTAAGAAGCAACATTTTGTGTATGTTCTCTCTCTCTCTCTCTCTCTCTCTCTCTCTCTTTTCAGGTATTCCTACTTTGGGTTTTCATTCTTGATTACTCGGTCTCCTATTAACTGTGACTGCAATAAAAGGATGAAATATAGGCATCTTTCCTCATGGGGGCCATGGGTATTACTAAAGTCAACTCATGGAAGTATTGAATAATTGTCTCTCAATTGGACTTCCCATCATATTTGTAGTACATGAAGAGCAGATAGAGAGAGGAAGAATATGAATGTTTTATCATGAGTAGGTTTTCCAATAAGGAACTGTTGAAGTTTGCTCATTAGTGGATATTAGATGATATCTTTTAATTAAGAACAACAAGATATGGTAGGAGGGAAGTTGGCAATTCTTAGAGGATTGGCCTACCCCCATATATACTAATATCCATCTACTTTTAAATGGGGAAGATTGGATAAGTGAAAGAAATTCTCTACTTAGGTCTTGGGGCGTATCTTCTCTTTCTGAGAGCTAAAAAGATATGTCAGAGAAGAAGGTTGGGAAGTAGATGCAGAAATGGATTCTCAAATTCCTATATCACTCTTTTCCTTTCATTGTAGTAAATATCCTTAATTATAATGCCACCTGAGTGGCGTTTAAAGTCATGATCAGGAAGAAAAACGAGATATGGGACTAAACAGGAACAGGCAGTAAGGAGAAAGGCAAATTATTCCTTGTATCGGAATATCCATACCTTTCAATAGGAAGGTGGAAAGGCACTCGAAAGATGAGGAAGTTGATGATAGTGTGCAAGAGCAGCTAAAGTGATCTGTTAACTGAAGGCCTGAGATGGCCAGGTTCATTTATATATTTCAAGGGGAAAAAATATTGTAGCTCTAGCATAGATATCTTTATGGGTAGCTGAGATATGTCTATCTCTATGAATATATACATATATACATATATACATATATAAAACATATTTATGATACATTTCTATATATCACATATGTGTATATAATGGTGGAGTGATTGAATATTAAATGCTTCATGTTCAAAAGTAAACCCAAAATCTCCCCATCAACACTTGGCCTCTCATCACAGCTTCCTTTTGCCTGTGAATAGCACCAACATCCTCCCAATCACCATCACCTACTAACTGAATCTCTGTTTTCTCTTCTCTCTTATTCACCTCACAAATCTTGATAAATTTATTTTCATTAGAACTCTCCATTCCATTCTGTCTGTTCCCTTCAGTTGGCCACCACCCCAGCATCAAGCTTCCTCATTTGTCAGTTTGTTTAAAAAAAAAAAAGCATTTATATGCTTGCTTTGTGGCAGACATTTAGGGCTGCTTGGGCAGCTATCTGGTACAGTGGATAGAGGGTAGCACTTAAAGTCAGGAAGACTCATCTTGGTCAATTCAAATTTGGCCTCATATACTTACTAGCTGTGTGACCCTGGACAATTCACTTAACCCTGTATGCCTCAGTTTCCTCTTCTATAAAATGAGCTGGAGAATAAAATAGTAAATTAGTTCTGTATCTTTGCTAAGAAAACCCCATATGGGGTCATGAAGAATGGGACATGACTGAAATGATTAACAACAACAACATATATGGCAGGCATTGTTCTAAGAACTAGGCATAAAAATCAAAGTGAAAAAACAGTCACTACCCTCAAGGAGTTTATAATGTAATGATAGCTACAACATGAAAACAACTTCATACATGAAAGTCACAAATAATGGAAAAATAAAGGAAATATTAGAGAAGGAAACACATATTTACTGTTTACACTGTTACTATCACTGTCTGTTACACTGAAAGGCTTACTGCAGAAGGTCAGATCTGAACCAAGCTTAAAGGAAACTTGGGAAGCCAGGAGGCAAGGATGAGGAGGGAGAACATTTCAGGCATCAGTGACAGTCAACAAAAAATCAAGAAAATCAGAAGATAGTATTTGTTATGTTATGTTATGCTTAGTTATGTTAGGTGATGTTATGTTCAAGGAACAGTAAGAAAGCCAGTGTTACTGCATTTTAGAGTACATAGAGGGCAGTAAAGGGTAAGAAGACCAGAAAAGTAGGATAGGGCCATTTCTCCATTAGACTAGTTTAATGGCCTGATAACTTTTTCCTACATCTAGTTTCTCTCCCTTTCAGTTCATTTGTCCTATGGCTAATATATTCATGAGTTTGATGTATGATAACTTCATGCTGATTTGGGAAAGTTGTCTATACACATTTGTTACATACCTATTATGTGCAGACCTTGTGATGAGCACTGGGGATAAAAGAGCAAAAGACTCCCAGCTAGGACAGAAATCATGTAGAAATAAGTTAAAAACTGTTTAAGTTGGAGGCGATCAACTGAGTGAAGGTATTTAAATTAAGGGGTATCAAGCAGGCTTTCCTTGTACAGAGTGGAGTTGTAGCTGGGACACAAAGGAAGCCAGGAGGGAGAGATAAGGAACTAAAACATTGTAGGATGCATAGAGAACAGGCTATTTATCTGTCTGTCTGTCTATCTATCTATCTATCTATCTATGTTGAACCAGATTATGCAGGACTTTGAATGCCCAAAAAGGACTTTATATTTATTTTATCTAGAAGATAGTAGTAAGCCACTGGAGTTTATTGTGTAGGGGGATGAAAATATCATATCCATATTTTTTGGAATATAACTTTGTCAAGTGAGTGGAATATGGACTAAAGTGTAGAGACATTTGGGACAGGGAGGTGACCTGCAGACATCTGCAGTAGTACAGGTGTCAGACAATGAGACAATATACCATGGTAGTATCAGTGTTACAGGAAAAAAGATAGCATAAATGAGAGATATTATATAGGTAAATAGACAGGTATTAAAGATAGACTGGGTATGTATGGTGAGTGAAAGGATTTGGGGATGACATGCAGAATTTGAACCTGGGTGACATCATCAAAATTAATAGGGAAATTAGGAAAAGGGAAGAGTTTATGGGGGAAAAATGAGTTCAGTTTTGGACATGCTGAACTTCAGATGTTTATTGGACATACAGTTTGAAATTGCCAATAGAAGTTGGAGATAAGAGACTGGAAGTTAGGACTGGATAAGTAGATTTGAGAATCATTAGCATAGAAATGACAATCAAATCCATGCGAACTACTGGGATCACCAAATGGAATTGAAGAAAGGGAGAGGAAAAGAGGGCCCAGGATTGAGGCCTGGGGGACACTGGTGTTTATCAGGCATGATGTAGATAAAGCTCTAGCAAAGGAGAATGTAAAGGGGTGGTGAGATAAGTAGGAGGAATGTCAGCAGAGAGTAGTGTAACGGAAAACCGAGAAAGAAGAACCAAGAAGAGAGTGATCAACCATGTCAAAAGCTGCAAAGAGGTCCAGAAGTATGAAGACTGAGGAAAGTCTGTTATATTTGGCAATTAAGTTATCATTAGTAACTTTGGATAGAACTATTTCAGTTGGATGATGAGGACTTCAAAAGTCAGATTCCAGAGTTAAGAAGAGAATGAGAGGAAATGAAGCTGAGGTACCTATTTTATGTAGTCTTCTCAAGGAATTTAACCATGAAAAAGAGAAGAGATATGGAACAAAAGTTATTGAGGATGGATGGATCTAGTGAGCCTTTTTTTTTAAGATGGGAGAACAGGAATTTTCAGAAGCAATAGGGAAGCAGCCAGTAGACAGTGAGAGATTGAAAACAAATGGAAGAATGAGGATGGGGGAGACAGCAATCTGCTAGAGAGGATGGAATGGAAAGAGATCACTTGTGCTGGTAGAGGGATCTGTCTGTCAAAGAAGAGAGTAATCTTTTCATAGGAGATGAGTTATTGTAAAGATAGCAGTAGAAGGCACATGGAAGATATGAGATGAAAAAGGGAGAAGAGAAAGCTTTCATTGAATGGTCCCAATTTTTCAGTGTAATATGAGGTAAAGGTCTCAGATGAGAGGGCAGGAGGAGGAAGAGTCATGGGAAGTTTGAGGAGGGCTAAAAATGTTTGGAAAAGCTGCAATGGTAAATAAGAGAGTGAGTTTGCTGGGGAGATGTAAAAGTATTGCCTTGCCTCAGGAATGGCCCAATTAAGATAATATAACAACATAGTAGACCCAGTCACCATGTTTAAATGACTTTCTCAGCATTTTTCAAATGTAAGTGAGTAAAAGCAAAGGCAGTGGATGGTGGGAGTAATCTAATTGCTGAGGTTTGTCAAAGAAAGTTTGGTGAAGAAATAACGAGGTAATAGACTTAAGATAAGAGAACCTTTTAGAGATGTACTTCTTCACCAATTAGACAAGATGGGAAAGACAGGAGAATGGAACTAGCGGAAGTGTGGGATCCTGAGAAAGAACTAAGGGTCTGAAAGACTGAAAGTCATAGTAAGGAGGAAGAAGTGAAATGACAATAGATTAAGATAAAATGAGGAGATCACATAGTCCATGGGGAGCTAGGTAGCCCAGAGAACAGAAGGTGGGCCTGGAGTCAGAAAGACTCGTCTTTTTGAGTTAAAATCTGGCCTCAGATACTTCCTAACTGTGTGACCCTGGGTAAGCCACTAAACCCTGTTTTGTTTAGCTCCTCATCTAAGAAGGAAATGGCAAAACACTCTAATATCTTTGACAAGAAAACCCTAGATGGGACCAAGAAGAGTAAAACACAAATGAAATGACTGAATAACCACACCAATGAACATGGAAGTGGTACATTTGTACATGATGCAAAATCAAGGCCACACTCATTTCTGTGTGTACTTGAGGTGGGATGAAGGAGTAGGTTATGAGAAATGGAAAAGTTGAGTAATTAAATTGATGCTTTTTGAGGGAGTATTAAAATGTATGTTGAAGTCTTCAGGGATGATGGCAAGTTTTGAAGAGGACAGTAATTATGAACCAGGTGCTGAAATCATTGCAGAAAGGAGTGTTCCAGACATCAGCAGATAACAACTTTGATTGATTAGGTGGAGGTTATGGGTTGAATGAACCTTAAAGGAGGAGAAATTACTGAATGAGGGTGGCACAACCTGCTCAAAATCATTCAATGGTTTTCTATAATATAAAATACAAACATCTTAGTCTGGTGTATACGGCTCTCACTGACTCCAATCTACTTTTGAGGCTGGTAAAGAGCATTTGTTTCTGTTCTGACCAGAAACTCTGAGGGTCTTCTCCCAGACTGATTCTTTAGTGAAGGCAAAGTAGGCCATTTCCCCCCTCAATTCTTACCTAGCCTTTAAATACAAAATGGGCATTACCCTAGACTAACTGAGACCTGGTGAAGAACTTAGCTCTAAAAGGCCAAAGTCTCCCACTGCCTTCCATTCCTCTTGTCCTGTGCCTTGCCACTGGACTCCAATGACTCTGGAAGAGTGAGGCTGATAGCTTTGCACAGTTATCCCAGAGAGTCACTTAAATCCTATTTACTTACAAGTCAAGCTATCATCCTGGTGATTTCATTGGTCTTCTTTGAGAACAAAGGAGAAAAAATACCTTTGAGTCCTTATTTTCAGTGGGCTGAAGGCTCAGGAAAAGGCAATAGTGTGATATGGCAACTAAAAAAGCTTATGATATAATAGAGAGATGATAAGCTCCAGTGATAATTCACTGATAATTCAATGAGATTGATCAGTAGTTATATGGTGACTAGGATGATGAAGGGAGCTGAATTCATGCTATAGGAGGATCAGCAAGCATTGTTTTGTGTAAAGAAACTTTAGGGTAAGACATGAGAGCTAGCTTTGATTTTATGAAAGGTAAACATGTAGATGAGAGATCACACTTGATCTAATAGGCCATTGGGGGGCAAAAATTGGGACAAACAAAAATAAGGATTATGGAAGGGCATTTGGAAGAATTAGATGGCACTTCCATATAAGGGGAAACTTCCTAACAAACTGATCTGTCCAAATAGGAAATGACCTATCTCACTGTAAAAATGTTTGCCAGTCAGTAAGTATAGGCTCCTTAAATCAGTCAACATGATAGACTAGATTTTTGTGTGTGTAAACACTGTCGGAGAGGTAATGTGACTGAGTGAAATGGAAGGCCAACCTTGTAGTCAGGGAGACTTGGCTTCAAGCTTTGTCGCAGAGTAGGCTTCACATTGCCATCTGCCCTTACCATCTTACCTGCAGCTACCCTGCTTCTCCAGCATTTTTGTACTAGAGAGTTGTGATTGGCAAACTAGAGCTCCTGGGTCAAATCTTGCCCTGCAGCTTACTTTTCTACTGCATAGTGAAGGATTTTTTTTTTTAAATGAAAGTTTATTGTACTTAGAAATATTAAAAAAAAAAAACTAACTCAGCTAGAGAACTGAAATAGGCAGCCCTCAGGTCATTGTAGTATGCTGATGCCTTGCATAGGCCATAAAGCAATTCCCTGAGTCCCTGAGGGATGTTAAGCCACTCTTGCTTTAAAACTCCAGTTGGACAGCCATTGAATGGTGAGTTATTGAGCATAATCTTAACAAGTACATGATAACTAATCTACCTACAAGAGACCAACCACCAAATCAGATCACAGTTCACATCCAGCCACCTATCCCAGGCATTTTGAACTCTTCCTTTCCATTAGAGCATGGAACCTATCTCCCAAATCCCTTTACCTTTCATCTTTGTGCTCCAAAGTTATCAAATTAATACTATTAATTACTATTATTCCTGGAAATGTGAAAAGAGATATTAATTGACTGCTTTATTATAACTCACAATCCTTGTGACTCTCTGGGACTTTCTGTTCCCTGGTTATCCTTACCACATGCCAGTTGCCTCCCCCTATTTGAAATTAAGCCCCTTGAGAATAAGAGTAATTCCTCTTTTGTATTTATATCTCCAGGGCTTATCCTCCTGACTCCAACCTACTAATTACTTAATAAATGCTTTTATCATTCATTCATTCATTCATTCATTCATACTAGTTCTGCAATTGTGGGCAAGCCCCTTGATGTCTCACTGTCCCAGGTAGTTCTTTATGAAAAGAAGTTATAGATAAATTGATGATTTGAATCCTTGGAAGGGAATTCACCACCTTGGTAAAATTAAAGGCCCAGGCCATAAAATAGTGCCCAACAGAACTATTTATAAGGGATCACTATGCCAACAAACAGTCCAAGACAAATCTGCTTTTAGCTTGAATAAATTCCCCAGGCATTTTATGCAGTTGCTGGTGGCCATTGCAAATATCCTGAGCATTATGGAAATCCTCAGGGTCCATTAGGCCCACCCCTGAATAATAGCTATGCAATGGCTCAATGCATCTGGTCTGAAATGCTCCCTAGATGTGGTTTTAATTTGCTCTGACTTGGAAGTTGAATCAGTGTTCACAAAGCTTTGAATTAGAGTCAAGGGGTTCATGCCATGCATGCTCAGAGCAATCTCGAATGGTGAAGATACACAAGATTGATTGCTCATCCCGGGAAAGCCCTGGCATTCAGAGTGCCACCAAAAACCTTCTTGTTCTTCATACTGCCTGACCAAGAGCTGCCATCTCAGCAGAAACAAAACGAATTAGGACATAAAACATTGGAGCTTGAGCCCAGGCTGGAGTCTCTCCAACTTCATCAGGGAGAAAAGAAATGAGCTGCAAAGCTCAAAGATGAGGAAAAAACACCCTGCTGACATTTTCCTTATAAGCACTACTCTTTTCAGTCACCTGATACCTTTTGGACTCAATTCAACAGGTCCCTATTAAGTTCCTACTAAATGGAAAACACTGCATCCTATAGATACCCAGCCCAAAATAAAACTCTTCCTGCTCTCAGAGAGCTTACATGCTACCTTCTATTGAAGTGATAGAACATGGACATATATTTGTAACTTTAAAGAGTATATATGTATACATATATGTATGCATATGTGTGTATGTGTATAAACATATAACTTTATATATGTAATTTCACTGGTATATGAAAGACCTGGTAAGAAACTTTATCTGCTAGTAAAGACAACAACTTTTTAGCAATTTATAGAGATATCCTAGTGATGTGGATAAAACCAGTGCCCTAAGCATTAATATTGTGTTGGTTTTTTTTAGTACTTTGTGAGGCCTCTCCTGAGCCTGAGGGCATCATAAAGTCTTTCCTCTTATCTTGGAATACCATACAATTTCCCCTTTATCCTGGATCTCAAAATTCCTTGTCTCCTTCATCCTGGGTCACAAAATTTCTGCTGCATCCTTATACTGTTCTAATAAAAGCAGGCCCTTATCCCTTGTATCAGCAATGCAGCATTCACAATGCCTACAGTAACTATAAGTATGCTGATGTGGTTATTAATCACAAAATGTAACAGGCTCTCTACATAAGAAATATAGCTAGAGCATTCATTTAAATACCAGAAAACTGAGTCCCAAAATCAGAAAGTCAAAGCCAACACAGTAGTTATGAAGTTGGCACATGTAGTTAAAGTAGTGAACAGAACACCCACATTCTTAAGCCTCCAAAACAGGACAGGCTACCTCAGGCAAAGATCCTCCTCCCCTCACTCACAACAACTGCTCAGCGTCCAGACAGCTTGCTCCCAGCAGCCCTGTCCCCCCTGCAGTTCCTGTCCCTGGCAGTCCTCAGCAGGAGTCCTTAGCAGAGATTCTGGCCGGCTCAGAGGAAAAGGAATTCACATCACAATGTAGCCACTGCCTCTACTGCTGCCTCTGCCGCTGCTTCCAGTCAGCACAGCAAGGAGAATAGCTTGGTTCTGGCATTCTCTTGCTCCACCCCTTCCTGCCATGTTAGCAAGTTCAAGGGGCATGGAAGATCTTCAAATCCTAGTATCGTTACATCCTTCTGTAAATTGCTAGGTCTTCTTCTAGGGCTAGCCTGCTGCTTTTGTGTTAATAAAGTTCTCCTTGGTTAAGAGAAAATTGTATAAGTTGAATTCTTTCACACCTGAACAAGTTTTCCCAACTCCAAACCTCAACACTAGGGCAATGAGAGGCTAAGTGACTTGTCTAGGGTCACACTCCTATTATGTGTTAAAGGGGAACTTGAACCCAGTTCTGAATAGGACTAGTCCTTTATCTACTATATCATGAATACATACATACATATACATATATATATATATACACACACACACACATACACATATATACACATACATATATATGTAAAATGCATATATAATGTATATATGTATATATATCATATATAATGCATATATATACACACATACAGATAATATTTATGTATATTTGCATGTAAAAAGTAGATGCTTAACAAATATTTTATGAATTTAATTGTAAAACTAAGTTGAGTGTTCTTTCTTCTGCATTCATAGAGATAAATTGTGAATACATACATATGCAGGCATATACATATATGTGTATATGTGGCTATATGGAATCAATACTCACAAACATACATATTTGTCTATAAGTGTATTTGCTTGCTTTTAAATACACATATACCTGTAATATATTGGTGTCTGTGAAACATATGCACATATACATCTATGGCACATACGTGTGTGCATGTGTGTGTATAAATATATGTGTATGCACACACATATGTACTATATTTATTTGTTCGCTTGTTTCTTTACCTACAATGCTTAATTAGAGATTGTAAGAGGCAGAGTATTCCACACTTGGATACCAGCGTGGGAAAAGACACGGAAAGGAGATATGAACTATTGTCCAGGGGGAACATCACTTAAGCCACTTTAGGTAAAATGAAGTATATGATAGAGAAGTAGTGTGAAATGTCTGGAAAAGTGATTCAGAGGCAGATTTAGAAGGGCTTCAAATATCAATGAGAAGAGTTGTTATTTGATCCTAGATGCAATGGTTGGGTTCTGGGGCATTGCAGTGACTGTTCAGATCTGGCCAATAGGAAAGTCATGTTGACAGCTCTGTGGGGGATAGATGAGAAAGAGGAGAAACTGGAAGAAAATAGATATTGGACATTCCTATTCATTTTATGGTCAATTCCTTAGGGTGGATGCGATGTAAAGGTGGATAATGTCTGACTCTTGCCTGTAGGGGTCCTGCCTTCTAGCAGGTGAGACAAGACATGCACAAATACAGAGAATAGAAGGCTTCATATGTATGGGATGAGTGAAAACTTTTCAATTTGTGGCGGTTAACTTTCCCATTCTCCCTCCTCCTCCATTGCTGCTGTCAATTGTTTTTATCTTCCTTTGTCTGTTTTCCCACTTTGGTGGGACCCTCACCCCCTTCCTTTCTTGCTGTCCCAGTTGGGGAAGAATTTGGTGAAGTCAGCCTCTTCACCAATGAGAGAGGAGACAGTTGGGAAAGGGGGCTTGACTAAGTTAAGTTATAAATTCTTGCCCTGTCTTTTGTAACTTGCCTCTTCTCCATGATGAGTCATGGGAAGACCACCCTCTTCTCCCAGGGAAGAGAATAAACTCCTGTTATTATCCTAAGAGATATCTGTGTTTATTTTTTCACTAAATAAAGGATGAAGGGTATTTTTCATCCCAAACAACATGTACCCTTGAAAAGGGAACACCACGTCCCATTCAGAGTGGGATATAAAGCAGAGCCCCTACAGAATAATTTACAGAGCATTTTTCCTGCCCTAGCCCCTTCTTACTTTTCAATTCTTAAACTTTACTTCTCCATGTATTCTACAACACAGTGAATTTCAGGGTCATGTAACACTGACTTCCTTGTTATTCCTCCCATAAGCCACTTTCTCCTCACTGGGTCTTTTCACTGGTTGGCCTCCATGTCTCGAATGTCCTCCAGCTTCTTCTCTACCTCCTGCTTTCTGTGGCTTCCTTCAAGTCTTGGCTAAAATCCTATATTCTGCAAGAAGTTTTTCCAGATCCCTCTTCAGGCTAATGGCTTTACTCTGAAACCCCCACCCCCAACCCCAGCATGTTCTTTGTTCACAGGTGTTTTCATGTTGATTTTCCCATTAGATTGGGAGTTCTCTATGGACAGGGACTCCTTTTTGCCTTTCTTTGTATCTCAAGCACTTAGCACACTGTCTAATAGCACATTATCTACAACACAGTGAGAAATTGCTTGTTGAAATGCTTGAGAAATGCTGGTTGAATGACTTCCTAACTCTGCCCTTGGAATAAAACAGTAGCAAATCATTTGAACATTGGTCTTAAAATCAGAAGGCCTAAGTCTGACATGTAGCTCTGGCATTTTCGAGCTATTTGACCCCATACAACTCATTTAATCTGTCTGCTGTTCAGTTTCTTCAACTGGAAAATGGGAATACTAATAATATGTCTGTTACCTACCTTGCAGGAACATTGTGAGGGATATGCTTTGTAAATCTTAAAGAACTCTACAAACGTCAGCAATTAATATTTTTTCTGCCCCCTTCACACCCCAAATTGTAAATTTGTTACTGGATAAATTTAAGATCACATAAAATTTAGATTCAAAACTGACTTCAGAGATTATTTAGCTTAGCTACCTAATTCTATAGGTGGGAGAACTGAGTAAAGTTTAGATTCAGAATTGACTTTAGAAATTATTTAGTTTTGCCATCTAATTCTATAGGTGGGAGAATTGAGTACCAGAGAGGTTAAATCACATGTCTAAGATCATACAAGCATCTATTTTATTTCCCAGAGCTCCCTTCACAATGTTTCACTCTCATTACACTGGTTTGCTATTTATTTTCCTCATACTGTATTATGTCTGTCATCTCTGTAACTTGGTACAAGTGATCCTCATGGTTGGAGGACTAGGGTAAACTTATGAAAGGATCTGGACAAGACTTGTAGAAGATGGACTAGTATTAAAGCAATATGATTGGCTTGGGGGAACGCCCCCATTGATGAGACAGAATATCTACTAGAGTATTGAAGTGCCAAGGCCTAATGTCAGTAATATGTTTCCTGTGAAGTCATATCTGTAACATACTCATAATGCAGCAAATGTAGACAGGATTCAGATTAAAAATCTACTAACCCTTTGTCATATAATATGTAAAATGTTTAACTGTTCATGCTGATATACTTATATGCCCATTTCCTTATGTGAGTTTATGGTAATGCGGTCCATCACATTACCTCATACAACTATAGTGTATTACCCAAAGGACTGGATTGGAAAGAAACTTTAGTGATCATATAGTCTGATGTCCTCATTATTTCAGATGAAGAAACTGAGGCACAGAGAAGTTCTGTCTAGCTTGAGGTCAAGTGGATAGTATCAGAGCCATGATTTAAAACTTTGGCCTCCCATTGCAATCCAATTCTCTTTCTACTCAATTAGATCGTCTTAACCTAGAATGAGTAACTTAAAAATATTTTGATAAAAACTTTTCATTCTACCTGGCTTTCTTTGCAATCCTATGTATTTTATTTATGTGTTTAAATACAATATTTGGAGAAAGGATTTATGGGCTTCACCAGACTGCCAAAAAGAATAATTACCAAGTCCTGGCTTTATTCTGGCTTATGTATGATCTTTATCAAGTAGCATCCCCTTTCTTCCTCAGTTTCTTGATCTGTAAAAGTGGGTCATCTCTGAAATTCCTTTCAGGTTTAGAATTCTGTCATTCTGTGAGAATTATTTTAAACACTGGAAGAGGGCAGATACATAAGGAGAGGCAGGTTGAATATAGAGAGCTGACTGCACTGGCAGCATTAAAGCTAGAAGAAGGAAAACCAGGAGGCTGGCTAGGCTGGGGTGGGAAGGAATGCTGCCCTCAGCAATATTCGTCACCAATTCTTTGCGTTTGTAGTCATGTTTTAAACACAGATTGCATCCATACAAGTGTTACTGAGACACCCCAGATGAATTTGAATTGGAGTATTTTGTTGTTGTTATACCAGTTCATTTTCTCTCTTCCAGTCTCTGGGCAACATTTTTGTAGAGGATACCTGGTTAGCTTTTGGAAAACACAGTTTCTACTTCCTCCACACATCAGAGACATGGATATGGTAATAAGCCTCCAATACAGATCATACATTCAACTGGCTGCCACTTGCACATGGGAATGTACTCCAGTTATTCACATCCAAGCAGTTAATGACAAAGCCTGGGAGCAAAGTGTCTCCCTCTTCTGCCCTTTGGAAATAAAAACAATATCGTGTAGGCAGATTTTAATGGCAGCATTTTTTGTTGGCGAATAAAGCATATCTGGCTGCCATTAAGCCTTTACTTTTTTGCTGGTGGAAATTAATAAAAACTGAAGCTGCTAAAACTATGATGACTCTTCATTTGTCTTTGGCTTTAACGAATTGACTCTGAATGCCAAGTGTTTATCTTGATATGCAGGCATGGGTTCTGTTCCAGGGGATAAGGCTTAGAAAGCTGAGGATTTGTAAGACTAACAGGAGCAATATCAATGTATTATCATGATATAATTAAGATAATAAAACTTTGTACTTATATTGTATTCTAGGTTTTGTCGAAAGTGTAACAGGATGCGAAATACTCAACCAGACACTGGGAATTAGTGAAAAGCTCTTGCTCTTAAAGAGTTGAAGAAGGTGTTGTAACTGACATGCCTTTAAAAAAAATACAAAAGAAGACATTATGAATTGTTAACTTCTTTAATAAGTTACAGGGCAGATTGGTGACACAGGACAGAGAACATTGGACCTAGAATCAGGAAAACCTGAGTTCAGTCTGTTCTCAGACATAAGCTGTACGACCCTGGCAAGTTTCTTAGCTTCTGTTTGCCTCGATTTCCTCAACTGTAAAATGGGGGATAATAACAGCACTTTCCTTCCAGGGTTCTTAGGAGAATCAAAGAAGAAAATAATCACAAAGCACTTACCACAGTGCCTGATATATAAGCAAGATATAAATGTTAGTTGTTGTTGTTACTGCTGTTACCTACAAGGACCTGATAGAATGAAAGCTCTTTGAGAGCAGGAGATACTTCTTTTTATTTTTTGTTTTTTGCATCTCCAGTACTTGGCACAAGGATAGACACACAGTAGGTACTTAACAAAATATGTTAATTGATTGATCTCATTCAAGATGTTTCCTCCAGTTATGCTGGGGTAACCCTTCCTTGCCTGATTATCCCATCACCACGCACTTTTTATCTTGTCCTAACATCAATCAACACTAGGGAGTCTTCTCATTTTGTGAACATTGCCTAGCTACTAATGGAACATGGGGTTTGTCCTTCCATGAGCCATCTCTGGTTAATTTAAAAAAACTCTCTGGTTCATTTAAAAAATCCTGGTTACACATTTTTTCATCCATCTTTCCACCTGATCTCCTTTGTGTTATGATTATAATTGATGAGGTGCCAGCTTTGGGAGCCCCCTTGAGCTCTCCTTGAATCTTCCCATGGAAGGCATTTGCCTGAGGTCATGGGCTTAAGTTGTGGCTCTGCTCAAGTCTTTAGTCCTCCTTTGTTCCAACAGTTTCCCACCCTTGGTGCTCCTGTTCCCACCCTTGAACTGGCCTGGCCCATCATTGTCTGTGGTCTCCAGGTAGCCTCCAGCAACTTCCCACCCTTAATCACTCATTACTGGAGTCTGACCTCATCGGACTCCTCCTGAAGATCCTCCCCAAACTCCTCCTCTACACCACCCCTAGATTCCTCCCACAACTTTTCTGTATATAGGATTCCACCTTCCCTCCATGTGGTGTGAGAGTGCCATAGAATAATCTAGCATGGACTGTCTCCTTGAGAGTCTACCGCGTATGGTGAACTATTAATAAACTTTGTTTTTCTTTGGCTGAGAAGACTTGAGTGGAATTCTTTCCGCAGGACCCGGTATGTTGGTATTTTGGAGTCTCAGGCAACCCTAACCCTCTTTGTGGGTAGTCTCTTCATTTTTATGGTTCCCTGATCGGGAATCTGCACTCACTGCTGCAGGTTTGATTCCTGGTCAAGGAATTTCACATAGATTCTTATTTATCCCTGTTGTACAGATTGCCTAGAATACTAGTACTGCAAGAAAACTTAAAATAATAAACCAATATAATTTATTAAACATATACTGTGTACCAGATACTGTGCTGGTCTCTAGATATACAAAGAAAAATAAACAAACACTTCCTAGAGGATCCTAAATTCCATAGGACAGGAAGCAACATGTACACATATATTTAGATAAAATGTATGTAATGCACACATGCATATATATATATATATATTATATATATATATTTGTGTGTGGGTGTGTATCACATGCATACATGCATTGTGTATATATGCACACATGCATGGCTCTTTTTGTGTGTATATGCACACATATATAATATAAGCATTATATACACATCAGTATATCTATATATCTGATTTCAGTTAATTTGGGTAAAAGGGGGAAAGAAGCCCCAGCATCTCGGGAATTGGAGGAACGAACATTTACATAGCACCTATTATGTGATGGCCACTGTGCTAAGTGTTTTTTTTTTAATGACTTGTTTATTTACTTTAAGTTTACAAGATTCAGTTCCACAATCACTTAAGTTTCAGATTTTCTCCCCTCCCTTCCCCCCCCCCCATGGTGGCATGCAATCATGTATAGGATCTGCAAATACTTTCACGTTGTACAATAGTTTGGTCGTATAGAAGGGTTGTAACCAATGAGTGATCACTGGGAAATGTGCTAAGTGTTTTTACAAATATCTCATTTGATACACCCAACAACCTTGTGAAGTAGGCACTATTATTACCCTCATTTTTCAGCTGAGGAATGGGAGACACAGAGGTTACAAAACTGGGAAGTGACTGAGACTAGATTAGAACTCAAGATTTCCAGATTTCAGGCCCAGTGTTCACTTCACTGAGCCATGAGATGCTTTACAGTGAGAATTCTGAAAAAAAAAAAACTATGTACAAAGTGACAAGAACTAATAAAATACAAAGAGATTAAAAGAGGAAGAATGGAGGAGAAAGGGTATTACAAGCATGGGGAACAGTCTGCCAAGGCACAGAAATAGGATACAAAATGTCACAATGCCATGTGGAAAATAGTGAGACAAACTGTATGGATAGACTATAAAGTACATTAAGGAAAATGATGTCTAATAAGTCTGGAAAGGCTGACAAAAGCCAGATTGTGAAGGGCATCAAATCTCAAAGATCTAATCTGATGAATTTTCAATTCTTGTCCTTCAGCCATCTCCTGCATTGTTGACACCTTCCTCCTCCTCTCCCACATTCTCTCTGGATTTTTGTATACATTCAATTTCCAGATACTCCAGGAGCCTTTAGTGATTCCTTCTTAGTGACTTTTGCTGAAGGACCATGCATATTATGCCCACTAACTGTTGGTATTTCCCAAACTTGTATTCTAGTTACTCTTTTCTTCTCTCCTTACATTCATTCTCTGGGTAATTCCATCTGTGCATGCGCACATACAGACACACACAGACACACACACACACACACACAGACACACACATACACACAGAGTACCCATCCATTCTTTGCCATTAATATCAGTGCCACATTAAACATTGTCTACTGGACATTTCAAACTAGACGCCCAGAAGACAGGTCAAACACAGCATGTCCAAAGCTGAACTCATTTCCTTTGTGCCGAAAATTCCATTCTTCCAAGATTTCATATTTCAGTTGAAGACAGAATCCTCCTTCCATGCTCTCAGGATTATCACCAGAATCATCCTTGATGCCTCACTCACTGTCACCCACATAGCCAAATGCTTGCCAAACCTTGCTGTTTCCATCTCCACACTATATTTTTCACTTTATCCCTTCCCTCCCCTCATACAGCCTTTTTCTCAGACAAAAACATTTTACTGTGTCTCTTAGACTTTTGTTGCCACCTCCTACTTGATCCTCCCTCCCTCAAATATCTCATTACTCCAGATAACAAAGCATTTTCCTTAAGCGTCAATCTTACCATGCGATTCCTTTACTCAACTTCTATTGTCTCCTCTAGGATAAAAATAAACTGTTCTGTCTCAACATTAAAACCCTACACAAAACACCCTCAATTCATCTTTTCCACTATATTAGACACTGCTCACTCTCCTGACTCTACAATCCTGCCAAACTAGACTTCTTTCTTTTCATTACATGTGGAACTATAGGTCCCATCTCCTTGCTTCTGTGGTCTCAAATATGTCTGGAATGCCCTCCTTCTTTACCATGAGAGGCCATCCCTTTATTTAAGACACAGAATAAGGGTGGAGTCAAGATGGTGGCATAGAAGCAGGAGAACTCTTCAGCTCCTCCCATAACCACCTCAAATACCTAAAAAATATGACGCTAAACAAATTTTAGAGCTCCAGAATCCACACAATTATAGAAAAACACATCTCCTGGTGAAGGCAGCCCAGCAAGATTATGGGAAGGACTCAACACAGAGTGCTGGGAGCCAAAACCAGACCGGCCTAAAACCACGGCTTAGTCCCAGGGCAGCCAGGAGAAGCTGCGGCTCGAGGACTCGGGAGAGTGGATCACCAGCAGCTGTGGTAGTTTCCAGATTTATCAACCCATAAGACCCAAGGATAAAGTGAAAGGTCAGTGGAACTCAGCTAAATTTGGGGGAGAGAAGCAGGTTTGGCTGCCGCTCCCCAGAGCAAGAAATCAGCAGAAGCAGCTACTGCAGCCCAGTCCACGTGGCTGCTTCAGAGGTATCAGACTGAAGATTGCTGGAGGGCCAAGAGATCATCCAGAGACTAAGTGCTCTTGCCTTAACCTGCCTGGATAGGAAATTGTCTTGAGTAGTGGTCCTGAGGTTCCCAGATCAAGGAGCAAGTATTACAAGCTGCCAAGAGGAAACAATTTGAATACTGTGGAAATACTATTAGGATAACCCAGGATCTAGCAGCTTCTACATTAAGGGACTGAAGGGCCTGGAATATGACATTCTGGAGATAAAGGGAGCTAGGATTAAAACCAAGAATCACCTACCCAGCAAAATTGAGCATAGTCTTCCAGGGGAAAATATGGTCATTCAATGAGGTGGAGGACTTTCAAGCATTCTTGCTGAAATAAACCAGAGCTGAATAGAAAATTTGACATTCAAACACAAGAAGCATGAGAAGGTAAACATGGAAAAGAATTCATAAGGAACTTATCAAAGTTGAGCTATTTACATGTCAACGTGGAAAAACGATAATTGTAACTTATCAAACTTTTCTCTGTTTGAGGATAGTTGAACAGAATATAAATGTATATATATGTATACATACACATATGTCTATATAGGTAGGTATATATATGCGTATGAATACATATCTGAGTGTGTGTAGATATGTATACAGAGACAGAGGGCACAAGATCAATTGAATAGGAAGGGATGATATTTTAAAAGGTTAAATTAAGAGGTGGGAGTAGAATAGAATGAGAGGAGACAGTGAGAGACAGAATGGGGTTAAACATTTCATATAGAAGAAGCAAGGAATAACTGTTACAATGGAGGGGAAGAACAGGAAGGCAAAAGGGAATGGGTCAACCTTACTCTCATTGAATTTGGCTTAGGGAAGGAATGACATACACTCTAAACTGGGTATCTTGACCTACAAGAAAGTAGGAGGTATGGGGATGAGAGAGGGGATGATGGGGAGAGGGCAGGGTGGGGGGGAGGGTTGTTAGAAGCACACGTTTCTGTAAAGGGACAGGGACAATGTAGAGAATAGAACAAGGGGATGGGGGCAGGATAGGAAGGAGGGAAATATAGTGAGTTTTCACAATATGTCCATTGTGGAGATGTTCTGCGAAACTATACACGTACAGCCTGTATTGAATTGCTTGTCTTTTTAGTGAGGATGGGTGATGAGAGAGGAAGGAAAAGACTCTAGAATTTAAAGTTCTGTAATCAAATGTTAAATATATATGTATACATACATACATACATACATACATGTGTGTGTGTATGTATATATATATATAAGGTTATTAATTTCATGCAACTGGGAATGAAGATATACAGGCACTGGGGTAGGGAGATCCATCTTGCCCTACTGGAAAGTCAGAGAGGTGATGAGGGAGAACATAGGAGAGAACAGATTGGGGGAGGGGGTATACAATAGGATTGCTGTTTTGGGGTGGTGGGTAGGGGAAAGATGGGGAGAAAATTTGTAGCTCAAAATCTCATGGAAATGAATGATGTAAACTAAAAATAAACAAAAGGTAATTAAAAAAAGACATCAAACCAATAAAAGGTAAACACCTAAAAAAAAAAAGAAAAAAAAGACACAGATTAAGAAACATCTTATACATCAGTGGTTCTCAACCTGTGCGTTATGTTCAATTTAAATACATCCTGCATATCAGATATTTACATTACAATTTATAATAGTAGCAAAATTACAGTTATGAAGTAGCAACGAAAATAATTTTATGGTTGGAGGTCACCACAACAGGAGGAACTGTATTAAAGGGTGACGGCATTAGGAAGGTTGAGAACCACTGTTATACATGATACTTTTCCTGATTCCACCCCCAGCTTCTATCCTTTCCTTGCACACTATTTTCTATATATTTGTCTTAGCTAGTTTCTATTTATACTTCAATATATACTTCTGTTTCTCATTGAAAATACAAGCTTATTGTGAGTAAGGATAGTTACATTCTTTGCACATGTACCTACAGTGCCTAATGAGGGTGGGGAACCTTTGGTCTCCAGGTCACATATAACCCTCTTGAGCAGTGGTTCTCAACCTTCTAATTCCACAACCCTTTAATACTTGTATGTGGGCGTATCTGCATGTTGGTGGACTCGCCTGGAGACGGATAGAGGAGCAGTGTCTCCCTTCCTAAGACTATTGGAAATATGTGCTTTCCAATGTGTATCAGCAAGCACCCTAGCATACCCAGGGCGGCTGCTAGCACAGGTTCTTAGATGTGCTTTTCTAAAGGAAAGCAACTCACAATGGTTTAACAGTCTCACTTTAATCAAACACATATCATTTACCTAGTTCAGTGGAAAAAGTCAGCACCCTGAACTTCAGAGAATACAAACATAAGTTACAGGCAGACAAAGAAACAGATCAGCAGATGGGCTTCCAACCATCTGACCATTACATCCATACCTAGTCAGATACTAAAGAGGGAAGCACCAATATCTGGGTTTTCAAAGCCGGAGGGCTCAATGGCTTCCCAGAGTCGCATCTGGTCAAATCACACAACTCTTCCCAAAGTAAGCCCCAAAGCAAAAAAAAAACTCCCATCAGGGTATATATAGCCTTCTCCTGGATCAGAGAATGTCACAGCCCTCTTGACCCACTGCCCAATCACAAAGTAATAAGGTGTGGGCATTCCTGAAGAACAAGCCTCCTGCCACAGGCTCCATGTGACCACATTCTGCCTATTATGAGGCAGAGTATACTTTCAAATCTGGGAAAGTTCTCAGAGCCACTTAAGCCTATCAAAGGGCCTAGGGGCAAGGAAGATCTTCAGATTCCCATAACACAATGGTCTTAGGCAACCCCATTTGACCCCACAAAGGGGTCACAACCCACAGGTTGAGAACCACTGCTCTAGAACCTCAAGTGTGGCCCTTTGACTGAATTGAAACTTTACAGAACAAATCCCCTTGATAAAGGAGTTGTTCTGTAAAACTTGAACTCAGTCAAAAGGCTGCACCCAAGGACCTAGAAGGTCATGTGTGGCCTCGAGATCACAGGTTCCCAACCCCTACACAACAAAGCTGGAGATTAATAGATCCTTCTTGACTGATTCATTGACTGAAGACAGATGAAATGATGTGACCAATGTTGTACTTGGATGGGTGATTGAGTCAGCACTAGAATGAACATCTCTTGACGCCTAATTCAACTCACATTTCACTGCTTCATCCTGCCATCATTACTTTACATCAGAAGTGCATCAACATTAGAGAAATGAGGTTTTGGAGCAACAAGGAGTTTGGGGTCATTAAAACCAGCTGCAATTTTTTAAGCGGCTGAAAAGCACTTGTGTTTCATGAGAAAGTCGCTACCCTAAATTTTTAAACTCTCTCTCTCTCTCTCTCTCTCTCTCTCTCTCTCTGTCTTTCTCCCCCCCATAGATATATACATATATGTATATAAATGTATACACACATATGTTTGTGTATATATGTATATATATATATGTGTATGTGTATATATGTGTGTGAGTATACATGTATGTGCATTGGTGTGTATGCTTTTCTCAATACAGTTTTAAACAGGAAAGAGGAGCTGGAAGTTTCCCATATTTTAAAGAGTGTAGTTAATTGTCAAATTAACTACAGACCTGGTTATGTTCATTTATTAGAATATCTTCTGGAAATTGTCTCATTAGAGATCTAAAAGGATAAAAAATACATCCAGATGACTTTTTTATTGAAACCAACAACCAAATGAGACTGAGTATTCCCTTTATAAAGAGTATACATTGGAACAAATGATACTCGTATCAACTTCTTAAGAAAACAGTAATAGATTACATATAAGCTAACAGTAAGACAACAGCAAAGTAAACAAAACTGAATGCTGTGAATTTATATGGCCAAGCTTTGCCACAAAGAAGAAATACAAGAATCCCCTCCCCCCACACAGACACACACACATTTTTGGAGGAGGGCTGTTTGTTGGAACATTTCATATCATGTTAGATTTTTTTTAAGATGTTGGTTCCTTTTATTGAAGCATTTTTTTTCTCAGTGAGTGATGTTTGCCTGGGAAGGGGAAAGTGATGAATACATTAATAAATATAGGTGATGTAAAAAGGAATTGTTAATAAAATTTATATTAGAAAGAACCTAGGCGCAGTCCAATATAATACCTTCGAGACTAAGAAAAATAACTGGTTACTTTTGAGTTCCTTTCCTAAAATTCAGTTTTCTTCAGATTTTAAGCTGTCCCATCTTTTCAAATACATATGATCACAGGTTAGAATCATTATTTCCTAATCCTAATTATCTTTTAGGAGCAGTGTGCTTAGATCTTTAAAATTTATTGCAACAATTATGGTAGTTACTACAGAGAACAACCAAAACATTGACAGAGTAGCCATTGAAACATGCAGAAATTCACAGAGAACACAATTTAAGAAAGGCCCAACAACATGGAAAAAAAGAACAAAAAAAGATGGCTTCATATTTGCATGGAAATTTTACAAAATATTGATAAAGGTAAAGTGATCTCAAAATTCTAATGCAAAGATGTAAATGTGACATTATAGATTTCACTGAAATATGGTAAAAAGTGACCCATATCTGAAATGTGGTTCTGGAAAGTTATATGTTAATTGAAAATAACTAGTTTAAAAAGTATACCTGATGGGAAGGGGGGCAAAATAACATTGCAGACCAAGAATGAGTATGATGTAGGGAAAAACCAAAAGGAAAAATAACTGGTACTCAAACATGTGATACATGGTAGGAGGGCATTTAGGTGAAGATCAAAGGAGGCAGAAACAGAAACCATCCTGTCAATAGTGTACACTATAAGTTATCTGGGGAGAAAAATCAGGTAGGTAATCAGTTTAGTGCTTCATATGGTTAACAATGGGTACCTAAAATTGTGTGGATATTTGCTAGAACTATCTATCACTTTCCAAAACTGAGCAATTGAGGATGCCTCAATTTGTTTTGTTGAAAATGTTATCCTTCAAAAGCTAGAGGAAATAATGATAGGAAGTGATATTATTATGAACCTGATTTTTCTTAACATGAAAGACCTGATTGCCTAGATATGGATGATGGGATACTTGGTTTGGGAACTAACCACTCTATTTCAATATTTGTGACAGAGTTGAGGGAAGCTAAAACCTATTTGATGCATACTCCAGATTTGGGAAGAGAGCAAAGGGTTCATTCAGGAAAAGACTTTGAACTCCATAGATCAGCAATTCTCAACCTGTGGGTTATGTTCAATTTGTAACAATGAAAATACATCCTGCATGTCAGATAGATTCATAACAGTAGCAAAATTACAGTTATGAAGTATCAATGAAAATAATTTTATAGTTGGGGGTCACTACAACATGAGGAATTATATTAAAGGGTCATGGCATTAGGAAGGTTGAGAACCACTGCCATAGAGGAAGTCAGTTCAGAAACAACGCAAAACTTTTAAGAACAAAATTATCAGGACACAAAAACAAGTTCTGATGAATAAATGGGGGAGAGGTATCATTATCTACTCTTGAACCAACTTAAATTTTGGAAGACATACCTGGCTCCCATTATTTGGAGAATAACAGAGTATGTGCAAAATGAATGAAATGGAATCTTACTGGCTTTTAGTAATGATGATGGTAAATAGGGAGAAGCACAGGAAAACTTACATGAGCTGATGCAAAGTGAAATGAACAGAACCAGGGAAACAATAAGTATAATGACTACCACAATATTAATATAAAGAACAGCAGAATTATCAAAGCTAAATGTCATGGGCCCATAATGAACAAGTGTGGGCCTAAATAAGAGATATGAAAAGGCATCTCCTCCAAGGTTGTGTTTTTTGTTTGTTTTTAGAGGTGGAGGGTAAGAGTGAATACTGATTATAACACCGGATTTTTAAAAAATATATTAGATAAATTTGTTAATTTCCTTTGCCCTCTATTCTTTAATTCTTTATCATAAGAGATAACTTTCTAGGCAGAGACTGGGTGAAATACATAAAAGATGCAGGTGAGAATTATAGGTACAAGGGGCAGAGCCAAGATGGCGGCGTAGGAGTAGCAAGATTCGGGCTTCCCGCTGAAGGCAGCTCGACTCAAGGGGACCATCTCAGCTCTGGGAGCCGAAACCAAGCCAGCCTGGGGGCGGCCTGATGAGCCAAGCCAGGGCTGGAGCTTTGGGAGAGCGGATCTGCAGCAGCTGTGGAAGTTTCCAGAATTATCAAGCCATAAGAAAAAAAGGACTAAGTGAAAGGAGAATTATATGTACAAAAATATTTATAGCAGCTTTTTTCTGGGGGTAAAGGATTAAAAATTTCAGGGATGCCCATAAATTGGGGAATGGCTGAACAAGTTGTGGTATGTGATTATCATGGAATACTATTGTACTATAAGAAAAGATGAGCATGATATTCTCAGAAAAGGACTTGTATGATGTAAAGTGGAAATGTGTTGTATACAAAGTAACAGCAATATTGTAAGATGATATGCTGGGAATGACTTAGCTATTCTCAGCAATACAACAATCCAAGACAACTGTGAAGGACTTCTGATGAAAAATGCTATCCATCCCCAAAGAAAGAACTGATGGTGTCTGACTATAGACTCCATCCAATGATTCGGAAGGCAAGTCTCTAAGAAAATATGGCCCATGGATGGTATGACTTATTGGAGAAGAGAAGTGAAGGAACATAAGAAAAATTAACCCAAATGCAGGAGTCGATTTGGGGCTCAGGGGAGATGGAATATGATAAAAATTGAGATGTAAGTCAGTTAATGTTGCTGTTAAAAAATTCAGAACTGTCCAATAAAATGTGCATTTCCAAATATTCAGTAGAACCAGAAGAAAGGTTATACATTGATATATGAATTGCTATTTCTTACTGTTGGTTTTTCTTTTTAGGAGTAAAACAAAATCAATAGACTACTTTGAATATTATCCCATTTGTCTATTTCAGTTAAATTTTTTTTTCCAGCAAAATCCACCTTTGGTCAGAACCTATGTCCCCGGACCTAGGACTAGGCAGTTTGTAGCAAGTGGTCAAACAAGCCTCCATGATTACATACTGCTAAATAGAGTTTCAGGTGGAGGCCAGGCTATTGTGACTCACTCCCTTCAATTTCTGAAAGTTCAGTGCAAGTATAGGCTATCTCAGAAGTCACCTGAAAAATGCTGAGCAATTATGACTAATCCTCGGATCCAGTCTCCAGAGATACCCTAGACACCCAAGAACTTAACTTTATATGGATCTATATTATCCAATATTTGATAGAAAAATAGTTTGGTTATGTGCAAAGAAAAATAAAAGCTTCCTCAGAGGAAGTGGATGAGAATACATTTTTTTTCTGACATAAAGGAAAATAGATAATATCAGAAAAAAATCAAGACATCATCACATACAGAATATAATTTGTATTTTCAGTCTTTTTGAGTTTTTAAAACTATTTTAAAGTATATTATTATGCAAAAATAAGATGAATATTTTCTAGAGAAGTCCTGTTCTTGACATTGTTTCATTCCATACATGCTTTCTCCACGGCTGAAGGTTCAAATCACTTGCTAAAATTGTATTAATTTCCATTCATGGCTTGTGGTCTGGTTGGGACTTTTTGATGATGGCGGTATGGATGCTTCCAAACAAATGGTATAGTAAAGCAATTTTATGTTTCGATATGGAATCAAAGACAAATTATCACCTATACTTACTTCAGTATCTTTTTTTTTTTCTCAAGCACTCCAAAATTCCTTATGTTGTTTATTTAAGTTTGGCTACTAAGTCATGAATGAAAAACAAAGAGTAACACAAATTAGGAATGTTGTAAAGGAAATGTATATCCAAGTAATTTGCCCACATAATAATAAAAATAAAATTTATATACCACTTTTTTGCTTACAGAATTTCTTGCAGTGAAAGTTTTTGAACTCATAAAGAGACTGGACGACAACTTACTATGTTATTGTAGGGATACATCATTAGGTGTAGGTTGGAGTAAATGCCCCTCATGTTACTTGCAATTTTGCAATTCTATCATTCTGTGAAATCTCCATTTTTAAATGTGAAAACTGAGACATTTATATAATTAACTCAAAACAAAACACAAATCCAATCTTTCCCTTGTCTACTGTACACCTAACTTCCATGCAAATATGCAACTCTAACTTCTGAGAGATAGTAGATAGTGATCTGGAAATGACCTTAAAAGTCATCTAGCCCAATCCCTTATTTTTAACATGTCCAAGGTCAAAAAAGGATCTAGTAGATGAGGTGAGATTTAAGTCTACATTCTCTGACTCCATAAACTGGTGTATTTTCCCCAAGAGATCATTTGAAGATAAATGGAATATATAGAAAAAAGTATGGTAAATGTTACATACAATACAACCACATATCAAACTGTGTGCTTTAATTATAAATGACATCCCTCTATTTTTTGAGGTAAGGGACAAATATAGACTGGATAATTTGACCTCTGTCTCTTTATATGCCAGAGCTACATATCATAGAAAATTTAATTTCCCTAAGAGAATCTGCAAAGCCCATGGGAATTCAGTTATAGGAATTCTGTTGATATCTGAAATTCCATAAGAATTATGTTCTCCATGAACAACTTTAGAGAGAATCACCTGGAATGGAAAGTTTGACCCATGAATGGTAAAGATGAAACAGCTCATTAGCTTTCCCTCGAAGCCTTACTCAGTGTAGAATTCTGAATTAAGGGCTTGATCTTTAAAACTATATAATAGAATCTCCACTAAAAGTATTTTACAAAAGGATATACAGTAAAGAGTTGGTTCTTATTAGACTTGCTGAAGCATTTGCAGCATTTTGGAACATATTTAAAGCTCAGCCCTTCTCTGTTCCTGGTCATTGCCTATTCATGATGATATTGAGAAGTAACTTGTATGTTTCCTTTGTAAGTCATGTGGCTACTGAGATGTTGATCAACACACATTTTCAATTCTTTATTTATTTCTTTTTTTTTCCTTTTAATCTTTGGTTAATGGCCATTTCCTTGTATACAAGAGAAGATAAAGAACAATGAGTACTTCACTAACCTGGACATGAATCCTGCCACTAGGACTTACTAGCTGAATGACTTTAGGAAAACCATTTATCCTCTCTGAGATTTGATCCCATTAACTGTAAATAAAGTTAGAATGAGATGATTTCTTTCCTTATCCTCTGTTGTTTCCTAACAGTTTCTTAAGTCAATGTATTTATCTGTGAAATGGGCATGAGTATTATAACCATTTTCTGAAAATGATTAAAGGTTAAATTTTGTGAAGAATGTTCATGGTTCTAGGTTACTTTCATTTTTACCTTTAGGACTTTTCATTCAAAACCTCACAATCAATTTTCTAAGGATATAGTGAGAAAAAAAACAGGAATGACAAATATTCAACCACATTTTCGGTTCACTCTACAGAAACTATTATCACATTCCTGAAAATCACATTTTCACCTCCCAAGGTGGATTTCCATAGCTTGTTTGGTGGCACAACTGGTTCCAATGTGTGAATCACACTTTCAAAATAAGCCATTTCACCCTTCTCTTGTGTGCTTTTTCTCCTCTTAAAGCAGTTTTCACATGTAATTGTATCTCTTAAAGACACATTTACTGTCTTTTTAAGGTGCTAAATATAAATGCCAAAGGGGGAAAAAGAAAAGAAAAACCAAGATGGAAAAATATCTAGCTTAAGGACAACATATGCAAAGATTCAGGGGAACCTCTTAGTAGCTATTGATCCTCTATCGTTTACAATTTAGTTGATGAGCATTCAGTAAAGCATAATGCAAAATCCAAGAGGAGAAATGTAGGATATGTGTGTATATGTATATGTGTATATATGTATATGTGTATGTATATACACACACATACATATATAGCATATATACACACATATATGCACACATACACAATGAAAATAATTTGTAAATCTTACAATATCATTTAATATACATAATTATTTGTGAGTATCTGAAAGAATTTGTGAAATAAAGACAGATAGAATAAAAGAAAGGAGAAAATGCCATCTCTGGTCCCCACGTTTGGAATGTGGGCATTTTCCCTATTGCCAAGTTAATCTTTCTCCTCTTACCTGGGAGACTTCTTCCCTATTAATTTTCTTTATTTTCTGAGTATGTCCAAGGTGGAAACAATGAGGAATACAGAAAGCTTTATCCAAAGACAACTTCATCAGACTATTAGCCCATATTAGTCTGGAAATAGAAAAAACAAAACATGGATCCAATTTAATTCAGCTTTTCTTGGGGGGGGGGGAGGGTGGTGAAGAGAGTGTTTATTTATCAAAACAAATCAATAATTAAAATCATCTCTTGAAATTTTATTTCAGAAGTCCCCAGTAGTGGAGATGGGGGAAGAGGCAAAAAAATAAATTATGCACCAAAAGTCAGAAGTTTCACATCTATTTCTTTCTTTCTCTTTCTCTTTCGTTCTCTCTCTCTCCCTCTCCCTCTCCCTCTCTTCTAACATACTCAAAATCTTCTCCAAAGCTTATTTTCAGATGGTTCAGAATAATAATGCTCCCTCCATCCTCATGATCCATCCTCATGATCACATTTCACAACAGCCCATTCTGCCTTATAGATGTCTAACTTTTATGTAGGTAATGTAGTGAATGGGGTATTGGACTGGAGTCTAGAAGAGCTGAGTATAATTTCTGTCTAAGAAACTTTTTAGTTTTGTAACCCTGGGCAAGTCAGTTTTGTTCTGCTCATCTTTTTTTTTTTTATTTATAGAATGGGGATAATAATTTCTCCTAACTCACATGAGAGTTAAAAGGATAAAATGTAACAATATATTTAAAGAATTTTAAAAACCTCAATATGAGTAGCTAGGTGGTGCAATAGATAAAGCACTGGTCCTGAAGCCAGGGGGACCTGAGTTTAAATCTATATAACGCATGAAGTACAGTTGAATCATATAACAACATGTGAAGGAGTTGGGGCTCATAGTTGAGGTTAAGAAGACTGAATTTTATTCAGTTGGCCAACCCTTTAATAAATACTTGTTGATTGACAGACTGATAGACAATTCTTGAGTCATGGAGTGATATGATGAGATCTCTGTGTGAGGAAGATGATTTAGGAAGAGTTCAAGAGGATAGATTGGAGTAGGGAGAGATTATTGGAAATGGGGATGTTTAGGAGGGTATTTCTATGTTCTAGGTGAGAAATTATGAGTCTAGTCTAGAGTCTGGACTAGACTTTTGGGAGAAGAAACTGAAAGCAGAAGAAGGACACAGGAAAAAATGTAGGGAAATTGTATCAGTAAGATTTTAGAAATGATGGAATGTGGTGAGTGAAGGAGAGTCAAAAATGACACAGGATTCAAGCATGCATGATTATAAAAATAGAGGTATCACTTGCACAGCTAAGAAATCAGGTAGAGGGATCAATTTTGCATGAAAGATAATGAGTTAACCACTGTATTGTTTTTTTTAATTTAGAAATGCCAATTTGACATTTTGGTTCTCCTGGAGGATTGAGATTCATCTTAATTATTTTTGCATCTCACACATCACCTAACACAATGATTTACATTTTTAGTTCTATTTTTTTGTTGTTGTTTTTAATTTATGGAATAAAACAAGCATTTCCATACTACATTATAATAAAAATATGATTTCACATGAAATCACAAATCTATTATGTACAACTGGCTTTTCCTTTCAAATATATAATAAAGTTATGTAAATTGCTTTTCCTCTCTTTTTCCTTCCCCCACCCTAGAGACGACCACCATTAGACACTAATATGTGTATATGTGAAATCATTCTATACATACTTCCATCTATATGGATGCATATAGTGTCTTCATATGTCCTTTGCAGTTCTCAAAATGACTTATTCATTCAAAGTTGTTCTTTTTTTATTTTTCTGCTTTTTTATTTTTTATTTTTTGCTTCAGAGAGTTTATTTCTGCATCTAATGTACAGAATTCCTACCTCGCCCTGCATGAGGAGGAAAGCCTGGGGGGAGGGGGGTGTCCCCAAGCGGTTCTGGGGACCGCCTGCGACTTGAGCTCGAGTTGGGCACCCCTGGAATCCGCTCACTGGTGGATAAGGCGCTCAGTGGTCACAGAGAAGGACCCTGGAGTTGGCCGCCAGCTCTGGCTCACCCCCGGCCCAGAAAGCCTTTCTCTGGAGCTTGCACAGGGGACACGTCCTGGACGGGATGACAAGCTCTCTGGCCTCGGGATGACGGCTGGTGGGGAGGCCTGGAGGGCAGTCGGAATCAGACATAGCCTCGGGTCCAACGCTTTGGCTGTTTGGCTGGCAACGGGACTCACTGCCCCTCCGAGGGGTGTGGGAAAGGGGGGGAGGAGGAGGGACACTCTCAGGATGGGATCATGCCTTTGGTCCTCTTCCTGTTCGCCGTGAGCCTCCGGTTGTGATTGGTCCTCGCCCCTTGTTGCCTTCTTTCCTCGGGCTCTCCCGGGTGGTCTCCCGGCTCTGCCCTTGGTTCCTGTGGTTTGCCGCCAATGAAGGGCTGTCGTGCCTGTACGGTCTCCGGGCCAGGTAGGCCATCCGCTGGGCCACAAAGTTCTTCTTAAAACAATACTGCTATTACCGTGTACTACGTGTTCTAGGTTCTGCTCATTTTGCTCCCCATTGTTTCCTGCAAGTCTATTCTTGTTTTTTCTAAGATCATTGAACTCAGCATTTCTTATAGCACAGTAGTATTCCGTCACAATCAAACACCACACAACTTGATAAGCCATTTGCCACCTGATGGACATCTGCACGATTTCCATTTTTTTTTTGCCACCACAAAGAAAGTTGCTATGAATATTTTAGAATGTATAGGTTCTTTTCCTTTTTCCCTAATCATCTATGAAAATAGACTTAAGAATGGTTTTGCTGGATCAGAGATGAATCGTCAGTAACTCTTTGGCCATAATTGCAGAGGGCTCTCAAAAAATGGTTGAATCGGCTCACCATTCCACCAGCAGTGAATAAGCATCCCAGTTTTTTCCTTAATTCCTCCATCATTTGTTGCTTTCCCTTTCAATCCTTTTTAGCAAATCTGATAGGTGTAAAATGATCATTCAAATGATTTGCCTTTCATTTAATTTCTTTTTATTTTTCTTCTTGGTGTTATTTCATTAGAGGGGAGAAGCCTACAGAGTAAATGCTCTCCAACAATACAAATCAGGAACTTTTCTACAATTCAAAGTCTTAGAGAGTTGCCAGTAGGACTTGAAAGATTAAGTGATTTGCTCATGGTCCTAAAACCAGTATGTGTCAAAAGAATTTTCTTAATATGTGACTTTTCTATCCATGAGGCAACATTGCCCTACATAGTGGGAAATAAATTAATGTGGTTATTGATTATTTCACTCAGAGGAACAAAATATTTTGGATTTTTTAAACCCTCTTCTCTGTATGGAGATGATCTAAACCTGGAAAGGCATATTCAAAAGGAGAATCATTGTGACTTGTCTTGGGTGTTCTTCAAATAATAGTGTTTTAAACATTTTAAAATAAGTAAAATGTGATTTAGAAGCTTCATAAATATTTATATGGCTAATCCACATTTTCCACCTGGGTATTCCAGGAAGCACAATTTTAAAACCCTGAGCATTTTTGCTAGTGGCATATGCTCTGTCAGTGCCTAAACATGTCCTACTGGTTGTCCATCCTATCAAACTCTTCCATAAGATAAGAGCTAAATGTGTTGCCCTACTGAAATTTCTTTACCTAACTTATAGTCTGATAACCAGTGGGGAGAGAACTGGGAAACTGGCATATGGAAGGTTCTTAAATCTTACCAAGGCAAATTTTCCATGGTGGTCAAAAAGAATTTTTTTTTCTCATGATGAATTGAAAGGCTAAACAAAGGCAGAGTAAATTTAGTCAGTAGAGATAGCTAGTACACCTAATAAGAAGTAAACTATCATTTTCTTTTTATGTCTCTACTATGTAAAAATTAGTAATGAACCTGAATTGTGAAGAGATGTTGAATGAAACATTTTTGAATAATGAGTGCTTAATCATTATGGTAAGATGGACAGCCAGTAGGCCTTACCGTATGTCCAGCAACTATGCCTTCCTGACTCTGAGTTGCTGTCATTTTACTTTTGAAGGCGCTCTAATTACCTGAGGCTTTATTATTTTACCCTCTGAAGCATCTGAAGGATGACTGAATGTTTCTATGTGACCTGTAGTTGAGTTTTCCTTTATGTGAGTTCCTAGAGAGTTAAGATTTTCTCACTCTTTTTTTTATCATATCCTCAGCACCTAGCATAATGTACGCACACAGTAAGCAATTAATGTGTTTTCATTCATTCACTTTTTCTCTCATCCATAAATGCTCCTTAAATTGAGTTGAATTTGAGTCTTTTTCCTCTGAAAGTTATAATTTAATGACAACAGAATAAAAATACAAAATAAACTTCCATTGCATTCACATGCCATGATTTTTACAGACTTTTCCCTGGTTGACATATGTCCAGATTTGTGAAACTTGCTCAGATGACTAGCTCTCTTAAACTCATCACGATGCTATTGCCTACCAATACTTGTATTACTTCTTTTAAGGGGTGAGAGGTATTGGATGAGATAGAGGAGACTCACGGGAGGACAGAAAGTTGGTCTGGTTAGCTGAAGGGTAGAATCATCTGACACAGTAAAAATAAATACAATTATTCTATGACTAGTGAAGTTGGTGCAGTATGCTAAGTGAGAAGGCAATGAAGCTTTCAGGAAAATGAGCTTGTTAGTCTCATTTTGTTTGACAGAAATAATGCAATTTGGGTCCTTATCTGTTTCATCATTTATGCAAGCAGATATGACTGACTCTTTTTGGCAACTTGCCTATGTTTCTAAAAGTATTAAGATATAACTATGAAGTATAATTTAAGCACTGTACTTAATACAGTAACACTACTTCAAGCATCATGGCACTATGTTCTAGGATACTTAACTTGATAGAAAAAATCCATTGGATAAAAAAGCATTGGTTAAGAACAAGGCCTTTATAGCATTCTCAGTAGAGAAATTCACATAGGAAAGTCTACTTTTGATCAACAGTCAACATTATCAAATGAAAAGATAAAACTTTTTTTTAAGTCAGAACCAATTCTATATGTTCTGGGTCAATGACTTTGTATTCCACTTTTCTTGGTGGTATTTTCAATAGTTAAAATTAGGTTGAAAAGGTTCTTCTCCCCTGACCCATCCATTCTAGTCTGGATGTCATAAGAACATGCTAAAAATTTATTCTACAATTTGTGAAAAGTGATGGCTCATAAGAAGATTCTGGGAGGATGGCAGAGAAGGTCAGAAAATTCTAAGCTATCAAGATTTTCCCCCATAAAAGAGTTAAAATATCACTTTAGGGTGAACAAAGTGTGGGTGAAGATAAATATGAACAGTGGAATAACCAGAATCCTCCTGGGACAATCTGAGAAGATCAGAAGAAAATTCCCAGGACTAGGTTTGGCCCCTATGAAGAGTGAACACTTCCAGGATAGGTTCCATTTTAACAGCAAGCTGCAAGCCTCTTAAATAACAAGCAGCAAGCCCTGGAGTTAATTAGTTGGAGGGGCTGCCTCAGCCCCAGCCACCTGGGCCACTTTGAACTTTTGCACCCAGAGGGGAGTAGGGCATTTGGGATAAGGAAGGTGGAGGGAACCTCTGCTGACCAGGTACACCAGACCCAGGTGTGCTGCAAAGAGCAGCTTGCAGTGAGAAGGAACCAGCACACACCAAGTGAGTTCAGAAGCAGTGAGGCAGAAAGCTCCTGCCTGTAGGCACTTACAGGAGGTTGGAGGTTTGGCTTTGATTTCAGGTTAGTGGGAAGAACTGAAGATCTGTGTCAAGAGGCATCATTTGCCATAGCCAGGGCTAGAGATGACTACAAATAATTAAGTTATCAACACACACAGACACACACACACGCACACATGCAAAGGAGAAAGAATCCAACCATAGAAATCTATTATGGGAATAGAGATGACCAGGTTTCATCTTCAGAGGAGGATACTGAAGTAAGGAAACCCCCAAAAAGTAATGTCAAATGGTCACATGCTGAAAAAGAATTTATAGAAGATCTTAAAAAAGACTTTAAAAATCAAATGACAGAGATGGAGGAAAAACTAAAAAAAGGAAAATAAGAATAATCCCAGAAAAACAATAAGGGTATGAAAGGAAAATCAACCAACTAGAAAAGGAGATCCAGAATCTTAAGGAAGATAATGACACCTTGAAAATGGGAATTGGGCAAAGTGAAGCCAGTAAAATTATAAGAGATCAAGAAATGATTAAACAAAATGTGAATAATGAAAAAAATAGAAGAGAAAGCAAAACATCCTATAAGAAAAACAAATTTGGAGAATAGATCAAGAAGAGAAAATATAAAAATAATTAGACTGACTGAAAGTAATGGAAAAAAAAAAGAATCTTCATACAATAATATGAGAAAATAAAGAAAACTGACCTGAAACATTAGAACAAGGGGGGAAGTAGAAATAGAAAAAAAAAAATCATCAATCACCACTTTAAAGAGATCTTATGAGGAAAACTCATAGGAATATCATAGTAAAATTCTGAAACCCCCAGCTCAAGGAAAAATATTAAAAATATCAATATTAAGACAATTTAGATATGATAGTGTCACAATTAGAATTACACAAGACCTAGCAGCAGAGACATTAATGGACCACGGGTCTTGGAACACAACATACTGAAGGGCGAAAGAAAAGGGGCTCTGACCAAAAATATACCCTGCAAAGTTAACTATTATCTTGAATAACAAGAAAATGGACACTTGATAAACTCTCAGCCATTCAAGACTTTTTACAAAACCTTCTGAACTTAATAGATGCTTTGACATATAAGAACAAATAGACATATAAGGTACATAACGAAGACTAACTACACAGGAACCCATAAGGATAGACAGTTTACGTTTTATATACGTAAAGTGTAAAAATATGCTGCATGGCTAAGATTCTTATTAATAAATGGGTTGTTCATAAGAAGGATTGGGGAAAACCTGACTATGATGTGAATTTAAAAAGTAAAACCATTTAGGTTTTACTACACAAATGAGGTACAAGAGGATAAATTGATACACAGGCATTAGATGGGGGAGGGGGACTGGTAATCTTTCATACGGAATGGGTATAAGAAGTGACAACACATATATTTGAAAGAGTATAGAAGTCTTCTAAATTCAGAAGAAATTAAATGATAGGGGCATAGGGAGGGGGGAGAAAACAAGAGAGGGATCTTTAGAGAGAAAGGTGAAAGAATAGATAAATAGGGGTATAGAAGGGTTTTTAGATTTATGGAAATGGGAGGATAGGGGAGGAATCCTTGGAGGGGGTTAGGCAAGTCATAGGAGGACAAGGTAGTAGGTAAAAGTAAAGTAGAGGAGGCAGGAGGGATAGAAAACAAGAGATATACTTATACATAAAAACAAAGATTAGGAGTAGAATAGGTTTGGGAAAGTACATGCCTATATATGTATATATATATATATATATGTATATATATATGTATATGTATATGTGTATGCACATATTTATAACTATGGAAAAACATAACTAAACTTTATCATAGCATTTTGGAGGGATGAGGGAAGTTATTCATATATTTATAGCTATAGAGAAACATATCTAAACTTTATTGTGGCCTTCTGGGGGTAGTTCAGGGGGAGGGAAAATTAACAATATAAAATAGTGCACAGCAGAGAACAAAAGAAAACTCACAAGGAGGCAAAGAAAAGGTGAACAGTTCTCAACACAATGAGTATTATTTATGATATAGGCTTTCTTGAAATGAAAATTTATTGTTACATATTTTGAATCCTCTCTTATGTTCTGCTATACACACAGTCCTCTCTTATTTTCTTTCTAATTTTGTATTTAAGTTCCAATATTTAAGTTTATGTATGTTTTTTGTTTCTTTTCTCTATTCTCTATTTGTGTTCTGGTGTTTGAGTCTAAAATAAAATTTTGAGAAAAAAAAAGTGATGGATCTTTTCCTGATTAAATTCCCCAAGATCCATCCATAGAAGCCATTTTTTTCCCCATCTACTACACAAGCCTGTAAATAGGTTCATTTGAAATCCTTATTTTCAGACTCATAAAAATGTTTTTAAAACATATTTTGCATCATATAGAATGATATACTTTCTACTGTGGTATATAGGAAGGCATATTAATCTAATCCAATCAATTCCAACAAACATGATAAGTTCCTATTATCAACAAGGCAATCTGCCATGCTTTGGAAATACTCCAGTGACTTTGATATATTCATGATTACAATATTGTGAGTAGTCTCTGTAATGGTAAAGATCATAATTTATTTATGACTGATTGCCCTGCATGACACTCATCTTCTGCCCCCATCAAAGAAACCAAAGAGCTGAAGCACACAAGTAAAATAAATGAAAAAAAAATAATCCTGCCTTCAGAGACCTTATATTCTCCAAATAGAAAGAATTTGAATGCTGAGGAAAAATCAAAATGAATCACTGTAATTATCTGAATCTAAAAACAAAATGAATTTAAATATTAAATATTATAAATTTTTACTAACCTGAAATATTAGTGTTAAAAAGAAAAAACATTATGGAAAAAGTTAGCCCGGGAATAAATGCAATTTATGTTCTAAAAGTCCTGAACATTTTAAAACTGAACCTGACCTGTTTGATTTACTTAGAATTCTATGTAAATTTTATATCTGAAAGGTCAAAGTGGTAGACCTCAAAATATGCTATTTTACTATTATATTTTGTTTGGGTTTAAATGAATTGCATTTTTACTAATGCCCATTCACATTCTCCAAATAGTAGAAACTAAAGAATGCCAAAGATTGTCCATTCTTTCTCCCCAGTATATTCAAAATTCTGTTTTATGTGTATCATCAAGTTCTTTCCCTTGCCTTTACACTTAAGATCTAGGGAGCTAGATTATACAGTAAATAGAGCACAGGCAGACCTGAGTACAAATATAGTCTGAGACTTTTACTACCTGTGTGATCCTAGGCAAGTCTATTTGCCTCCATTTACCTGTTATAACAGCACCTACTACTTTAGGTTGTTGTGAGTTTCAAATGAGAGGCTATTTGTAAAGCACTTAGCATAATGTTTGGCACATAGTAGGTTCTATATGTGTATATCATCATCATCATTTTAAAAATATACTTTTCTTTTATATCATGTAGAGTGGTATATTTGCTACTATCATATTAAATATTTATTAAATATTTCATCCTTTTTTACCCTGTCACTGACATCTCAAAGTTTTGCATTAAGAACTTCTACTCTGATGCATGTTTTTTGGCATGATCATCAGATAGTTAACTGTTGCTATCAAATGAAGAAGAATGGATCCCAGCAGTTTGTAGGATCACAAATTGAGAGCTAAAAGGGATATCACGGTTTGAATGTCCTCAACTTATACATAAGGAGACACACTCAGGTGTGTTAAGTGACCTGCCCAGGATTATGCAACTAACAAATGTTCAAAGTAGTATTCGAAGAAAGGTGCTTATGACTCCAGATCCAGAGCTGTATCTAACTAAACTGTGATGCTTCTCTTTCCCCACCAGTTTAAATGACAAATTTACCTAAGATTTATTAAATTTCATGATTTGATTTAATTTGTTTCTTTTAGGAGACTGTAAACTTCTTGTGGGCAAGGGCTTTTTTGTTTGTTTTTCTCTTTATTCTCAGAACCTAACACAGTGTCTTGAATATAGTAAGCCCCTGATAAATGCTTTTTGAATGCATTATGATCATATTTTTTAAAAGTATATTTCTAGACAGTAAAACACTGGAATTTAAGAATACTTCAAAGGACCAAAGCTGCATCAATTGAGACTCTGTGTTTGCCCCCACTGGAGATAGTACAATAAAAAAATTAAGTAAAATTACTTGCTTATAATATTTGCCTGTATGTATGGTTAGGGTAGGAAAAAAGTACATTTTGGTAAAATTAAGAAAAAGATCTTGCATCCACTAATATAATTGATATGCCTAGCCCATCTATCAATGAAAATAATGCAAATTTGGGGCAGAATGGGCCTTATAACTATGAGAGAACATTCTGGGATTTGAAGACATTGGGCAGGTATGGAGAAATGTGGTTTTCTTTTCTCACCTTATTAGAGTGGTGAGGCTATATTCAATGTTGCCACTCATGAGACATGGTTGTGTTCCCATGTCATATTGAAGAGTTTTGCTTGAGACTTTCAAAACAAAATAAGCAACAAAACCAAAAACAAACCATAAATTTTCTACCAAGCTAACAGGAAGAGGTTAACATATTCAGTATTAAATAACTTGGGTGTGAAAGAAAACTTAATTAAGAATTCAATAATTAGTAATTTGGGGCTAATTTCAGATATTTGTGCTAAAAGGAAAGTTTGGTCTACATTAGTTATAAACAAATTTGCTAAGGAAATAAACAAAGGCAGTACTTGGACTCACTTTGTAAGAAAACTTACTTTTCAATATCAGTTCATTTTCTGTGTTTAGGTTTCAACAATATACATGGTAATTTAAAAATATTCAAAATTACTTATCTGTAGCATTTGGAAAGTGGCTCAAGGTTAAAAAAAATAGCATTCTCTCACCTTGCCTCCATTAGTCATGTGTGCAACAGGAAGGTTGCTAGATTTAGAGGCAGAGTAACTTGGTCTAAATCCTAGGTCTGACACTTAACTCTGTGACTTTGAACAAGACACTCAACCCCTCTTGTCCTCTATTTTCTAAGTGGTAAAATGAATAAGTAATATTGGTTGATGCTGGATGTACCTTCTAGTTCTAAAATCTATGATCCTTTGATTTCAAAATTCCCTTACTGGTCTAAATCTATGAGATTATATAGGAATAGTTTGCTATTTGAAAATCATGAAACTGTACTTCAGACTTTAAAAAAAACCTCAAACACTCATTTTCTTTGCACAACACTTTAAATATTATTTATAGGATGCTACATAATGGTAAATTTTTATACACCCTTCAGGTGATATGGTCCTCATAACAACCCTGCATGGCTTATAGCATAGGTACTGTTATCCCTATTATACACCAGGCTGGACTGTCCATTATATCTTTTGGAGATTGTAAAATCTACTTTTCTGCTCATCGGTTATAACACCTGGAGTGAAGTTGACATGATGTGTATTTATTGGTATATGGACCTGGATGGACCTTAGCAGGCTTTTAGTCCATTCACCCCATTTAATAGCCTTAAAAACTGATATGATGTTCTCATAGTCACAGAATTACATGTAATAGCCTTTAAAATCTAAATTCACAAGGTAGTCAAATTCCACCATAAAAGCCAACACAATGAAAGCATTTGTAAATATGTACCAGTAAGGGAAATGTTGCTTTTTTCATAAGAATATATGTGCTGTCTTCTCTCACAAACTGCTTAAATAGGAGAAATGAGAATTACAGCGTTCAAACTCTTGAAGCAAAACACACTGTCCTGGATCATAAAGTCAGATGACACCTATTCTTTTTTTTTTTCCCTACAGTTAATGAAACAAATATGTGTGTGTGTGAGTGTGTGTGTGTGTGTTCTTTGAACTTCACTTCACTAAATGACCTTCAGTTTCTCTCTCACCCTACTATACTAATGAATACTTACCCAGAATTCATTACTGATGAAGTTATAGGTCCAGTTAACAAAGATAAGAGTAGTAAATATACTGTAAATTTCAACCAGAAGAATAAGATCACACACTACATGAAGCACTGTCAATGTACTTCTGCGTTGACTCTGATCTCTCAAACAAAGACCTTAATCCATGCTATGATACAGTAGGGATGTGGTTTCATTTCTTTATCACTTTCCCTGAGCATCTTATTCACTTTGAAATAATTCTCAGTTATCCATTCTAATGGAGGTAAGGGAGAGTAGTGAAAAAAAATGAAACCTCTATCTACACCTAATTTAGTCATTCTTCTCCACTTGCTGCCTCTTATTCAAATCATCTTGAGAACATCTATCAAGCACCCATCAGATATGGGGCACTGTGATAGCTACATTGATACAAACTTTAAAAAACAGTCCTTGCCCTCAGGAAGCTCATATTAAGGCAATGCTGTTTTCATGAAATGGCCAATGGACTTGGAATCAGAAAGCCTGAGTTCAAGTTCTGCTTGTACCATGTACTACTGATATGGCCATGAGAGTACCACTTACCTAATGTGGATATCTGAAGAGTCAAAAGTTTGTAATGAATATTTGTAATGAATAAGAGCTCAATAAATATGTTATTACTATTATTACCTGCTTCCTACCTAGTTTTCCATTCTTTGCATTCACCTTCACAGAGTCCTCATTCTAGCAGAATTGACTTATTAGCTACTCCCTTCACAAAATCTTCTAACTCCTGTCTATGATTTTCTGCTTGTTGTTTTCTATGTCTGTGATGAAATCACTCCCCTCTCTGTACTATTAGAATTCTCATCTTCCTTCAAAACACAGTTCAGTTTATGGCTCTCTAAAGAACACTGAATATTTAATACTCCTTATTTCTTAAAGTTGGTTTGTATTTTTTTACATTATCTTCTCCATGTCCACATCATATCTGCCTAGTAGGATATAGTATGATTAGTCAGTTAGGCAAGCAACAGAGTATTATTAAGCACTTGCATAGAGAAAGGTAAAAGCCAGTCCCTTCTCTAAAGGAGCTCATAGTCTTAATGGAGGAGATAACATACAACTACTAAAAATAATATATAGACAGGATAAATTGGAAATAATCAAGAGAAGGAAGACACTGGCATAAGATGTGTGTGGGGGTGGGGAGTCATTACAGAAGGTTTCTTGTAGAAGATTGTGTTTTTTCTGGTTCTGGAAGGAAGCCAGGGATTCCAGTTGGTGGCATTTGAAAAGGCCAGTGAAAAGTACTGAATTTTCAAAATGGAATGTTGTGTTCAAAAAACAGCAAGAAGGACAGTGTCACTGCTATGCAGAATCTAGGGGTGTAGGTAAAACGAATGGTGAATGGGCAGGGAAGGTTATGAAAGATTTTGAATGCCAAAGAGAGTATTTTTTATTATAGTTTGGAGAGGATAGGGCACCCCTAGGATTCATTGAGTAAGATGGTGATATATACAGATCTGTGCCTTAGAAGGATTATTTTGATGACTGAGGGGGAATGACTAGTAGTATGAAGAGACTAGCCAATGGTACAGTTGTCCAGGCAAGAAGTAATGAGGGCCTACACCAAAGTGATGTCAGTGTTAGAGGAGAGAGGGGAGAATGAGAGGAATGTTATGAAGATAAAATTTCCTAACTTGGAATCATAGTGAACATAGGGAGTGAACGATATAGTGAATAGTGAAGAATGACAACTAGGTTTTAACTACATGAACATGGTTGTTCTCTTGAACTGTACAGGAAAATTAACAAGATTGGAATGTTTGGTGGGGTAAAGATAATAACGTCAGTTTGGGGTATCTTTAGTTTAAGATGTCAATGACATAACCAGTTCAGTACATTCAGTTGGCAGTTAGAGGTATGAGAGCAGAGAAGTCAGCCCTGGAAAGGTGGTCTTGAGTTTCATCAGTTTAGAGATGAAAGTCAAATCCTTAGGAGCTGATGAGATCAGTGATTGAAATTGTATGGAAAAAAAGAGGAGAGAGCTGAAAGACAGATCTATGGGTGACACCTGTGGTTATCAGGTATTTATCACAGATATAGCAAAGGAAACTGAGAAGGAATAATCAGATAGAAGAGCAAGGGGAGAAGATAGTATTAATGAAGAGAGGATGTTCAAGAGCATCAAGGACTATATAGATGTCAGGAAGGACAAAGAATCAGAATAGACCATTGGATTAGGTAATTTAAAGATCAATTGTAAATTTGGAAATGGCAGTTTTAATTGAATAATGAAGTCAGAAGCTAGATTGAAAAGAATTAAGGAAAGAGGGAGATGATGATAGCTATAGGACTGCAAGGCAACTGACAGGTTATCTAAACCAAATAACTCATTTTCCAGATAAGGAAACTTAAAAACTGGAAGGTTAAAAGACTTTCTGAACACTAGACAATAAATAGCAAATATAGGATTAGTTGAAAGCCAATCCTCTTTTTACTGTGTTATGTTTGTTTTTGAGGGCAGGATAGGAAGCAAATCACTTATTTGATATGTGATAGTCATTTCTGAATTTGCTATCAAATCATCAGTTTGATCAGAGAACAAAATTAGTATACAGCTAAAAGATTAAAATAAGGAAAAAAAAAGATGGCATGAAATTAAAACAGATCCAACATGATTTATTTAAATAAGCTACTGATGCTGAAAATTGGAAGTCATTGGTGAAAAGGACATCAATATGGCTTACAATAATTTTATTTAGAAGTTTAACCACTATTAATCAATCACAAGTACAAGGAGACCAAAAGAGCCTATACATAGGCTAAGTTAGCAAATAGTCATCTTTCGTCCCAAGAAAAAAAGAGATAGAATCCTTTGTAACTCAGATATTCAATGAATAAAATAATATACAATCTTATCAATTCCAATATCTACATTCTTTATTCTTTTTGTAATCCATGTATGCCTGCCCATCCTTCAAACTGATGACAAGATCCTCCCATACTATCCTGACAGGAGTACTGACGAAGTGCTGGGGTCTTCATTCATTTCTCTTGACATTATGAGGATACCTAACGAGCATATAGATCAGCCATTGGTTACTCACCATTTTCATATGATTATATTTTTCTTAAAGTACATATTTTACTCTTTTTTTCTTATTTGTTATAAGTTACTTTCCACTTTTACTTATTTGCCTCCCCATGGACTCTGGATAATACTGAAGTTTACTTCTTTGAAGGCTGCTGTGCTCATGATTCATTAATATGCAAAAATATGAGTAAAATGCTAATGATTTTGAAGGGGAACTTGTAAAGGAAAATTTTGGTGTGATCATAGGGTCTCAGATTTTCCAAAACTAATCCAGTCCACTCTATCTGCGACTAACTGGCTGTCTAATTTCAATGTTTGATGAAGGATATGCTGGCTTTTCCCCTCCAATGAGGTTTTTCCTTTGTCAATTGTCAGGTCAAAGTCATTTGGATGCTTTTGGATTTCATATAGAATGCTCTGCAATTTCTGGGACTTTATGTGCCTGTGCAATCTAATTCAAGAAAAGAAGCATCTGGAGTGCATTAGCTTCCAAAGAGAATGGTTTATTATCATGGAATTCATCCTGGCTCCTATGAAGGAAGATGGTGGAAGATTGTGATCAGCATTACCATTTAAATCATGCATAGAAAAAAAATTAGAATCTGAAAAAAAAAAGGAGAAATCTAACTGCACGATGTTAGCCCAAGGCTATTTAAGGATAGGTTTCAAAGGAAGAAACACAAAGACAAAATAAGAGATAATTCTATAAAATTTGTATAAACAACCATTTTGTCTACCAAGGACAGTGGGACAATCACATTTAGTAATTTAGTAAATTTAGATTTTGACATGACAATTCTACATTTGCTTCTTGAGGAAGCTAAAAATGGTATTGAAGAAGACAAGAATGAGAAAAGCTGCTGGACTAGACAACTATTCACTTTAGTTGGACCAAAGGAGATTTATGCTGGTGCTTATGCACTTTTAAAGGAATTGCAGGAATTGATTCTAAAAGGTTAAGAAGATGGTAAACTGACAAATCAATAAATATTGATAAGCTCTGGGAATATAAATTAAAGCAAAAGAGAGTCCTTACCCTTAATGTGCTTATATTCCAATGCAGGGAGAAAACACAACAAATGGAGTTTAAAAAGTTGGGTAGGGGACAAAGGTGCATGTTAAAATTAATAAAGTCAGGAAAAAGTCAAAGGGAGGAGTGAAAAAAGTGAAGATGGTTGTCTTGGGCATTTCCTCAAATGTAGATTTTAGGAGAAACTTGCCAATGGAAGTAGAAAGCCAAAAGGTCAGAGAAATGATCTAAAGTAAGAAGACTGACGGGTCATGGTAGAACAATTTGGAACTTTAAGAACAGATATAGACAGGTATGAAGGAGAAGGAGGACATTCTAAAATTGTGAGAAACATCTGAGGTATTATTATTAGAAAAACAAAAAACAAAAAAAACCAAACAAATAAACAAAAAAGAAGTAATGCCTGGATGATAAATAGAGATGGACCTATATGACTACTTTCACATAAGTTGGATTTCTGTTATTTTTTTCTTGTCTTAATAGGATTTTTCCCCAATTATATGTCAAGATAATTTTTAGAATTCATTTTTAGAAGATTTTGAGTTTTAATTTTTTCTCCCTCCCTATCCTCCCCCTTCCTAAAATGGTAGGCAAATTGATATAGGTTATAACTGTGCTATCATGTAAAACATAATTTCAGGAAGAAGATTCTGGGAACGTGGCAAAGTAGGTCAGAAAATTCCAAGTTCTCAATATTTTACCCCCACAAAAGAGTTAAAATGTCACATTATGGCCAACAAAATGTGGGTGGAGATAAATAAGAAAAGGGGTTAAACTGGGGTCCTCCTGGGTCAATTTAAGAAGATCAGAAGAAAAATTCCAACAAGGGGTTCGGTGTTTGTGAAGAGTGAACATGTCTAGGCTAGGTTCCATTTTAACAAAAAGTGGCAAGCCTGTTAAACCAAAAGCAGCAAGCCCTGGGGTTAGTTGGTTTGAGAGGCTGCTTTGGCCCCAGGCACCTGGGCCACATGCACTTTCACACCCAGGATAGTGAGGGGAGTTGGACATTTGAGCCCAGGAAGATTGTCCAGGAACACCAGACCCAGCTGTGCTGTGAAGAGGACCGGGGGCAAGAAGGAACCAGTACGTGAACTGTGAGTACAGAAGTAGTGGGGCAGAAAGCCCCTGACTGTAGACACTTACAGGAAGTTGGAGGTTTGGCTTTGGTTACAGGCTAGAGGTCAGAGCTGAAGAACTGGGACAAGAGGCACCATTTCACATACCCAAGGGCTAGAGCTGATTACAAATAATTGAGCTATCACCTCAAAAAATGCAAAAGAGAAAGAATCCAAAAATAGAAACATATTCTGGGAATAGAGATGATTGGGGTTCATCTTCAGAGGAGGATATTTAAGTAAATAAATTCCCAAATAGTAACATCAAGTGATCACCTGCCCAAAAAAGAATTTATAGGAGATCTTAAAAAAGACTTTAAAAATCAAATGGTAGAGATGAAGGGAAAAACTAAAAAAAAGAAAATAAGAATAATCCACAAAAAACAAGAAGGGTATGAAAGGAAAGTCAACAAACTAGAAAAAGAGATCCAGAATCTTAAGGAAGAAAATGACACCTTGAAATCAGAATTGGGCAAAGTGAAGCCAATGAAATTATGAGAGATCAAGAAATTATTAAATAAAATAAGAATAATGAAAAAATAGAAGAGAACGTGAAACATCTTATAAGAAAAACAACAGATTTGGATAAAAGATCAAGAAGAGAAAATATAAATATAATTGGACTAACTGAAAGTTATGATAAAAAAAAAGAATATTGATACAGTAATACAAGAAATAATTAAAGAAAACTGTCCTGAAGCATTAGAAGAAGAAGAAAAAGTAGAAATAGAAAAATCCATCAATCACCACTTAAATGAGACATAGGGATATCATACTTTAATTCTGAAATGCCCAGCTCAAGGAAAAAAAAATATTAAAAGCATCAAGACTAAAATTTAATTTAATTTAATTAATTAATTAAATTTAATTTAAATATGATTGTGCCAAATTTAGAATTACACAAGACCTAATAGCAGAGACATTAAAGGACTGCAGGTCTTGGAACACAACATATCAAAGAGAAAAAGAAATAGGGCTCTGGCCAAAAATATCATACTGTGCAAAATTAACTATTATCTTGAATGGACACAAATGGACATATGACAAACTCTTAAACTTTTAAGGCTTTTTTAAAAAAATCCTGAACTTAATAGATGTTTTGACATACAAGAACCAATCAAAATATAAGGTAAATAACAAAGATTGATTATAAGGAATCTTAAAGACAAACTATTTATTTTTAGATATATAAAATGTATGTTTAAGATTCTTATTAATAATTGGGTAGTTAATAAGAAAGATTAGGGTAAACCTGAGTATGATATGAATTTAAAAAGTAAAATCATTTGGGAACAGCTAAAAAGAGTAATTTTTTTATACAAATGAGGTACAAGAGGAAGAAACAATACACAGGAATTAGATGGGAGAGGATAGTTGGTATTTCCAGCAACCTACTTTCATCAGGAATGATTGTAAGAGAGAACAATACATAAATATTTAAAAGAGTATAAAAGTCTTCTAAATTCAGACAAAATAAAATGGTAGGGGCATAAGGATGGGGGAGAGGATAAAGG
>CM053583.1:388877707-388897634 GCA_028627135.1 Pseudochirops cupreus
TTTTTCCTCATTTGTTTAGGATCTTTATATCAAAATCCAATTCTTATATACAAAATAGCCCTGAAATTGCATGCTTAAAAGGTGTAGACCTTTGATGTCAAAAAGATAAACTGTATACATGCCATATATTGAGTTAGAAAATCATATATAAACATTATCTATAGTCTAATATATTTTAATTTATTTTGTTTAATATTTTGTTTAATATTTTCCAATTACATTGTAATCTGGTTCAGACCCCACTAGGAAATGGTAATCAGAACCTTGGAAGTTGCCTTTGTTTGGCATTACACCTCCCTCCCTCCCTCCCTCTTTCCCTTCCTTCGTTCCTTTGTTCCTTCCTTTTTCCTTCCTTCTTTCTTTCCTTCCTTCCTTCTTTCCTTCCTCCCTTCTTTCCTTCCTTTATTTCTGCCTTTTTTCCTTGAATCTCATGTGTGTTAAACTGCACTAGGTGTATTCCTTCCTTCTTTTCTTTCTCTCTTTTTCTTTTTCTGTCTTTCTCTCTTTCTTTTAGCTCATGTATGTTTAATTGCAGTAGGCATATTCCTTCCTTTCCCTCTCTCTCCATGCTTTTATTTCTCTCTCTCTTTTATTTAAATAGTATTTTTTCCCAATTACATATCAAGAAAATTTTTAGCATTAATTTTTACAAGATTTTGAGTTCCAAATTTTTCTTCCTCTCTCCTTCCCTTCCTCTCTTATGAAAATGGTAGGCACTTTGATATAGTCTATAAATGTGGTATCATGTAAAACATATCTCCATATCAGTTGTAGAAGAAGAAATGGATCAAAGAGAAGCTATACAAAAAGAAAGTAATTTTAAAAATATATGGTTCAATCTGCATTTAGAGTCCATCAGTTCTTTATCTGGATGTGGACAGCATTTTCCTTCATGAGTCCTTTGTACTTTGTCTTGGATTATCATGTTGCTGAGAAGAGGAGAGACATTCATGACTGATCATCACACAATGTTGCTGATACTATATATGATGTTCTCCTGGTTCTTTTAATTTCACTTTGCATCACTTCATTCAAGTCTTTCCAGGTTTTTATGAAATCTACCTGTTCCTCATTTCTTATTCTACAATAGTATTCTATTACAATCATATACCACAGCTTGTTCAGTCATTCCACAATAGATGGGCCTTACATCAATTTCCAAAATTTGTCACCACAAATACAAACACTATAAATGCTTTTTTTTTCACATGTAGGTATGTTTCCCTTTTTTTATGATCTCTTTGGGATATAGATGTTGTAGTGATATTGCTGGATCAAAGGGTATGCACAGTTTGGTTGCTTTTTCTTCCAAATTGCAATTGAGAGAATGGATCACTTCACAACTCTACCAACAGTGCATTTTAGTGTCCTAATTTCCCCTTATCCTCTCCAACATTTATCCTTTTCTTTTTTTTATCATATTAGCAAATTTGATTGGTGGGAGGTGGTATTTCAGAGTTGTTTTAATTTGCATTTCTGTAATCAAAAGTGATTTACAATTTTGAGGTACCACATCTCACCAGTCAGATTGGCTAAAATGACAAAACAGGAAAATGACAAATGCTAAAGAGGATGTAGAAAAATTGAAACACTAATGCGTTGTTGATGGAGTTGTGAACTGATTCAACCATTCTGGAGAGCAATCTGGAACTATGCCTAAAGGACTATAAATAATTGTATACCCTTTGACCCAGTAATATCACTTCTGGGGTTGTATCCCAAAGAGATCATAGAAGTGGGAGGAAGACCCATATGTACAAAAATATTTATTGCAGCTCTCTTTGTGGTGGCAAAAAACTAGAAATTAAGGGAATGCCCATCAATTGGGGAATAGCTAATCAAGTTGTGATATATGAATGTAATGGAATACTATTGTGCTATAAGAAATGGGGAGGAGATGGACTTCATATTTACCTGGAGAGGCTTATACAAACTGATGCTAAGTGAGAAGAGCAGAACCAGGAAAAATTTGTACAGAATCACAGACACATCATATGTGTGATGACCAACTTTGATAAATTAGACTCTTCAGCAATGCACAGTTATGAGACAACTCTACATGTCTTGGGATGGAAGGAGATACCTAACATTCAGAGAAAGATCTAGAAAGAACAGAGTTTAAATGGAGACTGAAGCAATCTACATGCTATTGTTCTTTTCCATGTTTTGTTTTGTTTTTTCTTTCCCATTGTTCATTCCATCGGTTACAACCCTTCTATACAATCAGACTAATGTCCAATGTGAAAGTATTTGCAGATCTTATGCTTGATTGCATGCTACCATGAGGGAGGGGGGAGAGGGAGGTGAGAAAATTTGAAACTCAAGGGATTGTAGAAATGAATCTTGTAAACTAAAAGTAAATAAACAAATCAATTTAATTCAAAAAAGTAATTGAGCTCATGTTCATATGCTTATAGATGTTTTTGATTTCTTTATCTGAAAATTTTGTGTTTATATCCTTTGACTATTTATCAGTTGGGAAATCACTTCTATTCTTATAAATTTGATTCAGTTGTCTATATATTTGAGAAATATGACGTTTATCAGAGATACTTGCTGTAAAGAAAACTTCCCAGGTTTCTGCTTTCTTTCTAATCTTGGTGGCATAGGTTTGTTTGTACAAAAGCTTTTTAATTTAAAGTGATCGGAATTATCTATTCTACATTTTTAATGCTCTATCTCTTGTTTGATCATGAATTCTTTCCCTCCTCAGAGATCTGACAGGTAGACTATTCCTTGCTCTTCTGATTTGATTGCTTCGGTGTCTATGGTACCTTTTAGCAGATGTAGTTTCCTTCCTTATCTCTTTTAATTAGGTCTGTTTTTACTTTTACTTTGTCTAAGATCAGATGCTATCCCTGCTTTTTTTTTCCCCTTAACTTCAGCTAAAGCATAATAGATTCTTCTGTAGCCCCTTACCTTTACTTTGTATGTGTCTATCTTTCTAAGGTGTTTCTTGTAAGCAACATATTGTAGGATTCTGGTTTTTGATCCACTCTGTTATTTGCTTCCCTTTCATGGGACAATTCATCCTAGTCACATTGTCACATTCATAGTTATGATTACTAACTGTGTATATCCCTCCACCGTATTCCTACTCTCTCTCCTTTCATACTTTTTCTCCTCATAAATGTTTTGCTTGTCTCTACCACCTCCCCTGATCTACCCTCCATTCTTTCAGTCCCCACATACCTCCTTTACTTTACTTCCTCCCCTCCTACTTTCCTGTCAGGTAGGATAGATTTCTATATTTCAACTGATTATTTATATCATTCCTTCTTTGAACCAGTATTGATGAGAGCAAGATTTAAGTAATGCCCATTGCCCACCCTCCCATCTTCCCCTCCACTGTAATGTGCTTTTTTTTTTGCCTTTTTCATGTGAGATGATTTACCCCATTATAATTATCCCCTCCTTCTGCACCCAATGTACTTCTCTTTCTCCTCCCTTAATTATTTTAATGTCATTCCCTCAGATTCACCATATTCCCTACCCTCTCTCTCTATATATATTCCTTCTAACTTTACCATTAGTGGTATATTTTTTTAAAGAATTATAAGTATTATCTCCACTTGTAGGAATGTAAACAGTTCAATTCTATTAAATCTCTTATATTTCCTTTTCCCTTTTTACCTTTTTAGGCTTCTCTTGGGTCTTGATATAAGACATCAAATTTTTGTTCAATTCTGTTATTCTTATGAAAGTCTAAAATCCTTCTATTTCTTTGAATGACTATTTTCCCCCTGGAAACATGCTTAATTTTGCTGGGTAGGTGATTCTTGGTTGTAGTCCTAGCTACTTTGCCCTCTGGAATATCATGTTCTTTGAACTCTGATCCTTCATGTTACAGTAGCCAAATCCTATTTGATTGTGATTGTAACTCCTCAAAATTTGAGTTGTTTCTTTCTCACCATTTGCAGTAGCTTTTTCATTGACCTGATAGTTCTGAACTTTGTCTATGATGTAGCTTCCACTTTTTATTTTGTGATCTCTTTTCTGAGTTGATCAGTAGATTCTTTCAATGTCTATTTTGCCCTCTTGTTTCAGGACATCAGGACCATTTTCTTCGATAATCTCTTGAGAGATGCTGTGCAGCTCCTCCTTTTGACTCCATTCGGGTCGTCCCAGGATGCTGATGTCGCCTCTTCTGGATCCATTTTCCATGTCATTTGTTTTTACCATGAGGGATTATGCATCTTCCATTCTTCATTCTTTTTAATGTGTTTGATTGATTCTTGATATCTCACAGACACATTAACTTCCACTTGCCCAATTCACACTTTTAGCATGTTGTTTTCCTCATTTGGCTTTTGTACTTCCTTTTCCATTTAGCCAATTGTACCCTTTAAGAAGTAATTTACTTCAGTGGGTTTTTGTATCTCTTTTTCTGTTAGGCCGATTCTACTTTTTCAGCAGTTTCCAAGTGTTGAATCTTTTTTCCCCCCATAATTCTCTTGTATCACTCTCATTTCATTTCCCAGTTTTTCTTCTACCTCCCTTATATGATTTTAAAGCTCCTTTTTAAGCTCTTTCATGAGTTTTTTTTTTTTTTTTGCTGGGCTTGTAACCACTTTCCATTTTTCTTTGGGGTTTTGCCCATTGGTGTTTTGACATTGTTGTCCTCCTCTTAGTTTGTGTTTTGATCTTCATTGTGACCATAATAAGTTTCTATGGTCAGATTTTTTCTTGTTGGTTTTTGCTCATCTTTTTTTTTTCTTTTTTTTCTTCTTCTTTTTTTTTTTTTACTTTTTTTTCCTTTCTTTTCAATTTGAGCTCTGCTCCCAGGGTGAAAGGGGCATTGTCTCAGGTTTCTTGTACTTTTGGCTTCAGACTCTGTTTGTTTTCCTTTGTTGCACTGATGTTGCCCTAGTACTCATGGGGAACCTGTGTGTCTGGTGTTTCACTGAGGGTTAGGGTGGGGGTGATTGCCCCTGTTGGAGGCTTAAGGTGTCTGTCAGCTTAACTGGTGCTGAGCTGGGGTCCTAGTGTCTGGAATTTGCTGAGGTCTGGAGGGGTGTTTCTCTGTTTCCCCATGGGTATACTGGTGCATGTGGTGGTCTGGCTTTTGGAGGCTTCCTGTTTGCAAAGGTAGCATTGATGTCTACCTGTTTGATCAGGGCTGTGCTGAAGCAAGTGGTGGTCTGACCTCTGGAGGGTGCTTCTTTTCCCAAAAACCCAAAAGATGAAGAAGATTCAGGTCTGGCCACTGAAGGATGTCTATTTTCCTGGGGCTACACTGAAGCACATCTTGGTTCTCAGAACTGGAGTCCATTCCTCTGGCTATGCTAAGACATGTGGGGGAGGGGGATTCTGTTGTTGGCATTTGTCTTCACCGTGCTGGGGCTCAGGATCTCCCACTGGCTTGCTGAAGTGGGGTTTGCTGCTGTCTTGCTGAGTTGCTTCCCATCCTGGACTGCACTACTCTTTCACCCAAGTGAGAGAGACCTTTCTTACTGATCATCGGTTCCTTGGGTTAAAAGATTTTTTCATCCTTTTAGCTAGTTCTGCTGTTCCACAATTTGTTTTGTAGCTCTATTTTATGGATTTTTGTAGGTGAGTATGGAAGAGTTATAGCAATCTAAGGCTTACTCCACCATCTTGGATCCCCTCTTCTCTCTCTCTTTCTCTCTTTCTTTCTTTCTTTTCTTCTTTCTTTCTTAATTTCTCTTTCTTTCTTAATTTCTCCTCCCTCTGTTTCTTTCTCCTTCCCTTCCTCCCTCCCTCCCTCCTTCTCTTCCTTCTTTCCTTTTTTCTTTCTTTCTTTCTTTCTTTCTTTCTTTCTTTCTTTCTTTCTTTTTCTTTCTTTCTTTCTTTGTCTTGTGTTTTAACAAAACTGCAAAAGGCATGTTCCTTTCTCTACCATTCCCCACTTTTTTTGGAAATATGCATACTTGTAGATTTATACACTAGATACTTCTGGAGAAAGGGCCTTGTTGACAAATATCTAGCATTTTCCTGTGATATAAGGGATGGTGAAGCAATCAGGAATATTTGAATAACAATCTATCTCTCCAAATTAAATCCATGGCCTTTTTTTTCCCACTCAACTGCCCTGCTTTAGAAGCCTAAATAGCAGTTGTTCCACACGTTGACTGGAAGAAATTATAAGAATTAACTAGTCTTAGTGTACCAAGTTTTAAAAAATGACATTTTGCAGAATTATTATTCACATTCCTCCTCCTTTCATGGCCTAATTACCATTGTACCTAAATTTAATAATTCCCCTCCAGTGACAGACCCACTTTTAACCACCCTGTCCCATTCATTACTGTGGATTGCTCTTCCCTTTCTGATAATCCTCCATGTTCAAGTATTGAGTTAAATAATATGATTCTTTGTCCTAATAATAATAAGGACCTATTTATTTTAGAAATTACTAGTCAGTATTATAATATGCATATGTGCACACACATATACATATGTTTATACATGTGTACATATATGCAGATCTGTATATACCCTTATATGTATACATATATGAATATGTATTTCAATACTGAAAATATTATAGAAGAATTTCTTAAAAGAACTTCTTTCCTGTATTTACCTCCTGTGCCAGTGCTTCATTGAATTCTAAGTGCAACATCTGACTCTGGAAGGTTGGGTATAGGATGTCTAACTGTGACAAGTTCTATCAAGCTAGTTAGACTTAACAAACATACTTTCAGATTAATAGTATGTCTTTTGTCCAAGGATCAGCCTAGGTGTATTCAGGTTGGATGGACAATGATGAATTTCTTTCACCACAACTCCTGGATACCAGTCTATGAAGCCACAGTGTCACAGATCCCAGAACTGCAGCATTTTTCTTCTGCATTAAATCTAGACCATACCACACTGCAATAGTCAATGATCACTCAGTGTTTAAATCCTCCCATGATGATGGTACAACCACAAGACACTTCATTTCCCAAGTGTCATCATCTCCTAGATGAGAAGGATGGACTAGACAGCTTCTGAGTTCTCTTTCAAACCTCAAACTATGAACCTCTAAAATCTCCTTCAGCAGCTCCTTGTCATGTCTTACATTCCTAATTATTAGAATGTGTTTTCACCAGCTTAGGAAACTCAGTAAGGAAACTCCCTCTTGCTATAAAGATGAGTATCTGTAAAGAATTTATAGTTATTGATAAAAGTGTCAAATAACATGGTGATGAGCATAAATCTCTGGGGCATAGTCAAAGGATAGATTTTTTCTAAGTTGCCTTGTAATCATGCACAACCAGATTCTCATTGTCTGACCATTTTCTCAATTCTGAATCTATTTCATTGTATTATCATCCAGCCCACATTTATCCATAATTTCCACAAAGAAATATTTTGCCAGAAGTCATGAAGCATTTGTGACTTCCATTGCTCTAAGCTGAGGATGTGCTGATGAAAACAATGATGTTTGTAATATGAGGGACAGTGTTATGTTTGTTTTCTATTTATTTCTCTCTTTTAAAAGGGGAAAGCTGAAACAATCATTTTTTTTCTATTTTATTTCAGATAAAGAGATATTTGCAATGAAATGCTTTTCTTGGAATTAGTTTCATCTAGTTTAGTCCTTTCAGATTTTCAGGAATTTTTTTTCTATTTTTATACATTGATTCACCATTCATTTATTATTAATCAATTACAAAATGGTAGATATAATGCTGAGGACTGCAAATACTGAGACAAAAAAGTTCCTTCCCTCAAGGAGTTTACAATTGATTGGAATTTCTGAATATATTATTTTAGGGCCCTCTGTCTGTTTCCAAATATAGGAACATTTACATCATAAACAGCACTTAAAGGGAGAATGTGACACACCCCCCGCCAAAAAAAAAGAAGGATGCAGCCTCATGCAAATCATACCATATGTGTCTGCTGTAGAAGACATTTATATCCAGGTAAAATCAAAATAAAAATGAATATTGAGGGTAGCCTGAAATGAGGAAAGTAGATTCTGTTTTTCATGATAAACTATAGTATTTCTTATACATTAAAATATCTTTCATTTGAAGTGCCAATTTCTAGCTTATACCAATGAAGAGCTGGTGTTCCATCACTTGAACATTTCCATTAGCCCCATCATATTCCATTCCAAGTTTCATCTCTATAGCAAGCATATGGAGCATGGCAGTGACATAGACTACATCTCCTTGGTTTACTCCTTGGACATATGCTTTACATATAAGGAGTGTTTTTAATGTACCATATGTGTTCCATATTTAAATGTGGAAATAAAGTCTCACAGGAGATGTATCAAAATAGAACATGCAAACATTTACTATTTGTGCCAGTGAGCAGAGCTTCAACAGAACTGCTCAAAGAACAGGCATATGTGGCAGCTGTTATTCACTGGACTAAAAAGAATGGTCTGGAAACAATGCTTATGGCAGCCTCATCATATTGGAACTAAATCCATACACCTATTATATAATTAATTCTCAAAATATTATCAGCCTCATGAAATATCCTTCATTTTCAATGAATAACAGTATTTGGTATGACACATACTACCTTTGTTGGGGGAAAATACATTGCCATTATGGGCCATTAAAAAGAGAGTGAGAGATTTTCATTATAGCATTAAAAAAAAAATAACACAAGGTGATATGGGAAAACAGTGGAAGAGATGCAAAATGAGTTTGACCAAAGAATACATACTCCATGACTGCAAGAATATCAGTTTTATAATGTATCTGTTAAGTTCTATATAATGTATCAGGTTAAATTCTCCCTATAAAAAATGCCAATCATGATCAATCTGTGTCTTCTCATCTTATGTTATTCTTGTTGGTGGTTTTCTATTAGGTAGGAAATGTTAATGTTTGTCATCAAAATTGTTCAGCTAAATGGTGCTTAACCAAAAGGAGTCTTCAGTTCTCCCTTAAATCACTAATGAGCTGTTTGACCTTGAGCAAATTATTTTCATCTATGTGTCTAAGTGTCCATATCCATAAAATGGAGTATCTGATTTTGCCAAGATTCTTTCCAACTTATTCTATGATACTGCTGGTTTCTAGGAATGACATGGAATATAGTTGATCCTAGATTTTTGCTTAGCCTGGTGAAATAAAAGATTCAATGAGGCAATGAAGAAAGATCTTATCTACTTCTCTCCTTAAATCATGGTGATATGAGATCTCGCAGCTGTGGAAAATTTCTGAAACAGTCACATTTTTGTGAATGTGAAAAGTTCTTTTTAATCAAAATTTCATTTGGAGTTTTCCAAGCAAAAAATACATCCCAAGCTCAATTCTCATCAATCCAAAATTAAAAGTTGTTCCCCCTTGCATTGGTTTTGTCAAAAACAAAAAAATTGTTTCATGAAATCTAGGAAAAATTTATTTAGCCCATAGTAATAAATAAATAGCAACTTAATAATCAATAAATATGAACTCAGGATTAAACTACTCATATTTTCTTGTGGAAATGATTTAGTGTGTGTTTTTGTAGAAATTGTACATCAAAGAAACATGGCAGGTATATAGCAGTTAGTTGTGTTGTGGAAAGAGTGATGACCCTGGAGCTAGGATTCATGTCCGCATCTCATGCTTGCTCAGTGTGTAACCATGGACAAGCAACATATAATCTCTGAGCTTTCCTTTCAATATCTGTAAAATGGGATAATAGTAGCCCCTACTTTGCAAAGTTCTCATGATAATTAAATGAGATAGTGGATAAGGCACTTTGTAAAACTAAAAGAGATATATTAACATTTGCTATTATTAGAGAAACAGATCCAACACAAATTCTTAAGAGATTAAACTATTAAAATAGAGCAATAGACAGCTTGTCCCCAGTCTAAGCCTGAATATGGCCTGTAATCAGAAGCTAGCATATGGTTTTATCATTGGTAGTTGCATATGATGAATGTTTGTCAAATTTGTCATCTCATTTACAGTATTTACAAAAGAATTACAAGAATAGTGGGATTAATTCCACATGCTCTGATAGAAAAAAAAAGACTGTGATTATGTTAGTTTTGCAGATAGCCAAGGGCAAACAACATTGCCAGTCTGAAAAAAAAACTGTTTTGATTATACAAACTGGTTATATCCTAAAGATGTAGGGATACAGAATATCTATGCTTTACACACATACACACAAATAAACAAACACAAACACACACATAATTAGTTTTCTTGTGTATGTGCTGAAAAGTTTAGATATTTCACAACCATATCTTCATTTTTGAGGAAGGAGACCTAAAGAGGCCCAATTCCAGAACTACTTTTCGAATTAAAAGGGGAAAAAAAGCCTTTTATCATGCTGGTTCTTCATTTTCGAAGACTGTTGTATGCTATGCTGTTTATTTTTTCCGAAGATTAAAAACAATGGAGTGGAGGCTTAGTGCATCATGGTGGTAGAGATTCAGGTGCATATGATATTGAAATCAAGTCATAGAATCATAGTATCAGAGGTTTAGAGTTGGACGGTAGGATTTTTTTGTTTGTTTTATTTTTAGAATTCAGTTCCCAGGCTTATACTAAACTGTTAGCTTCTGAAAGATCAGTCTCTTTAAGCCTGGTAATTCACAGCTGTAGGCTTTGGTGCCTTCTGGCTCTGAGACCATTAGTTGAAAGTGTGTATGTATATCCTGAGGTGAGATATTGCCAGGAGAGAGGAGGCTGCTTTTGGGAAGGACAATTTGCCTGAACAACTGGATGATGTTAGTAGCAGAGAGACCTCAGACAGCAGAGAGGAGACCTCTGACAGCAGACGTGGAGACTTGTGATACTGGAGAGGTGGCCTCTGTTAGAGGGAGAGGATACTACTCTCATAGATCAAGAGTAACCTGTGCTAGCAGCCCTGGTATTGGCAGGATCTGCACAGCCTAAAGTAAAGTATGGGATTTCGTGAGACTGGGATAGTTGTCTGTTATTTCTCAATTATTGTATTATTTTACTGTGTCCAGAGCCCAGACTGGAGCAGACCCTCCCCATGTAAGGATGGGGAAGGATAAGCTGCCCCAGAGTTGGGGTAGTGTGGTCCACAGACAGAAGCTGGGGGGGGGGGCGCCCTGGAGCCTGTTGTGCCTGAACTCAGGCAGGAGCAGGGAGAGTTTGGAGTGGGGTGGTCCCTTCCTCTGTAAGGTGAGAAATGGAACAGGAGCAGTGAGCTGCCTGCATTGGAACCCAGGCAGGAGCTGGGAGCTGTTGGCCCCTGGACCTGCAGAAGGAGGAATCCTGGAGTTCACACTCAGCCCCACGTCCAGATGGAGGCTTTGAATCAGGGCAGGAGCAATGAGTTGTTTTTTGTTTTTTTTTTTGTTTTTTTCTGACATGTTCCCCTGGGATGCGTTGGTACCCAGGAGGTAGAGTTAGCTATGGTGGGAGGGGAAGTGCCATGGCCCCCCAGGGCCCACACTGTTGGTTTTGTTGCCAAGCTGCCCTCAGAACTTGGAAGTGGGGGCTGGAGCAGTGTTAGGACTTGGACACTTTGGCTCATTGGAACATGTGTGTACCTGAGAGTGGGAGCCTGCAATGGCAGCAAAGAAAGAAGACATGCCCCAAGAAGACTTTTAGGACTTAGATCCTCTGATTTGATTGAGGGGATTGTAATCTACTGTGACCTCGGGGTGGACTGTGTTATGTTCTCTGCTATCCCCTGGGAATGTGTTAAGTTGTTAAGACCCTGGCCCAGGACCCCCTGATTGTATGTGCTATGTATGGTCATGAACTTCACAGGAGAAGGTATTGATGGACGTTGATTTATATTGATGAAGGGTTGGGGAGAGGACTACCCACATTGATTAAATCTTAGGTCAGTAATGTATGGAAATGTGGAGGTGTTGAAGAAAGAATGAGGCAAGGTATTTGACATAAGCCATGACTTTTAGAAAGTTTGCAGGAAGGCTTGAATTTGTCATTATATTCATAACATAACAACGTGCTACCAGAATGGCCACATGGCCTTAAACAGACACAAAGGTAACTTGCCCTTTTCCTCCAACAAGTATGACCACAAGGCCTAAAACAAACATATATTTTCAGGATATAACATAGCACACATATAACAACAACACATTAAAATGAAATAGAAGCTATACTTTAATCTGGTTTATGTGCATTTAGGAATGTTGAGGGTCACATGTGCCTCTCAGGTAGTGTATATGTGACACTACTTCTCTCTAATGGGTAGTCATTTGTTTAGGAAATTATTACAATAAACCAGGTTAAATCTTATGAAGAATTGAACTAGGGTTGTAGCGTGTAAAAGGAGAGGTTAGGATTAGAGAGAAGGGGGCAGATACAAGAGATCTTTTTTCCAGGTAAAACTGGAAATACCTAGAAATAGCTAGAATGTTTGTTAGAGGATGGGGGGGGGGGAGGAGATGACTCTGGTGCTGTCAACCTTTATGATTGAAAGGCTAGTACTGCCCTTAACAAAAATAGGGAAGTTTGGAGAAATAATAGGTTTACCAGGCAAGAAAAGGAGTTCTAATTTGAAGCTGTTGACTTTGAACTCTCTGTGGACCATCAACATAATATCCTGCAGGTGACTGGTGATACAGGCACTGATTAGCAGTGGTCATAGCGTGGTTCTTGGCTCCCAGAGGATAATGGCTATTCCTTTCACTCACTAATATTTTTTGCCATCAGTATGCTCATTTTTTCTTGATCTTAGCATCATATTGATGCTGGTACAACCCAACTGCTACATAAACTAAGAAATTAGAGCAATAAGACTAATGATGTAGTCAAAGCCTTAAAAGATGTTTTTGCATTGAATGAGCATTTTTCTCACAATCCTATGACAACATCCTGCTTCTGACATATAACAACTATGTGAATTTGACTGGTCACTTAATTTTTTAGGGCTTTAGTAAACTGTAAAACTATCATTTCAAGAGAAGGCGCTAGTTGGCATTGGTAGAGTGGGTTTTGTAAAGAACGCATTCCTTATATCAATGGAATTGAATGTTCCTTTCCTATTCCTATCCCCATCCTTATGACCAAAGTTGAAGGAAAAGGATGAGCATAAAGCTGTCATTTAAAACTTCCCTTCAGCATAACTCTTTCTGTTATCCTGACCTCAAGTCTTAACAATCTGCATTTGGACTAAAAACGTTATTTCTAAGCTTTACCTTAAGACAAACTTGCTTAATTCTTCATCTTTTTTGTTTCCTCACATTTAAAAAATGCCATTTTCCACCAGAGTGTTACTTGTTTCTCTGAATGATAGGATAGACATCCTGATGTATGACTCAGTTGTTCTAATGGATATCATAGTATGTCCTTTCCTGAAATTTTGGATTCCCTCAGCCATCTTCAGGTGTTAATAACTGGTCATTTGGGGCCTTTATATCAAGAAGACAAATCTATTCAATAACATACTTTTTTAGAATGCTCATATATGACCACAGTTTGAAAAAAATATTAACACAGATTTTCATTCCCAGCTTTGGACTAATATCAAAAGAAAGAAGAGGTAAAAATCCTAGAAAAATATTTTCTCTGTAGCCTTATTGCTATTTGGACTTGAAAATATTGGTTGGAGAGACAACTGGAGCCTATAAACTAGTTAGAACCAAAATATTTAAACTATTAGGTAAGAAAACCAAAATCTTAATTTCTATTTGAAGAAAACAGAAAGCAAATAAATACTGAATTTAAAGTGCAGATCTCTGGTTTCCATGTCCAGTTTCAGTATTACTTGTTGATTCAACGTGGTTAAATTAATTATCAGCTTTGAAAGTCCATTTCCTTATCTAGAAAGTGGAGGAATACTAACTGTACTACCTACATCATCGTGTTGTTCTGATGACAGTACTTTATAATTTCTAAAATCCTACAGAAATGTAGGATTTCTATAAGTTGGAGAATTTCGGTATTTTACTATTTAACCAAAAAAGCTGTCATATTCTCTATATCTTTATCTATATTCAATTAAATATCTTTCTATTGATAATGTGTTCTTGCTAAATCACTTCCAATCCATAAATATTAAACACCTACCATGTTCAAGGTACTATCATCTCATGTCCGGGTTTTACAGAGACTAAAATGAGATCCTACCTGCCTTCAAAGAGCTTCCATTGGGCATCACATTTGTCAAGAGTAACATCAACACAATCAGTCTTCATTGTTTAATGCACTGGTACTTAAGGTTTTGGGTCATGGACCCCATTTAGAAGTGTGGTGGGCTATTTCTCAGAGTATTTTCAATGAGTGAAATAATATCCTGAAGATTATAAAAGAAACCAGTTATGATGAAATACAGATGAACTCACCCCAATCCATTTACATAGGCCTCCTAAAATCTATTCACAGACCCTAGAGTATAGATCTCTTATCTAGTGGAAAGGACAGAAGATCTTAGTGTTTTTACTCAGCATGTCATCACTAAAGAACAAACATTGGACAAAAGCTTTCTCACACGGAAATATACACCTCTTACATACACAACTATTTTTAAGGGATTTTTTTCTTTTTTTTTTGGAGGGGGGAAGGTAGGGCAATTGAGGCTAAGTGACTTACCCAAGGTCACATGGCTAGTTTGTGTGTGTATGTGTGTGTGTGTGTGTGTGTGTGTGTGTGTGTGTGTGTTAAGTGTCTGAGGCCAGATTTGAGCTCAGGTCCTCCTGACTCCAGGGCTGGCGCTCTATTCCCTGTACCACCTAGCCACCCCTGTATGCATCTATTTTAAAAACTAATTTTCTCTGTCTCAAAGCAAGATGCCCCACTTTCCTCTAAGTCATTGTGGCCCTTGAGTAAATGAAAATATTTTGTAATCTTTCTTTTTACAAATCTCAACAAAGTTCCAAGATCAAGAAATACTTTCACTGGCTAATGTATATAATTAGCATGTAAATCCTCTAGTTTATGCCATATAATGAGGAATTGAGTATATTATCCCGGAAATATGACTCAAACAGGGTATGGTAACACTATCTGTAGCTGTTTGAAGGGAGGCCACTGGTAAGAAGACTCATTCTTCCTTTGCTTGACCCCAGAAGACAGAAGAAATGAGTAGATGTTGAAGGGGTAAATAGAGGTTCAATGCAAAGCAAAACTTGCTAACATTTAGAGGTCGTTAAAATGAGAATAGGCTTTTTCCAGAGATAAAAGTCTTCTTATAGGTATTTAAGCAAAGCCTGTGTCAATGATTCTTATTTAAGAACTATTTGGACTAGAAAGCTAATGAGAACAATTCCATTTCTGAGATAGTGTGATCTCATGATTCTATTGTCTAATGACTGCATATACAAAAGCTTAGTTTAGTAATTTTGTCATTTCCCCTCCTGATAAAAAACTCTAGCCACTAATCTTTATCCAAAAATGTCTGATCTTGAGTTAGTATGATATTCATGATTCTCAGTTATAGTAGTGTAATCTACAAGATTCACACATTTTATGTTTGTTAGGAAAAAAAATCATCTAGTGAGCTGGCATTACCACTTAAGATATGTAGACTAAAAAAAAAATGTAAGAGATTTGTCCTTGACCTACCCTTGTCTTCACTAAGATATGTCCCTTCTCTCCCAATCTTGTTTTGGCATTTATTTCTGGTGGCATTTTCCTGTGTTACACAGATGTCTCTGCTAAAGGATAGTCGTTTTTCAACAGGCATCTCATAGCAGATGTTCTCCACTGTGCTCTCTTCTCAACTGGTTCTGCTTCACCATCAGCAGCAGACTGTACTACAGCTGTCCTTCTGATAGAAAGGGGAGCCAATTGCTGTCACATCCTTTGTGGGATTCAGGGCAGTGTTGAATATGGAGATTCCTGGAGCTGCACCTTCCCTTCACATCAATGTCTACACATAGGCACTCAAGGCTCACTTCCTTCTCCGGGCAGCTTTTTTATCTGAATGCTTCTCATTCTCTGATCTCCATTTATCTCCTTTTCAAAGAATTCCAGTGAAGGAAATCTTGTAACCAATTTTGTTAATAGGAATATCCTAGATTCTTTGGACCTCTCTACACCACTCTTTCTGAGCCTCCCATATTGGCCTCAACTTTTTCCAGGTATTTGGAAAGCCTGCTGCTGAAAACATAAAGGAACAAGAGAGACCATCAGGAGGGCAAGACTCTTCTTGCTCAGTAAAGCTTGCCTGTGATTTTCATAGACTGACACCAACAGCTTGCTGTTGTATCATGCTGAATCCTCAGAATCCACATCATGCGTCTATTCAGTGGAAGCAAAGTCAAAAGCTTTGGCAGCTGCTAGGAAAAGGGAGAATTTTGTTTGATATTATTCTGCTTGTATATTGTAACTGATTATCTATGATGCCTTACCTGATTCCCTCTGTTAGGAATACCTTCCCTCCACGGACCTCCAAAATTTTCCATTCCCTAATATATGGTTGTGATATAACTTTAGAGTGGCAAGTCATCTGACCCAAACTTTCATTTTGCAAATGAGAAAACTGGTATGTTTGTGAAATGACCTCTCCAAGATCATGCAGGTAGTAAGTGGCAGATATAGGATTCATATTCATGTCTTCTGATTCATATCCATACTCTGGTGTGAGACAACTTGTGGGACAGTGGATGGAGCACTGGGCCTGGAATCTAGAAGATCAGAGTTCAACTCCAGACTCAGACACTTGCTAGATGGGTGTCCCTGGGCAAGCCACTTAACTTCTATTTGCCTCATTTTCCTCAAAATAGGCATATTTGCTACTCTCTCCAAGGTTCTTATGAGAATCAAATGAGATAATCTTGTGAAAAGCACTTAGCACAGTGCCTGATACATGGTAGTATCTATATAAATGTGGATTCTCTATTATTGTGGACCATTACAGCTCTCCATATTTAGGCCTCACTGTTCTATTACACTGTAGGCTTAATGAGAGCTTGCCAGTCCAAATATGTCCATTTTACAGATAGAGAAGGGAATTCAGGCCCAGAGCTATGAGAGGACTAGTCTAAGGCTACAGAAGTCAATTATTTGAGCTTCGATTTGGACTCAGTACCCATGAATTCCAATCTAGTGCTTTAAATAAAAACAATATATTGTACTGAAACCAATGCTGAACCTAATTAATCATCCTTATATAATCCTTTGCACAATGCTATAACCTGTATTTCTTTTTTTTTTTTTTACAAGTTTTAGCAATGGATCTTTGGTAACCTCATTTTTCTAAGTTAGTCTATAACTTAAAGTTTACTACAGCAATGAATGATATACAAGATTGATTTTTAAATGAAATCTTCATTTTAGGCAGTGTAGGTGTTCTATCTACCCAGATTGTCTTTCAGGGTCCATCAAGGAGAGCAATGGTCTTTCCTGGAATCAGGAAGACCTGGGACTCAACATAGTCTTCAAGGGAAGGGAAACTGTGACCTCAAGGCCATCAGTTCCCCACCCCTGTCTTAGATACTTACTAGCTGGGTGATCATACACAAGTCACCCGACTTCTGTCCATAATTTCCTCATATGTTAAATGGGAATAATGACCACCCCTACATCCTAGCATTGTGGTAAGGATAAAGTGAGATAATATCAATGAAACACACTGCAAATCTAATAAATCTCAACTATTATTGTTATGCAATAAGAGACTGGAATCACAATTATTGTGCTTGTTTGTTGTGAAACTTTTGACAAAAATCCTCATGTCTCTTGGCATCAGTTTACTAATGTCTATATTTGAGAAAGCTGGATCTTTAAGTTCCTTTTCAGATCCGACACTATGACTTCTGATTCTCCTTCATATAGCATCCAGCAGCATACTTGATAGGCAGAGAGACCTGGGATCATGTTCCAACTTTTCTGCTTAATAGTTGTGTGTCCATGTGCAAGGCATTTTCCTTTCCTTAGTATATTTACTCATTAGACTTTTTTTCCATAAAAGTTTTGGTCTCCTTCAGTAATATCCTGCTAGTTTATTGTGAGCACTTCATATTTCTCCCAATTCTTTATATCTCTGAAGGCTATACTAGAAATCTTTATACTATAAATTTGCCTGATCATCAGCAAAAAGCATTATAATTCAAGACTTCCCAATTTTAACAATGTATGTCTTTTGTTCTTTCATCTATATGTGTAGGCAAGGAAAAGGCACAGTAGAGAGGTAAACCCAAGAAATAAAATCATTTTGAGTCCACCCAGTCAGTTGGTTTTTGAGTCATTTTATATGCTAAAGTGATTAGTTAATTCTGAAAAGAGATCTTTAGCTTGTTCTTAAAATTGTGCATTAAATGTGGACAATCACTAATGCACAAAATAGGAAGAAAAACAAAAAGGACAAATACCACATTTCAAGCCTGTTCACACGATTGAATGCCAGACTCTGAAGTCATCGTTGGTTTCTTTGTGTTTACATGTGTGAATCATGCAACAAGCAGGTCCTTTTGTCCATGTTCTCCCCATTTTAGGAAACTGAAGGGAGATGTTCCCCAAAGTAGTGGTAGAATCTAGGCTAACCAGATCTTTAATTTTACTCCTAAAGCTTGCCTTCTGAAGTAACCTGATGGAGTGCAGCAGACACAACAAGGACAGGTGAAAAATAGACTATCTTGAAAGTGGAAAGAAAAAGCATGTTCACTGAGATTTTCTTTAAGTGGAAGTCAACACATAAAGGGCAAGCTCATGCAGGCAAATACAAGCTGATGCAGGGCATAATTTATCTTTGTCAGGTATCAATGGAACTGGCCTTTATTTGAAAAACAATTTAATTAATGAGATTCCTGCTCTTGAACTTCTTTAGTGCAGAATAAAAGAATCTATAGATGTCTTGATGCCGACCAAGGTTTACTCTTCTGTCTAGTGTCCTGCCCAGAGATCAATCATTGATCATCCAATGATCAGATTTAAAAAAAAAAATTAAACCCAACTCTGGATATCAAGTAACAAAACACATTATTGGATTGTGGTTGAAAAGTAAAAGCATATCGAGTTTTGTGTTCCAAGACATTTGTTTTTCAAACAGAAGGGGGAGAAATGGGAAAGAAAAAGAAAAAAAGGAAAAAAAAACTCACACAACTTACTACAATGGTTTTTGTAGGCCTGAGGCAGTTTCCACCTCATTTTAAAGTAATTTTTTCATCCCTATCTGTTTATTTTCTACTGAGCAATCATAACCAAGCAGATAGCCAGCCTATAAAGATCTGAGAGCAAGTGGGAATTGAAGATAATTTAGGAGCCATAATGTCATATTCTTCAAATAGAGCCTCTCAGGTTGGATGATTTGACTAGTCACCTATTTTGCTTGGATTTGGTATTTCTTTTTTTATGTCAATACACTATCTGTGTCACAAGGGACATTTATTTGGGGCCAATGGATTTCAGGTGCCCAAAGATTACATAAGTTGACACAGAGAAATTTATACCTAGTAGGTATAGACTATAATGTTGGGTATGCATAAGTAGGGCAGTTACCACTAAGGTTGTAATAAAGTTCTAGAATATCACACAGAAAGCTGCAGATAGTCTAAACCTTTGTCCCTAAATGTCTATAAATTTGATTCTGAGACTGCATACTTTGTCAGTGCTCAGACACTAGACAGTTTCATTTAAATGTTAGTTTCACTTCAATTTCAGTGAAATTGAGAAGAGTTAGAAAACCATGTGTTTAAAAGGATTCTCCCCCACCTCCCTTTTGGATGGAATATATGTTACCTAGTGTCTAGTTGAGGGTAAACTACAACAAAATGCTGATACAAAGCAATTCCAGCCACAGAGTCTGAGCTAATATCCATGGTTTTACTGGGTCAGTGCCAAAGGGCAGAATATCATTTTAAAACTTCCATCAGTAGATGTGCAAGATGCTGACCAACTTGGAGATTATAGACCCTTTTCATTATCAGTTAGCAGATGGATTTTCACCCAGCTCAAAATGGGAGCCAATGAGAGACTCCTGAGCTTCAGATATGTTGTTATCTTCTATTTATAAATATTGAGTACCTGTAACGATACTGGGATTTGAAGATCTTCCACGCCCCTTGAGCTTGCTGATGTAGCAGGAAGGGGTGGAGCAAGAGAACGCCGGAACCAAGCTAGTC
>CM053583.1:388898134-388924519 GCA_028627135.1 Pseudochirops cupreus
CAGTTTTCTGGTATTTAAATGAATGCACTATCTATATTTCTTATGTAGAGAGCCTGTTCCATTTTGTGATTAATAACTATATCAGCATATTTATAGTTACTGTAGGCATTGTGAATACTGCATTGCTGATACAGTACCCAAAGGACTGACAGCACTTCATCAAGTAATATCTATTATGAAGTGGCTTGCTAATTACTAACATGCAAACCACTTTGTGTTCTAAAATCAAGAGGTTGGCTTTAATAGAATTGACAGAAAGATCTGCATATATGAGCAAACTGATAGTCAATTTTGTTGAACTTGTTTTATGTGCAATTCTTCTATCTAAAAAAAGAGAATGATTTTTGTATATTTCCTTGGAGTTTTATTCTAATTTCCCTTCTTTTTTGTAATTTCATCTTGTAAAAGAAGTTGCATTTGTTAAGTGGTAGGGGAAAAAAACCAGCTAGAGCCAAGGAATTTGAGTTCTATATTGGTAAATCCAGGATACTGAAAGACTCATAAGATGCCTTCCAATGTGTTAGGTAGACCCTGTACAGTTGATTTATGGAAACATACAGATAAGAAGTATGCTTCATGAAAATGTACAGAAAGGCTGCAATCTCTGTTGACATAAGGAAGACAGAAAGGTTAGCGATCCTTCAACATCAATGTTAAAAAATTTTCATAGTAAAATCAAACAACTGGAAGGACAATGGGGGCTTTGAGAGAATGGAATAAACATTTGCTGAACTGAATCACAAGTTTACCAGAAAATCATATGCCACATTGCATACTTTACATTGGACCTTGGATAAGATTTTGACCTTGCTTTCCTCCTCTATAAAATGATAAGGTTGTATGGGATGACCTCTGATTTTGTGATTGGGTTCATCTTCCTGATTCAAGTAAGAAAACACACACATATATGTATATGTATATATGTGTATGTGTGTGATATACAGGGAGGGAGGGAGAGGATGTGGAACTCAAAATTTTAAAAATGAATGTTATAAATTGTTTTTACATGCAACTGGGAAATAAGATATACAGGCAAAATACATACATACATATATCTCTGTTACATGTATGCATATATATACGTAATCTTACTTAGGTGGGTCTATTTGTCTATTTTACGCTATGAAAAATTTACTATTTTATCTGGCTTTGTATAGAACTTGCAAGGAAAAGTGTCAGATCCGTTAACCAATGGAAATAGTCCAGCTGGTGAAAGGTAATATCTGCTTTTAAATGGCTAGATATAGGTCAAATTAGCTTGAGAATCCTCAGTAAATTTGGAGGCAGTGTTGTATAATGGAAAGATAATTGACCTTGGCATGAAGATCTAGGTATGAGTCCTATATCTGAAATTTATTAGCTATGAATATTTGTACTGCTGACTTCACAAGGCAATGTTGAGAGTTGAATGAGGGAATACCTGCCAATTATAAAGAATTTTTTTTGTTATGTGCAATGATTATTGATGGGACATTAGTTAACAAGTGAAGAATCAGTATTTCAGAATGATCTCACTCCCCATTATGAGTCTCAAGTCTCTAGGCTTATGAATTCTAAAAAGAGGGAGAATAGGATATTTAATGATCTCTTAAAATGCTTAAAGTAGCTTACTACATAAAAGTAGACGTGGTATAATAGAAGGAGTTCTTGCTTTGGAGACATACATCCTGGGTTTGGATTGTGGCTTTATGATTAATCACCAGCATTACCTTGGTGAAGTCACTCAATTTCCATAATTCTTAGTTTCCTTATATGTAAAAGTGAAGAAGTTAAACTAGTTGGGCTCTAAGGTCTCTTCCAGCTATAGAATTATTATCCCATGAACCTTTGTTCAAACAAAAAAAAATTCGTGGCAGAGATCTCTTTGCTGGTGCTGAGGCAGGATTCTCTTGCTTTGCAAATACAAGAATCAAGAGAAGCATGAAAAGGTAAAAAAGGAAAGAGGAATCATAAAAGATTTATGAAAGTTGAATTATTTACATATATATACACATATATATGTGTGTGTATGTATGTATATATGTATGTGTGAGTGTGTGTGTAAAATCTTAGCTGGTCTAAATCTTACTTAGATGGGTCTATTTGCTTCTGAATATTTACACTATGAAAAGTTTACAAGCTTACCTGGATTTTATACAACTTGCAAGGATAAGTGTCAGATCCTTCAACCAGTGGAAATAGCTCAGCTGGTGAAGGTTAAAATACACACACACACACACACACACACACACACACACACACACACACAAACTCTCACACATATGTGTATATATAGACAGAGTTCACAAGGGTGAGTTGAATTCCATGAAGGGATAAAATCTTAAAAAATAAAATTAAGTGGTAAAAGAGGAATGTACTAGAAAGAGAAAGGGAGAGGTAGAATGGGGAAAATTATGACACATAAAAGAGGCAAGAAAAAGCTTTTACAATGGAGGGGAAGAGGAAGATGAGAAGGAATGAGTGAGCCTTACTCTCATTGGATTTGGTTTAAGGAGGCAATAGCATATACACTAAGTTGGTTATGAAAATCTGTCTTACCCTACAGGAAAGGAGGAGTAAGAGGATAAGAGTGGGGGGTGGGAGGAATGATAGAATGGAGGGCAAATGGGAGGAGGGGGTAATCAGAAGCAAACACTTTTGAGGAGGGACAGGGTCAAAGGAGAGCATAGAATAAATGGTGGGCAAGATGGGATAGAGAGAAATAGAGTTAGTCCTTCACAACACGACTGTTATAGAAGTATTTTCCATGACTACACATGTAAAACCTATATCATATTGCTTGCCTTCTCAGGAGGAAGGGAGAGAATATGGAATTCAAAGTTTTAAAAATGAACATTAAAAATTGTTTTTATATGCAACTGGGAAATAAGATATATAGGCAATGAATGGGGTATAGAAATCTATCCTGCCTACAGGAAAATAGAAGGGAAGTGGAAAAAGGAAAGGTGGGTATGATAGAAGGAAGGACAGATTGGGGGAAGGGGTAATCCGAATGCATGCTGTCTTGGGGTGGGGGAGGAGAGAGATGGGGAGGAAATTTGGAACTCAAAATTTTGTGGAAGTGAATGTTGAAAACTAAAATAAGTTAATATTTTTAAAAGTCACTATCTGAAATTTCAAGGATGTAGGATTTCACAGAATTTAGACCATTCCCTCTGATAACACAATTTTGAAACTTCTGTGCTACAGTATACAGTCTATGAGCTGCAATTGCTAAAAATTGATCATCCTGTGACTAACTTAGTGATGAGCTGCCTGGTATTGGGCTGGCATTCATACAAAAGAAAGAGCCTATGCCTGGGTCTATATTCAAAGCCTTTCTAGCTCAGTGGGACCTCAAAGCTTGTCTAAGATCATAAGTGTAGTGGTGAAGGAGAAGTCAGAGACCATCTAGGCAAATCCTCTCCTTTTACAGATGATTTACCACAGCTTGGGCTCTATGGACATATCCTTAGAGATAGCAAGTTAATCCATGATTTTTGTAGAGGATGCACAGGTAACCTAAATAAAATACATATGAAGAAATCCAGAAATGTTTCTAAGAAGTTGTTGAACAAAGTCCAGATAATCAACAACTATAATCTCTGCACAATTTGTAAAAAACTTAATACAATAAGAAATAGTTAAGCAAATTTAGCTCTTTGATTCAAAGAGGAGTAATTAATAATCCCGTATTTTTTTAGATTTTTGTCTTTGGGAAGAAAAGCTCTGGCATGTAATACTATCGGAGATTGAATGGAGAACTTGAATAGTAACCTAATTAATGGTGTGTGGTTGAAAGAGCCCTAGGTGGGGACAGAGGGTGATAAAAACAGAAACAAGAAGATGGGAGATCTGGACTCTGGTTCTGCCACTAACTCAGTGTGTAAATTTGTTCTATTCACTTTAACTCTTTGAGATCCAGTTTCCTCATTTTAGAGTAAGGAGATTGAACTAGATCATCTGGAAGATACCTTCCATTTCTAATATGATTCCCTTAAACTTTAGCAGATGCATACTCACTTCATCCATTGAGATCTACAAATGCTTGGAAAACTGGGTTGACAATAAGCTGTAAAATTGTATCATTTTGTATTTGTTAATTATACCTAATGAGATATTTTTTTTTCTTCCAACAAGGAAGTTTTAATGCATCCTTTCAGAATGTTTATATGAAAGGCTTGTTTTGTTGACTGAAAGGACTCTTCTAGTTAATTGGATGAATATAAGCGCAGTAATAGTGACATGGTCTACAAAAATGTCACAAGCTTGCAACTCTTGTGCCATTGGGGGCTAGCAAGAGGAGTTTAATTTACTCCTTTATATAAGAATGGCTGATACCAATTAAGGAAAAATGACTCCAAATGCTAATATACCCTTTAACATAAAAATAAATTAGCACTTGTATGTTAAAAACACTCATAAGTGAGTCCATCCTACTCCAACTCATGGCACCTGTATTAATATTCATGTGCTATGGGATATTGTTGCTCATTAAGTCTATTTTTTTAGTACACATAGGAGATAATGCTAATACAAGTTTCCAGAAACTACAGAACTAGTTAACGGAGTCTAATTTAGAAACTGATGGGCAGAGAGTGGTAGTGTCATGATTAGATATGATCTTGGGATGACAGACATGCAGCTGTTATATTTTAATCTCTAGGAAGGAAAGAAGAGAAAATAAATAACTGGAGATTGAAGAAAAGCCCTCAGTGCCCCCAAAACATACTGTCAAGAAACCCAGGTATGAAATTGATTTAGAATTCTGCCATCTGCAAAGGTAAGAGAGCTTGATTATAGTTGCTTGAATGATAAAACTGTTATGAAACTGGAAAACTAGATCCCAGAAGGAGAATGAAGAGGGTGCTTAACAGGTGGAAATGATTTCTGTGCTAGGAAACTCTTAAGAACTGTGATCTGAGAGACATTTTAATGATGCACGTATTGGACAGCCAGCATGGCCTAGTAGATAGAGAGCTGGTCTTTGAGGAAAAGATTTGCTTCAAGTCCATCATCTGACACATTTTGTCTGTGTGAACTGAGCAAGGTACTTAACCTCTTGGTGTCCCAAGAAAATCTTTAAGATTAATAATTTTAGTGTGCTTATTAAATCTCTTTGGTAGTTGTAGTTACCCTTTTTTCTCTTTTTTTCTCAATTACTTGTGCACACATTTTTATCATTCTTTTTTTTTTTTTTAATTTTGAGATCCAAAATCTCCCCCGCCTCCACTGAGAAAGCATGAAATTTGATAGATTATACATGTGCAGTCATGTAAAACATTTTCATGTTAACCATGTTACAAAAGAAAATGCATCCCCCAAATGAAACAAAAGTTATAAAAAGTATACTTCAATGTGCTTTTAGACTCTATGAGTTCTTTCTCTGGAGGTGAACTTTTTCCATCACAAGTTCTTTAGAATTGTCTTGGATCATTGTATTGATCAGAGTACCCAGATCTTTCACAATTGATTATTGTACAATGTTGCTGTTACTGTGGAAAATGTTGTTGTGGTTCTGCTCACTTTCTTTGCATCATTTCATGTAAGTCTTCCCTGGTTTTTCTGAAAGTATCCAGTTTATAATTTCTTATAGCACTGTAGTATTCCATCACAATCATATACCAGAACTTGTTTAGCCATTCCCTAATTGATAGGTATTCTTTCAATTCCCAATTCTTTGTCACCACAAAAAAAGAGCCACTACAAATATTTTTTTATATATAAGCCCTTTTCCTTTTTCTTTAATCTCTTTGGGAAATAGACCTAGCATTGGTATTGCTGGGTCAAAGGGTATGCACAGTTTTTTTTAGCTCTTTGGGGATAGTTACAAATTGCTCTTTCAAATAGTCAAATTAGTTCACAATTCACCAAGAATATATTACTGTCCTACTTTTCCACATCCCTTCCAACATTTTTCATTTGCTTTTTCTTTCATATTAGCCAATCTGTTGTCTCATTTTTACTAGTAATTTCCCTACATTAATAAAAATACAGGTAAGAGAAAAAAATGAAGAATAAAGAGCATCAGAGGAATAGGACTTACTACTACTACTACTACTACTACTACAGATATGTAAGACAATGCTATCATTTGGGATTTCCCTCCATAATCACTTGTGGAATTGATCCGCCAATAGTTTTTTTTATGTTGGAAATGTAGAAAACTGAGATCTTAAAGGAGGCATGATCTCATTACATCTAGGGCCATACTACCAATAAGAAAGAGGGTATCATGGAGTGTTGGCAGTATAGAAATTGAAGACATGATCACATGCCTGGATGGGAAGAGTCTTGCATTAGTGAAATGATTTAGTTATGAGGGATTGATCCAAGCCAGAAATTCAGAAAGAGAAAGCCAAGATTCCCTCAGAACATCTTAATTTTCTTTGTATTATGGACTTTTTTTTTACAATATAGTAAAACCCTTGGAATATTTCTCAGAAAAAAAACTGACAGTTTTAATTAATAACTAAATGAAATGCTAAATTTCAGTTAGAAGTGAGTGGAAATAATTATGTATTTTTCCATCTAATAATTAATAAAAAAAATTTGATAGATCCCCTGAAACCTTTTGGGATTCTGCAGATTTTAGATTAAGAAACCCTGGTTTAAGACATTTGAGGTCAAAGCAAAAAAAAAAAAATTAGAAGATAATGCTAAACATTTGAAGTCATGAATCTAAAACATGAGACCTACTATAGATAAATATGAAATTGTGTGTGTCTTTAACAAATATCAACCCAGGTATAAGAACTGGAAAGCATGGCTAAACAGCCATGGGGAGGATATAGGGGTTGTGGTAGATTGCAAATTCAAATGAAACAAAAATGTTGGGGAAAATCATTTCAACCTAAGCTGAATTGAAAGGGATAGTATTTAGTTCTAGGAAGATGATAGACTATATGCCCTAATTAAAAGATATTGAATCATGGATTCTTTTCTTCACACCACATTAAAAAAAAAAACATTGACAATTTGGAGTATCAAAATGAAGGCAACCACTACAATAATGGACACTGATTATCATGGCATAATAATTCTATTCAAAGGAAACTGGAGTATTTTGCTTAGAGAAGTGATGTTACGAGGTAAGTGATAAAATATTTTGAAGCACTGACATTTGGAAAAGGAATTAACCTTGTGCTGATTAACTCTATTGGGCAGATTAAGAGCAATGCACTATTTTGGAGAGGGCATTCTTCTTTTTGTGTGGGTCGCCTTGATGAGCCATTGGTTGCCTTTCCAGCTCTGAGATGCTCTGGTCCTGTTTGGCTTAGTCTCAGAGGGAAGACTTAAGAGTAAAGGATGATGTTTCAGAGGTGATTTAGGCTGCATATGATGAAGTGAAGAGGAAATAATCCTCTTGATGAGTGTGAAAAAGGTGTAAAAACTGGCTTGAAACTTTATATATAAATATATATTTATATTATATATATAATATATATTGATATATAAATAAATATACACATGTGTATTATTACATGCATACATATATACATATACGCACACATATAGATATATACATGCATGCATGCATGCTCTTCCCTTATCAATCTAGGCAGTGTTTTTTAAGCAATTTCTTATCTTAAAGAATTATATAGAGCAAAGAGATATTTAGTGACTTGTTGAGAATCATATAGTATTTTTCACAGTGAAGGCCTGAACCTAGGTCTTCTGGGTTTAGGGGTCATACTTCTATCCATCATTCCTTTGTTTTAAAATTCTGGATGTATTATTTTTTTAGTTGTAACAATTTTTTTCCTTTTCAATGCTGAGTTCCAAACTCTCCCTCCTTCTATCGCTCATGGATAAGGCAAGCAATATGATATCAATTATACATGTGAATTCATGCAAAACATATTACTCATTTTTTTTAAAGCAAGAACAATAAACTGATAAAATTATGCCTTAGTTTGTGCTCAGAGTTCATCAGTTTTCTCCCTGGTAATGAGCAGCATTTTTTCACCATGAATCCTTGGATCATTGTATTGATTAGAGTAGCCAAGTCTTTCATAGTTGATCATCATTACAGTATACAATGATTTCCTGGTACTTCCCACTTCACTTTGAATCAGTTCATATGGGTCTTGTCATGATTTTAAACTCCCTTGTTATTTTCTACAGCACTAGAGTACTCTACCACAATTACATGCCACAACTTGTTTGGCCATTCTTCATTTGATGAGCATACCTTCAATTTCCAATTCTTTGCCACAATAAAAAGAGCTGTCAGATTTTGTATGTATGTATGCATGCATGTGCATGTATACACTCACATCTTTCTAAGAACTAATAGTGGGTCAAAGGGTTGCACAGTTATATTGTTGTTTGGACATAGTTTCAATAGTTTTCCAGAGTGATTGGATCAGGTCATTACTCCACCACTGTACCTATCTTTCCTTTATCCCCTCCAGGTTTTATCATTTCTGATAGGTGTGAGGTGGTACCTCATAGTTGTTTTAATTTGTATTTCTCTAAACAATAGTGATTTAGAGCATTTTGGGGATTGCAGATAGCTTTGATTTCTTCTGAGAATTACCTTTTATATTCTGTGACCATTTATCAAAAAGAAAATGGATCTTTTTTATACACAAATTTGACTCAATTCTACACTCAGTTTATATTTGAAAACTGAAGCCTTGATCAGAGAAACCTGCTGTATTTTTTTTATGTCATGTCATTGTCTATAGTACCCTTTAGCAAAATGTAGTTTCCTTGACTGTCTCATTTAATTAGAGCTGTTTTTGCTTTTGCAGTATCTGGAATAATAATACTACCTGTCCTTTTTTATTGTTATCATTCAATTGAGGCGTGCTAAATTCTGCTCTAGCTCTTTATTTTAACTCTGTGTTTGTCTTTCCGTTTCAAGGGTATCTCTCATTAAAAACAAAACAAAACAAAACATTGTTGGATTCTGGTTTCTAATCTGTTCCGCTTATGTGCTTCCATTTTATAGGTGAGCTCATCCTATTCACAATGAAAATTATGATTACTGTGTATTTACCTCTATCCCATTTTCTTTAATTTCTTCTTCTTCTTCTTCTTCTTCTTCTTCTTCTTCTTCTTCTTCTTCTTCTTCTTCTTCTTCTCTCTCTCTCCCTCTCCCTCCCCCTCTCTCACTCTCTTTTTCACTCTCTGTCTCTGTCTCTCTGTCTCTCTGCTTCCCTCTTTGAACAAAATTCAGTAAGAATGAGGTTCAGGCATTGTCCACCATCTCCGATTTCACCTTACACTTTAAAAACTTTTTTACTGCACACCTCTTCTATGTGAGAAAATTTCACCATTCTAACTCTTGCTTCCCTTTTCTCCTAGTGTGTCCCTCTTTCTCACCCTTTCACTATTTTAGAGGTCACTTCAACATAGTTGATTAACATCAATTGCCTCTATGTAAACTCCCTTACGGCTGGCTTATTAATAGTAAATTCTTTATGAGTTATATCTTCTTCCCATATAGGAGTATAAGCAGTGATTACTTTTTCATGTTTAACTTTTTATGCTTCTCTTGAGTCTTATTTTTGAATATCAAATTTTCCAATTTTTCAAATTAATTTATTTCTTTTTAGCTTTCAATATTCACTTCCATAAAATTTGGAGTTTTAAATTTTCTCCTTCTCCCTCCCCAAGAGAACATGCAATCTTATATAGGTTCAACTTGTACATTCATATTAAACATATTTTCACATTAGTCATGATGTAAAAGAAGACTTAGAACTAATGGGAGGAGCCACAAGAAAGAAAGAAAAAATCAAAAGAGAAAGAAAGCACATACTATGTTTACAACTGCATTCAGACCCAAAAGTTCTTTCCCTGGATATGGATAGCGTTTTTTGTCATCAGTTTTTTGGAGTTCTCTTAAATCCTTTCATTGATGAGAAGATAAAAGTCTAAAAAAGTCAGTCATTGCACAATGTGTTTGTTACTGTGTACAGTGTTCTCCTGGTTCTGCTCCCCTCACTCAGCATCAGTTTAGATGTCTTTCCAGTTTTTTCTGAAGTCTACCTGCTCATTATTTCTTAGAGAACAATTGTATTCCATTATATTCATATGCCACAACTTGTTCAGCCATTCCCCAATTGATGGACATCCCCTCAATTTCTAATTTTTTGCCACCACAAGAAGAGCTGCTACAATTGTTTTTGTGCATGTCATTCTTTTTCTTGTTTTTATTATCTCTTTGGGATACAAACCTAAAAGTGACATTGCTGGATCTGAGGGTATGCACATAGCTCTTTAGGCATAGTTCTAAATTGCTCTCCAGAATGGTTGGATCACTTCACAACTCCACCAACAATGCATTAGTGTCCCAATTTACCCACATCTTCTCCAGCATTTACTATTTTCCTGTTTTGTCATGTTCACTAATCTGATAAGTGTGATGTGATATCTCAGAGTTGTTTTGATTTGATTTCTCTAATCAATGTGATTTAGAACATTTTTTCATATGACTATACATAGCTTTAATTTCTTCCTCTGATAACTGCCTGTTCAAATCCTTTGACCACATTTCAATTGGGGAATGACATATTCTTATAAATTTGAATCAATTCTCTATATATTTTAGAAATTAGACCTCAAGCAGAGACACTGGCTGTCAAAATTGTTTCCCAGCTTTCTACTTCCCTTCTAATCTTGGTTGTCTTGAATTTGATTGTGCAAAAACATTTCAATTTAATTTAATCAAAATCATCCATTTTGTATTTCATAATACTCTTTATCTCTTGTTTGGTCATAAATTCTTCTGTTCGACATAGATCTGACAGGTTCATTCTTTGCTCTCCTAGTTTCCTTATATTATAAGCCTTTATATCTAAATCATGTACCCATTTTGACTTTATCTTTGGATAGGGTGTAAGATATTGGCCTATTCCTAATTTCTGCCATACTATTTTCCAGTTTTTCCAGCAGCTTTTGTTAAATAGTGAGTTTGTATCCCAGAAACTGGAGTCTTTGGTTTTATCAAATGGTAGATTATTATAGTCATTGACTACTGCTTCTTGTGCTCCTATCCTACTCCATTGATCCACTACTCTATTTCTTAGGTAGTAGCATGTAGTGATTGTTGCTTTATAATGCAGTTGAAGATCTTTATTATAACATTATTCTATCATCTTAATCAAATTAATAATGCAATTAAGGTCACTTTGCATTGCATTTCTTTTCATTAATTCCCTTGACATTCTGAATCTTTAGTTCTTTCAGATGAATTTTGTCATTGTTCTTTCTAAGTCTATCAAATTTTTTTTGGCAGTTTGATTATTATGCCACTGATTAAGTGAATTAATTTCGGTAGAATTGTCATTTGTGTTATATTAGCTCAGCCCACCCAAGAGCAACCTGTACTTTTCCAGTTGTTTACATCTCACTTTATTTGTCTGAAAAGTGTTTTGTAATCATGTTCATGTAGCTCCCTGGGGTTGTTTTCAGGTAGCCTCCCATCAAAATTTCTGTTGACATCTGGTATTTTCATAAAAAAAAAATAATTGAAAGTCCTCTATTTCATTAAATATGTGTGTGTGTGTGTGTGTGTGTGTGTGTGTGTGTGTGTGTTTTCTTTACCTGAAGGATTACATTCAATTTTGGTGTTTATGTTATTCTTGATTGTCATCCTAGCTCCTTATTTTACTCTTTGGTTCTAGAACATCAGGGTCATTTTCCTTGATAATTTCTTGAAAGATGATATCTAGACTCTTTTTTTTCATGACTTTCAGGTAGTTTAATAATTTTTAAATTATCTCTCCTGGATCTATTTTCCAGGTCAATAGTTATATTTTTCCAACGAGCCATTTCACATTGTCTTCTATTTTTTTTTCATTCTTTTGCTTTTGTTTTATAATTTCTTGATTTCTCATAAAGTCATTAGCTTCCATTTGCCCTATTCTAATTTTGAAGGAATTGTTTTCCTCAGCAAGCTTTTGGACCTCCTTTTCCCTTTTCCAATTCTGCTTTTTAAGACATTCTTCTCCTCGTAGGCTTTTTGGACCTCTTTTGCCATTTGAGTTAGTCTGTTTTTTAAATTTTTATGTCTCTTTTAGCATCCTGTTGACTCGTTTTTCATGATTTTTTTTTTTGCATCACTATCATTTTTCTTCCCATTTTTTCCTTTACTTCTCTTACTTGATTTTCAGAATCATTTTTAGGTCTTCCATGGCCTGCAACCAATTCATATTTTTTCTGGGAGGCTTTTGACTTTGTTGTCTTCTTCTGGTTGTATATTTTGAACTTCTTTGTCACCAGTATTGTCCTCAGTTTCTTGAATTTTGTTTCAGCCACTGGATCCGCCACCATTTGTGGACCCCAAGCTCTGGAAGCACCCACCACTATTGCTCATACTGCTGTCTTGGTCGCCACCACCTCCACCATCCCAGGGCTGGGGTCAGACCACACATTTCTTTTTCACCCAGGTCCCACAAAATTCTCCCACTGACCTTTCATGCTGTACTCTGTGTTTGTGTGTTGAGAAGTCTGGAAACCAGCACAGCTGCCAGCAATTCTGTCCCTGAGGCCTGTTCCAACCCCATCTGCGCACCAGCATGGCTCACACTAGACTGTGCTCTGCTCCCAGCCTGGTGGGATATACCCTTCCTGTCAAACTTTCAGGCTGTCTTTGGCTGTAGATGTGTTTCACTCTGTCATTTTCTGGGTTCTGCAGCTCTAGAATTTGTTTAGAGTCATTTTTTTCAGGCATTTGGAAAGGTTTATGGTCCAGCTCTACTATCTAAAAGTGACATTGCTGTATCTGAGGGTATGCACATAGCCTATCTTGACTCTGCCTCTCACCTTTTTCTACTTTTTAAAGATTGTTTTTCAGTGAATTTTTAGGCTGCTTTTACCAATGGGTCAATTCTTTTTTTAATGTATTATTTCTCCTGTATTTTTGTTACTCTTTTAACAAACTGTTAATTATTTTTTCATAATTTTCTTGTGTCATTCTCATTTCTTTTCCCAATTTTTCCTCTACCATTCTTATCTCATTTTAAAAATCTCTTCCAGGAATTTTTTATTGGGCGTTGGTTCAAGTACTAATTATCATTTTCCTTTGAGAATGTGTTTCCAGCTGTTTTCACATTTTTTTCCCCTTGAGTTTGTGTCTTGATCTTCCCTGCCACTGGTGTAGATTTTTTTTTTCTGGTCAAGTTTTTTGTTGTGATTGCTTGTATGTTTTTTCAGTTTATTTCTTGACTTTGAACTTCATGTTAAATTTGGGAACTGATCACTTGGTGATGGAGAAACAATTTCCCAAACTTCAGGCTTTTTTGTGATGCTGTTTTCAGAACTAGTTTTGAGAGCTCTGAATGTTTTTGGTGCTTCCAAGGTGATGGAATATAGGAAAAATACAGTCACTACTCTCCTGGCCTTTGTTCTGGTCTTTCGCAGGAAAATCACCTCATTCTCTGCAGCCACCAGCACTCTGTTCTCTTTGCTTGGAATTGTGAACAGGACCTCTGCTCCCTTGTTACTAACCCCTAGCATTCTTCTCTGCCCTGGAACTGCAACCCAGAATTTTGTATAGGCAATAAAATTTCCAAGAAGTGCCACCTGTACGCAGTACCAGCAAAAGGTCTTCTCTAATCTCTTTCTGACCAACCATCACTGGGTTCAGAGCACCAGAAGCTGCTGCTGCTGTGGCCACTTTTGCTGCTGCCATGCTCCAGACAGGTCTTTACCTTGGTGTCACAAACTTATGCTGCCAATCTCCTAAATATTCTTAGACCAGCAAAATGTCTTTCTGACTTTCTGTTGCCTATGCCACTCCAAAATTTGATTTGGAGTGTTATCTAAAGTTGTTTGGAGGGAAATATTGAATGTGTTCAACTGACTTGCCTCTAATCAACCTTTTTGGCCCTATCCACTACTATTGTCTCTTGGAATTACGCAAATTGAATAAAGTAAATGGGAAAAGTGACCAAAAAAATTTCAAGTTGTACTTTGAATTAAAATATTGAATTAAAGTTGCAAGATTTGGACATCACAGGATAATAAATTTCTATCTGGAATAGAACATGGAGATAATTTATTCCAACTGCTTCATTTTACACATGAGGAAGTTGAAGCTCATGGTGGCTAAATAACTCACTGAAGGTCATGTAGGCAGTAAGCATCAAAGGCATGATTTGTCAAGGATTGATTGACTACATTCTTTCCACTTTACTTTTTTAATATGTAATGCACTTATCATGTCTTTTCCACTATTTGGCTACTATTTCTTTTTTCATTTGAACATTCACTTATCTTAATGGATCCAGGACATTATTAATGTAGGCATTACATACTGAGTAAAAAGCAAAATCCTTCTCTGTGATCTTTCTATGAGACTCTTTTTCATATCCTTCAAATAATCCTTGATAGACCTCTTCCATATGCTGGAATCTTTTTTTAGGACTTTTAGTATTTCACAGATAGCAAAACAGGGAGCTCAACCTGTTCTCCTATTATTTGCCCTTCCTCTAATACTAGACCACCTTGGACTACTTCAAACCTTCAAATTATGACTGAAGTGATTTTGTCAACATATATTTATTGATGGTGTCTTTTAAGACATTTTTGAACAAAAGGCACAGTTGCCAATATACTACAGCCTACTTATATACATCAGGCATATTCTGGTTTCTTTTGGGTCCCTTGCAAGTGTGTGATCAGTATTTAGCACAGTGCCTGAAACAGAACAAATGCTTGATAAATATTTCTTATTTGCTCTGTTGATTATTTTAAGATCATGCTATCCCATGACTTATTGGCACATAGAATAATCAGAACAATATTCATGTTAAATAATTAGCATACAAGAAGACTTCTTGGGATCATTGAAATAACCCCCTACTTGTCATTTTTCTTTCAATGTCTCCCATTTATAGTTTATTCTCTATATAACAACTGAAATATTCTTTCTAAGGTTCAACTCAGTTCCCTTTCACTTTCATCTCACGCTCAAAAATATTTGCCATTTCCCTATTTTGTCTAAAATAAAATACAATCTCCTTAGCTTGTCAGCTAAAGCTGTATAATATCTGCCTCTAACCTACCTCCCCAGGTTTATCTGCTTTCCAGGAATGTACTTCTTCCTCATCTAAGTCCATCAAATTCCTATCTTCCTTTAAGAGTCAGTATGATTACCACCTGAAGCAGCTTTCCCTGATAACCTCAGCTGCTCATGTTCTCTTCCTTCTCAAATGCTCCCAGAGAACTATATCTGATCTATTCTTTTTTTTTTTTCCCTGAACAGATCCTAGTCTATATTATGTGTGACTTTGGACATGTCATATCTACCTAAGAGAAATTTCTCAAAGTTAAATAAAGTCCTAACTTGAACAATTTTCTCTTAATTACCACTGTAACACAATGTGCCTATCTCCCTTACTGAGCCTGAACCCTTTGTCAAAATGAAATTGGCCTATTTAGTGCCCCTCCTTCCCCCTTCATGTACTTTATAAATCATTACATGGAATTCCCCCTTTTGCCATGCCATTCCCTTTTTTCTCCCATAGCATACAGCCTTAATGCTCCTCTCCACTTTCTCTCTTACCCATTTGCATCCCACCTTAAATCTCATGCTCACAAAACTAATAGATAGTGAATCCAGGACTGGGAGCCAGCACACATGACTTCCAGAATAGCACTCTTTCGACTATGCTCCACAGATGGATTGGTGATCTTATTTTTTTTTTTTTGCTTCATTACTGTACTTTTTGGGTACACAGAACTCATACCCTCACTCAAATTTCTGACTCCTTAAATGAAAGGAGACATTTCTATTGCTTTCTTGTATTAGAAACAGTGAGGTAGTACAAGGGATAGAGAGCTGGGCCTGGAGTCAGAAAGATGAGTTCAATTCTGGCCTCAGATGATTACTAAAAGTATGATGCTGGGCAAGTCACTGACCCTGTTTGCCTCATTTTCCTCATGTTAAGATATAAATATATACATATATATATACACACACATACATATATACATATATATGTAAATATCATATCATATCATACGATACCATGCCATACCATGCCATACCATACCATACCATATCATATCATATCATATATCACACCATACTATACCATACCATACCATGCCATGCCATGCCATACCGTACCATACCATATCATACCATATCATATCATATATCAGATCGTGCCACACCATACCATACCATATCATATCATATCATATCATATCATGTCATGTCATGTCGTATCATATCACACCATACTATACCATACCATACCATGCCATGCCATGCCATACCATACCATATCATATCATACCATATCATATTGTATCATATCATATCATATCATATATCAGATCGTTCCACACCATACCATACCATATCATATCATTTCATATCTTATCATATCATATCATATCATACCATACCATACCATATCATATCATGTATAAAATGAGCTGGAGAAGGAAATGTAAAACCCCTTCAGTATTGCAAGGAAAACCCCAAATGGGGTTTCAAAGAGTTGGTCATGACTGAAACAATGTAACAACAACAGCAATTAGGAATAGCACCTAAGTTGGTGCTTTGCATATTGGGTGTTTTTTATATACATTTTGCAGATTGATCAGTTAAATCACTTGGTGCCTGCTATGTTCAAGGCACTATGTTGGGAAGGAATTAAGGTATAATTATTAAATGTTATGTTATCATTATTATGTATTCATATTGATACATAGTAATGCAGATAACATATTAGTATTAATAATTACTAAATTTCAAAGAAATTAAATGGAAAGATGAAATTATCTCATATCTGAAATAGTTTATATCCTAAATGAGGGGATACATGCAATCGGCTAATTAAATTCAATACATTATACTATTCCAAATGATTTCTTAACTCATTGGCAGCTGGTTGTTAAGTGGATAGAGCACTGGGCCAGGAGTCAGAAAGATCTGAGTTCAAATCTAACTTTCAATACTTACTAGGTATGTGACCCTGGATAAATCACTTAACTTCTGTTTACCTTAGCTGCCTCAATAATAAAGTGGAAATAATAACAGGACCTTCTTCCCAAATCTGTTTTGAGAATGAAGTGAGATAATATTAGTTTGTTTTCTTTTAAAGCAGCATAGTAGCTGGCATGTAATAGACACTATATAAATGTTTATTATCTTCCCCTTTCTTGTTAGCATTACCTAAATTACCTAAATGAATATAAATTAGAACCCATCCCCACCTGCCCAACTTGAGCAGTTCTTGTCCATATCCTCCCATAATTTCCTCCAGAAGTATCTATCCAAAGTGCTAGAGTTTTGCCTTACTTTCCCATGATAACAAGGGCTATCCATTGTTCATTTCTTGCTCTTACTGTCTTCTTTATCAATCATGTTATTTTTTTCTTTAATGAAATCCTTCCCATTGTTTCTCCTTTGTAACTCCTTGTTTTTAATATATTGTAGCTTGATTACACCTACTATGAATTCCTTGGATAATACTCCACTTCAGTGGTGTATGACTCATGTCCTTAACACATTTTTGAAAACAAACAAATAAAAAAACCCCAAAACATTACTACTGAATCATGTCCCACCTCCTCACCTTTCAGGAAGATGTTTTAAATAACTGATATGATTTTATGGGTTTTTTTCCCCAAAAGCCATCAAGTCCATTTCCTTCCTTTGGAACTCAAAATTTCAGAAAAAGAATATAAAAATAAAATAAAAAGATATATTAATTACTCTAGAATGCAATTTGTGGAAGCCTCTTTCTTCCCATCGAAAGCCTTCATCAAAGATACCTTTTAAATATTTGTACAGTTCATACATACACACAGATAGGAACCCAGGTATATATGTTACTGATCATTCAGATTTTCTTGGTTGCTTCATTGTTGTTGTTGATGTTGGCAATCATAAAGTCCAATGTTTTCCCTTGTATTTTTTTGAGTTGTCCTTTTTTCAGATACCTTTAGATTTCATCTCTTGATACCCTATACCTTCCAGCAGTGACCTCCTCCGCTTTAGTCCAGCTGTGTTTCCTTTTCTTGTCTTGTTTAGAGATGTTTCTATTCCTCAAGATGGTCACCCTTGACAGTGACCACCCAAATGTGGCATCATCCTTATACTTCTTGGTGAAAAGAGTGTGCTATAAAAATCTTTACAGACTTTCTCCCCCACTTTTCTTCATGTTTCTTTTTAGCCTTCCAATTTTATCGTTAGATATACTTAGGGGTACTATACTTAAACTTGTCTCCCACCAAGCTTTCTTTCAACTTATTGATTCCTCCACAGCTTCTTTCTGTTTTAATTAATGCTGCTCATAATTTTCTACATCCTTTTCTACAAGATTTATAATTAGTTTATATTCTAAACTGAAGCTGTCCCCACTTCTAGATCATTTCCCTTGTCAGGTAGTGTAAATTGCTCTGTTTGTTTGCAGAAGTAGTTTCTATAACCTTTTAGATGCTTCATTTTGTCAACTCATTTACATAGTTTAAACATTGTCTTGGAATTTTTATTACTGGTGGTGGTATCTTTTCCTCCAAACTAATTTTTTAAGAATACAAGTATTATACAAAATAATGCAAAGTAAATTCAAGCAGGAAAGGCTGCTCTAATGACCTTGTGGTTCTAGAAAGATCTCAGTTAGGAAGTGGTAACTGCGTTGTGAATTTCAGAAGGTACAAAACTTATTTTCCTTGCTGAAATTTATTATAAAGTCAGTGCCCCATCACCCACCTTTTGCATCTAAGAAATATCAAGAATTGTGGCAATGAATGAGATAACATAAGCAAAAGGGGCCACCTTAACTCAAATTATCCAAGCAAGGCAAATGTCTATGCTGTTGGTGACTTCTATGACAACTTTCAATATTAACAGACTGCAATTGGAAAAAAAAAAGATGATAAATCATTCAAAAGGGTGAATGAATACACTTCTTTCATGTTAAAAAAAAAACAACAAAATTTGTTTTGGCCTACCCTACCCTCGATGGCAGAATTAGGTGATTGTTTTTGAAAGAAATTTAGAAATTTTAGAAATAAGTACTCGTTTATTCAGTGGTGAATAGAAAGGATTATATTTTTTTTCTTTTTTTCTTCTCCTAGACAAGCAGAAGCCTGCTCCAAATGAACTCGGTGTCCTCAGTGTGAGAACTCAATACTTTTGGTAATTAGCATCAAAATGATGCTTAGAAAAATAGGTGATCATGAGTAATAATGCAATCCTGAGATTAGTTCCTGTTTTTGTAATGCCACCCACAGTCTCTATTCTAGTTACCTGTTCTCTGTCTATGCATAGGTAAATATGAATTTGAATAACTCATTTACCAAGCGGCTGGTGGGGCTGAATTATGCAGCCACAATTAAATTGGGACAGATGATTTTTCAAGAAAGTTACAGTTCCATAATTCCTGGTTCCTTGTAGAATGAAAGTGGGCCATGTGAGTGAAGAGGTTACCCACAAAGATGGTTAGGGTTGCCTGAGACCCCAAAATACCAACATACCAGGTCCTGTGGAAAGAATTCCACTCAAGCCTTCTCAGCCAAAGTAAAACAAAGTTTATTGGAAGTTCATTAAAAGTTCTTCATATGGGGTAGACTCTTAGGGAGCCTAGATATCTGTAATGTTTGCATTGGGCAGTCTTCATAGAAAGAGAGCTCAAAGGGGGTCCCAGAGCCAGTACCTCATCATTAGGACTTCAGTACCTCCCCTACAAAATGTTATTACCCTCAGAAGTGAGTTCAATGAGGAACTGTTTCAATATGAGGTGACACCTTGCTTCTTCCTCTGTTCTTGACTTCATTTGACTCAATAGATCTAAGCAAGATCAAAGTTACCATAGATTAATAGAAAGCAAAACAGTTCAGATTTCAGGGTGCTCCCATCCAAATATTAAGACTTTTTGTGTATTTTAACTAGAAAGCAAGATAAAGCCCCCAAAGTAAAGCTGATGTTTATGCAGTAAATCAGGGACTAAAGAAGAAAAAAAAATATGCTAGGTAGATCTGCAGTAATAAGTCACAGGCCCAAAAGGAAGAAAATTACTGAAGTCTTATAGGATGCTACACATCTTATTGATGATGGTTTCCTAGGAATATTTCAATTGAGTATCATCTTTAAGGCACTAAATCACTACAGACCAGTTGTTTAAAGTAATATTAATCTAGGATTTTTTTTTCTTTACTGATTTTATTAATATACTATTTTAATCTTAGTGGGTTTCTAGAAAAATGATTCTACCTCTGAATTATGTTTAATTATGTATATTTCAATCCATTGAAGATGTTGTATGTTATCACTGGGGGGGGGGAAATGTGCAAGATATGTAGTGTAGATCATTATGAGACAGAAAAAAAATGTGGACCAATCAGATTGAGTTCATGTAGAGAGAGTGATGGACAATTTTGGAGCATCTCATTAGCTTCATTAGTATACAATCACTGTCAACAAATCAAGAAAAACCTCACCAATATGCTGACTGGACCTCTGTAGAATATAGGATGTTCAAGGATAATATAGCATGAGATGGGAAGGTATAGATCAATTGTGATCTGAACTAGTGAAGAAAGCATTTACATCAAAGAGAACACAAATGTATAGATGAACCAATATAAGGGATTTGGCTCTTTCTATGAAGATTGTAATCCCTCTATGCTTTGGGAGATGCTCATAGTGAATTGACATTGCTGAAAAATTTTATCACCAGGAAGCAAACTTTATTATTATGAGATTTTCTAAAATAAATTATGCATGCCAGTATATATATTACATACCCCCAAAAGAATGTCTTTGAAGGCAAGGACTTCTTCAAGTTTGGTTTTGTGTAACAAATGTCCAGCAAGTTTATTTCACATATTAAGCACTATTTAATTAAAAAAAAATAAATTGAATACTATATGTCTGTGTATATATACTTATATGTACTATATATACACACATATATAGATATATGTGCATGTGTGTGTCAGTGTCTGTGTGTCAGTATATCAGACAATTCCATAATATTTAAAGTTATAGACAAATTACTCATTTGCATCATTAGGAGAGTGATTCCACACTGGCAATTCCTGACTCTGATTCACTTACATACTTGGGGGAAAAAAATTACATATAAAAAACCAGAATCTTAAAGTTCCATTTTTATGATTGTATTGTTCAAATGTGTCAGAGGTATGACTTGAATCAAAGTCTCCTTCCCAGGCAGTCCAGCAATTTTTCCCTCATATCACACTCTGTGTCACTCCTACCATATCACATGGGTCAGAAAGTTGAAAATTGCAAAACAGTCAAAACTAAATAGGTTTTATATTGCCATGTACCCAGTTGCTTGCAGAATTTGAAATGCCAAGAAAAATCAACAATCATAAAAATTTAGTGTGTTTTTTACCTAGTGTAAACAAAACAATACAACATTCACTTCATGTGTTGTGCAAAAATGAAATGGTGATTCCATTTCTTTGAATGAGCACAAAATGGTAGGAATTATGTTTGCCTTAATTGCCTCCTATGCCTTTCTCAAACAGTTCTCACTAGGCCTTAATAAGTCTCTAATGAGTGATTTTGGTGATAGTTATAGGGATCATGATAATGACTATAATGATGACAGCAGTTACAATGACAATGTTGATAGTATAAAGTCTAGAAATAGCAGAAATATAAAAACAATTTTCCTGTCAACACAAGCTAGAATATAAGCAAGTAATGTACTTCAATTCTTTGATAGAAAATTGAATAGTTAAGGCAGAATGAAAACTACAATTAAGTGAAGAACAGAAAAGTGAACTTTGTGGCATAGAAAGCCAAGTAGCTTCCTGTTAGGTCTGTCACTGATATTAGAAAGAATTCTTCTTTTGCTTATGATTAGCATCCCGTAGGGTATCAATTCCAGGGGTTCTCCAATTTTAATTAACCTCTTTTCCAGATGAAGCCAAAGAGAGAGAAAAACACTCAGTACACATTTCAAAGACATATTTAAATCCTTAAATGCACATTAATAATCTTTGGAATATATAATTTTGTAGGTGATGGATACTATTTTTACAGCTGTTCTTTAAAGAAAGAATAAGTTTCTCTTCATTAAAGACTAATGAATGACATTACATTTAAGTGTTCACATTAGATATGCTTCTTTGAATTTAATGATGGGGCAATGAGCCCTTTAATTAAATACTCAAAAATCTCCACTGGGAGAAACAAAACAAATTTATCTGCAATTTCAAAAAAAAAAATCAGAATCCATCTGTTCGATAATCAATGTTTTCTCTTTTGAAATCAGGCTCGACCATTCATCTTCATCTGAAAGGTTCTGTGTCTGCATCTAAAGATTCAATGGGGCCTGGACACATCATACTGTGCCTCCTTGTGGGTTATGGACAAATATATTTTACTGCCAGAATGTTTTCTCTTCCCTGTGGAGATATGAAGAATTCTCCAAATCCTTTGATTTTTTTTTTTTAACTCATCATTGGATGGCCTCATTACTCCAGGAAAAGCTCTAATTCTTCAAGTAGCTATTGATAGAAAATAAATATCTGACTAGAGTCAGGGAGCTATAAACTGGGTTATAGCTAAATGATGTGATTTTTTTTTTTTGAAATTATGTTGTTTAGATTTAAGGTACTGAATGTCTATTCCTCCCCTGCCAAATACTATTATTGATAGAAAAAGCAAAAACCTCAAAAAAAACCAAAACCTTAAATCAGAAAATAATCATCTTCCTGGATTTTTACTGTCAGTCATACTTACTCATATGAGTGAAAGCATTTTTACCCCCATAGACACTATTTAAAAAAAAATCTGAAAGCACCAAGGAAGGATTGGGGGGAGAAATTACCAAAGAACAAAAGAGAATAAATCTATCAGTGAATCAACAAAATACATAATGCCATCTATCTATCTATCTCCTAATCTTCTTAGGTCACTACTGGTGGTGAATATAAAAAGAATATTAAAATTCATGGAACAGAAAATAAAGTTTAATTAAGGAAACATTTAATCATCTTATGCTCCTGGTAAAATCTTTTCAATTCAATCCAATTCAGCAAGCATTTACTTAGCACCTACTATATGGAAAACAGTATATTAGCCATTGGACATAAAAAGGCAAAACAAACAGAGAACTTAAAAAAAAACAACAAGAAAATGAAAAATGTAACATCTCCCTGACATTGAGGAGTTTGCATTTCATTGATGGGATCCAACATGTAGAAAGAAAAATGTGTAAAGGATAATTTTTGGTTCAAGGAGATGGTGACAGCTGAGGTAATCACATAAAACTTCCCACAGGAGATGCCCAAGGAAGGAAGGAAGCAAGGAAGGAAGGAAGGAAGGAAAGAAGAAAGGGAGGGAGAGAGGGAGGGAATGAGGGAGAGAATGAATGAGGGAGGGATGGAGGAAGGAAGAGAAGAAGCTAGGGATTCTAAGAGATGGAGATGAAGAGGAAAAATATTTCTGGAATGGGAGACAATATGTGCAAACTCAGAAAGATGGGACATGAAATGTTAAATTAGGAAATAGTAAGCCAAGTTAACTTGTATATACAATGTGTGGGGAAATATATAAAATGATCATCTGTAAAAGGTAGATTGTATCCATATTTTACAGAGCCTTATATAACAAAGTGTGGCTTTGCACTTTCTCTTAAATTCAACAGGAAAACACCTTCATCTTTAAACAATTAAGTGATCAAATATTTGCTCTATGAGTATTATTTTGATAAGATGATGATTAGACTTCTTGGAATTTACATAAATGATAGATGTTGTGACTGCCTTGGACATATTGTACAAGTATCTAGAACAGTGCCCAAGAATACAGTAGAGATGTTCTTAACTTGAAGTCCATGAGTACTGGCAACAGATGTCAGGGAATCTGTGGACTTGGATGGGAAAACAATTAAATATGTATTTCTACACAATTGATTTCCTTTGTAATGCAATGCATTTTATTTTGTACATTTAAAAATCTTATTCCAAGAAAATAGTCACAAATTTTACCAATCTGTCAAAGGTTCCTATGAAAAAAATATTTAAGAATCCTTGATTAAGAAGATAATAATGATGATGGAAAGGGCAAAGACTATGAAAAGGATTAAGGTGATGATGGCAATGCTGATGATAGTGCTTTTGAAAACATATGAATTGACATTGATTTCTCCAGTAATTTAGTCAATGAACATTTATTAAGGAACAGCTATGTCTCCAATACTGAAAAAGTTTTGGAAATACAGAGAAAGAAGCTTACAATCCAATGGGGAAGTAACATACAAACAACCACATACTAAACACACACACATGTAAGTATGTATGTGTATATGTATGCATGCATGTATGTACAGGATAAATAGGAAATAATTAGCAAGGGAAGACATTGTAACTAAGAAACACTGAGATAATCTTCCTGTGTTTCATATTTTAGGAAGTCAAATAATTTTTAAATTCTCTCTCCTGGATCTATTTTCCAGGTCAGTGCTTTTTCCAATGAGATATTTCACATTGCCTTCTATTTTTTTCATTTGTTTGGATCTGTTTTATATTTATAGTATCTTGATTTCTCGTAAAGTCATTAGCTTCCAATTGCTCCAATCTAATTGTGAAGGAATTGTTCTCTTCAGTGAGGTTTTGAAATTTCTTTTCCATCTGGCAAATTCAGCTTTTTAAGACATTCTTCTCATTGGTTTATTGGGCCTCTTTTGCCATTTGAGTTATTCTACTTTTTAAGGTGTTATTTTCTTCAGTATTTTTGGGTTCCCTTTAGCAGGCTGTTGAATTACTTTTCATGGTTTTCTTGCATCATTTTCATTTCTCTTCCCAATTTTTCCTCCACTTCTCTTACTTGATTTTAATACTCCTTGAGCTCCTTCATGGCCTGTGACTAAGTCATATTTTTCTTGGAAGCTTTTGATACTGAAATTCTTACTTCATTGTCCTCCTCTAGTTCCATGCTTTGATCCTTTTTGTCCCCCAAAAAGGATTCTGTAGTCTGTTTATGCTTCCTCTGCTTGCTCATCTAGCCAATTACTTGACTTTTAAGCTCTTTGCCATGGTAGAACTCTGCTTACAGAATGGAGAGAGCTTTGTTCCAAATCACTATGGTTTTCACAAATGTTTTTAGAGTTCTGAGGAGGATGTCCTCTCTACAGCCTCCACAAGCTCTGGCACACTGGTCACAAACCCCAGGACCACCACTCAGGGATGCAATCCAGATCCAAGAAGGTCAAAGCAAGAGCAATTACCCTCTAAATGGTCACTTGGTCCCCCTACAATCTGCAGGCCAAGACCTCTGGAAGCAGCCACATAGCAGCAGCTGCAGCCACCACACCTCCACCACTTCTTGCCACAGGGTGCAGGGGCCAGACCACACTCCTCCTTCACCCTTCCAACAGGAACACCTTTCTAATAGGAACACCGTTCTCTTTGGAGTTTATGGGTTGAGAAGTCAGGAAACTGCCACAGCTGCTGGTGATTAACTTTCCTGAAGTCTGCTCCAGCCTCTGCAGGTTGGGGCCACCCTGGGGCCAGAAACACAGCTCACGGGGGTCTGTGCTCAGCTCCCAGTGTGATGTGATAGGCCTTTCCTGTTGGCCTGCAGGGCTGACATCAGTGGTTAATTTGTTTCTCTGTATCACTGGGTTCTGTAGCTTTAAATTTTGTTTAGAGTCATTTTTTACAGGTATTGGAAGTGATTGGAGCTGGAGCCCACACGAAGTTTGTGTTTTTACTCCACCATCTTAGCTTGGCCTCCTGTTTCATATCTTAGAGTTAAAAAAAAAGTTGCTGAGATATAAAATCATTTTTCTTATTAACCCAAAGAAAATAAATATAGTGAGATTAATTGTATCTGTTTAATGACAAATTTTAAGGTTTAGGGAATGTGTAGAGATGGATTGGAGATAGGAAAGACCAAAAACTGCTGTTCAGTAAATGTGCTATTGTCCAAAAGTAGGCTATTTTTTCCAAGGCAGAAGGGATGAAGGCCTCAACCCAGGGGGTGGTAACATGTGACTGGAAAAAGGGGGCTTTTTTGAGAGATGTAGAGATAGAATTAGTGATCTAATCCATTCTGTTCTAATCTAATCCAACCTGATACAATCCACTTCAATCCAACCAAATCCTATTCAATGAAATGGAGGGTTTTTTTTTTCTAGTATACCTATAGCTACAGCATTGTGAAGAGTGATTTATGCAGAAACAAAGCATCAATAAAAAAGATAACAATACTGGACATGCCCTGATCTCTAAGACATCACATGTTATTATTGTAACATGCTTGTAAAAGTTGCTGTTATGAGATAGGCATAATTAGATCCAGATGAGATACCACCATACCCTCATGTGACTGCTAACATTCAGAAGTGTATGTGGATGGGTACCATGTTATTTCAATGAAAAAGTATTGAATTAAAAAATGCATAATAGATTATTTACTTATATATCTTCCTTCATTATCTCAACCTT
>CM053583.1:388925019-388974473 GCA_028627135.1 Pseudochirops cupreus
TATATATATATATATACATATGCAATTATTATTATTATTATTGACTACATCCAACTGGAACTTGAGATACACAGGCACTGCAGTTGGGAGATCCATTCTGCCCTACCAAAAAGTGACATAGGAGAGAATAGACTGGGGGAGGGGGGAAACACTGGGATGGCTGTTTTGGGGTGGTGGGCGGGGGAAAGACGGAGAGAAAATATGTAACTCAAAAAATTTAATAAAAAAAAAGAAATAGAGAAATTCCATTTACGATAATTGTAGACAATGTTAAATATTGGGAAGTCTACCTGCCAAGACAAATCCAGAAACTCTATGAACACAATTACAAAACACTTTTCACACAAATAAAGTCAGATCTAAATTTAAAAACAGCATACTCATTGATAGGCTGACTTAATATAATAAAAATGACAATTGTACTTAAATTACTTTATTTATTCAGTGCCATACCAATCAAACTAACAAAAATATTTTATAGAGCTGGAAAAAAAATAATAACACAATTCATCTGGAAGAACCAAAGGTCACGAATATTAAGGGAATGAATGAAGAAATAATGCAAAGGAAGATGGCTTAGCAGTAACAGCTCTAAAACTATATTGTAAAGAAGCAGTCCTCAAAACTAATTGGTACTGGGAAGAAATAAAGAGATGGATCAAGAGAACAGGTTAGGTATGCAAGACATAGTGATCAATGACTATAGTAATCTACTGTTTGATAAGTCCAAAGACTCCAGCTTCTAGGATAAGAACTCACTATTTGACAACAACTACTGGAAAAACTGGAAAATACTATGGCAAAAACCAGGCATAGATCAACATCTCACTTCCTATACTAAAGTAAGGTTGAAATGAGTATATGATTTAGACATAAGGGATGATACCATAAACAAATTAGGAGAGCAAAGAATAGTTTACCTGTCAGATCTACAGAAAAGGGAAGAATTTATGCATGAACAAGAGATAGAGAACATTATGAAATGCAAAATGGATCATTTTGATACATTAAAATAAAAAAAAAAGATTTTGCACAAACAAAAGCAATGCAACCAAGATTGCAGAAATCTGGGAAACAATTTTTATACCAAGTGTTTCTGATAAAAGCCTCATTTTAAAAATATCCAGATAATTGAGTAAAATTTATAAGAATAGAAGTGATTACCCAGTAAATAAATGGTCAAAGGATGTGAACAGGCAGTTTTCAGATGAAGAAGTTAATGCTATCTATAACCATATGAAAAAAAATGCTCTATGATAATATAGCTCATGTGAAAATGTTTTGCATGGTTTATATTTATGAGTATTGTATTCCTTGCCTTATCAATGGGTGGAAGAGGTTATACAGAGAGGGAGGGAGGGAGAAAATTTGGAACTGAAAATCAAAATAAATAGTCCCTTTATTGTTTGATATCTTCTGGTTGTATCAAGTATTAATACTCTCCATACATTGTAAGTAATCCCTATAAAATGTAGCTTTGTGGCTCTACATCAACTGTTTTCTCCTTACTCTTTTCTAGTCAGTTTAAAGTCAATTTTATTGGGTTTGCAAGACTCTAGGCCAATATAAGTTCTATTTGCCCTTGTTAGATAGCTTTAATTACTAGCCATGATCTTATTATTTCTATTGAAATTCTTCCCCAATTACACATACATACATATGCATGGGATATGTAGGTGTTGTGTGGACAGTTATTCAGTCAATAAACATTTATGAAGCCTGTTCCATTTTTTGTGGGCAACAACACACATTTTCTAGCACAGGTAAGGAAGAAATTAAATTCATAAACACATAGCTGCAGGGAAATGAGTAGATGAATCTTTGTGAAATGAATATGTGGCAGGCTTTTTACAGACTGAGGAAAACAACCCTTTATTTTAATAGCTAACTATAGTGAACTGTGTGACCAGAACAGGCTTCTAAAGGAGGACAAAAGCTTGCTTTTCTACCATTGACTTTAGGAAGGAGCAGAAAAGGAATTTTTTCTATCCTTGGGAATGAAGCATGAGGAGCATGAAATCTCAGCTTCCAAGAAGCATGTGTGATTGATCTCCATTGCTGGAATGAAGCTACTTCTTTTATAGAAAAAGAGATCTAATGTTCTTTTCTCTATGCCTCCTCTATCCCTTAGCACCAAGGGGTATAGTTTAGAGCTTTAGCCTCAGATATTATAACTATGAAAGTCAACAGATTGTATATAAAACTGATTTTGCCAACTCACTTTCAATAGGAATATACCAAAGATGCCTAGACCAAGGGTCATGCTTGCAAATGTTTAACAACTGACAGTCTAGGGGGGAAATGTATGATACAATACACATTTAGTTTTAATCAATGTTATAAACATTTTATCCATTAATTAACAAAATACTAAACCAAGTCCATATTTGTAGCATTTGTCAATTTCCTAATTTAAATGCTTACTCAGAAAATCTAAAATTGTCTCTCAGGGAGCCAAGATGGTGATGTAGAAGCAGAAAAACACCATGAGCTCCACCATAACCACCTTAAATACCTAAAAAATATGACTCTAATCAAATTTTAGAGCTACAGAACACACAAAGGAAGAGAGAGAAACAAATCTCTCGCAGAAGGAAGCCCAGCAGGTGGAAAGAAATAGGAAGGGTCCATCACAGAGTGCTAGGAACAGAGCCTAGGCTTGCATTAGCCCATGATTTAACCCCAGGGTAGCCCCGACCAGCAGTAGCTGGACTGGACTTTTGGAGAGTGGATCACCAGCAGCTGTGGCAGTTTCCAGAATTATCAACCCATAAATGCCAAAGACAAAGTGAAAGGTCAGTGTGGAACTCAGTTGGAACTGGAAGGGAAAGAGTGTAGTCTGGCCTCAGCTCCCAGAGTGAGAAGCAGTGGAGAATGCACGGGGGCTGTGCAGCCCCCTCCAGGTGGCTGCTTCAGAGCTCCTGGACTGCAAATCATAGGGGCACCAAGCAACCATTCAGAGGGTAATGGCTCTGGCTTTGATCTGCCTGGATCTGGGTCATGTTCTTGGGTAGTGGTCCTGAGGTGTGTGACCAGTGAGCCAGAGTGTGTGGGGGCAGCAGAGAGGGCACCCAAGTAATAGCTTCAGCAGCTGTGAAAACCCCAGTGATTTGGGACAAAGCTCTCCTCTCTGGAAGCAGAGTTCTACTGTGGCAAAGAGCTCAAAAGTCAAGTAATTGAGTGGCAACATGAGCAAGCAAAGGAAGCAAATCAAGCACAGCCATCAAACCTTAGATTCCTTTTTCGGGGACAAAAAGGATTAAAGCATGGAATGGGAAGAAGACAATGAAGTCAGAACTCATGCACCAAAAGCTTCCAAGAAAAATATGAACTACTTAAAGGCCATAGAGGAGCTCAAGAAGGATTTTGAAAATCAAGTAAGAGAAGTGGAGGAAAAAATGAGAAGATAAATGAGAATGATGCTAGAAAATCATGAAAAGAGAGTCAACAACCTGACTGAAGAAAATAACACCTTAAAAAATAGATTAACTCAAATGGCAAAAGAGGCCCAAAAAGCCAATGAGGAGAGGAATGCCTTAAAAAGCTGAATTTGCCAGATAGAAAAAGAAATTCAAAAGCTCACTGAGGAGAATAATTCCTTCAGAATTAGATTGAAACAAATGGAAACTAATGACTTTATGAGAAATCAAGATGCTAGTAAACAGATCCAAACAAGTGAAAAAAATGGAAGGCAATGTTCTGAAGCATCTCCTTGGAAAGAACACTGACCTGGAAAATAAATCCAGGAGAGATAATTTTAAAATTGTTGGACTACCTGAAATCCATGATCAAAATAAGAACCTATGAATCATCCTTCAAGAAATTCTCAAGGTAAATTGCCTTGATATTTTAGAACCAGAGGGCAAAATAGAAATTTAAAGAATTCACCAATCACCTCTTGATAAAGATCCCCAAAAGAAAACCCTTAGGAATATTATAGCCAGGTTCCAGAGCTCCCAGATCAAGAAGAAAATATTATAAGCAGCCAAGAAGAAGGGATTTGAATATTGTGGAAACATCAGGATACACAAGATCTAACAGCTTCTACATTAAAGGATCAAAGGGCTTAGAATATGATATTCTGGAAGTCAAAGGAGCTAGGATTAAAACCAAGAATCACCTACCCAGCAAAACTGAGTATAATGTTTCAGGGGAAAATATGGTCATTCAATGAAATAGAGGACTTTCAAGCATTCTTGATTAAAAAAAAAAACAGAATTAAATAGAAAAATTGACATTCAAATACAAGAAGCAAGAGAAGCATAAGAAAGTAAGCAGGAAAATGAAATCATAAGGAACTTATCAAAATTGAACTATTTACATGCCAACATGGAAAAATGATAATTGTAACTTAGGAAACTTTTCTCAGTACAAGGATAGTTGAAGGGAATATAAATATGTGTGTGTATAGATATATGTATGTATATATGTTTGTTTGTGTATATGTATACATATATACATGTATACATATATATGTATATAGCAACGCCACTAAATACCCCCTCCCCCAATCTGCTCCCTCCTATATCTTCTCTCATTTCCCCTCCAACTTTCCACTAGGGCAAGATGGATCTCCATACCCCAGTTCCTGTATATCTTGTTTCCGAGTTGAATGTAAAAATATTAATAATAATAATTTTTTAACCATTTGACTTTTAAAACTTTGAATTCCAAATTCTTCCCTTACTGAGAAGATAAGCAATTCAATACAGGTTGTACATGTGTAATTACACAAAACATTTCCATAGTGGATATATTGTGAAAGACTGACTTTATTTCTCTCCATCTTATCCCACCCCCCACTTATACATATATGTTTATATAGGAGGGTACATGCACATATGAATACATGTATGGGAATGTATGTGTATATGTGTACAGGTATATATAGAGGGCACAGCATCAATTGAATAGAAAAAGATGATATTTTAAAAACAAAATTAAGAGGTGAGAGGAATATAATGAGAGGAGATAGGGAGAGACAAAATAGGGCAAATTATCTCATATAAAAGAGCAAAGGAAAACTGTTACAATGGAGGGGGAAAACAGGAAGGCAACAGGGAATGGGTCAACCTTACTCCCATTGAATTTGGCTTAAGGAGGCAATAACATACACCCTAAATTGGGTATCTTACCCTACAGGAAAGTAGGGGGGAAGGGGATAAGAGGAGGGATGATAGAAAGGAGGGCAGATTGGGGGGAGGGCAGTTAGAACTACACACTTTTGAAATGGGACAGGGTCAAAGCACAAAATAAAACAAGTGGGGGGTGGGATAAGATGGAGAGAAATAAAGTCAGTCTTTCACAATATATCCACTATGGAAATGTTTTGTGTAATTACACATGTACAACCTATATTGAATTGCTTATCTTCTCAGTAAGGGAAGAATTTGGAATTCAAAGTTTTAAAAGTCAAATGCTTAAAAAATTATTATTATTAATATTTTTACATTCAACTCAGAAATAAGATATACAGGAACTGGGGTATGGAGATCCATCTTGCCCTAGTGGAAAGTTGGAGGGGAAATGGGAGAAGATATAGGAGAGAGCAGATTGGGGGAGGGGGTATTTAGTGGCATTGCTATTTTGGGGTGGTGGGTAGGGGAAAGACAAAGAGAAAATTTATAACTCAAAATTTTGTGGAAATGAATGTTGTAAACTAAAAATAAACCAAATTTAATTTGAAAAAAGAATGCAAAAGCAAAAACAATAAAATAAAATTGTCTCTCAGGAGTGGGTTTTGAACTGCCTCTAGTGTACACCTGCCTTGGAGATCCAACATTTCTAAACATCCTATCTTTTATATTATTTTAAGTTCCATATTTAGTCTACAGAAAGTAGTATTTCAACAACAAATCAATATTTACATGAGTTATTGTTCAACAAACTGGATTGTAGTTTATTTTCTCTTCCCAAACAACTCATTCCATTGACACACAAAGTTGCATTTACATGAATCGTGAAAGCAAAACAAAACCAGACAAACAAAAGAACTATAAGAGGCACCTTGCATTTGATAAAGTTGATTTTTTAGTTTCTCTCCTCTCTTGATCCTTTTTAAAAGGCAAAATAGAAACAGTCAAATACATATTTGTAAAGAGATACATTTAAGCATTCATAGTATCAAAGATACTTGAGGAGGGGAAATGAATTTCTCATGATCCAGCTCATGGTGTTCTATTGATTTGTTTGGAAATGTATTCAATTTCTACTTGACATAATAGGTTGTTTATAATACAGTGCTTGATGCTCTGGAAGTGTGTATGATATCTCAGGAAGCAAACCCTTGGAAAATCAGCCTGGGGCCCAGACTTGGTAAGAAGACTCAATCTTCTCTGAGTCTCAAATTTCAGTAGAAGTCAGCAAGAAAGATCCAGTGCTCAAACAGATTAAACCCCAAAAGTATATGAGAGGGAGCCACAAAATACTGAGTCTTTCCCTTTAAATATCTTTCTAGAATTGGATAATTTGACAGATAACTTCTTTCTTTTTTATTAGCATTGATGATTTTTTTAATGCTGTCTTGCAAAATCCAGGAAAAAGGAAAGGCTTCTGGTCATTAGTGGGAGGCCACCATAGTGAGGGAAACACTAAATTTTTAAGTCATTGTCCAGAAATTGAAATATCACTCTTAGATTTCAACATTTTTAACCAATAATTCTTATATGTTTGTTTTTACCTTTTGCATTCATTGCTATGGATGGGCAATAGTGATAAAAACTCTAACTTGCCCCCCAAAAGTCTTGAATTTCTTGACCAATTATTTTTAAAATTTGGCAGAAATTTCTAGGTTCCTTCTAAGAATTTCACGAATATACATGTAAATTAACTGGTGGTATATTGGGTATATTGGGTATATTGGTACAGCAACTGGACTTAAGAGTACTAGAGGACAAATCCTGCCTCATATATTTTTACCTACATCACACTGAACTAATCCCTCAACCTCTTTCAGACTTTTAAAAATATTAATTAATTTTTGGTTTTCAACATTCCCTTCCATAAGATTTTTGAGTTCCAATTTTTCCCCTTCCTTCCCTTCCCTCACCCCAAGATAGTATGCAATCTGATATTGGCTCTACATATATATTAATATTCAATGTATTTTTACATTAGTCATGTTTTAAAGAAGAATTAGAACCAATGGGAGTAATCATGAGGGAGAATAAAGAAACAAACAAAAAAAGAGCAAATAGTATGTTTTGATCTGCATTCAGACTCTGTAGTTCTTTCTCTAGATGTTAATAACATTTTCCCATCATTAGTCTTTTGGAGTTGTCTTAGGTCCTCGCATTGCTAAGAAGAGTTAGGTCTGTGTATCAACAATGCAGTATTCACAATGCCTACAGCAACTATAAGTATGCTGATATGTTTATTAATCACAAAATGTAATAGGCTCTCTACATGGGAAATATAGCTAGATAGAGCATTTATTCAAATACCAGAAAACTGAGTACCAAAACCAGAAAGTCAAAGTCAACACAGTAGTTATGAAGTTGACACATGTAGTTAAAGTAGTAAACACCCACATTCTCAAGCCTTCAAAACACAACAGGCTACCTCAGGCAAAGATCCTCCTCGCCTCACTTACTACAACTGCTCAGAGTCCAGGCAGCTTGCTCCCAGCAGCTCCAGTCCCCCCACCCCCACTGTAGTTCCTGGCCCTGGCAGTCCTCAGCAGGATTCCTTAGCAAAGATTTTGGCAGGTTCAAAGAAAAAGGAGTTCACACCACAACCACAGCGCTGCTGCTGCTGTGCTGCTTCCAGTCACCATGGCAGGGATACCAGCTTGGTTCTGGCTTTCTCTTGCTCCACCCCTTCCTGCTACATCAGCAAGTTCAAGGAGCATGGAAGATCTTCAAATCCCAGTATCATTATAGTCTGTCAAAGTTAATCATCACATAATGTTGCTGTAACAGTGTACTATAGTCTCCTGATTCTGCTGACTTCACTAAGAATCATTTAAGTAAGTCTTTCCAGGTTTTTCTGAAGTCTTCCTGTTCATCATTTCTTATGAAACAATAGTGATCTATTACATTTATTTACCAAAAGCTGTTCAATCATTTCCCAATTGATGGACATACTCTCAATTTCTAATTCTTGGCCACCAGAAAAAGAACTGGTATAAATATTTTTGTACAAGTGCTCCTTTCCTCATTTTTCTGATCTCTTTGGGATACAGACCTGGAAGTGGTATTGCTGGGTCAAAGGATATGTACAGTTTTACAGACCTTTGGGCATGGTTCCAAATTATTCTACAGAATGGTTAGATTAGTTCGCATCTCCACTAATAATGTATTAGTGTTTCAACTTCTCCACATCTTTTCTGATATTTATCATTTTCCTGTTTTGTCTTGTTAACCAATCTGATAGGTGTGATGTCATACCTCAGAGTTGTTTTGATTTGCATTTCTTTCATCAATACTGATTTAGAGCAGTTTTATATGACTATAGATAGCTTTAATTTTTCTTTCTGTACAAACTGCCTGTTCATATGATTTGATCATTTATCAGTTGGGAAATGATTTGTATTATTATAAATTTGAGTCAACTCTCTGTGAGTGTGTATGCATGTATACACACATATACATGTGTGTGTGTATATGTATGTGTATATATATATTTACTTATTTATATTTATTTATTTACTTATTTATTTATAGCCTTCATCAGAGACACTGGCTATCAAAATTGTTTTCCAGCTTTCTGCTTCCCTTTTAATCTTGGTTGCATTGGCTTTGTTTGTGCAAGAACCTTTTGATTTAATATAATCAAAATTATCCATTTTGCAATTCATAATGTTCTTGATCTCTTGTTTGGTCATAAATTCTTCCCTTCTCCATAGGTAAACTATTCTTTGTTCTCCTAGTTTGCTTATATTAACAGCTTTTATATCTACATAGTGTACCCATTTTGACTTTATCTTCATATATGGCATAAGATTTTGGTTATACCTAGTTTCTACCACATTTTTTTAGTTTTCCCAGAAGTTTTTGTTACATAGTGAGCACTTATCCCAGAAACTGGAGACTTTAGGCTTATCAAACAGTAGATTACTATAGACAATGACTATTGTGTCTTGTGTACCAAACCTACTCCACTAATTCACCACTCTATTTCTTAGCCAGTACCAAGTAGTTTTGTTGATTGCTGCTTTATAATGCAATTTAAGATCTTGTCTGGCTAAGCCACCTTCCTTTCATGTCTTTTCATTAATTCCCTTGACATTCTGAACTTTTTATTCTTCCAGATGAATTTTGTTGTCATTTTTTTTAGCTCTATAAAACAATTTTTGGTATACCTTTTATAATCTTAGTTTAATCATCCATAAAATGGGGATTCAACTATCCACAGGGCTGGTTTGATGGTCAAATGAAATGATAGGTAAAGCATATGCAAATATCAAAGGACTCCACAAATTAAAAAAAAGTAGTGATTCTGTTTGACAAGTTGTATCCTGGCTATGTTTCTGTGGAATAGAGTAGGCCTCTTTATTTTTGTTTCAGGTGAAGTGAGAACTTCCTCAGCAGGAAGTCATCTACCATTCCTACCCTGCTCATCTTTTTCTGACCCTAACAGAATTTGACAGGTAGTAACGATTACTTTTGGATATTGTCTTTCGACAAATGGCCATGCCTCTTAGGAGAAAATAGAAACTTGAATAAAAAGAAACAATTTTGTTTCTCATCTTGCTCAGCCCTAGAAAATAGAAAGGAAATCCTTGAAAATTCAATTCAATTTGATTCCATTCAATTAAACCAACATTTTGTTAGCATTTACTATGTGCAAGGCAGTGGAGATACAAGAAAAAATAAGAAAACTCCTTCCTTCACGAAGCTTCTTTTACACTGGAGAACAAATATGGAGAACTAAAGGCAATGAAAGTGGGTGACTCAAATGCTCCAGGAATATTTTAAAAGAATAGGTATACCAAAGTCAGTGGATAAGGTAAAGTTTCATAGAAAAGCTGAACTTGGAGGATGACAAGGAATTTAAAGACATGGATGACACAATGGCTTTAATGGAATTGGGAGGTGCAGTAGGTAGTTGTATAAATGGTGAGTGTGGAGACAGCATGTTCAAATAGACGTATGTGAGCAGTTCAGCTATTGTCTGGAATAGAAAATATGTGAAGGAAAGAGGGAAATAAACATTTGTGTTAAGTGCTTTACAAATATTACCTCATTTGATTATAGCACTTATGATTTAAAGGGAAACCAGGTTGGAATTTAGGTGAGAGGTCAATTTTTCAATGTGATATAAAAGCATTTTTTTCTTTCCTTTCGTATTTTCTCTCTAAGGGAGAGATTATTTTTCCCACATCAGAGTGGGCTTCATCTGGATTAAGCAATTAAAACAAAATTCTCAAATTCTTTTGACAATTGAACAGGTGACAGGAGCCCTGGTACACTGGCGTCTGTGATACGTTATAGCTCCTCCCCAATGAAAGAGAAGATTGAGGGATAATAGGACCATCACTGGAAGTATGACTGAGGGAAGGGGTATATAGTATCCAGTACCTTATTATTAATTTAATCATTCTCACCAATAGATGGCTAAACCCTGAGGTATTTTTGGTTTGTTTTCTAATTTGATATTGGAAAAAGTCATCTCGAATCATCTCTTGAGTCTCAGCATTTTCTCTAGCTCTGTGCCATGTCAGGAATACTCTCCTTCTATTCTGCCCACTGCTCTCCCTAGCTTTCTTCAACTCACAATTAAAATATGTTATTTTGCTGGAAGTTTTCCTACCCCCCTCCTTTAATTCTAGTGCCTTTTCTCTATTCGTTATTCACTACATGTCACGACATGGCTTGCTTGGTATATATTGTTTGCATGTAGTCTCCTTTATATGTATTGAATTGTTGAATTAAATTCATAGTGCCTCTGAAAAATTGAAATAGCAACCCTTACATTACCTACATCATAGGAAAACTGAGAGTTTCTTGGGATCACAGGGTAATAGACCTCTAAAGCCATCTAGTCCAGTCCTCTCATTTTTCAGATAAGAAAATTGAGACCAAGCATAGTGACTTTTCCAAGATCATACAGAAAGCAAGGTACAGAGGTTAGATTTTAAACCCAGTCCCCTCCTTCCAGAGGCAGTGCTCATTGCACTATACCAATTCAAAGTGAAATAATGTATTTAAACTTACAAAACACTACAGAAATATGAATTATTTCCATGATTATTGGTAGAGTAGATAATAAATTTATTTGAAGTGAATGGACATAATTTATGTAACTAGCTGTTTGTATTATATAGTCATCCTCATAAAACATTCCTTTGAAAATACGATGGGCCAGCAGATTATGGGCCTCTCCCACTTTGTTGATCTTGATGTTTTGTCAGACTGTTTATGGAGAAATATATTATGTAAAGGATTTCCTTTTTCCCCAAATAGCTGTTTGGTTATGGACTCCAGTGGATTTTACATACATCTATACATACATACATACAAACATATATGTGTATGTATGTATACATGTATATGTATACACACATAGATATAAATACATACATATCAATCAAGGAATGTTTTTATTGTGAAAAGCTTATCTAAAAGGAATAATAGTCACTTTTCTATAACCCCAAGTAAGATGGAAGACTGGCAATTACACAGTGACTGGGACTATATCATGTCAGTTTCAATGAGTAGGAAAAAAATATTCCCATTTCCCTACATGAATAATCTCCACAGTTCAATTTTGCCAGCAAACAGCCAAACCTCTATTTCCTTTGGTTGCCTTGGGTGAACACTCAAAAATCAATTAGATGAAGATAATTTGAAACCTCCAGAATTGAACCCATGTGCTTTGGCTTCCTGTAGTGACAAAGGAAAAATATTTCCTTTCCTATAATGGAAATATCTCCAGGAAACATCATCAAGATCAGCATAAAAAATATTAAGGCTTCTCCAACACATTGTATTATGCAAGATATTATACCAACAAATTTTCAAATATAAAATAAGATAAATGAACATAATGCCTGAGTATTAAGAGATTATCTTTAGAACAAGGCTTAAATCCTATCACCTTTCTGCTGAAAAATCATGAAAGCTTGATAGTACAGTAGAGGTTTTATGATCATATGACAATATTTGTAAAAGGTGCTTAGTACAATGCATAACAAATAGTAGGCTTTCTATAAATGCTTATTCCCTTTCTTTCCCCTTCCCTTTTTAACTGTGTGTCATTGAATGGGTCGCTTAATTGTCTTTAGTCTCGGTTTCCTTATCTGTAAAATAAAGGAGTTGAATTAAGTGACTTCTGAAATCATTTTCCACTTTATATGTAAGATCCTCTGAGACTTGTCCTATTTAAATGGAAACTAATTTGGTATCAAGTAAAAATCTCACAATTGTCTTGCTTTTGAGGGTCTCCACAGTCCTAGATTAGGATTCTATCTACATTGGTGATTATGACCACATGACCATTGACAACTAATTCCCACTTAGAACTCTAAACATCTTTGGGTTTTCCCTACCTGTCTGACTACTCCTTTAGAGACACCTTCACTAGATATTTATCTATGCCATGGGTGGGGAACCCACATCCTCCAGGCCATATGCAGCTTTCTAGGTCCTCAAGTGTGACTCTCTGACTGAATCCAAACTTCACAAAAGAAATCCCTTTAATAAAAGGATTTGTTCTGTGAAGTCTGGATTCAGTCAAAAGGCCACAGCCAAGGACCTAGAGTGACCCCTACAACCTCTAGGCTGCAGGTTCCCCACCCCTGATATGCTATTGCTATATTCACTAGTGATGGGAATTCCCTATAGTGCTGTCCTTAATCATCTTCTCTTTTATCTCAATAGTCTTTCACTTGGTTATCTCACCAATTCTCATGGGTTCAATGATCAATTTTAAGAAAATAACCCCTAGATCTTTGTATCTAGCCCATATTTTACTTGGGTTCCAATCCTACAACTTCAGCTGTCATTTGGATATCTCAAACTGTACATCTAAAACAGAACTCACTATCTTTTTTCCCTGTTTCCCAATTTTTGACTTACTGTATCAAACCTTAATTCTATCCCCACAAAACAAACACATGTTGATTATAGAAAGTAAATTGGCCTCAAAAACACCTATTTCTAATAGATCATGTTCCATATATTGAGAATGTAAACTCATGTTTATTAATAGGACATATTCTTCTTGAGTTAGTGCTTAATTTTTCCCAAGTCTTCCAAGAAGACCATTCACTGTTCTTCTGATGTGACTGAGTTTAGAAATCAAAAGATAAGATATTTCCTCTAGTTAATAAGAGGTATGAATTCTCAAGAGGCAAAGGGATTCAATGTGGTCATCAGGAGGAAGTTCGGTCTTAGATGCTGAATACAGAAGGAGCAAGAAAGTGAGAAAGACTGCTGTGTAAGCTGAAAGTGAAGTTTGTTAATTATAGAATAGGTATTCCAGAGGGCAAGGGAAGAAGTGGGCATATGTGTAGTGAAACATTGTAGTGATAGGGTAAAAGTGGATAGGACTGAGCAGGTGATGAAGCAGTTTTGTACATCAACAACTAAACAGAATCACTGGGATGGGAGAGTAGAAAGATATAGAAGGGGAAGGGAAGAAGAAAAGTACTGATGTAGTATATACTGTGTATCAGGTATTGGGCTTAGCACATTCGATTCAATAAGTATTTATTAAGTGATTGTTATATGCCAGACAATGTGCTAAGCACTAGTGATACAAAAAAAGGTAAAAGACAATTCCCGCCTTTTAAGAGCTTACAACCTCATGGGAGGTGCAACATGGCAACAAATATATATGAAGCAAGCTGTATATGAGATAGATAAGAAATAATTAACAGAAGCAAGACACTGGAATTAAGAGCAGTTGGGAAAGTGTTCTGTAAGAGGTAGGATTTTAGCTGGGATTTAAAGGAAGCCAAGGTCAGTAGTGGGAATTTAGGAAGGAGAGCATCCTAATCATGGGAGACAGCAGAAAAATGCCTGAATCCAAGAAATAGAGTCTCTTTTTGTTCGAGACAGCAAGGAGACCAGTGTTATTGGATTGAAAACTGCATTGGGGAGTTTGTTATAAGAATTTAGAGAAGCTAGGAAAGGGCTAGTTTATAAACAGCTTTTAATTTTGGACTTTAAAAAAATTTGTCTCATTGGATTTTTACAACAACCTGGGATGTAGGTGGTATTATTATCCCCATTTTACAGTTAAGGAAACTGAGGCAAAAAGAAGTTAAGTGACTTACCCAGAATCTACCAGCTAGTGACCAAATGACTATATTTAAATTTAGGTCTTGTTGACCTCTATCCAATGAACCATGTGACTGTCTCTATGATGAAAGCATATTAAACCAACCACTGAGGAATCAGTGCTGGAAGAGAGGTCCACTGAGGGAAACCCAGGATTAGGCTACAGTTGCTAAAACTGAGACCCAGAGAGAAAAAGTGATTTATCCAAGCTCAAACAGATAGTTAATGGCAGAACCAGGATTATAACCCAAGTATTCTTAGTTTAATTCAACCCTCCTTCCATCGTACTGTTTGCTTCTCAAAGATGAGGGGGAAAACACTGAAGAGTCAAGGCAGGTCAAAGGTTTGAGGGTTTTTAGTTCATGGCTGGAAAGAGTCACATACCCCATTCTGCTCTCCTAGTTGCAGAAAGTTCTCTGTTATAGTATTGTTTTGCTGAATTTTATTTAAACATTATTTCATCAAAGAAACAAATGAATGTACTTGGAAGTTATAATAGAAAATGTCCAATGGTTTTGAACATTACATTGAACTGACCCATCACCGCTTTGTGTCAAGGCACTGAGTAAAGTGAAAAGAATTAAGAGAAGAATTTATACAAAGCCAACATTATAGAGAGATCAACAAATTCGACTTTAAAACTCTGCTAAATGTGATTATAAACAATGGATCCCAGAGGACTTTAGATGAAATATAGCACAAGTTTCCTTGTAGTATGCATCTAAATTGCAAAATGAGAAATATATTTTTGGACGTAGCCAATGTGGGAATTTGTTTTGATGGACTCTATATATTTATTTGGAGAGGCCTATTTGTGTTGTTTAATTTAATGGTTATTGGAAAAGAAGGATTGTTTTTCTATAAAATAAATAATTAAATCTTTAAAAATAAAGAAGAAAAGAGTAAGATGGAGGAAAGACTTTTCCACCCATAAGGAATAGCATGGTCAAAGACAGAAAGGCAGTAAATGCCAGGGTTAAATTATTGGTCAGTATAGTTAACTGGAACTTGTAGCAAAGTTCACCTCTGATACTTACTTAGTTTCATTCTGTAGAGTTCTTCCCAGTTTCCCTTGAAAATGTCTCTTTTCAGAAGCAGAGAAAGGGCATGAACTTGCCTGAGCTCTCCCCCAAACCTCTCCAAATACCTTTAAATAATACCTCCAAACAGTTCTAGAGTGGCAGCAAAAGATGGAGTGAAATAGTTCTCTAGTCCAGGACAAATCAGAAGGTTGGCAGGAAAGGTCTGTTGAACCAGGGTGAGAGAGGAGCACAGTTGAGCTCAAGCTATAATAGCACAGTCCCATGCCCAGCAAACCAGGTGAAGGCCTCTGGGTGACTGAAAGAGTAGTGGCAGTAGTGGTTCCCAGAGCTTTCAGACATCAGATGCCAAAGACAACTTAAAAAATAGGCAGGAAGGGTCTGTCATGCCTAGGTGAGAGTGGAGAGCAGTCCAGCACAGGCTACATCAACACAGCCCTGGCCCATCAAAGCAGCAGCAGGCCTTGGGAGCCACTGATTCAGCAGCAGCAGCAGCTGCTTCCTGAGCTCCCAGTTCAAAGACTGTAAAAGGATCAGAAGCAGATTATAGGAGTCTCCTTTCTGGTACTGGGAGAAAGACTCTGTTGCTTTGCCCATACCCAGATCTTGGTCACAGTCCTAGATGTCAGCGCCAGGGCAAGGAGGAGCAGGGACCCTCATCACAGTTCTGGGGCAGAAAAGAGTACTTGTGATCACTCAGAGACCACAGCACAGGTCAGGAGAGTATTAAACATGTCTCATTAGATCATACTACCTTGGAAGAATTGAAAACTTAAAGGTCCATAGACGTATCTTTGAAAAGAGCTGCAAAAACCCCTGAAGCTTGGGACAGTGCACCCTCCACCCTGGAAGCAGAGATTCAATTTAACAAAGTGTTGAAAAAAAAAAACAGATAAGAGACTAGAAAAATGAGGAAATAACAGAAAAAAATCTGACCACAGAAAGTTACTGTGGTGACAAGTAAGATCAAGCACACCCTGAGAATAAAATAATACCTTTAAAATTCCTATATCCAAAGTTTCCAAGAAAAATATGAATTAGTATTAGGCCGTGTAAGAGCTCAAAAAGGATTTTGAAAATCAAGCAAGAGATGTAGAGGAAAAATTGGGAAGAGAAATGAGAGTGATACAAGAAAATAATGAAAAAGGAGTCAACAGCTTGGTAAAGGAGATACACACACACACACACACAAATAAATAGTGGGGAAAATAACACATTAAAAATCAGATTTCATCAAATGGCAAAAGACACAGAAAAATTCACTGAAAAAAATCCTTACAAAGCATTGGCCAAATCGGAAAAGAAGGTATAAAAACTTACTGAAGAAAATAATTCCTTAAAAACTAGAATGGAGTAAATGGAAGCTAATGACTTTATGAGAAATCAAGAAAGTATAAAACAAAACCAAAAGAATGAATAAAATTAAAGATAATGTGAAATATCTTATTGGAAAAAAACAACTGACCTGGAAAATACATCCAGGAGAGATAATTTAATAATTATTGGACTACCTGATAGCAATGATTAAAAAACAGAGCCTGGATATCAGCTTTCAACAAATTATCAAGGAAAACTTTGCTGATATTCTAGAACCAGAGGAAAAAAGGGAAACTGCAAGAATCCACCGATCACCCCCAAAAGTGATCCTAAAAGGACAACTCGTAGGAATATTACATCCGAATTCCAGAGCTTCCAGGTCAAGCAATAAATACTGTCGGCAGCCAGAAAGGATAAAACAAGATTTAGCAGCTTCTACATAAAGGATCAGAGAGAATGGAATATGATATTCCAGAGGTCAAAGGAGCTAGGATTAAAACCAAGAATCACCTACCCAGCAAAACTGAGCACAAACCTTCAGGCAGAAAAATGGACATTCAAAGAAATAGAAAACTTTCAAGCATTCTTTTTTTAAAAACAAATTTATTTTAACAAATACAAAAAGTTATGCAATATAAAAGAAAAAGAAGCATATAAATTTAAATACAAAATAAGAAAAGTAAAAAGGCATTGCCATGTGCACGGCAGAAAGCAAGAGAAGATTCAAAATATGTAGCAATCAATTTCCATTTCAAGAAAGCTTATTTAACAAATTGTGTTAAGAGTTTCCATGTGTTCAGAGCTGTCCACCTTTTCTTTGCTTCCTTGTAAATTTTCTTTTGTTCTCTATTGTGCACTTATGGCTTTGTTCTTTTTCTCCCCTTTTTTCTCCCTTCTCCAAGAAGGCTACAAGTAAGTTTGGATATACAGTAACTGTGAAAAACAAATTGAAGCAAGTTTCTTTAATAATGACCTCATTTCTCAAACATATGGAAAACTGAGTCAAATTTTATAAAAAAGTAATTCTGCAACTGATAAGGCATCAAAAGATATGAACAGTTTTAAGGTGAAATATACAAAGCTATCTATAGCCATATTTTAAAAAATTCTCTAATTCATTATTGATCAGAGAAATGCAAATTTAAAAATTCTGAAATATTGCCTCATACTTATTAGATTGACTAATAGGACAGCAGAGGAAAATGACAAAAGGTAGAGGGGATGTGGGAAAAAATTAGACATTAGGAAACTGTTGGTGGAGTTGTGAATTGATTCAACCATTCTGTAGAGCAATCTAGAACTATACCAAATGAGCTATAAAATCATGACCTAGCAATACCACTATGAGATTTGTATCTCAAAGGAGATAAAAAGGAAAAAATGATTTATATGAATTAAAATATCTATCGCAGCTCTTTACTGGTGGGAAAGAATTGGAAATTATAGGGATGCCCATAATTTGGAGAATGATTACACACATCATGGTATGTGATTATTATGGAACAGTGTTGTGCTATTTAAAAAAAATGATAACTAGGATGCTCTCAGGAAAAAAAAAACCTGGAAAGACTTACATGAGCTTATGCAAATTGAAATGTACTGTGTGCAAGGTAACAGCAATATTGTAACATGATCAGCTGGGAACGGCTTAGTTATTCTGAGCAATACAATAATCCAAGAAAACTCTGAAGGATTTAATTTGAAAAATGTCATCCATCTCTAGAGAAAGAACTGATGGTATATGAATACAGACTGAAGCATACACCTTTTACTTTATTTTTCTTGATTTTTTTGGGGGGGTGATTTGGGGGGTCTATGTTTTCTTTCACAATATGATGATTATTGAAAGATTTTGCTCAATTATACATGTAATCTATATCAAAGTACTTGCCTTCTCAATTAGCAGAGTGGGGAGGGAGTAAGGGAGAGAATGTGGAACTCAATGTTTTAAAAACAAATATTAAAAATTGGAATTACATTAAATGGGGAAAATAAAATATTATTTTTTTAAAAAAAGAGAATGAATGTTTCATAATTTCTTTTATCAAAGTAATATTCTATCATATTCCATATCACAGTTTCTTTGCCATTCCACACTGTTTGAATACCTGTTTATTTTCTGTTTTTTTCCCCCCCTAATATTAAAAGAATCAGGGTCATCCAGGTGGTGCAGTGAATAGAGCACCAGCCCTGGAGTCAGGAAGACCTGAGTTCAAATCCAGCCTCAGACACTTAACACTTACTAGCCATGTAACCTTGGGCGAGTCACTTAACCCCAACTGCCCTCCCCTACCCCCTCCAAATAAACAAACAAAAAGAACCTTAGTAATTTTTTTTAAAACATATAGGTCTTTTCTATTTTATATTTATCTCTTTGAGGTATAGGTCCAGGAGATATACAGCTAAGTCTAAGGGTATATGCCATCTACTAGCATTTTGGGGGTTAGTTACTAATTGCTTTCCAGAATGACTAGACCAATGCACAGCCATGGCAGTAGGATGTAAGTCTAACTATTATCCTAAACCTCCTCCGACATTTACCATTTGTCGTCTTTACCAATCTTTTCCCTTTTTATCTTCTGATTTCCCAAAAATCCCTTAATACTCTATTCAAATCTACTCTTACCCATCTTCCCTAAAAACCTTCTCCTTAAAACATTCCTCCTCTTGAAACCCTATATAACATTCAGGTGCACATATAAATAAACCACTTATCATGTAATACTCTGTATTATAGCAGTTGGTTTATATTCCTTGCAGTCCTAATAGGAATAATTTCCTTTTTGGCAAGGGTCCTGTCTCATCCCAACTCTCTTACCTGGTGCCTAATAAAGTGCCCTAGATGTATTGTGCCTAGGATTAATAAATATTGGTTTAATTAAATTTAACACTTGAATTGATTACATAAAACATCATAATAGTTTATTCCCTGCCAGAATGAAAAGGAAATGAATTTTTGTGTTTATCTTTGGTATGAGTGTTTTTGTTGTTGTTGTTGTTAATTAGTTTCTGTTTTTCTCTAGACCAGTGATTGCATTTGTTGAGAGAATTTCCAGCGAGGAAAAGCAATTTGGCAATACAAATTGGCAAATGTTCAATAAACTGTAGTTTTAGAGAACTGACTAGGGCACTGACAGATTTTGTAATGGGATAAAGGTCACACAACTAGTACATGTCTAGGAAGGACTTGAACCAAGAATTTCTTGACTCAATGTCTTTTTCTCTATTTTCCATTCAATGATGACTCAGTGCTTGGATTTGAATGAAATAATTAAGAATTTTTGTCTTCTCCCATTCACCTTTAAATAGCAAACATCAGGAATGATTATTATTCCTGAATTGAGAGATAAACTTCTACATATTCAACATAAATTTATAAAAATGCATTAATTTATTATGATGTAATTTTATATTACTTGTGGATAAAAATCATAACTTGTATTTTTTTTTAATAAATCTCATTAAGTCCTAGCACAGTGTGTTGGAAGATCTGATATTTTAAATTTATTTTAATTTTATCGACATTTTCTTTTGAAACATGAATTACTTTTCACTTAAAAATAACATTTCCCTTACTGTGTTATCGGAATTTTTGATTAAAAAACAAAAAGTCAGCCCACCAGCAACAGATAGAAAGGGAAATGTCATTTAAAGTTACTCTAGACATTATAAAATATTTGGGAACCTACCTGCCAAAACAAACCCAGGAACTCTATGAATACAATTACAAAACACTTTTCACACAATTAAAGGCAGATCTAAGTGGAAAAACATGAGTTACTCATGGGTAGGGCAAGCTAATAGAATAAAAATGACAGTTCCACCCAAATTAATTTATTTATTCAACCCCATATCAATCAGCCTATCAAAAATTATTTTAAAGAGCTAGAAAAAAACAATATCAAAATTCATCTGGAAGAACAAAAAGTTCAGAATATCAAGAGAATTAATGAAAAGTAATACTAGTGAAGGTGGCCTAGCCATACCAGATGGTAAATTGCATTATAAAGCAGCAATCTTCAAAACTAACTGGTAATGTCTAAGAAATAGAGGTTGAGATAACTGGAATAGGTTAGGTACGCGAGACACAGTAGTCAATGATTATACTGATCGTGTTTGATAAACCCAAAGACCCCAGCATCTGGGAAAAGAACTCACTATTTGACAAAAACTACTGGGAAAACTGGAAAAATATGGCAGAAACTGGACATAGATGAACATCTGACCAGTGGATCTCAAACTTTCTAATGCCGCGACCCTTTAATACTCATATGTGGGCATATCTCCATGTGGGTGGACCCGCCTGGAGACAAATAGCAGAGTGGTGTCTTGGTTCCTAAGACCATCAGAAATATCTGTTTTCTGCTGGTCTTAGGGGATCCCCAAAGGGGTAACGACCCACAGGTTGAGAACCACTGCCATATACCAACATAAGGCCAAAATGGATACATAATTTAGACATAAAGGCCGCTACCAGGAGTAAATTAAAAGGGCAAGGAATAGTTTACCTGTCAGATCTATGGAGAAGGGAAGAACTTATGACCAAACAAGAGATGGAAAACATTATAAAATGCAAAATGGATAATTTAGATTATATTAATTGAAGAGGTTTTGCACAAACAAAGCTAATCCAACCAAGTTTGGAAGGGAAACAATTCTGACAGTCAGTGTCTCTGATAAAGGCCTCATTTGTATTTGTGTGTGTGTGTGTGTGTGTGTATCCGTGTATGTATACATCTGTAGTCATACAAAAAAATTCTAAATCAGTATTGATTAAAGAAATGCAAATCAAAACAATTCTGAGGTACCACATCATACCTACCAGATTGACTAACATAACAAAATGGGAAAATGATAAATATTGATGAAGATGTGGGGAAATCAGAACACTAATAAATTGTCAGTGGTATTGTGAACTGATCCAACTATTCTTCTTTTAAAAATTTATTTAATTTTAGTTTTTAATATTTATTTCCACAAGATTTTAAGTTATAAATTTTCTCCCTATTTCCTGCTACCCCCCACCCCAAGACAGTGAGCCTACTGAATACCCCTTTCTGCAATCTGTTCTCTCTTGTATCCTCCCTCATTCCCCCCAAATTTCTAGTAGGGCAAGATGGATTTCTGTACCCAGTGCCTGTATATCTTATTTCCCAGTTGCATGTAAAAAACAATTTATTAAATATTTGTTTTTTAAACTTTGATTTTCAGATTCGTTCCCTTCTTTCCTCCTCACCCAGCCCCACTGGGAAGACAAGTAAATCAATATAGGTTGTACCTGTGTAGTTACACAAAACATTACTATAGTAATTATATTGTGAAAGACTAACTATATTTCCTTCCATCCTATCCCACTCCCCACTTATTATATTTTCCACTTTGACCCTGTCCCTTTTCAAAACTGTTTTCTTCTAACTACACTCTCTCCCAATCTGCACTCCCTTCTCTCATCCCCGCTCTTGTCCCCTTCTCCCCTACTTTCCTGTAGGGTAAGATACATTTTTGAGTATGTATGCTATTCCTTCCTTAAGACAAATTCTGTAAGAGTATAGTTGACCCATTCCCTTTCACCTTCCTGCTCTTCCCCTCCATTGTAACAGTTATCCCTTGCCTCTTCTATATGAGATAAATAACCCCATTCTGTCTCTCCCTGTCTCCTCTCATTATATTTCTCTCCCACCTCTCAATTTTACCTTTTAAAATATCATCCCTTCCTATTCAATTGATCCTGTGCCCTCTGTCTATGTATACCTGTACATATATACACACACACTCACATATGTATTCATACGCATATATACCCTTTTATATAGACGTGTGTGTGTGTTGCTGTATTCCTTTCAACTATCCTCATACTGAGAAAACAATCATGAGTTACAATTATTGTTTTTCCATGTAGGAATGTAAATAATTCAACCTTAATAAATTTCTTATGATTTCTTTTTGCTGCTTACCTTCTCATGTTTCTCTTCCTTCTTGTATTTGAAAGTCAAATTTTCTGTTCAGCTCTGGTTTTTCTTCATCAAGAATGCTTGAAAATCCTCTATTTCATTGAATGACCAAATTTCCCCTGAAACATTATATTCAATTTTGCTGGATAGGTGATTCTTGGATTTAGTCCTAGCTCCTTTGACCTTCAGAATATCATAATCCAAGCCCCTTGATCCCTTAATGTAGAAGCTGCTAGATCCAGTGTTATCCTGATTGTGTTTCCACAATACTAAAATTGTTTCTTCCTGGCAGCTTGTAAGATTTTCTCCTTGACCTGGGAACTCCAGAATTTGGCTATAATATTCCTAGGAGTTTTCTTTTTGGGATCTTTTTCAAGAGGTGATTGGTGAATTCTTTCAATCTCTATTTTCTCCTCCGGTTCTATAATATCAGGGCAATTTTCCTTGAGAATTTCTTGAAAGATGATTTCTAGGTTCTTTTCTTGATCATGGCTTTCAGTTAGTCCAATAATTTTTAAATTATCTCTCTCAGATCTATTTTCCAGGTCAGTGGTTTTTCCAGTGAGATATTTCACATTGCCTTCTATTTTTTTCATTTGTTTGGATCTGTTTGGTAGTATCTTGACTTCTCATAAAGTCATTAGCTTCCATTTGTTCCAATCTGATTTTGAAGGAATTATTCTCTTCAATGAGTTTTTGAAATTCTTATTCCATCTGGCAAATTCAGCTTTTTAAGACATTCCTCTCCTCACTGGCTTTTTGGGCCTTTTTTGCCCATTGCGTTAGTCTATTTTTTAAGGTGTTATTTTCTTCAGTGTATTTTTTTGTCTCCTTTAGCAGGCTATTGACTCACTTTTCATGATTTTGTTGCATTATTCTCATTTCTCTTCCCACTTTTTTCTCCACTTCTCTTACTTGATTTTCAAAATCCTTCTTGAGCTCCTCCATGGCCTGCGACCAATTCATATTTTTCTTTGGAAGCTTTTGTTGCAGGAGTTCTTACTTCAATGTCCTCCTCAGTTCCATGCTTTGATCCTTTTTGTTCCCCCAAAAAAGGATTCTATGGTCTGATTGTGCTTCCTCTGCTTGCTCATCTTGCCAGGGAATTATTTGACTTTTGAACTCTTTGCCACAGTAGAACTCTGCTTCCAGAGTAGAGAGCTTTGTTCCAAATCACTGTGGTTTTCACAAATGTTGTCAGAGTTCTGAGGAGGGTGCCTTCCCTACAGACACTACAAGCTCTGGCACACTGTCATTTCTCACCCCAGGACCGCTGCCCAAGACAGAAACCCAGATCCAAGCAGGTCAAAGCAAGAGAGATTACCCTATGAATAGTCACTGGGTCCCCCTACAATCTGCAGGCCAGGAACTTGGGGTGGGGGGGGGACAGGAACAATGATGCAGCAGCTGTAGCCACCATGGCTTTGCCACCTCTACCCCCAGTGGGCAAGGGCCAGACCATGCTGTTCTGTCACTTGGTTCCAACAGTGTTTCCCACTGACCTTTTACTTGCTCTTTGGCATTTATGGGTTGAAAAGCCTGGAAACTGCCACAGCTGCCAGTGATTCACTCTCCTGAAGTCTGCTCTGGCCAGTCTGAGCTGTTAGTCATTGCTACCTCAGCCTTGGTGTGCCTCACACAGGACTGTGCTCGACTACTGACTTGGTGCAATAGACCTTTCCTGTCAGTCTGCCAGGCTGGCTTCAGTGGGAGATTTGTTTCTCTTTGTCACTTTGTGGGTTTTGTAGCTCTAAAATTTGTTTAGAGTCATTTTACAGGTGTTGGAGGTGGTTTTGGCGGGAGCTCATGGAATTTCCTGCTTCTACTCCACCATGTTGGCTCTGGCCCCTATAGGGGTTCTTTTTGTGGTGGCCAAGAATTAAAAATTGAGGAGATACCCAGCAGTTGGGGAATGATTGAACAACTTCTGGTATATGAATGCAATAGAATATTATTGTTCTATAAGAAATGTTGAGCAGTCAGAGTTCAGAAAAAACCTGGAAAGACCTACATGAATTGATGCTGAGTGAGGTGGGCAGGACCAGGAAAACTTTGTACACAACAACAGCAACTATGTGTGATGACCAACTTTGATAAACCAAGCTTTTCATAGCAATGCAAGGATCTAAGACAACTTCAAAAGACTCATGAGGGAAAATGCTATCCACATCCAGAGAAGCACTATGGAGTATGAATGGAGATTAAAGCATACTATTGTCTCTTTTGTTGTTGTTTTCTTTTTTGTGGTTTTTATCTCTTGTTCTTTCACATTATTAATGTAGAAATATGTTTAATATAATTGTACATGTATAGCCTATATCAAATTGCATGCTGTCTTGGGGAGAAAGGAGGGAAAGGGGGGGAGAAATTTAGAACTCAAATTCACATAAAAATGAATGTTGAAAACCAAAAATTAATTACTTTTTAAAAAAATAATTCATTAATTATTTTTTTGAAAATAATAATTAATTAATTTTAAGAATACATAGTTTTCAATACCTTTAGTCCTCTTTTCTTCACTGCATCATTCATTCAGTATCTCCATGTTTCTTGAAATTCTGCATAATTATAATTCTTTGCAACACAATAATATCCTACTAGAATTATATGCTACAATTTGTTCCACTGGTTCCCTGACTATTGTTCATATAATATTTTTTCCATTCTTTTGCCTTTACAAATAGTGTTGCTATAAATATTTTGGCACTTATTGTGTCTTTTTTGTCATTGAACTCATAGGGTAAAAGCACAGGTATTGAATAGCTTCAGCAAAGAATATAACAATTTGGTAATTTTTATTGCATAATTCCAAGTTGTTTTCCATAAAGAGCTGGGCCAATTTACAGTTCCACCAGTGTGAATTATGTGTTTATTTTCACAAAGCTATTCCAATTTTGACTATTTCCATCTTTTCCTACGTTTGTCAACTTTATCAATTATCTCATTCTGACGGGAAATGTCAGAGTTGTTTTAATTTGTAATTCTATGATAATTAGTGATGGAACATTGTTTTCAAATCAATCTTTGATAGATTACATTGCTTCTTTTGAAGACTATTCCCATTTTTTTTGTTAATTTATGTATCAGTAATCCATAGGCATCGACCAAATTGATTTTAAACAAAACATGTTTTAAGAAGTGTCTTTGAATTCCAAAGATTCATAAAGGAAAAAAAAATACTAAAACTGATGTTTGAATTGTCTCAAATATTATCAAGTGAATTGTGTTGCCCTCAATCATGAACATTAATATTAACTGTCCATTAAAAATAAAAAATAATGTGGCAAGTTTATTAAGGGAAAAAAGGATATAATTTTTCCCATCAATTACAATAGATTACAACTATGCATGTTGCTTAGTAATCAGAACCACTAAAAATAAAGAGCAGCTGTCATTTCCTTCATAAAATCCTAGGTTTTGGGGACCTTAGGTATTAGCTAGTTAATCTCACTTTATAGATGAAGAAATTGAGGAACAGAGAGAAAACATTTCACAGTATTAAACATACAGTAAGACAGTCTACTTAAGATCATAGGACATAAAATGGTAGGAGACTTTAACATATTACCTAGGCATAGGTTCCCAAAGCAGGTGATACTACCCTCTCAGGGTACTAGAATGATAGAGGGAGGCATTAGTAGCCTTGGGTGCAACTTGGTGGGGCATTGAATAAAATTACGAGGGTAGTGGAAGCATAAGAAAAGAAGATAAGAAAATTTTGAAAAACCATTCAAACATGTTTCATCCTTTTTGTAACATAGTTATAGTATTAGTGATTACATTATTTTTCAAATAAACACAGAAAATGCAATTTATAGCCAATCTGTGGTCAAGTCCACTGACTGGTCTTAACAAGCAAATGTTGGCAGGCTAATGCATTGCACATCGTCAGGATGTTCAACATGCATTGACAGGAATATGTGTGTGTAATGACTTGTTTACAATACAACACTACATGGGTACATAACACAGCATTGCATCATTGAAATTACAATGCACAAAAACATAAATTTACAATAATTTACTCAATTTAAGAGGCATCATTTTTTAAAATGTTTTTTTTGAAATGATGCAAATTAAAAAAAAATATTAAAGTTTTAAAGAAAGTAGATTTCCAGGTGGACACTGGGTAACTTCTTTTTAAAGGAGGCAGTACACCAAATAAGTTTGGCAACCTCTGACCTAGAGAAATCTGTTATTTTTGTAGGTGAGAAAATAAGACATAGATGAGATGCATATAGTTAATACAACAAGAATTGAAATCCACATCCAATGCATTTTCTGCAAAACCATACCAGCTCCCCATTGTGATCTTCCTTTCCCTTCCTTTCTCTGGTACTTGAGAAGGCCCAAGAACCCATTGATTTGAATACTTTACTATGTATCATTGTACATCTTTACCTCCTTATCTTCTGTGTTTCATTTTCATACCATTCAATCAATCCTCAGTAGATCATATACTTGAATTGGTCTTCAGCATTCTCACTTGAGATGCCACAGAGACCTTTGGAGAACCAGAACACTTGACTACAAAGTTCTAGGGGAGCCTAACTCCAGCAAGTAGAGATCAGGTCTGTGCTAAAGTGACTCACTCTAAGACTAAGCTTGGCATCCTACCCAAAAAGTATAACATGAAACACAGTCTATGACAAAGGGTCTTAATTTAGGAACTTAAGGAATGAGTAGACTTTAAAGGTATTGACCAGTACAAAACAGAAATAAATCAATGAATAATTATAATTGTAAGTGCATGTAGTCCTGCCTCTGTGTGTGTGCATAAACGAATCTGTTGCATTGTATATGCAAGTATATATGCATATACATATATACATATCTCATAATAGTGGATCAGGTAAAGAACCAGAATGAAGTTTAGAAAGAAAGAGTAACTGTGTGAAGTAAAGATTCAAGGAGAAGAAAATTGATTTTCCATAAGGATTTTATGAATTCCTAGAAGAAATGAAGCAAGAGGTGAACAGTGAAGTAAAAGATGTGAAGAAAAACTGGAAGGACAATATATTAGACAAAAAGGAACAAACAAACTAGTAAACCTTGCCCAAATAACAGACTTCTAGGAAACTGAAAGAGACAAAAGAGAAATCAATGACTCCATGAGATAACAAGAAATATTAGAATAAAATCAAAAGATTGATAAATATAGATATCTGCTATCAAAACAACCTATGTGAAAAAAACAAAACAAGTCTAAAATAATAATTTAAGAATCATTCAGCTTCCTGAAAATTACTCTCTATTTAGGGAAATTAAAATGAAAGCTGTTTATATCTGTTGGCACCAGAGGGCAAAATAGTGATAGAAACTATTTGCTGACAGAAAAACAAAACAGAAACAAACAAAAAACATAGAAGATATTCACATAAATGTTAAAATCAAAATCCAGAGCATCCAGATCAAGAAAAAGTATTGTGCACATCAGAAAGGTCTTCAAAAACCAAGGGACCATAGTCAGGACCACTTATGAAAGGCAAATAATGTAATCTTACAGTCGAGAATAATTTTCCCCAGAAAGCTGAGTATAATCCTAAAGACTGTAAAATTGAACTTTAATGGACAAGATGACTTTTAAACATTTCTAATGAAAAGGCCAGAAATGAGTAGGAACTTGGAAACACACATGTAAGTCTCCAGAGAAACCTAGAAGGGTAAATTTCTTTGAACAATTAAAAAGGTTATATAAGGATGTGGTGCTAACATTCTAATAGGGATTAAAGAAATGTATTCCTTCAGAATTTACACAGTTTCAAAGGGTATTGAGGGAATTTAATATTTAACAGAGGATCTGGGTGAATTTGTCCTCTTTTGCTAGTTTGAAGAGGAAAAAAAGAAGGGAGGATAAAAAGAGGAATACTTTAAAAGGAGGGAGAAGAGGAGAATTTGCCATTTCCTGTGATTAACATGCATGAGAATAATAGTTTGCAATTGCAGAGAAAGGAATGAGAGTAACAAGCATCAGATAACCATGACTCTTATATGAATTAGACAAAAAAATAGTCTGGGAAATACACATGCAAACTGATGAATAGAAATAAGACAAATTCAAAGGGAAACAAATAGGGGTTATATAGAGGGAAGTCAAGGAGGATGACAATGCTGGGTAGGAAATAGTCCCAAGCAAAACAAACTTCCTGGTCCTGATGAGGAAAATAAAATGAAAAAAAATCTATTTTAAGTCAATTGAAATTGCTGAATACCTTTTGGTAAATGAAAACAATGGATTATAATTGTTCATCAAGAAATAACAAAAGTTGCCATTTCAGAGAACAGTGTACATTGTGAAATGCTATTGTGACATGAACTAATTCAGAATAATGTATAAAAGTTCAAAACCATTGTAAAGAAAAAAATGTGAAAAATTTGAGTTTTGAATAAAGAATTACCTCCAGATGCCCTATGATGAAGCATGTTCACCTCCTAATATAAAGACAATGGTCTGAAAGAGAAGAGGGAATCATACATTTTTTTGCCTTGGTCATTATGTGGATTCATCCTTGGTTGACTATGATTATTGATTTCATTCATTTTCTTTTTCTATGGGTTTTTAATGGGATACATGAGCTGAGAGATAAGAGATTATCAGTGGTGATACAAAAAAAGGACATTGAAATTGTTGTCGTTATGAATAAGAAAAGTTTCGAAGGAAGCACAGACCAGTCAGACAGTTTTGAAGGAAATGTGAAAATTTTATATCATTTAAAATGCAAATGATAACAGATGAAGACTTATTATTTCATATCAATCTTTGATTACTTTCTCCTATATATATGTAAATGCTCATTTTGGAGTACTTTTATTAAAAAAATATTTAAAAAGCAAAACAAAGTGAAAAGGGACACAACGTGCCCACAATATAGAGAAGGAAAGTTAAGTAATCTGATTAGCATGAATGAAGGTAAGTCATTTAATGGGTAATTTATTTATATACTCCACAGTGCCTTTTGGTAGTTTCTGCTAGAATTACTGTAGTCAGCTTAATTGGTTATATTTGTGCCAAGAACCTAAGGCCATTCTGATGATCTGGCCTGGAGAAGAAACAGATGACATACTGGGGCTCCAAATATATTATAACTCCCCAAAAGGTTTGGAGATGGTCTTAAGTACAGTTCTATCAACTATGACCCTATTTGGCCATACAGTTTTGTCAACATGGCTATTACTATATGATGTCTGGTGTCATTTATCTCAGACTCATTTATCTGCCTAGAGATTTCCTTTTGCCAATGTTTGAATTAGCTTCTGAAATATATAGTGTCTTACCCAGACAGCTATAATAAACTGCTGGAGCTTCAGCTGGGGAACACATCCTATGAAATTATTTCAAGAAGGCTTTACATTTCTATGGTTTAGAAACATATTTGGGATGCCACTTTTTCTCAGATTCAGTTTCCTCTTCCTTCTTCTCCATTCCCTGTCTTCAGTACCTCACAGGTAGGGAAATGATTTGATTTAAAAGCAAAGATTCGACAGCATTAAGCTGGTAAGAATGGTCTACCTTTTGTACGTCATCATTTCTCATTCTGTTCTGATTTCAAGCATTAGAGGCTGCTATTATTAATTAGTACAATCAACATTTAAAAGGCAACAAGCAGAGTTAAGACTGGATTCATATCTTTCACCTAGGACAAAAGTCCTAATAATTTTTATATAGTTCAGCATAAATTTGATAGCCATTAAAAGTTTTACTGCTAAACTAAAATTTATGTCAGTATAAATGTAACTCCTACTTATAATTCACCACAGTCAGTGGTCGAATAACATACACATAGATATTTCCCACAGATAGTGTCTTGTCATAAGATAACATGATCCTCTGCCTACATACATCAGCCCTTGAAAGTTACCTGTTTTGAAAATGGAAGTAACATAAATATTGATTGGAAAAATCCCTACTGGGAATCTGAAAGTGAAAACACTTCAAAGATGCTTATAAATAAATTAGCAAATCAGGTGAGTCTCTATGAGACTCAGTTTAATCTGTTTGTCTTTTTTTCCAGAGTTTGCAATTTTTTTTCCTCTGCTCCTTTTCCAGTCAGTCCTGGCCTTATTATCAAGTCACATTTTAATTTTTCTTCATTGCAAAGTGATTGCTGCAGATTTGGCTGGATTCTCAAAAAAGCTCAGGTCATTTTCTTGCTTGCTACCCTTGCCAGTTCATTTCCTGATTTGGAGGAAACTGTTCTCTTTATGAGATGTCATTATCCTTTACTAGCAATTGTTGGCTAATATGGTGCATGCTCCAGTAAATTATAACTTTATGAGTAGTCCTCATGTGGACTCTAGATGTGCTTAGTGTATGGTGGCCTATTTAAATTAAAGCCAGTGTAGGCAGCTGCTCTTCCTTTGTGTTCTGTTTCTTCAGTTCTTCGTAGTAGGTGTCTTGCCCAAAGAAAATCCCCCAATGACCCATACAAGAAGAAGTGGCTTGCTGAACTGTTTTACCAGGGACAATATTCCTTGGAGAAGGGGGTGCAGAATAACTTTATGAAATGATTTTTCAAAGATTATTTTGTTGGCAATGGATAGGTACGAGAAACAAAACAGAAATACTCAGGCAACCTCATTCTTATATTCCTAAGGTTATTAAAAATAGATTGAGTAACGACTATTGAGCAAACTATAAAGATCCAGGTACTAAGTAGGATATTTAAATAAAATGATCCCCACTCAGTACTGGTTTATAATTATAGGCATGATAACATGAATATATACAGATATGTAAATATTTATTCATATATGTATACACATATACTATATATCCATACATATTATATATGCTTATATATGTACTGCACACATCTATAGATAGATAGAGATAGATAGATAGATAGACAGACAGACAGACAGATAGATAGATAGATAGATAGATGGATGGATGTACATATATGCATGTGTGTGTATGCAATTTGCACAAACAGGGAGGGTATCCCTCAGACATCTAGTATTTGGTACAAATACAAGTTCTGCATCAATATGTGCAAAATATGTTGGAAGGTAGTGATTTTGCTACTTAGTAAAGTGGAGAACAGAACAATGTTCAACAGCCCTTTGATCTCTTCTGTTTGAGTAAGATTTTTCACTTTGACCTTGGAAGTCAACAAGAAAAGAATGTATGTTTGCCCATTGGTCTCTCTGTGGCTTTGCCAATAATAACAGGGCCAGTGCTCTACAGTTATGGATCTGAAGTGGTGCCAGAGAAAGAATATACCAAAAACACAATTCCATGGATAATAATGTATGACAAGCATTTAGGCCTTCCTACAATCCCTATATCATTGCCTTAGGACTAGTAGGTTGGAAAGGGCATTGCCATTATGGAAGATGATATTTGATAGATACTGGGTGTAAGGAGCAAATGGGAGAAATGCTACCTAGAGTCTCATGAGTCCAAGTTGGTAGATGACCACATGCATGTCATCTGTACTAGGAACAAAAGGTTAAAAGGTTTTAATAGTTTTTAAAAATTTAAAAATAATAGTCAATGTCATCAGGCATGAGAGGATGGTTCTGTTAAAAAAAGATAAATTGAGATTTTTCTTTTGAGTGAAATATTAGGAATGAAGATTTCGACAATGTGAGCAAGTTTAAGGGTATCCCTGAAAAGAATATTCCATCTTCCCAAGATGTGTGTGTTCCATTATATGTTTTAGCATATGGTAAAAAAAAAAATGGAACAAACTGACACTAAGATTGGTATTAAAGAAATTATGGAGTGCTTCTAGAGCCCACATCTCCTCCTGAAACATTTAATTCTAGCAGAAGACTTCTTTCTCATTTTGCCTGCTTCAACTCTTAATGCCCTTGAGCTGTGGTAGAATTATTAGATTCCTATAAATTGGAGCTTTCTTAGAATTTGTGGGTAGCAATGCTTTCTCTTACTCTTCTTATGGACTGCTATCAAACACTGAAGTGAATTTCTTTTGTTGGTACCAACATCATTTCTACCAGGAACATTTTTGGGGAAAACAATGTATATTCATGAAATCACTGTTGACTGAAAAGAGAACAAAAACATTTGCTAGGAGGTTCTTCACTTCACCTTTCTCCAACTGCCTGTTACACAAGAGCCTAAGATTAAGACAATACATAGAGAAAGGCGATAAAAAGTTGGGACAAACTACAATAATTATGAAAAAACATATTAAGAGGAAGCCAAAGAATTGTTTTTCAGTTATTTCAAACTCTTTGTGACCCCATTTGGGTTTTTCTTGGCAAAGATACCAGAATGGTTTGCCATTCCCTGCTCAAGATGAGGAACTGAGGCAAACAGGGTTGTGTCTTGCCCGGGGTCACGCAGCTAGTAAGTGTCAGAGAGCACATTTGAACTCACAAAGATGAGTCTTCCTGACTCCAGGCCCAGTACTCCATCCACTGAGCCACCTCAATGAAACCATGGAATAGATGCCATTAAAAGAAAGATATGAAGAAATAAGCAAGACGTCTTGGTCAGATGGAAGTAGGAAAGGATAACCAGTGTATAGTATGTACTTTAATCATATTCTTATGACATCCAATGAAATTAAAGGAGTCCCTAAAAATAGAGGAGGACATGCATGAGTGTTACATCACAAGGGTGGACATGGATGAGTGATTATTTGGATTATTGAAGGGAATCTCCACATCATTTACATCACAGAACTTCTGGAATTATTGAGAATACTGGGAAAGAAAATTATTGAATCTGGAACACTGAGCTGCTTTCTGGTAATTTTTCACGAGGATAGAGCTCATGACTATTTGAGTTTTCCACCAACAATTGAACAGAAAAGTCTACAAAGAGTATATTCTAATAACAACTCATAAATATATCTGCAACATTTCAATCATTAGTTAATATATTCACTATGAAGTCCCTACCATGTTAATTAATATAATGTATTAAAATGAAGAAACCTCTTTCATCGTAAGTTTTCGCTCATCTGTCTCTAAATCAGACTGCCCAATCCATTAGATTTAAATTAACTCCAAAGTCTCTGCCTGTAAAATTAATTTACAATGTAAAATAATAACACAAATATGTATTTATTATATATCAGTCATTAAAAATATTGTAGAGGCATATCTATCATAGCTTTTCTTCAATTCTCAAATAGTTCTGTCATCTAGCTCTCAGCAAAGCAAGGAAACCCTTTCAAGAATTCATTGAAGAAGGTTTCTTCACAAGAAAAGTTCTTTTTTTCATCCCTTTCTCCTTGATAGTTGAACTACTCAGTAACCAAGGAAAGAGCTTTTCTTAATCTTTTTCTCTGTTATTACCTAATCTCTCTCTACCTGTCGAAGTTAAAACAGATTCCAGAATCTCCGTTAAACTTTTAATGTTATTGCAAAATCCTCAAGAATGATATTTATATTGAAATTCCCCAATTTTCCATTTCCTCACAAGGATACAGTCAGAAGAGTCATAGTCTTTTTGAGGGAGGCTATTGAACCTGGTGTTCTTTATATATGTATTTCTGTAGAAGAAACAAAGCATTCTAGGTGCCCCAAATACTACAAATTGTGAATTCCAATCAATCAATAATTATTTGCTAAATAATTAAACATATTACTATGATTCATGTACTGTGCAAAGCCCTTGGGATAAAAACAGAGGAAAAAGATTCCCTACCCTCAAGGAGCTCACAATCCAATGCAAAAGGCAGTAAGAAAACTACTATGTACAAACAATAAATAGGAAATAATTAACAGAAGGAAGAAACTAAAATTAAGAGGGATTGGGAGGCTTCCGGTAGAAAATGAGATTTTAGTTGAAACTTAAAGAAAGCCAGTGAAGTCAGGAAACAGAAATGAAGAGGGAGAGTATTACAGGTATAGGAGACAGGCTGAGAAAATGTCTGGAACTGAGAGATGCAGTGTCTTGTTCATGAAACAGGAAGGAGGTTGTTGTCACTGGTGTTAAAGAGTCATATAGACTTTCTGTATGTTAACTACCTTGAGGTTTCTGTTTTATAGATATAGCAACAGACAAACAAATGTGGTTCAGAAATAGAATTAAATTTGAACATAACAGTTAGCTGGGAGTACCTTCATTGTTGACCCCATACACCTTAAAAATGGTATGTGGGAAGATGGCGGAGTAGAAGCACAAACTTGGCATGAATTCCCACTCCAATCACTTCCAATACATGTAAAAATATGACTCTAAACAAACTTTAGAGCTACAGAACCCACAAAGTAGCAGAGAAACAAATCTCCCACTGAAGACAGTCTGGCAGGAGGACAGGAAAGGTGTTTCCCACTGAACTGGGAGCCGAGCACAGTCTCTCATGAGCCACACACTTCTGGCCCCAGGGTGGCCCTGACCAGCAGCAGCCAGAACAAACTTCAAGAGAGTGAATCAATAGCAGCTGTGGTGGTTTGCAGACTTCTCAAACCCATAAACACCAAAGACAAAGTAAAAGGTCAGTGTGAAACTCTGTTGAAATGGGGGGGGAGGAGCAGAAGAGCACTGTCTGGCCCCTATCCATAGGCAAGAGGCAGAGGACACATGGTGGCTGCAATGAAGTGGCTGCATCAGGACCTCCTGGCCTTCAGATTGTAGGAGGACCACATGAACATTCAGAGGGTAATCACTCTTGGTTTAACCTGCTTGGATCTAGATTACGATCTTGGGTGGTGGTCCTGGGGTATGTGGCCAGTGAGCCAGTGTTTGTGGGGGCTATAGAGAGGGTACCCTCCTAATAGCTCCATCAGCTGTGAAAACCCCAGCAATTTGAAACAAACCTCTCTCCATTCTGGAAGCAGAGTTCTACCATGGCAAAGAGCTCAAAAACCAAGTAACTGGCTGGCAAGATGAGCAAACCCAGGAAACATAATCAAACCATAGAATCCTGTTTTGGAGGACTAAAAGGATAAAGGCATGGAGTTGGAGGAAGACAGCAAAGTCAGAACCATACAAGAAAAATATGAACTGGTTATAGGCCATGGAAGAGCTAAAGAAGGATTTTGAAAATCAAGTAAGAGAAGTGGAGGAAAAATTGGGAAGAGAAATGAGAATGATGCAAGAATATCATGAAAAGTAAGTCAGCAGCCTGCTAAAGGAGACCTAAAAGTACACTGAAGAAAATAACACCTTAAAAAATAGACTAACTGAAATGGCAAAAGATGCCCAAAAAGCCAGTAAGGAGAAGAATGCCTTAAAAAACTGAATTTGCCAGATGGAAAAGGAATTTCAAAAACTCACTAAAAAGAATAACTCCTTCAAAATTAGATTGGAGCAATTGGAAGCTAATGACTTTATGAGAATTCAAGATATTATAAAACAGATTCAAACAAATGAAAAAAAAAAAAGAAGACAATGTGAAATATCTCCTTGGAAAAATTACTGACCTGGAAAATAGCTCCAGGAGAGATAATTAAAAAATCGTTGAACAACCTGAAAGCCATGATAAAAAAAAAGAGTCTAGACGCCATCTTTCAAGAAATTATCAAGCAAAATTGCCCTGATATTCTAGAACCAGAGGGCAAAATAGAAATTGAAAGAATTCACCAATAGCCTCTTGCAAAAGATCACAAAAAGAAAGCTCCTAGGAATATTATAGCCAAATTCCAAAGTTCCCAGGTCAAGGAGAAAATACTGCAAGCAATTAGGAAGAAACGTTTTTAGTATTGTGGAAACACAATCAGGCTAACGCAAGATGTAGTAGCTTCTACATTAAGGCATTGAAGTGCTTAGAATATGATATTCCAGAGGGCAAAGGAGCTAGGACTAAAACCAATAATCATCTACCCAGCAAAACTGAATATAATGCTACAGGGGAAAATATGGTCATTCAATGAAATAGAGGATTTTCAAGCATTCTTGATGAAAATCACAGACCTGAACAGAAAATTTGACTTTCAAATAGAAGAAGCAAGAGAAGCATGAGAAGGTAAACAGGGAAAAGAAATCATAAATCATAAAGTTCAACTATTGACATTACTATGTGGAAAAATGAAAATTGTAACTCATAAGACTTTTCCCAGTATGATCAAAGTTGTCACATTTGAGAGGAGTGCAATGACAACACCAAAAGGCATCAGAGGACCCACAGCATCAGTGATATGAGATGCCACCTCAATGGTATGTTTCAAGGCACACTTACACCCTCCAGAAAAAGTGCCTTGGTAATATGTGATCTTTATGTTTGTATTATCCCCTAATGTACGCTGTACACATTGACTCATTTTGTGCACCTCTCATACGTATCCTTTGTTCTTATTCTCTTCTCTAGTTTATGTGAGAAGTGTTTTATTACTATTTTTCTTAAATTTCATTTAATCCCTATCCTTTGAAATAATTGTGTTCTCTGGCTGATCAAAAAAGTTAAATTGGGGCGGCTAGGTGGCATAGTGAATAGAGCACTAACTCTGTAGTCAGGAGGACCTGAGCTCAAATATGTACTCAGACACTTAACACTTACTAACCATGTGACCTTTGTCAAGTCACTTAACCCCAATTGCCCTGCCTTCCCCCCTCCAAAAAGCAAAAAAAAAAAAAAGTTCAATTCATTGGTAAGAGCTCGCAAGACATTTATTTTGAGTGGATATGGACCCACTCATTAGCTTGAACCTGAAGTTAGTCTTGTCTTGGCCTGTACATGTACAACCTAGAGTATGCTCACTGGAATTGTGTTGGAAAATATAGTATTTTCTTTTATATCAAAAATCAAAACAGATTACTTATTGAGGGTTTCAAGGCAAAGAAAGGAAAGGAAAAGGAAAAGACAATAACACTCCCAATGGAAAATGCCCAATACATCACTTACTTAATTGAATGAATATTTACATGTTTTGAGATCTAGACACTTGTGGATGGCTAAGAACTAAAATATTTTGGAAGGACACAAATGAATAAATAAATAGGTGAGTGTATGTGTGTGAGTGCATACATTTTTTTTCCAAAACAAAACCAGGAAAATCCCTTTCAAATGTAACATTTGTGATGAGATTTTTAAAAATACTCAATTTTAACTATGTCCATTTCTGATCACCATTCAGTCATTCAGTTTTCTGATTTTTATTACATTTTTTCTTGTTCAGAACATCCATTGTCAACAAATGAAAAATTCAGTGGCTATCAAATAGTGCAAGACTATACATAATTTTCTACATAGAACATTTTTATTACTCAATTCTATGTGACCAAGAGACAATTTCCTAAAGCACCAGCTAAGCCAGTCTATTTTGGAACCAATGGGAATAACAACATTTTTGCAAAGAGAAAGCAATCAAGAAAAGGAAATCCACATAAATTAGATCTCTGAAGAGATTCAAGACCCTTCGCTGGAGACTCATTTTAAAAAATGCTGATACCTATATAGCATTTCATTGTGGGGAGACCTTGAGGGAAGGCAAGAATTTCTTGAAAATTGTGTTCATTTATTCTACATAAAGATTTAGGAGGGCTATAAAAACACCTTAAGTTCACAATAAATTTCATAGTGTAAAACCATTAGAAAGGACATAGTTTTAACCATTCTTGAGTCATCTGAGTTCCTTCATGCTCTCTTGACTTTAGTAAAACATGTTATGCTAAGGTTCTTCTATGAAGATCAGTGTATGCTACCTCCTTAATTTTGATTTTCTCTTCGAAAGTCATTGCAAAATGTCAAGACTCTGTGTCATTTTTGTATACTGAAAGAAAAATACATAAAAGAAATATCACCACCACCGATACTAACATAACCACGAACAACAAAAACAACAAAATAAATCTCCATTTCTTTCTACTTTTGTTTCAGATTCAGTCTTTGGCTTGTTGATGAATCCTATTGAGAAGGGAATGTGTTAAACTGGGAAATTCCAAATTTCCAAACCAAGTCCTAAATATAATGTTGGATTGGCTTATCATGTTACACAATCTTTGCTGAATTATGTTTTCTCCCTCTTTGTTATAAAGCATGACTCTCTAGGAACAAAGTGGGAAAATAAGTAGTGGAAAGCATAGGAAATGCTTTTAAGAATCAAATTAAAAATTATAAACCAAGGCTGATTCTTTTTCAGGTTACCATTTTGTATCATTTTTGATATTTGTACATGGAAAATATATTTTAAAATGTCAACACTTGCTAATAGAGAAAAATATTGGGATATGTAAAGAAACAATTGTCATATCAAACAACAAAGAAAGAAAAGACAAAGTGAATCAAGACCAATAAGACAAGGAAAGAAAAAGAAAAAGGAAAGTCAATAATGTTCAATCTAAAAAAGTGCCTGATACATCACTTCATTAATTGAATGAGTATTTATATATTTTGAAAGCCAGATTCTTGTGAATGGTTGAACAGCCAATGAAATTGATATATTGCCATATTTTTTCTATTATTCTCATTTAAAAAGCAAATAGCAACCCAATCAAAACCAAATATTTCTATATTTAACTAGTGTATTCATATAGACCAAACACGTGTGAAGAGATTTTTTTAAACCTCTATAGCTTTCACTTTCTGACAATTGAGAGCCATCATGTAAAAGTCCTGACTCATGTAGGGAGTTAAAATAAAGGAATATCCACTATATAATGAAGTTCATTGCAACTCTGAAGGTTCAAAGAAGACTCACTTAAAGAATCCTGAAAGATACTGGTGTAGGCTGGTACTCTTCTGCCTCTCAACAACTTCACCTTGCCTGGTACTCTTCTGCCTCTCAACAACTTCACCTTGCCCCTTGTGCATCCAAACAAAAGTATGTAGTGGAAAAGGGATATGAAAGCATGATACTGTATCATAGGAATAGTATCAGAAATGTTAAAAATTAAAAGAAAGTGAAAATGGCAAGAAAATTTATGGAAAACAAGGGTAGTTTTTTAATGTTTTATTTGGAAAAATCAAGGCAGTTTTGTAAAGTGAACAGAGAGCCTCATTGTTCAGAAGACCTGAATTGAAGTTTTGTCTTAGACATATCCCAGTGATGTAAGCACGGGTACATCATCTGACTTTTTTTTCAACTAGTCAGTTTTACATGATTTGTGTGAAGACCAGTTGCTAAGAAGCCAAACACATATAAGCAGAAGGAATTTAATAGAGAAAATGTCTTACACTTCAGTTTAAAAAAATCAGCTTCACAAATGCAAATTGGGAGATACATGGATAGACAATAGTTTCCTAGAAAAGAAAGACCATAATGGGGGGGAATGCTCAGTAGAAAGCTGAATATTAGGCAACAGTGAGATGTGGCAGCTAAAAGGTTAGTGTGATATTGGTCTACATATAGAAAGGTGTAATGTCCAAGAATTGATTTTCCACTCTGTCTTCTATCCTTGTCAGAGCAAATTCAGGTATTTTGTTCAATTTCTGGCATTGTAGTTTAAGAAGGACATTGCTAAGCTAGAACATGTCCAAGGAGGGCCACACAGTTATTAAAAGGACCACAGAGTAGTAGATTCATAGATTAGAGCTTGGAGGGGTCTTAGAAATAATGGCCTTCATTTTGATTATGAGGAAACTGAGGCTCAGAGTACTTGCATGACTTGTGCAAGGTCACAAAGCTATAAGGTGAATATTTAGTTCAATTCTTCTTAACTCTGAACCTAATGTTCTTTCCACTACATCATCCATCTACCTCCAAGGTATGTCATGATGGATTGAAGGAAATGTAAGTTTTATATTCTGAAGTGAAGATTTAGGGAGATGTAATAGAAATTAATAGAAATTCAAAATTAAAGACACAAAAAAGACACCACTAGTCAAACTAGTCTATCCTTGTCAGGCACCATGATTCAAGTCTCAGAATCTCCCAAGCAAAGAGTGGGTCAGAAGAGTTCAGGGAGAATTGGTAAAGGATAGTTTTGATATTATGAATATATTTTAACTCAAAGTAGCTCATTTTATCTAGAAGTAAATAAGATTATCCACTCCTGATGATTAGAATAAGAGCTTTTAGTCTGGATTTCTGGATAGCAAAAGGAATATTTTCAATCCTTTAACCCACCCAGAAAGCAATTCTGGAGTTGGTATTAAGGGCTACTTTCCCCCCTTATGCATCCACATCTTTGAGAACACCTTCATCCTTTTTGGTCAAGTTTGGAATTTCAAAGTTCTTAACCAAATATCTCCTGACCACATCACTGAATCCAAATTCATGCAAACACTAGAGAACTTGAATACACCTGTCATTTTTAAGAAGTATTAAACTGGATCTATTTGCCTTCAGATGTAAGAACTAAGTACATTGGGTAGATATTGCAAAGAAAATAAAGTTAAGCTTGACGAAAAGAAACCTCTCTTAAAAATGAGTTATCCACATGTGAGATGAATGGCCTTCGTAGGTAGGTAGTAGTTTTCCTGCCACTGGGTATTTTGAAAGAGAGATTGATTGCAGATTTACAGTTTATGTTGTATTGAGGATTCTTTTTTCTTCTGTTTTGGATATAACTGGGATTCCACAGTTACTGAGGTACCTTCTGATGTTGGTATTCTTTTCTTCTGTGACTCTGTGGATCTGGGCACACAGAATAGAACAAAATTATAGTGAAAAAGGAGATTACTGGGAAAGTTCCTATCTGGTGGTCCAGCAGTTAATTGCTTCTAGGGTCCAGATATATTTAAGTTTCAAGAATCCATATGTGCTTGTGTCACTACACATAAGGTCTCTGGCAATGAGATGGTAATAAACCTGCCATTTTTATGCAGCTTTAACTGCCAAAAGGTCTTATTTCAGTTGTATCTGAATAGAGCGTACTTCCCAAAGTAGCAATCAGGGTATATGCATATGTGTAAGTATATGTATACATATGTTTGTATGCCTGTATATGATGGGGCATGGAGTTCAAGAGAGCACTATGGTGGAAAATGCAATACGGAGAATTTTGGGTAGATGAGTTATCAGTATTTTATCAGAACACAGATGCAGACCAAGTTGCAGCCAAGAGTCCAGTTCTCCTGTTTTCTCTGTCTGTTAGAAAGTTAAGGCTATAGGATGAAGTGGAAAAATGTATTTGAGGTCAGAGGATCTAGGTTCACATCCCTGTTCTCCAACTTAGCAGGTCTGTGACTTCATACAAATTTCTTTGCTATGATCCTATGAAATGCCTAATGGTCATCTATGAATAATGTAGTACAGAAATAAAAATAAAATGTGGTACCAAACTGGAAGTGCCTTTAGTTGGCACAATAAATAGAGAGCTAGACCTGACATCCCTAAGACCTGAATTCAGTTCTGACCTCAGACACTTACTAGCTGTATGACCTTGGAAAAGTCACTTAACCCTGTTTCCCTCAGATTCCTCATTTATAAAAGGAGCTGGAGAAAGAAATGGCAAACAACTCTAGTATCTTTGCAAAGAAAACCTGTAAAGTCAAGCACAAACAGCTGCCCAGAAGTCTGCTGCTGTGAATAGCTTCAAGTTTCTGATTACATAGTATATAGGGAACACTCTATTTATTCATCAGCAAATTAAAGCAAAACATTGACAGAAAGCAAAGTACAGCCTTCAGAATGTTATAACTTCACCACTTATCATTAAAATGGCCACATAGTTTTCACCAAAGTAGACACAGAGTTTTAAACAAAGGCAAGCCTCCTTAATTCAATTCAGTCATTCAGTCACCCTTAAGGAGGCAAGCCTCCTTAATTCAATCACAAAGTGCAAAAGTCAAAGTCCTCCACCCATGGGGTACAATTAAGTTACAATATCATCAGTCACTACTCAATACCCTCTTAAGGGGTAGTGGAAAATACAAAAGCCATATACCCCTCGGGTCACAAGTAAGTTACAATTTCATCTGTCAGCATTAAATACCAAAGAAGAAGTCTTTTCATCTTGACTCAAGGCAGGCTCTCAGCTTTCATGGTTCCCCTTCCATGGCCCCAACTCCTGCCCAAATCTAACCAACTGCCACAGGAGTTCAAAGTCAGACAGCTCCCAGTTCCTTGTCCAGCTCTCCCTGTAATTCCTGTTCTACACTGAAGTTCACAGTGTCCAGTCTACCTCAAGTCCTTCACAGTTTCTGTTTCTGGGAAGAAAAAACTTAATACAGCCACAACAATATCTACACACATCAAGCTTAGCAAAATTGCAATATTTACACACATGGTCGTCACTATCATCTCAAATCACATTCTGCTTGTGAAATCCTCATAGATCCCAAACAGTCAGACATAGTACCAACACCACAGGCAGGCTTCCTCTGGCAGTTCCAACTGGCCCTCAGAAGTCCTCAGCAGCTCAGCTGGCCCTCGGAAGTCTTTGGCAGCTCCAGCTGGTTCTCAGAAGCTCCCAGCAGGAGGCTGTCTGGCTCTCAGAAGAAGCTCTGCCACTACAAGTTCTTTTCTCAAAGTCAAAATCACTTTATCCAGCCTCCACATGGCTTGCTCCAAGAAATTCTGTCTCAGTTCTCAACTCTCATTTCTCTTCTCAGTTCTTCCCAATTCTCAGTTCAGTTTTCAGTCCAGCAGCAGCAGCCCAGCCTGCAGATGATCACTGAGAGAAATATTTTCTCTCTCTCTCTCTCTCTCTCTCTCTCTTCTCTCTCTCTCTCTCTCTCTCTCTCTCTCTCTCTCTCTCTCCCTCCCTCTCTCCCTTTCTTCCCTCTCTTCCCTCTCTCTCCCTCTCCTCCCTCTCTCTCTCTCCCTCTTTCTGGCAGCAGCTGCTCTTCCTTCACAGTGATTACCCCAAGAAATTCTGACTCTCCCAGCTGGGGCTTTTCCTTATATATGGTATTGGCTCCTCCCTGTTGTAACAGCAATCAATTTAGCAGATACTTAGCACTTAGTAACTTAGGGCTAAGTACAGAAGGTGTGAGCTCCTCCCCTGTTGCTGACATGGCAGAAGGGGGTTGGCTGAGATAGGAGGCCAGTGTGTGTATATAAGAAGAGTTCTAGAGACAGAGAGACAGAATCAGAATGTTCCTCTTGGTGGCTCCTGTTGGAGGAAGCAGGACTGTCCCAGCATCTGGGAGCTAGGCTGTTGGATTGAAGAAGTGAGTTGGAGTTTTCTTGAGAGAGAGAGAGTTTCTCTCCCAGCATCTAGAAGCTGACTGAGAACTGAGTTGGAGTTTTTCTTGAGACCAGAATATGGTAAAGGCTGAAGTGGCTGTTGCTGCTGCCTGAAAGGCCAGTGTTGCTGCTGCTGCCTGGAAGGCTGAGTTTTCTACTGGGTCCTAGGGCCAGCGGAACTGCTGGAGGACTGAAGAAGCATGACCAGCATAAGACTTTGTTCCTGGCCTGGCTGATCCTTGAGTTCTTGACAACAGAATTGGTGAAGGGTCTGAGATGTGCTGGACCCTGTGAAATTCAGTGTGTACCAAGGACTGCCTGGAGGACTGGACAAGGACCTGGTAGCTGTCTACTTTTGAGGACTGGACAAGGATCTGGGAGCTGTCTGCCCCTGAATTCAGGTGACTGTTTAGTGAATTCAGGTAGGAGCTGGGACCATGGAAGGGGATCCAGGGAATCTGAGGACCAACCTGAGTCAAGATAAAGAAAAGGCCTCTCCTTGGATATTGAATGAATTTACTAGACATCCAGGGGTGGAGAGTTTGTGTAATTTTCTAATGACTGTACTTAGTGATTAGTGATATTTAGTAATTGTGAATCTAGATTAGTGACTGACTAAGTTAATGGTTGCCCCATGAACTGAAGATTGATACATTATGAATTGATTGAATGATTAAGTGAGGAGGGTTTCCCCCTTAGGGAAACCAGTTGATTATTCTTTTATTCCTTGTTCTAAATATTGTGAACACTGTAGTGAAAACTGTGTGGCCATTCGAATGTTAAGCTGTTATTAACACTATATTGTGATTTTCTGTGATAAGATGTAATGTTGTGAACATTATATTATGATTTGTTGTGAATGTTTGCCTTGATTTGTAATGGAATGAATGGAGTGTTCACTATACTGTGTAATCCGAACCTTAAAAGCTATTTGCAGTAGCATTCTTTTGGGAAACTGCTTGTGCATGGCATTACAATTGTTCAGCCCCTTCCTGTTACATCAGCAACAGGGGTTCATACCTTCTGTTTCTTTATAGAGGCTTAATTTGAAACTAAGTGCTAAATACCTGTTAGCTTGGCAATACAAAGGGATCTTCAAATTTCACTACTATTACAAAACCCCAAATAGGGTCAGAAAGAGTCAGGCATAGTATAGAGAACTATACAACAATAACCCAACTGGAGGTGACACTGGGGATAGGATACCTTAGAGATGGAAACTGGAATATAGGAATAGGGTGGGTAATAGTGGGAAGCATAGAATAGGAAGCAGTGAGTCATATTGCTTAGGTTACCATATACTTTCAGAATCTCATGGCAAATACTATTGATTTAGGCACAACTCTGAGATAAATTCCTTTGTCAATCTTACCCAGAGGCAGACAGATTTTAGTAGGTTTTCTGGCAATGCTTCCAGTATCCCATGGATTCCCCTAATCCAGGAGCATAACTCATAGGACTAGAAAAGGCAAATGTGTGTCACCAAAATTTCTAACAAATGGAGAGGTAGGCTTTAAGCAGGTCTATATCATTAATAATTTGACTTTCATAGTTGAAGAAGAGTGTTACCTCCCATCTGTCAGCCTCTTTCTAGGTTTTGTGAATGGATGGGAAATTATAGGTTGTGAATTTAGGTGGAAGAACTATCTAAAACTTATGTCTATGCATAACATGCATATGTATATATGCCTTACATATGTGTGGGTATTCCAGACCAGATTCTGTTGATGTAGGATATTACTTGATGAAGCCAATTGCCTTGAATTTAGAGAATTCTTAGAGAATATCCTGGGGTACTAAGATTTTAAGTCACTTGCCAAGGGTAATATAACCAGTGAGTATCAGAGGCAAGACTTGATTGCAGATCTTCCTGATCCTGACATTGGCTCACTCTTCATTAAGATAGATTGCCTATTACCTTCAAAATGAAAGGGTAATAATAGACCACAGAGACAGACAAAAAAAAATGTCCAAACAGTTTTTCCAGCATGCAGATCTAAGAAATGTAGAAAGAAGAGGGTAATAAACTGAACCTAACATACAATTATCCAATTACAGAAGCATCATTTAGTATGACTAAACAGCATGAAATATAATATCAAATACCATCATGGTTAAATATCTTCCACCTTTTGTATTTTATGAAAGTGGGTTACTGGTAGACCACAATAATTTATGTTTAAGTCCTTGGCTTCAATTTACAAAATCTTTTCCCTTTTTGGAGTATGAATTTTCACTACCTACTTTGGATAATTCATGTAATTTGTCTAATGAATTACCAGGAAAACTCTGATCATTGTAACAGAGCAAAGGATCTTGAGTTCCCTTTTAATAAAAACTTAATGATAACAGCACATCAACCAGTTAACATGCTTTGGGTCATCCAGTTTGAATCCAGTGTTAGAGAAGGCAAAGTGCTCCCTTGAGCAAGAATTCATTTTGGGGAAGGCTCTTCATAAGTGGTTTACACTTTTTTCCCTTTCATAAACAATGAATAATGAAACATCATGTTTGTCTAAATCTTTCAAGGCAATAGATTAAATGATTAATACCATCAAGGATGTGATTGACACTATACATGAAAGGCTACTTAGAAAACACCATCAGAACATCACATATGATCCTGAAAAAATCTTGAGAATAGTATATTAAATTAAGAGTTGAATCATAAATAGCACTTGGCTGAGAATCTGAATTCATGTTTAAGCTCTCCCAATAGCCCACTATATGATTTAGAAAAGTTGCATTTCACCATAATGGGTCTCAGTTTCCTCATCTATGAAATTAAAGGGTCATAGGATCAGAGTTGGAAAAGATCTTAGATGTCAGCTAGGACAATTCTTGCAGATATGGTAACTGAAGCACAGGCTGAAGTACTTTTCCAAAGTAATATAGGCAGTGAAACTTTGAACTCGGGTCCTCTAATACCAAACAAAGCATTCTTTCCATTTTCACTACACTGTCTCTCTCATTGTACCTTGCTATGCTCTTCACTATATTAGATGATTGTTGAGATTCCTTATAGCTGTTGGATACAAGGTTTCATGCCAGTATACTTTCAGAATCTGAGATATTCAGGGAAATTGGTTTGGTTTGGCATGTCACCCAAGGGGAATCACAGAATCAAAGACTCAGAAAGGACCAGAGGGGCTAATCTTCTACCCAAAGTATAATTCCCTATACATTATCCTAGCAGTCAATCACTTGATCAACAAGCATTATTATATACATTTTACATGTTAGGCCCTGAGCTATTCATCTAGCATCTATCAGAATATCTCTATAGCAAAGAGAAATTTGTGATAAGGGGCTAGAGGCTGGCCCAGGGCCCACATGGATTAAACACCAGAGGTGGGACTAGGTGGTGGTGATTGAAGCAGCAACAACTTTGGGTGGTCTCAAGCCAAAGATTATAAGAGAACCTAGCAACTGGTCAGAAAGACAATAAAATAGACCTTTGTGTTAGCTCTAGACACAGGACCAGACATTTGTCAAATCCATTACCTATACCCATATCTGCGTCATAATTCAAGGGCAGAGGGGAGAACTTTCAGTCAAGAGGAAGCAGGACTTCCTAGGAGAAGTATCAGTTGCAAGACTTGAGGGATCACAATATCACTTACGACCCCCAACAGAATAGTAGCCTTGAGAAAAAGGATTATTTCCAGTCCCATGGAGCGGTATCAATCAGAACAGAAAGGGATCAGGGACCTGTCCTGGGTAAGGATCAGAGTGCAAACCAAGAGTGCAATGACCTCTCATGTCCCCAGATCATACCACTTAAGAAGAATCAAAAACTTCCAAATCCTCAGAACTAGCTCTGGAAAAAACAAAAAAAGAGAGAGCAGTGCAAAAAAGACTGAAATTTGAAAAACTGAACTACCACCGTGCCCCATCCTGGGAATAGAGCCTAATTTTAACATAAAGTTCAAAATCAAGAAATAGGATGGGAAAATGGGCAGAGAACAAAAAAAAGGGCCTGATCATAAAAATGTACTTAGTGACAGGGAAGACCAAAACACAAATTCAGATGAAGACAATGAAGTCAAAACAGTAACAAGCAGTCTCAAAGGAAAGAAAAATGTGAATTTCATAGAAGCCCAACAAGGATTCCTGGAAGAGCTAAAGACGATTTTCAAAATGAAATGAGTGGTAGATGGAAATTAGATAAAGAAATGAGAATAGAGGAAGAAAATTTTGAAAAGACAATGATTTGCTAAAAGAGGCAAAAAATATTGAAGAAAATAATGCTTTAAAAAGACAGAAATGGCCAAATGGAGAAAGAGATACAAAATTGACTGATGGAAATACCCTCCTAAAGAGAAAATTTGACCAAATTTTAGAAAGTCACAAAAACCTCACTGAAGAAATTTCTTTAAAAATTCAAATTGGACAAATAGAATCTAATGTTTCATGAGACATTGAGAAATATATTGCTTGAGATCTCCCTCCAAAACCTCCAAATACCTCTAAAAATGACTGTAAAAAATTTGAGAGCTGCAGCTTACGAAATGACAAGTGAAACAAATCTCTAGTCCAAGACAGCATGGAAGATTGACAAAGTCTATCACACTGGACTGGGAGTAGAGTGCAGTCCAGTGTGGGCTATACCAGCATAGACAGGGCCAGAGCAGGCCTCAGGGGACTGAATCACTAGCAATTGTCATATTTTCCAGACTTTTCAACCCACAAATATCAAATACAACATAGAAGGTCAGTTGGAAAATTCTGTTGGACCTGGGTGAAAGAGGAGTGAGTTCTGGCCCTAGCCCCAAGGGAGCAGAGGTGGAGGCAGCAGCAGCAGCAGCTGATTCTGGAGCTCTTGGCCCACAGACAGTTGGGGGTTGAATGATTGATCAGAAGGAAATTGCAGGAATCTCTTTGCTGGCAACAACTAATAAATACTTGAACAATACCTGAACAGGTCTTCCTGACTTGAGTGTTGCATTTATATAATATGGCCTCTGTCAACTCAGTGGATAAGCCTTTCTGAATTGGGCTATACATTAGAAGATAATAAGTAGAGAGCACCACAGGAGAAATTTTTTATGCTTTCACAAATTGGTGAAATCTACCAGATCTTATTTGCAAATAAAACACTGTTTGAGATCTCTAAGTTAACAAGGAGCCTTGGAATTGGATTTTGGCAAAAAAAAAAAAAAAAAAGAAAAGAAAAGAAAATAACTATTGAAAAAATAGATATATTAAAAGTCTAATGATTCATTAATTAACAAATCAGCAAATAAAACTGAGTCTTGGAAGATTTAAAAGATTTGCATTTCATTAGAATACTGTCAGTTTGCAAAATGGAAGGACTATCTACATTTAAATTTAGCCAAAAGTGCCCTGAGTTCTTTCTGCTAGAGGGTACCTTCTCTAAGCTCCAACATCTCTTTCCTGTTTTGCCCAGTCTTAGATAGGACAGTTTGGTACACAGCAACTTACAGTATGGTTACAACATATAATGACATTCACAAATCACTCAAAAAAGTAAGAAAAAAAGATAGGACAGAAAGATGATACCATGGGGCTCAATGACACTGCCATATCTGGTCATTTCATTCATACCTTCTCAGAATTAGGCAGTTTTTACTGGCTAACAAAAGTCAGGCCAAGTCAGCCAAACCACATTTTGTTGTTACAGTAAATGGAATGCTTTTTCAACAGGTCATACTCTTTTATTTTCTTTTAAAAAACAATAAAACTGAGCCCTAGGAAAATTCTAGTGAGGCTGAGCTGCTAATGGTGACCTTTCTTTTCAGGAAGTATACTGTAAAAACAAAATATAGATATTTTATTGCCATAATTCTTTTTTTTCCCATTATATTCTTTTTTTTAATTAAAACTTTTATTTTAGTTTACATCATTCATTTCCATGAAATTTTGAATTACAAATTTTCTCCCCATCTTTCTCCTACCCACCACCCCAAAACAGCCATCCCATTGTATAACCCCTTCCCCAATCTATTGTCTCCTATGTCCTCCCCCCT
>CM053583.1:388974973-388998456 GCA_028627135.1 Pseudochirops cupreus
ATTGCCTGAGACAGGAGGCCAGTGTGTGTATATAAGCAAGAATTCCAGAGACAGAGAGAAAGAATTGGAACATTGCTCTGGGTGAAGGAACAATTCTGGAGATTGAGGCCAGCTGAGAGAGAGGAAGAGAGAGAGAGATAGTTTCTTTCCCAGCATCTTGAAGCTGAGAACTGAGATGGAATTTTCCTGAGACCAGAATCTGGTGAAGGCCACCTGGAAGGCTGAGAGGACTTGCCTGGGCTTGCCTGGAAGGATGCCTGGTAGGCCAATATTCCTTCTGGGTCCTAGGGCCAGCTGAAGTGCTGGAGTACTGAAGAAACATGACCAGGATAAGACTTTGTTTGTGGCCTGGCTGCTCCTTGAGTTCCAGGCAAGAGAAGTGGTGAAGAGTTTGAGCTGTGCTGGATGCTGTGAACTTCAGTGTGTGCCAGGGACTGCCCTGAGGACTGGACAAAGACCTGGGAACTGTCTTCCTCTGAGAATTGGTCAAGGACTTTGGAGCTGTCTGCTTCTGAATCCAGGTGACTGTTTGGTGGATTCAGGAGGGAGCTGGGACCTTGGAAGGGGATCCAGGGGATCAGAGAGACCACCCAGAGTCAAGATGAAGAAAAGGCCTCCCCTTGGATGAAATTGAGGTTTGCTGGACACCAAGGAGTAAAGAGTTTGTGTGGTTTTCTAATAACTGTATTTGTGATCAATGATAGTTAGTAATTGTGAATCTAGAATAGTGACTGATTAAGTTAATGGTTGCCCCATGAGTGGAAGTTTGATTATTCTATTGTGAACTGATTGAATGATTCAGTATTGAGTTGCCCCATGAGTGGAAGTTTGATTATTCTATTGTCTCTTGTTCTAAATATTGTGGCCACTGTAGTGAAAACTGTGTGGCCATTTTCTGTGATAAGATGTAATTTTGTGAATATTATATTGTGATATATTGTGAATGTTTGTCTTTGATTTGTAATGGAATAAACAGAGTGTTCACTATATTGTGTAATCCAAACCTTAAAAGCTATGCACAGTAGCATTCTTTTGGGAATCTGCTGGTGCATGGCAATACAGAGTTCTGACTGTGTTGTTTTCCTCTCATTCCATGCTTTGATCCTTTTGTCCCCAAAAAAGGAATCTAAAGTTGCATTGCTGTGTTTACTTTCCTTCTGTTGCCTGCTCATGTTGCCAGTCAATTAATTGACTTTTGGGCTCAGCAGAACTCTGCTTTCAGAGGGGAGTCCTTTGTTCCAAATTGCTGGGGTTTTGGAAGCTGCCAGAGCTATTGGGAGGCTGCCATCTCTGCAGCCCTCACCAGCTTTGGTTCACTGGTCACACACCTCTGGACCACCACCTAAGACCATGATCCCAATCCAGGCAAGCTAAGGCAAGAGCACTTAGCCTCTGAATGATTGGTTGGCACCCCTGCAATCTGTAGGCTGGGAGCTTCTGAAACAGCCATGTGGAGGTGGCTGCAGGGCTGCCTCTGCTGCTTCTTGCGCTAGAGGCAGACAGCCTGACTCTCTCCCCCAAATTTAGTAGAGTTCCACTGACCTTTCATTTAGTCCTTGTTTCTTATGATCTGATAGTTCTGGAAACCACCACAGCTGCTGGTGATCTGCTCTCCTGAAAGCTCCACCCCTGGCTTGTTCTGGCTGCCCTAGGGCTCCAGCTGTGGGTTCATGCAGTGCTGCTCTGGGCTCCCAGCACACTGCAATGAACCCCTTCCTGTCCACCTGCCAGGCTGCCTTCAGTGGTACCTTTGTTGCTCTGTCATTTTGAGGGTTCTGGAGATCTAAAATTTGTTTAGAGTCATATTTTATAGGTATTTGAGGTGGTTATGTGGGGAGATGAGGAATTCTCCTGCTTCTAATCTGCCATCTTGACTCCGCCCCAATATATAGTTTTCTTAATTATAGTAACAGTTTTATTAAAATCCCAGATGGGATAGAAGGACAAATGAAACCTAAGTCTATATGATACTAAAAGCAAATGCTGAAAATAAAAACATCAGAACATTATCTATCTAATTATTATTTTTTCTCTAAATTGACTGATTCATAAAGTATTTAGAGGTCATGCAAACTATGGGAAAAGTAGGCACACTATCTCCCTACCATGAATCTCAGTCTGTCTTTAGCTATCTTTTTGTAAGTAAGCAGAAGGAAACAGTAGCTGAAGCAACATTCTTCACTGTCTTATTCTTACAACTCTTTTCAGAACCAAAAGCTTTACCTGCTCAGGGTGGAAGACTCCACAGTTTTGGAAAGTTCTCCTCCTTGTCTGGTCCGATGGGCAGATGTCTTCGATTTAAGTGAGACCAGTCATAGTCAAATGACAAACCACTTGTCTATTTCACGTAGTTAACAAAAGACATTTTTTTTCCAACAAGTATTTTATTCTTTGTGTATTACCATCTGTGTTTTATGAATAGTCATCTTTTATTCTTTGTTTCCCACAACTTTTCCTTGAAAAATATTAAACATGTATATAAGGTGACATTTTATCATGCTCAGATTGGTATCTATCTTCAATCTGCCCAAATGATCAGGAAGCACAATTTATTTGCTTTTTAAAATTGAATTCTTATTACTATTATGTAACCCCAACCTTAAGCACACAGACTGGTGAATGATGACCCTCTTAGGTCCCTGAAAAAATCCATTACTAAATAAATCCTAAGTTTAAGAAAGAAATGTTTTACACACACACACACACACACACACACACACACACACACAGACACACACACAAAGAATTGTATCATCATTTCTGATTTAGAACACTTTCAGCTGAACTACATTATTTTCTCATTCATTTTTCATCATGGTTCTTCCTAAAGAGGTAAAATGCTATGTATAAAAGTGCTATAAACAAGAACTCACAGCTCTTGATTTCTGGCCTCATTGGAAGCAAACAAATGTGGAACCCAAGTGTAAACATGTTTCCACAAAATGATCAACTGTAAATACCACATATGACAAATGAAAAGGTAAATAGTAGGGAAACCTTCAGAGCATGAAGTCCAAAGGCAAGTAGTCAGCTTGAGTCTATTGCTAGAGGAATAAACTGTAAATCAAAGGATCCAGCTTTTTTCCTAATCTGACTTCACCTAGAGGCAGTATCAGATTGGTCATCAAGTAAGACCTTGAGGAGACAAAAATAGATTTTTTTGTGGAGATACAGCTTAAAACAGAGAGGCAGCTAATACTTCTGAGATTTAGGATATAGAAGAAAGGCTGAGGAAATTGATCTGATCCTTCCTGGAAAACAGCACACTTCATGATGACCTGATTAAGTTGTTAAAATTTGGGAGGGGGGAATAATAAAATTGATCCTTATTTGATGTTCACATGAGCAAAAGAACGTAGTGGTTAAAAAAACAACAATAACCTATAAACAGGTACAGAAGATATAAAAATACAATACTGGGCAACAACAGGGAATTGAGCACTACTAGTCTACAGATTCACAGCCTACTGAAGATTAGAAAAGATTTTTGAAATAATCGTGCTTGCTTAGGAACATATCCTGAAAAAAAAAATGATCAGGGTAACAATGGGAAAGACAAAAAAATTATATACTTAAATTAAATTTTCTGTCACTGGAGCTTTCCAAGTAGCAACTTGCTGATCACTTGACAGAGAAAGCCTGTGATAGTGAAAGATTACTAAACTTCCCCACTGAATTTTAAGTCATGAAACCTGAGTTCAAATTCTATCTCTGCTACTTACGACATGAAAATTTTGGAAAATTGTTTAACCTCTCTGGACCTTTATTTCTTCATCTACAAAATTAAGGAGACTAAATGGCATCTCTGGTTCTCATCACCTTTAAATCTGTGATACAATGGTACTATTTAGGTATTATTTGGACTAGGAAAGACATATTGTGGCATGGAAAGACTGGTAGATTTAAATTCACATAAATAGGACTCAAGTCATCATCCTGACACTCACTACCAGTGTGATCATGGGAAAGTTACTTAATACCTATGAGTTTCACATTACTTATATGGAAAATGAGAGCGTTGGAACATTTTTTTGAGTTCTACTTCTATGATCCTTTGACTGAGGAAATTCATTCTTTCCAGCTTATTTTGTGATTCAACAATATGGAAAAGTAAACTGAGGCTACTAGAAAGGATATTGCTTACGTAAAGTCAAAGAACTGAAGTAAATTTGTTGTTTGTCCTTCCTGTTTGAAGAAGAGCAATGATATTGTAGGGTGAAGTATTGACCCATATGTGAATTGAATTTAATTGCACAAAGTCATCAGACTCATCCTCTCTTCCATAGTAATCAAAGTCCAGTGGCAAGACAAAAGTCAGGACAGCTGGCCATGCACCAGGATGCAGTGAATGACCTTAGTGTCTTTTGATGTCTGACTAAGCTCTAAGCACTCCATTGCACCCTATTCAGCCTCTTTATAACCACTGGAAGGAATTCTTCTCATCTGCCCATTCTGCCAGGAGAAGTCTTGACATGTTTGGGCTAGATACTTTTCCAACTCACCAACAAGTTTGAGGCTCACCAGTTAACCTTAACATGATTTGTCCTGTCTGCCCATATGAGTTTCCTGGGGTGTGACCACCATATATGCTATAGCTTCTTGGAGTCAAGAGGTGAGAGTTGAATGCCTGGTAGAAACAAAAGGTAGAGGAGCATCCCTGAAAAGAACTCAGCGAGCCCTCATCCCAGAGGTGCTAATCTGCCTTAAACATGCTGTAAATCTTGGAATTAAAGCAGGATCCTTTCTATATCCCACAATTCCCAAGCTTAGAAACATAGGAACACAGATTTAGAGCTGCTAAGAGATCTCTAGTCTAACCTCAACAGTTTATTTCCAGAGAAGTAAATTGTCTTTTCCAAGGTCACATAGGAGATAAAAGTAGAGTCAGGATTTAAGACAGTTCCTCTGGATGCGAAATCCAGTATTCTTTCCACTGTACCATCTTCCCTCCCAGATGGACCATTTCAGTGCAGCATGTTGCATGGAAAATCTGGGAGAAAAGCATGAACTATTTCAAGTAACAATGAATGACAGTGATCTCTTCTGGCACTAAATTCTTGACAGGGAGCCCCTCTGAAGAATGATCTTTTTGACCTTCAAGAATGGAATAATTTCTACCTCTTTCCAAAAATGGCTACTTCATCAAGTGCCTGGCCCATAACAAACACAATGAATGCTTGTTGTCAATTTGACTACAAACATGAAGGCTGTAAAACAAACAAAAAAACAAAAAAACAACAACAAAAGTCTTCTTCAAACATTTTAGGTCATTTGAGCAACAGGACCCCAGTCACCAATTTTAATGTCCTGAGCTCAAGGTTTTTTACTGGCAATTTGAAAAGAGAAAAGTGCCCAGGCTTTGGGGACAGCAGATGTTTTAACTGCAAACTAACAACCATCAACTTTATCTAGTACTTTTAGTCTCTAATTGAAATTTTGCCAAGATTAAAAGAATGCATGGATAATCTTCTTTCCATATTTTCTGTCTTTCTCCCTTTTTTTTATTCCTGATTTTAGAGCAGTCAGCTAATCATCCACAGAACTAGCAGGGGACTCCTCAAATTGTTCAGCTTACAATACAGAGGAAGTGAAATTTACATTTCAGTTTAAATCTAACTAGAATAATTGAGTATGTAGTCTCTTGACTCTTGTTCTTCAAGATTTCACTATTCACAAACATGCTGATCATCCATCAATTCCTCCAGTGTCCCTAAGAATCATGGCTGCCAATTATATCACACTGCCTTGACATCTTTATAAAAAAATAATTTTCTTTCGTTAATATTGATTCTTTTATTAGATGTAAATTACAAGTTAGAAGGCTCCTCATGAGCCATCTAGGCCATCATTCTCATTTTACTGCTGAGGAAACTGAGGCCCAGGGAGTGTAATTGATTTGTTCATGGTCAAAGAGTAATTATACAAAGTGTGATTTGAACTCAGGACCTCTGCTTCCAAATCTAGTTAGCTTTCCATTACATCACAATTGCTTTAAGGGACAGTTTTGAAGTTTAAATAGAACTATGTCAATATATTTGCAAAGTCTATATGATCACCCTTTTTTCAACAATAAGAGGCCTGTGTTAGCTGAACGCTTTTCTGTAATCTCAAAGTCTCTCAATCTGAACTGCAATAGTTTTATTCTTTTCAGAAAGAACTTTGTTTTACCCAACCAAATCTCACTTGCTGATATGCACCACACATTTCTTGGTGTTTTCTAGGACCTAGTTAAATCAGGAAAAATTATATAGATTTACATTTTCTGGAGTTACTTCATTCATTTGTAGTCATATTATCTTGTATCTCAGAAGAGATTGAAAGCCCTAAATGAACTCAAAAGATGACTTTTCTGTTGAAGACAAAAGCAGGATATCTTTTGACTGGTGTGACATTTTCCCAAGGTTAAAGAAATACTCACTAGAACATTGGTCTGGTTTTTAACAAAAGAAAATAAAAAGTATAAAATTGAATGCTCTATTAATATTCTTTCAAGGCCTAAAAATAAATATGTGGAGAGATTGACAGCACTTTTCCCCAAGTCATTAAAGGTTTGATAGTTTGTATTATAATACTAAAGAGTTTTCCCTACTCATACATTTATGCTGGGTGGACCCTATGAGATTCCAAGGCCCTTTTAATCATTCTGTGCACTTGTTATGTTTCACACGCTACAAAGCTTTTGCTTTAGTAAGACAGCAGAGAATTGAGGCCATTTGAGAAATTACAGTGGAGATGATTTGAGGGAAAGTATTAGTTAGAAGGAAATTTATAAGGAGAGGAACATTTCATCGAGATGCAATATAGTCTGTGGAGTTTGTGCCTGGTGTTTGGACAAATGATTAGAAAGCCACACTGGAAAGGGAAGCTAAACAAACAGACGGGACCACACTAGACATTTGAATAGAAGATCAAAGACATTTAAAAATATGCCAAGGCTTAGGTGGCTCTTGGAAATATTTTAATCATGGAACGATACCTGTGTGCATATCAAAGTCTGCACCTGCATTTTACATGTTAACAAAGTCCATCATATTCTCTTATCTCTCATCAGATTATGTATGTCTGGTAAAAGAATAAATCACTTTTCTGAAGCTAAGAATATGTATTTAGGGGAGAGAGAGAGGTTGGGGAGAGGGAGACAGAGAGACACAGAGACAGAGAGACATGGAAAGCCAGTGAGACAGAGAAAGATGAAAAACCCTTTTCCAAAGATGCTCATTCAAGTTTGCTTTGGTGTCAAGCTGTCATCACCTAGATTTTACCTATGATGGAGAAAAAGAGAGAGAGAGAGAGAAAGAAAGAGAGAGAGAAACAAACAGACCTAGGAACTTTGAAGAGAATACGTCAACATCATTGTTGGCAAAGGATGTTCTTGTGTTTCAGGGACACAGCATGCCTGAAATAGGGTGTGCAGTAAGGAATAACAAAATATCTGACTGAGAAAATTTATAATTATTTGAAATTTATGCATTTCCCTTTCAGAAAGCATATGCCAATTTGGAGGAGATATCAGGTGACTATCGCTAATGAATATTCTTTGTAGTCTTTCAGAAGATAAAATAACTACTCAGACATTTCATTTTTCTCCTAAGTAAAAAAAAAAATGCTGTGAATAGCTGTTAAAACTGTTCGTTCTTTCATTTGAGGCCATCACTCTTTATTTGCTACTCCTTTTCCACTCTTATTCAACATACGCTGAAATCCAGTCAAATTTGATTAAGCACAAACTGTCAGTGCCATCTTGTCCTTGCCTATTTCAGTGCATTTATACTATTCCTCATAAGAACAGCATGTTTGGTGTCATGGGACTTGAGTTCAAATTCCATCTTTGTCATCTACTCTCTGTATAATTTTAGGCAAGTCACTTTACTTATCCTCTCAAAAAATCCATATTTTCACTGGTAAAATAAAGGAGATTGATCAGATGACCTCTAAGCTTCCTTCTTGCTCTAAGTCAATCATTGCATGATCCTCAATCCTTCATCTCTGATAATTGAAATCCTTCTTTTCCTTCAAGACCTAGCTTAGCATTCACCTCCACTATGACATGCCCTGGCAGAAGAAATTCCTTATTCCTTAAATAACTGTTGGGCCTTCTGTATTTTCTTAATTAAATTCTACCTGAAATTCTCATTATTTGTGTAGGTGTCTTTTCCCTCCTCCTAGTCAGAGCTTCTTAAACTTTTTCCAATTGTGACCCCTTTTCACATTTGGCAGTTTTCATTGGTATTGTGTGACCTGTGGACATATGCAGTGCAAAGTCTGCATGCTACTGTTCAGAGCCAAGGCTGAAGGGAAATAGTTCACTGAAACATGGGCAAGAGCTATCATAAACACCACAGATTCATTATATATTTTATTTTTAGTTAATTTGAGGTCATTGCCTGTTCAGAAACCCTTTACTGTTGCCAAATTTTTACAACCCCATATGGGGTTGTGACCCACAATTTAAGAATCTCTGTCCTAGACTATAAATGTCTTGCTGAGAACTATGCCATTTTTAAGCTTCTTATCTCCAGAGTATGCCCCCCGTGTGTTACATTTAATAGGCATTTAAGGAATGTGCACTGAGTTGAATTGAATGGCTTTTAGAGGTCCAAAGTATCTATTTGTACATGAAATCTATGTGTTTAATGACCATTTGGTGTTGTTATTGTCCATTCTTCATTCTTGAAGAGGGTCAATGACATCGTGAGGATGATGTCTTGGCTTGTGTGTGAATTAGATTTGAGTGAGACAGAGTTGCACAAAGTCATTGGCCTCACTCTCTCCTCCAGAGTCATTGAAATTCAGTGACAAGACAGAAGTCAAGATGACTGGTGATGATTCAGGATGCGATGGGTGAACTTGTCCTTTCTGAATTAAGGTCTTCCCCAGGTCTTACTTTGTTAGAGGCAATGGCCACTCAACAAATGAGAATTGAATCAAAAGATGACCTGCGTTACCATCACAAAAATATCAATCTGGGACAGGAATATCCTCAGAGTTTCTGGCCAAATCAGAAAAAGAAAATTGCTACTTGCACTCATTCTAAGTCACCAAAACCTAAACAATGAGCAATAGAAACTTGGGTTGAAGGGTATTATTGGCCTTTTAATGAAACCCAGCAATTTCAGTTTAAAGGGGAGTCAAGTAGCTCCATTTGAAACACACTGGGCTTTTTTAAAGCCTGTTTTTTCAGAGCTATATTTCAGGAAATCATAAATGAAAACTACCTTGGCCAAAAAGTAAATTGTTCCAGCTTTTGAAAAAAAAACAAACAAATAGTAGTAATAAAATAAATAAAATTCAAAAAAATCTATCCCCCAAACTTCGAAATATCTTACAAAGTCCAAGTAACCAAAAATTACATTCCCATAGACAGAACACACACAAGGATGTGGTGCTTCAAATAGAGATAGATCACATGTGTCTTAGGAAGCATTGGAATTCAACACTTCCTGACTCCAGACCCAGCTCTCTATACACTGGGTCATATACCTGCCCCTATGAGACACAGAAAGAATAGAAGAAGGTAATCAGTTTCACAAGGGAAGGCACTAGCTGCTTTGGGATCAAAATTAAATTCTTTTTTAACATGACTTTTAAGCTATCTTGATGGAAGACGAGAATTCTTTAGTTTTTAATTTTATTCTGAATTTATTGACCACTCCAAAAAGGGAAAAGATCTCTATGTACAAGATAGAAGTGAAACAGGATTCATTACAGGTGAAACTGTGAATGTTATTGTGTTTAGTTGGCTTTTTTAAAGGCTTCTAATATGTCTTTTCAAAACTCTTTGGCTCCCCTGTGCATCTTTTCCAAAGATCTACTGTTTCTTTCTTGGCATTGAAAGAACTACTTCAATGACTCTTTTTTAAAACTTTTTTTAGATAGGAAAGTGGGAGTAGATTGTGTTTTGTTAGAGGGAAAGTTGCCTCAGTGGATAGAATCTTGCACATTATGTAAGAGAGATATGAATTCAAATTTGTCATCAGAAACTAGCTGAGTGATCCTGGGAAAGTTACTTAAAACAGCATTTGTCTCTGTTTCCTAAACTGTGAAAAAAAAGATAACTAAATCATCTACCTCAAAGGGTTGTAGTGAAGATTGTTGAAATGGAATTTGGGGGAAAACATAAGTCCCTTTATTTTTTCTGTTATTATAATTCTTTGCTTTTCTGCCAGATGACTTTTTGACAATTACTAAATATCTTTTGCAATACCTTCTTCCCCCAAATTAGGAAGGAAAACTAGTAAGACTTTGCATAGTTCTAAGAACTCATTCCATTCTCTTTATCCTGACAATTTCCCTCAACCTCAATTTCATCAACTGTAAGATAGGACATATGATATACCACATATCAAGTGTTTTTGTTTTTGCTTTTTGCAAACCTATGTAAATACTAGCTATTGGTGTTTCAGAGATGAGTATAGCAAAAGAGAACTAAGAAAAAAGGTCATTCATTTTAGTAATTAAAATGTCATTGGAAATTTTTGAAAGAGTATTTATAGTTGAATAATGATATCAGAAGCCCTACTGTAAATAGTTGAGAAGTTTGTGAAGAAATAGAGGCCAAAATTGCCATCAGTTTCCTTTTCTAGGAATCAATGAGATTGAGGAGAGTATAGAATAGTAACAGGATGAGGTTCAAAGACAGTGTCACCAAAAGGTGTTGGGGGGAGGGGAAGAGAGAAAAGGAAAGACAGATTAAATAGACATGATTATAAGGACAATCTGCCAGAAGACCTTGGAAGAATCCAGTACACAGTACACATTAGGGGGCCTCCTCTTCCTCAGAGAGTAGTTTTAGTATTGCATACCCTTTGACCCAGCAATAACATTTTTGGAGTTATATCCCAAAGAGATCACAGAAGTGGGAAAAGGACCCATATGTACAAGGATATTTATAGCAGCTCTCTTTGTGGTGGCAAAAAACTGGAAATATAAGGGTTGCCCATCAATTGGGGAATGGCTGATCAAGTTGTGGTATATGATGTAGTGGAATACTATTGTGCTATAAGAAATGGGAAGGAGATGGACTTCATAATTACCTGGAGAGGCTTATACAAATTGATGCTGAGTGAGAAGAGCAGAACCAGGAAAAATCTGTACACAATGACAGACATATCGTATGCGTGATGACCAGCCTTGACGAACTGGACTCTTCTCAGCAACGCACAGCTATGAGACAACTCTACAAGTCTCAGGATGGAAGGAGACATCTACATTCAGAGAGAGATCTAGAAAGACCAGAGTTTAAATGGAGACTGAAGCAATACATGCTATCATTCTTTTTCATGTTCGGTTTTCTTTCTCTTTTCCCATTGTTCACTCATTGGTTACAACCCTTCTATACAACCAGACTGTTGTACAATGTGAAAGTATTTGCAGATCCTATACATGATTGCACACCACCATGGGGGTGTGGGAAGGGGAGGGGAGAAAATCGGAAATTCAAGTGATTGTGGAACTGAATCTTGTAAACTAAAAGTAAATAAATAAGTCATTGAAAAATAAATAAACACATCCACCTTCAAATAAAAAAAGATGAGAGAATGGATAAATAAGATATCAGGGAGCTTTGAGATGTAGAGTAGGGAAGAAGAGGGATCTCATGCCAAATGGTCTTTATATTCTCGACAAAATGTATGTGGTCTCTGACAGGACTGAGGGGAGATTTAAAACCGCTTCTACAGGGAAATGTGACAGTGAGTCAATTAGGGATAGGGAATTTAAATACTTTGCATATTCCTTTACTTAATGTGCTTAACTGAATTACTTGAATTTTATTCACTCAAGTCATGTGAATCTCAAAGCCCTACCTTGGTAATGGCACCTTCTTACCAAAAAAATAAAGGTATTAAAAGAGTAAACTCCATTCTATTTAAAATCACTTTCCAGTTATATATCTATTACTGGAAGTAAATAGCTATCTTAAAAAATATCTGGATGATTGTTATAAAGAAGAGAGAATAAATTTGTTCTGCTTGATCCCAGAGGGCAGAGCTACGTAGAAATTGTAAAAATACAAATTTGGACTGGGCATAAGGAAAAACAACAACAAAGACAAACAAATCAACCAAAAACTTCCTAAACAGTGAGAGCCATTAAAAATCAACTGGGCTGTCTCTTAAGGTAATAAATTGGTTCCTCCTTCCAAAGAGAGTTTTCAGGGGAAGGTGAAAGGATTTAATCTGTACCTAATAAGGTAGGAAATTGTTCAAGTACAGATTTGGCTTTCTAAGAGGCCTTTGCAGTGATGTTAGAGGTCCCTTCCAAGTCTTAAAATTCTGTGATTCCTTAATGAACCAAAAAAAAAAATTAAATTCAGCATGTCCAAAGCTATTTACTTGGCAAGACAAATCATTGCTATGTTCAGCGGTTACTTCTAACCTTGGTTATGATGTAAACATTTCCAATTCCAGGACAAGGAACAGACCTGGGATTTCATTGGTATAGGGGACTAAGCACTCCCTTGAAATTTCATGTGTTTGAGATGCCCAGTGCCCAGAGACATCAAATGTGACTTGAGTCATCCCAGTTTCAAGGCCATTTCTCTATACATTATACTACCCTGCCTCAAATTTTGAATATAAACCACAATATTAAACAAAATTAATTACCATTTAATGATGAATGAGGACCCAAAACCCCCAAACCAATCAATTCATCTCAATTTGAAGAGAGAGCATTTATATTCAAATGCCACCCCACCTTAATATCATCTTTTAATTTATTTTAAAATCTAAAAGTTTAATTTTAGGTAATATCTGTACCTGTACAACCACTGTTCAGAACTGTGACTTAAAAACAAGAATCTAAGAGGGATTTTGTAAATGAAACTCACTATAGCACACATACATACATAACATATATATATATGTGTGTGTGTATATATATGTATGTATGTATATATCTATATATAGATAAACACTCAATTCTAAATGTTTATTAGTGTATACCACACACCCTAAATTCACTCCATTTTTTAAAAAAATCAGTTTAACACTTCCAGAAAGGGGAGGTCATCTATTCTTAACTCAAAAATAGGGTTTTAAGTACCAAAAGTTTGGGATTCATTTTTAAAAATTAAAGTTTCTTTATTGTGACCTTGACGAAATAAACATGTTTCAATATTAAAAAAAGACACATATAAGAAAATGTGAACTTTGTTATATATCATGTTTATAACTGTAGTCATATATGTGCTCTTTTGAAGATACATACACTTCCTACACACATGAATGATGTTAAAATAATGATATATACTCCCACAATACTTCTCAATAGGCTTAATTCAAAAACACCAATTTGTTTAAACACTACACAATTGATCCTAGGGAACATGATGAGCATTAGAATGTCAAATTTATTTCTATAGCATTTCTTTGAAAACGACAAGAATGAAGACAATTGCCCCACTGCACAATAATTCCCAAACTGTAACCCTTTCACAAGCAGGTCTTTGTTAAGGTAAAGTATGGTATTTATTGCATATCTTCCAGGGCAAGGGAATTGCAGGCTGAAGGCTAATGTGCCCCACCACCATCTCCTGCTGCCATAGCAGTTGGCCCTCAGGCAGGAATTGCAGCCTGACCAATTTGCCAGCCCTAACCCTGTTATGATGAGGGCAAAAGCCCATTAACAGCCCAAGGGTACAGACCCTGGTTCAGAAACAAATAAAATAACTAACTGATAAGGAAGATACTTTTTCTTTGGCCTAGTAAAAACAGCAATGCTAAAGGCCCTTCAAGACTTTAAGAATTCGATTCCGGAAAAAAAAAAGAAAAGAATTCACCTTTTCTGTACCTGTTTGTATCTGAGGGGCCAGATCAAACTGCTTTCCACTTTCTCTTGGTGATGTAGCTCAGGAGGAGAGCCTATACAGTTATCCCTTCCAAATGACTTTCCTCATCATGATTTTGATACAATGCAGGTCAGCATAGGAAATTAAATGGGAATTTGGGGGGACTTTTGCAGAAACCACATACAACATGCAAAAGTTTAGAAACTCAGAAATGCGTAAGCTCTATAAATAGTGTTTTATAATACCAACAGATTTTATATTTTAACACCATAAATATATACAATTTCTTTTTATAAAATTAAAATAAGTAAAAAGTTAAAGTTTAGAAAAAGAATGTGAAAGTTGGCAAAAAACACACGAAGGATAGTATTTTTACTTAACACTGACCCTCATATAGCCTATGACCAAACAATTAATCCAAATTTTACAATGCTGTAGTATAAACACCCCATAAAACAAAAAGAAAAATACTCAGATTTATCTGGTACAAAGTAAGGGCCAAAAAATTTTACGTGGATTTTCCACATGACAGATGTTTCATGCCCATAAGCCCTGTGATGTGGAAGGTATAACTGTATATGATATTTGTGAAAATGAAGCACATTTGTGTGCATCCACTACTGATAAGTGCCACCCTTTGAGAGGACACAGAAACTGCAATGTAGTGGTCTGCCTATACATTGTGCTGCTTTATTTGGCTTGGCCCTGGCAAGGACCTGATAATTCTTGCAACATCAAGTGGGATGTTATTTATAAGGTATCTGACATGTGGCTGTTGTCATATATAAACAGTCCAGATCATCTTTCCAGTCTTACACCTACCTCCCCTCTTTTTCCACTCTGATACAGTGCCATTGGCCCCCTGGCTGATCCTTGATGAAGGCTTTCCATCTCCTCACTCAGAGCCGTTCTAATATCTCTCGTGCTTAGAATGGTCTTCCTCTTCATCATGGTCTCCTGGCTTCCTTCAAGTGTCAGCTACATTCTCACTTTCTGAAAAAAAGGTATTTCCTGATCCCCCAAACTGAAAGAACCTTCCTTGTGAAATTAGCTCCCATCTATAAAGTATATAGCTAGTTTGGACATAGCTGCTAACAGGCTATCTCTCCCATCAGGCTGTGAATTCCTCGAGGATAGGGGCTAGTGTTTCCTTCATTTGTAGGTTAGCACAGTGCCCCTTCCTTTTCAAAATGCTTATTGACTTGACCTAAGAAATGATAAAGGGGAGGGATTCAGAAAGACCTGGGAAGACTTGTGTCACTTAAGGCAGAAGGAAATGACAAACACCAGGAAAACAATTTCTGCTTTGATGACAAAACTGCAAAGGACCTGAGCTTGAGGGAGGACTTTCAGACTCTGTTCCAGGCCTATCCGGACAAGATTAAAGGGTTTTCGTTGAACTTCAGTTGCTACAAGGGAGAACTTGGCCCAAAGAAACAAAGAAAAAGGAGAAGTTGTACAGGTAGGGGAGGGTGCTGGGCATGCAAAAAGAGAGCAAAGGTTTAGTCTGCAAGGAACAGAGATGACTGAGTAAAGTGTTTGTCCTTGTCCATCATTTGTAAGAGAGAACACTTAAAAAAAATTAAATACAGGAAGGCCATTTGGGAGGGACAAGTTGGTGCTCTGGATGCTAAAGTGCCATGAATTAGCTCAAATCAAAGCAGCATTGTTATACTGTATTCAATTTCACACCTCTTTTTGTAAATAAACAATCCATAGGTGAGAGAGACTGCCAGCTTCATAGACAAACCTCTTTGGAAAGACCATTTCTGTATAGTACAGAAATTAAAGTCAGAATAGCCTGGATTCAAATCCTTCCACTGACTCAGAGTAGTTATAATACCATGTTCACTTCAATTAGTCTTCCTGAGACTCATGAACTATCCAAGTCTAAAAATCATAGAGGGCTTGAGATCTGCATAGATGAAGGTAAGTCCCACATGGATGAGACATCAGGCTGTTGTCCTTAATGGCTTGTGTGCAATGGCATTTAAAATAATATAAAAGCAACATCAGCAATTCACTAACACACAGAATACCACATCAAAATATATTAACTCCCACATATTGATATTGAATTAATATGTGATATTATTGCCATTATAAAGTTTATTTTAAGAAACTAGGTGGGAAAAAAGATACAATTCTTGAGCCTTTAAAAAAATTATGCTCTTTACAGAGATGACTTAATTTCACAATACAATTTTAGATGCCTTTTGCTAAGATTGGGAAGAGTGGGCACATGTTTACTGGGTTCTGTGCATAGCTGCATAAATCTGCTCATTATTAAAGACCATGCACTCATAATCTTGTCTGAAGGGAGAAGAAACACAGCAAGCTGCCATTTATCTGGCAGACTTGAGCCATTGCCTCAACTCAAATCTCTCACAGGTTTGTTCTAGACACTGGAGTAAGCACTGATGTGTTGATAGATTGTTGAATTTGGAGTCACAAAGATGAAGGTTAGATCTTATTTAGAACTCTTCCTGAGCTGGGACAATCACTCAACATATATTTAATGCCTACTATATTCTAGACAGGCAGCTAGGTAGTCCAGTGGACAAAAAGCCAGGCCCAGAATCAGGAAGACTCATCTTGCTGAGTTCAAATCTGGCATAAGATATTTACTGGCTGTGTGAGCCTGGGCAAATCACTTAACCTTGTTTGCCTCAGCAACCAGAGAAGGAAATGGCAAGCCATTCTTTGCCAAGTTCTTTGCCATTTCTTTGCCAAGAATAAATGACCAAATGGGGGCACGAAGAGTCAGACATGATTGAAATGACTGAACAAGAACATGTGCCAGAAACTCTAATAGGGGTCATGGAAACAAAAAATGCTGCTATCTCTGCTATTACACTCTAACAAGGGAGATTATAAATACATATATGATTACATATAGAATAAAAATAAAAAGAATAAATACAAATATATTTGAATTTGATATAAAGTAGTTTGGAAGGGAGGGGCTAAGCATTTTTATAGAACCTACTATGTGCCAGGCACTTACTAAGTGCTTCATAAATATCTCATTTGATTCTCATGACAAGGATGGTGCTATCATTATGCCCATCTGACAATTCAAGAAACTGAGGCAAACAGAGGTTAAGTTATATGCCCATGGTCACACAGACAGACATAGCTAACTAGTCTGAGGATGCATTTGATCTCAACTCTTCCTGACTCTGAGCCAATCCCTCTATCCACTGTACTACCTAGCTGAGTAGATAAAGAAAAATATAATTTAGAAGATGATGCCTAATACGCATCTTCAAGGAAGGAAGGATTTTGTGAAGTGGAGACAGGGAAGGAATGCATTACCAAAGTGTGGAATGACCAGTCACTTAGCCTCTTTATTTTTCACATTGATAAAAAAGATGCAAGTAATATATGTAGCACATACTTCATATGGTTGGATAACGCCAAGCAAAGGCAACTTCCAGGGTTCAGAATACCAGCATAGTAACTCCCCATTTATTCAGTGATGAATTAAGGCACAACATTCACAGAAAAGAGAAAATCAAAATACAGCATTCACCATGTGTAATTCAATAATTTAGTAAATCCTCAATTCAATCACAAAGTCTAAGGTCCAAGTACTATTCCACCCGTGGGCAGGACATTTATTTAGTCAATCACAAAGTCTTCTCTCTATTCAACTGGAGATTACTTTCCCATCATAAACAAAGTGCATTCATTTAGTAATAAGTTCTCAATTCAATCAAAAAGTATCTCAATTCAATCACAAAGTATAAAATCAAAGTACACCACCCCTGGCTAATACATTCATTTAGTCAATCACAAAGTCTCTCTTCTCAAATGGAGATTAGATTCCAATCATAAACAAAGTACATTCATTTGGTCAGTCACAGAGCACAAAAAAATCAAAGTGCTCCACCCCTGGATCACAACTGAATTACAATTATCATCAGTTACCCCCCCACCCCCACCCCAAGCAGGAGAGGTCTTTTCTTCATCTTGATCTGAGGCAAGTTCTCAGTAATCTCTGTTCCTGGGGAGATAAAGCTTAAAAAAGCCCCAATATACATTGCCAATGTCTTCATCAATTCACACTCTACCTGCAGAACAGTCTCAGGACCCCTAAAACAAGAGCAAGTTTCCGGGACCTCTGCAACAATAGCATTGTCCTTCCCCGGCAGATGAATCTGGCAAAGCAACATCAAAACAGACAGACAAAATACTGGCATCCCAGTCATGCCTCCTCAGTTCTTGGCAGCTCCAGGTGGCAGCTCTCAAAAGTCCTGGGCAGCTCCAACTGACCCTCAGCAGTCCATGGGGCTTCAGCTGGCAGTTCTCTCTCTCTCTCTCCCTCTCTCTCTCTCTCTCTCTCTCTCTCTCTCTTTCACTCTCTCTGTCTCTTTCTCTCTCTCTCTCCCTCTCTCTCTCTCTGTCTCTCTCTGTCTCTTCCTCCTTCCCTCCCTCCCTTTCTCGTTCTCTCTCAGCAACTCTGGCCTCCAGCAATTCTCTCTCTTTGCCTCCATGATTCTGCTCTCCCAAAGTTCTTCTGCCTCTCTCTTCTTGGGCCTTCTCTCTAAATCCACAGCACCAGCTTCTCCCAGTTCAGCCCTCTCTCTTCACATCAACAAGTCCATTCCACAAGTGGGATTCACAAGCTCTGGGTTTTAACACTCAACTTGAAAACCAAGCCAATACAGGGGGATCTTCAAATTCCATTACAGGTTGTTATAAGGATTTAGACAGTAAATGAAGAGTGTTTTGGAAGAGTTAAAGAACTATATAAATGTCAGTCCTTAACATTGTTACATAAAATATATTATAGCCCTCTATGTGATCTATAGATGTGTCTATGTATGGGATATATGGGGTTTTCAGAAAGACAAGCACTTCTGATAGGAGAGTCCTTTTCAGGGCTGCTCTTCTACTTTTGTCATCCATCTGCCACACACCTCTCACCTGTGGCTCTAAGAAACTTTGGAAGAACAGTGGCCACACCCTGGTAAATCCATCTTGGAAGATGGGCTAAACCAGGTTGAGGGCAACTTATAGACTTCAAATTTGTCAGTGAGTTGGGGGGGCAGGGAACGTCTACCCCAAGCATGTGAAGACTTCTCCTGCCAGAATGGGTGGTTGAGAATGATTTGTTCCAGTGACCATGAGGGCGACAGAAACAGGCATTGTGGAGTAATCAGAAATTGATTAGATATCAAGGACACATCCCCTGCATCCCAGGCCATGACAGTTGTCTTGACATTTTTCTTGCCACTGGACTTCACTGATTTGGGAAGTAAGGCTGATGACTATACAATTCTGCCTCATCTAAATCCAATTCATGTACAAGTCAAGGCATCACCCCATGATGTTACTGGTCTTCTTAGAAAACAAAGGACAAATGACAACAAAAAGGTGTGCTGTACTTAGACTCAGAAATAACATAGTTCAGATCTTGTCTCACAAACATAATCAACATGTGACTGGGTGAGTCAAAACTACACAATCTCAATTTTCTAATCTGTAAAAATGGGTATAATATTACCTATTTTACAGGATTATTATGATAGATTTAAATTTATGTATACACATACATAATTCACTTTCAAAGCTTAAAGGTTTATATAAGGACTAGCTGCTATTATTTGTTGTTTTCCTGGCTCTTTTGTTATTTACTCTAACTTTTTGCCCTGCTCTAAGTATTTCCCCACTGCTTCATCTCACTTGTTAGACTGATGATCTTTCTGACTGTGCTAATTGTATTTGCAATTTAGAGTCTCTCTCTTAGGTTCATCATTCTAAAATATTCCTTTCCCTGAGTGTCAAGCAGATAGTCTGATCATCCATGACTATCCTGACCTGTCCTTGGTCCTGAACCTTCCTAAAACTTCAGATGTTTTTGCCTAGTCATTAGAGGGACAAGGACACATGATGCTGAATGAGAAGATACTAAACACAAAGTTGCAAAGTGAACACTGAAATATTCTAATTATAGATGTCTATATAGCATGGACCATATGTCCTACATTCTATGAACAACCATGACTATAATACATTCCTCAGTGTCAGTGTCTGGGGAATATCAAGTGATATGGCACTTCTACATGAAGATTGCTTAATATTTTTGAAAATAATTCATTTTGGATGATGTTCAAGGGGAAGTTGCCTTATGCAAAACCTATCTCTCTGATAAATAGGATTATACCAAGGTCCTGCTGCACATAATATGACAGGAAAAAATGACACTATCAGGTAAGCAGCAGCATTAGTTCATAATTCAAAGAAATTCAATTCAATAAATAATTGTTCTTCATTCCTATATACAACATAAAACACATTTTGTGATCTATATCAATGAAGGGAGTTTCCATACTAAGAGTTCCCTATAATGATGAAACCATAGGTTTGAACCCAAACCAAATAAAGAAAAAATGGAAATAGTTCCTGCCCTTAAGTATCTCAGTGCTCATTGTTAACTTAATTATTTCAGTGAATTAACTCTTTGACTTATGCTGCTTTTAGAATAATGCCAAAAGGTATGGCCAAAATAGGAAATGGTAAGTGAATCCCCAGATGTTCATGTTCACATGTCACTCTCTCTCTCTCACTCCCCCCTCCTCTCTCTCTCTCTTTCTCCATCATGATCTTTCTAGATGGAGCATGTTAGACACAGACCACTGAGAAGAATGGCTGAAATAATCACTTTTTCACATAGCTATGCTGACATTGTAGAGACGCAGAAGAAAAATAAACATCAGACAATTTCTATTTCCTGGAAATTCTATCCCAATTGATCTCAACTCAGAAAGTGCCTCCTCCTTCAGAAGCTTGGCAGCAGGGTTATTTTTCTGGCCTACTATGCTTACTAGTAAAATATAACTTTTTTTCATTTTTTCCTTACCTTTTATATCAACTGCATTTGTATCTACATGCCTTCTCATAGAACTATACTCTATAGAAGATAAAGATGTAAAAAGGGAAAAATATTTTAAAAACTTACTAAATATAGCCAAAGAATATGTTGTTCCATGCAGTTTCTCATATTCATGAACCTCCAAATTTTGCAAAAAACAAAGCATGTCTTTTGGTCTCTTCAAGTTCAAGTTGAAGTATTATAATTTTACATCATTACAATTTACTTTCAATGTCCTTCCTTTTCTTAGGCTGTCATTGCGCTGGGACTCAGTTTGCTTACCTAAAAAAAGGAGTGAATAGATGGTCTCTAATGTACCTGTAAGTTCCAATTTCCTATTTTTTCCCCTGAATGACTGATTTTTCTTCCAGAGTTAAAAGTTAAAGTCTAGAAGAACAGTGATTGCCCCTTATTGCTTCTCTGTTATTCTATTATGTTTTAGGCTCTAGCATAGTGCTATGCACATATAATCACATGCTTATAACATCTGGAAGAGATTTTAAATACAATCTCACAGAACATCTTTTTTTTACAGGAAGTAAAGATGATTTGTGAAGGTCACACTGAGAGTAAATGAACTAGTTCTGATTTGAACACAGTTCTTAATGCTCTACATCCCAGGCCCTTTGCGCTACTGACCAACTAATGAATGAGTTAATGATTTTGTATAACACTAGAAATTTTTTTAAAATGTGCTCAGTATTTTAAAAAGAGATGAAGTTTTTCAGGTTTTCCCCAAAAGTTAAGCCAGTTGGAAACTGTACAGGGTACTTGGACAGTTTGTCATACCAAGAAGGAAGTACATGATCAGGGAGAGACTTTGATGATTGATGGGTTTTAATGAATACATAACTCCCCAGATCCAGAAAATTGTGATGCCATTCACATAGATTGTCTATAAAGCAATAATTGGAAGTGTTGGCTCTGCACTATAATCGGCATCAATTTTTAAATCTTCTGTAATCTAGGTAAGGTGATGAGAAGATGATCCTTTTTCAGATGATTTGAAAGGTCTCATAAACTCCATAATGAACTTTTCCAGATAAAAGAGGGGCTATGCATTGATATCTTAAAATATGTAAACAACTTTAGTCTCATGTATCAGAAGGTATCAGAAAATCACATAATTTTAGAGTTGAGAGAGGCTTTGGAAAACATTGATTCCAAACCCTCATTTCACGCCTGAGTCTCATAGAGGATAAATGACTCATTAATAATGGAGGTAGTTATTGGTATACAAATTAAGCCAACTATAGGAAGATCAAACTGGAAGAGAGTGCAAAAGTTGGAAATGTCATGCCAGTTGTTGATTTTAAAATAATGACTGTTTTGCTGATTCATCTAGGTAAAGATAAACATATTTTGGCTCACACCCAAGATTTCATAATTGTATGGAGGTCCCTTATGAGAAAACCCCCTCTAGCCATGAAGATCAACAGTGATTCTATAACTTAAAGCCTTACAGAATGAGCTAAGTTTGAGAACTTAGATGAGTGGACCAGGTTCTTACAGCTAGGCCACTGCTGTATCTACCATCCCACATCTGCATCTCACAGCATAAAGATATACCCCAAATTTATTCTCCTGCTGTTGTTCTCCCTGTGCCCTCTCCATGTATACATATTCCCAGTTCCAGAGAAGTGATCATTTTAGACTAATAATTTTAGAATATTGCCTCAGTTGTAATTGTTTTCTTGTCATTAAAATGATTGAGCACAAGCCAATAAAATTTGTTGCTGAAAAAGGAAAACAACACGAAATTGGGCCCCAACTTTCAGTAAAGTAGAACCATATGGTGCATTTAATTATAAGTTTAGGAGATATTTGAAATTTTAATTTAAGTGGCTTACTTACAGCATTAGCTCAACTCTTCTGCCCAGCTGTTGAACAGCAAGCTGCCTCCCTACAAACACAGATAGAATTTGATGACAGATGAGTTGAATACCTACTTCAGCTAAAAATACCACCAACATCTAAAGGTAGGCATGTTCAAAGAGCACTCGGGGAAAATCCACATAGGACCCTAGATTTAGAGCTGGAAGTTGTGTCAAAGGTCATCTAGTCCAAGATCTTCATTTTACAGATGGGAAAGATTCAGCCCCTCAGGTTAAGAGTTTTATCTGAGGATACAGAAGAGTACAGCCAAGATTCAAAGCCAGGTCCTATAACTATGTATCAGTGTTCTTTTCACATAACCATATTGCCTCTTTATACTGATTTCAGGTTTACCAAGTTTGCTACACACAATACCCTGGAAAGAAGACAGTACATGTATTAGTTTCCTTGTTAAAAAAAAATCCATCAAGTAGCAAGCATTTATTGAGTACCTACTATGAGGAAGTTGAGTCTCTACAATAGTATATTTCGTAGAGCACTAGACTTGGAATCAGGAAGATCTGAGCTCACACCATGCCTCAGATTCTTACCAGCTGTGTATCCTAGGTAGGATGTTTCTGGACCTGCATTTGGTTTTTTCAGCTGCAAAATGACTTGAAGGATTCTAAGGCCCTTTCCAGTTGTGAATCTGAGATTCCATGAACTTAAGTGATTTTAGGCCGTGATGTCACTGAATGCCATTCTCTCACTAGCTCTCTGACCATAGCTCACTCATGTCACCTCTTGGAGCCTCAATCAGCTCATCTTTATTTTTTTTTTGAATGACTTGTTTATTTACTTTTAATTTATAAGATTCAGATCCACATTCACTCGAGTTTCAGATTTTTCTCCCTTCCCTCCCCCCCACCCCCACGCCATGGTGGCGTGCAATCATGTATAGGATCTGCAAATACTTTCTTTCTTTGTATTCTTTTTTTT
>CM053583.1:389008400-389045982 GCA_028627135.1 Pseudochirops cupreus
TACATTTGCTTTAAATTTTGCTTCCACAGAAATTATCTAGAGTATTCCTGTGACCTAATTTTCACAGATTCATTTTTAAAATAAATAGGGGAAAGGGAAGGTTTCCTGATTTTTTTAAGTAAAAAGAGAAAGATTAGAATAGTCAAGTGAGTTATTTAGTAGTGAGCAAAGATCTTACTTATGTGAAATTAACAACAGACAATAAAACCACAGAGAATTCCCCTGTTTTCACAACCTCACATATTCCCATATCAGAGAAAAGGCACTAAGATTGAATTGCCCTAATTAACTCAGCACTTATTAATTATAGGGCTCCAAAAGCTTCTATTTTGAAACTTCAGAATCACTGGTAACGACCTTAATATGTCTTGTTGTACATATCTTTACTTCACCTTGCCACTGGGGAGGATAAATTTAAAACACCAATCTAAAAACTAAACAAATTAGAGGGAAGAAGAGCATCCAAAACCCCTGTTTCCTGTGTTATTTCTCCTCTTTTCAGGCCAAGCCTTAGACATCTTTATTAGACAAATCTTCAATTGATTTTGTTTTGGAGAAACTAAGAGTTTTGTCATAATGAATTTTTTTGTGATAGTTATTTGTGAATAGAACTGCTCCAAGAATAAAACCCACATTTTGAAGCCCTTTTCCTGTAAGAAAATTAGAAGTTAAGTAAAAACAAACACCATAGCTACAGTGTCTGGCAATGGATGCTGTATTTTGCTTTAGAGCACCATATTTTTTTTTTAATCAAGAAAAGGAAGTTTCTTATCACCTTGTACCTGCACTGCTACAGCAATATTCTAATTGCCATCCTTGCCTCAAGTCTCTCCTAAGAACAATCCTCCTCCATAAAACCACTGAAATGCATTTTTAAAAATGCAGATATGCCTCAATCACTTCTCTACTCAATAAACTCCATACACTTTCTATTGACAATAGGATCAAATATAAACTATCTGTTTGACACTTAAATCCCTTCACAAACTGAATCCAAACTCTGGTTTTCAGCCTTATAGTATTCCTCTTCCTTACTGTGCAGTCCAGCTAATCTGGTCTTCCTATTGTTTCTCATTCATATTGGGTTTGGGGTGGTTTTTTTGGTTTTTGGAAGGGGAAAGGTAGGGCAATTTGGGTTAAGTGACTTTCCCAAGGTCACACAGCTAGTTTTGTATTAAGTGTCTGAGGCCAGATTTGAACTCAGGTCCTCCTGACTCCAGGGCTGGTGCTCTATTCATCATCCATATTATTCCCTATCTTTGAATGTTTTGCACTGTCTGCATTATTCCATTACTGGAATATACTCCCTTCCTTCCCCTAGCCACTCATTTATCTCCATCTCTTCAGAATCCCTTATTTCCTTTAATATTCTGCTTAAGATCTAATTTCTCTTTGAAACTTTTCCTGATCTTCCCAACCACTATCACCCTATTCCCCCAAATCACACTGATATTTCATATGTATTCATAGATGTACGTTCCCTTCATAAGGACTGAGACTACTTCACTTTTGTCTTTGTATTCCAGACCCTAAGACAAGTACTTAATAAATACTCAATACTTCATTATATGCATTCTGACAAATGTACCCTTGCTTTCTGAAAGGAGAGGCTAAAAGTCTAGGTATATCAAATGCCATGATTCAGAGGGGGTGTAGGATGAAAATGGAAGAGCCACTGGCAGATGGAATCTTTAAAGTTTTCAAATGATAATTAGGGTGTTGACTAGATGCAGTATATTTTCTTTGCAAATCTGAATTTTCAATTGCCATATTAGCACTGGAAATAAAAGTTAAATATTGGAACAGATCTCTGAAAGTACCCCCTGTGTAAAATGCAGTCAATGTAAACAATCTCAGTTGAAATCATGTGATTTGATGAGTCACTGTTTTCCCTTTTATACTGCAGATTTTTCATGGTTAAATTTTGTTGTTTTATCATATATTATATTTAAAAGGTATTATATGCAATCATTCTTGATTTTTGTCTTTTTTGGTGGGGGGCTTTTGTATATAATCTGGACATGGCTTTTAAAAGATTCTCATTTAAAAGTAAATCAATGTTTAAAGTGAAAAAATGTGCACTGATTTTTCACAAAGATCCTCACTCAAAAGGAGGAATGATTGTTGAGATAAAAATATGACATATGTGTAGTAAACCTAATATATTTGGTAAAATGAGAAATAATCTATATTGGTTCTATACATTTATTGGCATGGGTGCTGATGAGAATATCGACAAGTGAAAGCTAATGTTTTGTCCTAACATACCCCAACCTGACAAGGTCAGTCTGACCTGAGATATTAAACACAACAAAATCAAATAGGTTTCTCAGAGCAAGCTTCCCTCACTACAGAGATATCTTCATTTTCTATCGGATGTACAGAGGCTTTCTCTTAGAGTCCCTTTGAATGCTTAATTTCAGGCCACATCTGTTTCTCTTCAGGAATTAACTTTTAAAAGTAACCTTTCAGAAGATGAAAGGGAGACACGAAATATTTTCATTTTCTTGAAGAATCTTGTTTCTCGTCTCTCTCCAGAGACAACTCAACCTGGAAGCCGTCTGGTTTGCTTTAAATGATAACCACTTGTTTCTTATTTTTAAAACCAGAAAACAAACCCTACTTACAAAAGGGCATTGAGCTGAGACCATTTTAAAAAATATTAATTAGTGTCTGTGAAGTGACTTGAATAATAAAACATTAAAAAAACCACACACTCAGTCCTTAAACACTTTTCTATTCAACTGCTCTAATGAAAGCATTGAACTCATGGCCAGTAGACACTCCCACCTTCCAGGTAAATGGCAAGTGGATGAATGAAACTGATAACTCCCTAATTAGAGTTCAATTATTTTCCCTATGTCTATAATTACCTTTGACATTTCTATGTCAAGATCTCACTTTGAAACAAAAATGGCCAATCAGCTCCAAATGAATTGAACAAAATTGAAAAGACACTGAGTGAAATTACAACATTTCTAACCTTAACAAACTACTGACTTTCTTAACTGGGAGATAGATAAATGATGAGACATTGATTCTGATTTTTACTATTTCCTAGAGAATTTTGAACATTGTTGAAATTCCTATTATATACCAGTTACTATGTTAGACACTAAGGATAGAAAGTTTAAAAAAATGCCGTAATTCTTGCCCTCAAAAAAGCTTAAATTCTATCTGGAAAAACACATACTCAATTAACTGAATACAGAATATAGAGAAAGGGACTGAACCAGTGATTTCAATGATGCAGGGATATCCTAGAGCAGCAGTTCTCAAACTGTGGGTTATGTTCAATTTGTAACAATGAAGACATATCCTGAATATCAGATATTTATATTCTGATTCATAACAGTAGCAAAATTACAGTTATGAAGTAGCGACGAAAATAATTTTATGGTTGGGGGTCACCACAACATGAGGAATTGTATTAAAGGGTTGCGGCATTAGGAAGGTGGAGAACCACTGTCCTAGAGAATATCCAAAGAGGAAATTTCCTCTTTTATTGAAGTTTGGCATCTTCTATCCAATTAATAATCATAGACATGGAACTTGTACCCAGTGTCTCCCAGCTCTCTGTCTGGTATCCTAGAGAACATATGTCAAATAAATATAGGCTACCTGGTGGCAGTGAGGGATTAAGATAGAGCTTTTTTTTGGCAAGTTTCTAAAACTAACAGAAAAGGTGAATGCTATGGTTATAAATTACCTATGTTCTAAAAGAGCTTTTGATAAAATAACTCTTCTTATTCTTTTTGTTTGTTTGTTTTTTTGGAGTGGGGTGGTAGAAGGATTGACAGAAATGCAGTGGTGTCAAACTTTTTGCCTAGATGCCAAAATCTTTGAATGCAACCTGAACCAGATTAAAATATAATTTGCAAATGCTTCATCAAATAGTTAAAAATACAATATAATAATAGTGTTAATTTGTAGCTGTCTAAGTTAACATACTATTTATATCGATCCATTTCTGTTTCAGTTTGACACCACCAGGTTAAATGATCTCACCATTAAATGAATTTGGACCTGACAGTATGTCTAGAATCAAAGAGTAGTTGTTAGATAATTCAGTGTCAGTGTGGTAGAAGGTCTCCAGGGAAGGACTTCTGTATTTCTCTGATTGGACCTGTGTACAACATTTTTGTTAATGATTTGAAGAAAGGTATATATGATCTGCTCATCAGATATGCAGATGACATGCAGTTGGGAAAAAAAGTGAACACAGTAGATGACAAAATCAGTACCCAGAAGGATCATGATGGCATACGACAATGATCTGAAATAAGAGGAAATCAAGAAGTGACAAATGTTTTATTGCACTATCAATTTCACAAGTGTGAGATGGGCTAGATAGCAGAAGTTTTAGAGAAAAAAAGTATGTGTTTTTTCCTGTACTCAATGCTAAATTTGAGTCAGCAGCATGAGATAAACACCAAAATTTAAGTTGCATTAGGAGAGGAATAAGTTCCTGAAAATAGGAAGATGACAAGCCTGATGTATTCTTCTTTCATCAGGCTTATCTGGAGTATGATTTTTAGTACTGCATACTATGGTTGAAGAAGGATGTTGATAAGTTAGATGAGGACAACCAAGAATATAAAGAGCCTTAAATTCATATTTTATAAGGATTCATTGGGGCAGCTAAGTGACGCAGTGAACAGAGTACTGACCCTGGAGTCAGGAGGACCTGAGTTCAAATCCAGCCTCAGACACTTGACACACTTATTAGCTGTGTGACCTTGGGCAAGTCACTTAACTCCATTTGCATTTCCTCCGCCCCTCTGGAAAAAAAAAGGATCAATTGAAGAGAAAACTCAGGAGTGATGTGATAATTGGTTTCATGTATTTGAAAGACTACCATGTGGATGAAAGATTGTACTTCTTCTATTTAGTCCCAGAGGTGAGAAATAGGAGCACTGGGTAGAAGTCAAAAAGAGGTTAATTTTTGCTTGATATCAAAGAGAAGGAACACAACTAGTAACTATCTGAAGCTGAATTTGAACTCCTCTCTTCCTGATTCCCGGCTTGACACTCTATCCACTGTGCCACCTAGCTGCCCTTTATAAACCTGAAAGCGCCCTATAAAAACTGGCCAATGGTCTTGTTATATATTTATATATGTACATGTTGTCTCTTTTGATAGAATGCAGGCTTCTTGAATGCTAGTAATGTTATAATTTTGTTGTATAATTTTGTTAGGCTATGTCATTGCCATTTATTATTTCCCCTTTGTTGTGAGTGGTTGTATCTCCACTACCTAGAATGATACCCAATACATAGTAGGTTCTGAATAAATGGTTGCTGATTGATTGGTCAATGTTTACATGTGCAGCAAGACATTTCACGGCCATTTTAGTCCCATTTGCATACCATATAGCAATCACAATTCAGAGTTTTGTCCCTGACTATGAAAGACAGTGATGCGTAACGAAGGCTTTATAAATGAGAAAGAAATGGAATTTCAGCCTCTCCCTCCTCCTCCTCCCAACAACAAGCTAGCCCTTATACAGAAGTTACTATGTGTCAGGCATTATGCTCGATGCTTTTACAATTACTGCATCTCTCATTTAATCTTTATAACAACCCCAGGAGGAAGATATTATTATACCCAGTTTATAGACAAGGAAACTGAGGCAAGCAGAGGTTAAGCGATTTGCCCAGTTTCACACAGCTATAGAATATAATAAATTAGACTTGTACCTCAGTTGTCTGAGATTGTTAGCAAAAAAAGAAATAAAATCCTGCCTGCATTTATCTCAAAGATAGTCCACTATCTCAAATTCTCTGCCCCTCAGTATTTCTCTTACCAAAAAACAAAGTTTAGCCTGAAGCATTTGTGGGTGGGCAACCCAAGCTGTTGAGTTTTATTTCTTTTTTTTAAAGAAAAAAATTGCAAAAAGACCTCCTTGGCCCCCCTTCCAGCCTTCCCTGTGTCAGCAATGCCATAGCTTTTTAATGTTTAATGAATGGGAGGGATTTGTCTTCAGAGAATTTCCAAGTAGCTTTCAAGTCAGTGGGTTTGAAGCATCATTTTGCACATCAGTCATAGATGCCATGAGCTAAAAACCTGTAGGAAGGGGAGTAGCATCTGCGGTGGTGGCGGCATCAACAGCCTCTGGATGAAATGGGCTCTGAATGTGAGAACAAGGATGCCGATCACATCACCTTGTAGGAATTCAGCTCACCCCTTCAAACAGGAATCTTCAATTATTTACTGCCTTAGCTCGGAGGAGTGTTAATGAGTCAGGAAGGTGTCTAGAAAGAGAACAGCACTTTGAGAAGGACACACGCTTTCAGAACAGAGGATGGTGGTTAGAATGCTGAACCGGAAATAAGGGATACAGGGGCACAGGGCGCATCTGAGTCACCTGCGACTTATGTGACAAGAGGCAAGTCATTTCACCTTGAGAAGGCCAGCTCCTTCGATTTTATTAAAACAACAACAACAACAAAAAATCTTGTGATTTCATTCTCTTGGAGGAAATTCTCAACCAACAAAGACTGATCTTGCTCTTCAACTTATGGATTTATAGATCTTACTGGGACAGTAAGATATTAAATGACTTGTCCAGGGTCACACAGATAGTATGTAATAGAAATAAGATAGGAATCTACATTCCTAGGACTCTGAGGCCAGCTCTCTATTTACTAGTTCACAGCTACCTCTCATGGATAAAATTGGGGATTAATAATACTAGTTGTACATACCTTACCCTTTTTGTTTTTGAAGCTGATATATATAGATAGATAGATAGATAGATAGATAGATAGATAGATATGCATATATCCAATATGTACTCATTTATACACATATATGCATACATATATATGCATGTATTTACATGTTTTCTCTCCCTCCAAGATGGGAACTTCTTTAGGGCAAAGCCTGTTTTTGCTTTGCGTTTTAACACTAGAACTTATCACAGTACTGGGCACACCATAAGCTCTCATGTTTGTTTGTAGACTGATTGATCAAATAAGCTAATGGATAGATAACACATTATACATGCTAGGGAAGCAAGGTAATGAAATGGATTAGGTGCCAGCCCATCTAAGACACTCACTAGTTGTGTGACCCTGGGTAGGTCATTTAAACCCTCTTTGCCTGAGTTTCTTCATCTTTAGATTGGAGATATTATTAGCATGTGCCTTCCAAGGTTGTCATGAAGATCAAATGAGATAATAATTTTAAAGCACTTCACACAGTGCTCGGAACACACTAAATGCTATAAAAATGTTTTTGTTGTTCAGTCATGTCTGCCTCATTGTAACCCTACTTGGGGTTTTCTTGGAAGACATACTTAGAGTGATTTGCCATTTCCTTTTCCAGATCATTTTACAGATAAGGAATTGAAGCAAACAAGGTTAAGTGACTTGCCCAGGGTCACACAACAAATTGTCTGAGGCCAGATTTGAACTGATGAAGATGAATCTTCTGATTCCAAGTTCAGTGATCTGTCTACTGTGCCACCTAACTGCACCAAGAAAATATTAGCTGTAAGTAATTATGATTATTGTTGTTGTTGTTATTTATACTTTTATGTACCATTAGTTCTTACATTACTAAGATTTTTAAATATTACATTCTGGAGAGTTAAAGTCACTGGGACACTAATCTTTTCCCATCTGCCCATGTATCAATTATTTATATATATTTATATTTTATTTTATTATATATTATGTATATATTATATAAATTATATTTATAATTATATATTATATATCATGTATATATTATACACATTATATATATCATATGCACATATATATATATTTATGTGTATATATATATATATATATGTAAAGAGAAATGCAGTAAGTGAATCTCTAACAATTGTGATACTGGTCATTGTGACACTGGTAGGAAGAATTATATCTTATTATATCTATAAGCTGCAGAATAAATAGAACCATAACTAGGGTATGATGTTAGGACTTTACCCCAGTGTGTGAAATTTAGAGGGTGCTGGCAGCTTCATCCTGAGGAATGTTTCTTCCACTGGAAGATGAATGCTAAAATTCCTCTTTATTGGTAGAATCTATTCCTTTAGCAAAGCAGAAAACTTGGGGGTGTGCCACGGTGGATTTTCTCTACCTACAGTTTGACTCCAAGGAGCCATTTCTGTTCCTCGAGCCACAAAATTGTTTGTTATGTTTCTGATAATAAAAAATGTTTATTGAGCTGAGGTCTATGTGACAATTTCTTTCCTCTCTTATTTCTGAGACTAAGAAAAGAGGTGAATGTGTTGCCTGTCCTATCATAGGGCACCACTTGAAGACACTTTTCTTTGGCAGGTTACTATAGAGTTAGAGGTAATGGTAGTATTTAAGAGCATTTTTGTGGTCTTTACTGTTATTCTAGTTTTCCCACTAGGTGAGAGAAGCCATTAAGAATGAGAAATGCCATAGGCCACAATATGGATGTGAGAGGTTTTGGTTGGGTTTGCTCCTTCTTCATTAGAGGCAGGGAAAGGGCCCCTTTCATTTCAGAAAGTGCAACTAATTCCAGTGTCTTTGAAAAGTAATGTCAGCAGAAGCCTTGCTTGCTCCAGGACAACCAGATAAGGGACTAAAGGCTCCCATTCAAAGCATGCCTCTTTTTCCCTTATCTCACCAGTCAGTGTCAGTTGCTACAAAATAAACACTGTCATTTTTTTTCTTTTCTAATATTCTGTGCAGCATTTTATGATAGCTTTAGGATCAATCTGTTTTATTATTTCTCCCCCATCCTGAGGTAAAATGGTACCATATCCATCAAATAGAAACTGTCAATGCTATTAATATGAAATCAAGCAACACATGTAGTCTTATTATTTTTTTCCAAATGTCCTGGGCTAAGAAAAACTAAATGGCAGTATTTACTGCAGTATGAACTGGGAAAGGTGTCCTGTTTATATTCAGAATACTAATCTGATTGATCAAGGCAATATTTTCTCTAGGGCATTAATTATTGGAGGTGTATGATCATTGAAAGGAAGGGTTAGTCTTTCCTTGAAAGACAAACTTCACAATAGAAGCAAAAATGTAAAGCTAAAAAAACACCAAGAACTCACTATAAGTCATTATAAACTCCTCATCTGAACAGACATTTCACATTTCTTCTTTTCATACCTTGACTATTCCTATCAAATGGGCATACTTACAGTTTTGCATCCTTGGAATTCCATCTCTTTGCCTTTTCCCAGTATTTTCTCTATGCCTATAAAATATTACCATCTTCCTTCTAGCTCTTGGAGATCTTTGATTTTCTTTTTAACCTCAGGTATGAGCATCAATTATGGGCAACTTTTTCTGATTCCTCTAGTGAATTGAGTGCTCATTCTCTCTTTAAATTATATTCTATTCGTGCCTTTGAATATTGAATTTCCCAGTAAAATATAAGCTCCTGAGGTGGCAGAGACAGCTTTTCCTTTTACCTTTGTTCCCCAAGTCCTAGAGCAGTGCTATTTTTACAGCTGATACTTAATTATTGCCAACTGAATTGAACTCAATTGAATTGGTCTCAATGATTTGTCATTAAAATGTTGTTGTTTTGCCCCTGGGTGACTATGGACTCCATATTAAAATGTTTTTTAAAAAGCATTTGTTCCCACAAATTTCACTTGCTTGGGTTTTTTTTTTTTTTTGGTTAAGCCTTTTTAAACATTAGATTTTTAAAAATTTTTTTAAAAATAATTTTTGAGTTTCCAATTTCCTTTCTACATCCCATCCCCTACCTTGAGACATCAAGCACTTTGACATAATTATTTATGCATAGTCATACAAAATATAAATTCCATATTAGCCATGTTGCAAAATAGAATGAAGACCAAAAAAAAAACCAAACTTAAAAAAATGAAATAAAATAAAAAGTATGCTTTGATCTGCATTCAGACTTTATCAGTTCTTCCTCTTAAGATACATATATTTTTCATAATTAATCCTTCAGTATTGTCTTGCAGCATTGTATTGCTGAGAATACATATACACACATTTACATACATACATATACGTATATATACACAGGTGTGTGAATCCATATGCACGTGACTGTGTATGTATAACTTATTGGATATAGTGGTTGATCCGTGATCATGAATGGAGGTACACAAACTTGTGCAGAACAGCATTTAATCTACAGTCCCTACACCATGGATCTCTAGCAAACATCACTGTTTAATTATGAAAGTGTCCTTAAGAAAAGGTGATTTTGCAAATGAAGTGATCTCTGGTGATGAACTCCAAGGGCAGCATTTTAGAGGAGTATCCCTGTTGACTCTCAAACATTTGTTGATTGAAAATGCCTATGATAAATAGCCAGATACTATTAATTCTATTTCCCAGCATCTTTTGGCATTGATGTTCTATTGTCATGACAAAATAATTATAATAAAATTATCAAGGGAAATTGAGGAGATGGACACAGTAACTATTTTGGTGTATTTGAAGGGCTGCCACTTGGAAGAGGGAATAGATTTGTTCTCCATGGTTACAGATGGCAGAAATAGAATCCATGAGTAGAAGTTTCCCAGGGGAAAACAACTTCCTAACAGTTAAAACTGCTCAAAATCAAAATGGACAGTGTCACATAGCAGTATGTCTCCTTCTACTTCTTGAAAAAAAAAAGGCTTGATGGTGTCATTTTTCAAGTTAAGTCAACAAATGTTTATTTTAAATCCTATTAAATTTTTAGAACTGTGCTAAGTTTTGGGGATACAAGGAAAGGCAAAAAATAGCACCTACTTTCAAGGAACTCTCAGTCTGATGAAAATGGAAAGAGGCATAGAACTAGGGACAAACAAAATATGTAAGTTTGTATAGGCTAAATTGGGAAGAAAATCGACGGAGGTGTTAGAATTAAGGGAGTTCAGGGAAAACTTCTTTCCGAATCTGGGAATGGAGCTTAGATTTCAATTATTGTAGAAGTATAGGATGTCTTAAAAGTTCCTTCCACCTCTAAAATTCAGTTTTTAGCTGCCTACTCTACAAAATCTACTACTTCTTTTTCTCATTTCAATCCTCATAGCAATGTTTATAGAGACTGGTCAAACCAGCAAAAGATTCCTATGTTACAAACTGGTTATTGTATGATATTTGATCAAAGAGTCTGTATTTTAGAATGAGTTATCAACAGATCTGAGTTTAAAAAAAACTTAATTCATGATCAATATTATAAACCTCCTCAGTTCACATTCAAAGATCTGAAAGTATATCAACATCTGACCAGGATTGATGAAGCTAGAGAGGACAAGTAGAACCAAGAAGGAAGATAAAATGAATCAGGTTAAGTGGAGAAAGGAGGAAGTTATTCTATGGAAGAGATAAGTAAACTATTCCTGTTTGAGAGATTTCAAGTGGCAGGCCATGGAAATCAGCCCTGCAGCAAAGGAGAGTGGATTTGCTTCTCATTTAGATTATCCCTGGGATTAGGGTTAGTCTATGCAAAATTGAAGGAAACTTTCTTACACCAGGATTTATTCATAGAAAGAGGCAAGGATTGTAGCAATGGCAGCGGAGAATCTGGATGCAAATACTGATAGATGAATGGAATAATTATGCAGAAAGATAAAATGTTTTATCTAACTATCATCATTTATGAGAAGCCCTTCCAAAGCTGTTCTAACAATTTAGAAGAGAACTTTGGGGTGTTGGGAAAAGTACCCAGGACTTGGAGCAGGATGAAAATAGCTCAAACCTATATAGCATTTTTCTGTGCATAAAAGCTTTTCTTGTAGTCACTTGGGGAGAGTGGTGGTATGTTATACTAGCCCCACTTTACAAAGTAGAAAACACAGACTCAGCAAGGAGCAAGTGACTTGTTTGAGGTCACAAACCAAGCAATGGCAGAATAAAATCTCAAACCAAAAGCTTTTGGATCGAAATCATGTTCTACTCCCTACACCACGCCATCTGAATTTGAATCCTGCCTGTGCCATTTACTAAAATGTGATTGTAGGCAAAAAAGTAAATATCTCTGAATCTCTGTTTTCTCACGTATATCACAAATATATACACATATAGATACATACACACATACACCCTTCACATACATATATATATATACATACATACATATATATATATATATATGTGTATGTATGTATACATGTATATACTCTCTACTTCACTAGGATGTTCTATGAATCAACAGGTACTTAAGGACCTAGTATGTGCGATGTCCTTGGGATATAAATGTTCAATGCCCTTAGGATACACATACAAAAACTGAAACAATGACTGTTGTCAAAGAGTTAATATGCTTGCCAAAGAGACTATTTTATGGAGAATTCACACTGAGCAAGCATTCACATAGTGATCAGAAGAAGGTATACAAGGGCACTTGCAAGGTCTCTCTCAAGAACTTTGGGATTGATTGTGTGACATGGGAGACACTGGCACAGGACTGCTCAGCATAGCATGCCCACATCGGAGAAAGTGCTGTGCTCTATGAGCAAAGCAGAATTGAAACAGCTCAAAGGAAATGCAGGCTACCCTAATTTAGAGTCACCATCCCAAGTGTTCACATGGACTATTCATGCCCAACCTGTGGTACAACATTCAGACCTCATTGCTCTGATCAGTCCCAGTTGGACACATTGAAACTTGACTTTAGATTAGTGATGTCATTTTTGTTCCTCTTCAAGAACTAAGGACAACAACCAGCCAACCAATAGTATCAAGAAAAACATTTGCAGAGTAAATTTAAATTTCTCTATTATTCTTACTAATTTTGTTGATTACCCACAAATCTATTTATCATTTGTTTTATTTTATTTTATTGCTTTTTTGGAGGGGAGAGGGTAGGGCAATTAGGGTTAAGTGACTTGCCCAAGGTCACACAGCTGGTAAGTGTGTCAAGTGTCTGAGGCCGCATTTGGACTCAGGTCCTCCTGACTCCCGGGTCGGTGTTCTATTCACTGTGCCACCTAGCTGCCCCCGTCTTTTGTTTTATTAAGTCTGGTTTTCTAGTTAACAACCACGGAATCAATATGACTTTCCAGAGCCTCTCTAAGACCCAGTTTCCTCATCTGTGAAATGAGAGAATTGGACTAAATGGTTTCTAGCCCCAGCCAGCAAAAGATTCCTATGTTACAAACTGGTAATTGTTTCATACTTGATCAAAAGAGTCTGTATTTTATGAGTTATCAATAGATTTGAGTTTTTTTAAAAAGAAACTATATTCATCTTCTAAATTTTTGAACTTGTACAGTAGGGAAGTCATATATGTACCTGTGAAAGATGCGGAATTTTCTCAATATGGAAAACTCAGTCCATCAGTAAATATAACTGTGACTTAGTAGATCAGTCCTAGGGAGTTGCATGAGGCTCACAGGTTAAATAGCTAGCCCAGCTTGACAGATGTGATAGCATAAGCAGTACTGGAACCTAGGTCCCTTAGTACCTAACTAAAGTTCTTTAAAACATACAAAACTACCTCTAAAATGGTAGAATTTATGTATCACCTTCATTTTTAATATTAATATAATAAAATTGTACTGGAGAAATAAAATAATTACATGGCACTCAAAGTTTGTGTTTGTTTTTCTCCTTGAAATAATTTGTCTGCATTTTCCTTCACAATATTTCTCTCTTTACATGTCTGCCCTGGCCCTAGTTCCATTCCACAAGGTAATTCTTAGAATATAATTGAGTTCAAACCCCAACTACTATATTGCCAGGCACTGTGCTAGACAGTAGGGTTAAAAAGACAAAAATGACCACAGTCGCTTCGATCATATATTATAGTAGGAGAAAACCTATACAGGAATGTCAATATTACTTGTTTATGTATATTATCTACTTTATATATTCTTTTCTATTTGTCTGTCTATCTATCTATCTATTAGTTTGGTAGGAGAATTAAAAATTGCAGAGATAAGCAAATGACCCACGGTAGTAATGTTAAATAAAAATGTTAAATAAATAAAATAAATATCTTTATTTTATTTATTTATTAAATTAGTTAAATTTATTTATTTAAAATGTTATTTTAAATAATTATTTAAATCATTTAAAATATTTAAATATTTAAATTATTTTTATTTATTTATTTAAATTATTTAATTATCCAATTATTTAAAAATAAAAATGTTAAATAAAAAAATAAAAAATGTTAAATAAAATGAGACAAGAAAAGGATAGCCTTGGGGCTACAACAGGACAGAAAAGGAAACAGGAAGGAACCCCTAAAACTGTCCTATCAAAATTCTAGGAGAGAGAAAGAAGAGATACTAAAGTTGTATTCAGTTACGCTCAGATATCTTAGGGCTCATCCTGTATGGGGAACCAACAGTGATAGAGAAGCAAACAGTCCTCCTCCCAGTGGGAAAATTGCTAGGCAGCCTCAGGACTGAGGATCTGAATTTAAGTGAATATAAGCAGTTGAAATGAGGAAGCAAAGCATTCTAGGTATGGGAAGATAAAATATTATTTATATCACCAAGTCACTCTCCTAATTAATAAATTACAGTAGGTCCCTATTGGCTCTGGAATCAAAAATAAAAAGCCCTTTGTTTACCTTTTAGAGGCCTTTACAACTTGTCCCTAATATGTTTCCAGCCATATTTCACATTTCTCCTCACCTTACCCTCCTCAAACAAGCCAAACTAGGTGAAGGCCAGTTCTCATGCACGACAATTCATTTCTCATCTCCCTGTCTTTGCACTGGTTGTCTATCATGCCCCCTTTCTCTGCCACATAGAATCCTTCTCTTCCTTCTAGATACAATTCAAGCACAATCTCCTACAAAAAGTCTTTCCAAATCCCTTCAACTATGAATGTCTTCCTTCCTAAATGGCTTGTATTTATTCAATATGCACATACACACACATATAGGTATGCATGCATATGAATCCCCAGAATATAAACCCATAGGGTAGAAACTATTTTGTGTCCTCACAGCCCGTCACAATGTCTAGTACACTGCAATTATTGATTAATTGACTAATGAAATGGCAAGAAGACGATTTTGGTTAAAAATTGGAGCGAGGGGGAATAATAGGAAAGGTGTAGAAAGGTAATAGCTGAAGCTAGATTGTGAAGGTCTCTAAATGCCAAATAAAGGAATTAGTATTAGATCTTAGAGTCAATAGGGAGCCACTTTTTGTATATACGAGTGACATGATAAGGCTTGTGCTTTATTTATTGTGATGATCAGTTGAGCATATGTTTAGAGGAAGGATTGAACCAGAAAGAAACTAAAGGCAAGGAGACCAATTAGGATGATTTCTGCAGCATATTTATCTTTGGATGCCCAGTGCCTTGAACATAATAAATTCTTACTGACTGCTGATTGCTCTCATAAGAAGCAAATCAAAAATGATAGCCTGTGTTTTAGAAATTAGTATAGATAAATTTTAAATAAATAAAATATTTACTGGCTTATTGACTGATCTCAGCTACTCTTTCTCAACTGTTTGATGAGGCACCTATTGCTAATTTAAAGGTGGGACTCATGCAGTTCTAACTTTTCATTCCACAATCAAAAAGCAGCTTATATCATTTGCATCCTCTATAGAGTCCCAGTTATTTATTTAGATAGTTCTACATGGCACAGTATGAGATCAGTTGTTTTCACATTTTGCTGTATCAGCCCCATCTTTGTAATCTCATATTATCTTCTTTCTAACATTTACACAGAATAATGATTAGTTTTACAATCATATATGTACAATTTTAACAAGACAGTGAAAATACACTCTTTTTTTATTAGTTACTAAAACGCGATCCTTGTTTGTTTTTCCCTCTGTAGGACCCTAATAGGAATTGATATTTCAAAAGCCAAAAAGATTTTAGCCATGAGTACATTTAGATTGTTTAGGTATGTTAATCAACAGGATATATAGTCACATTTAAGATTCCACAAGGAACGGATCAGCTCATCAAAAGCACTCACATTTAGGACCTAGGAAAAAGATGTAATTTCCTCAAACCATATTTTGTTTTAGTTTGAGGACATGCACAATTCAAGCTGTAAGCTGTCAGTGCTTTGGAGATTTAAGTGGTGAAAACATGGTAATTGCATAATTAACTAATATCCCAGTTCTGTTTGAAATAAAATATTATCACATGCATAATCACCATGATCTTTCTGGGAGACAAAAATACAAGCATCAATCTTCTGTTCTGTTCATGCACGCATTTCTGTCTCTAAATAATTTCTGTCAAAGCCATTGCCTCGTCAGGGTAGTGATAGACCTCACTGCACATAGTTTTTTCATCCACTGATGTGCAGAATAAAAGAATTCCTCTCGTTCTTCCTGACATACTCCATCCACACTACTATTCATTTAACTTCAGCCATGATTTTTGCTTTAGGAGATCTCTTTGAGAAGTTTCAGTATATTCTTGCATACAGACCCCATCCCCATCCCAAATTCTATAATGAATGTTTAGTAGTAGGAGGAGGAGGAGGAGGAGGAGGTATTGGAGGAGGAGGAGGAGGAAGAGTAGCAGTAGTAGTAGTAGTAGCAGTAGCAGTAGCAGCAGTAGTAGTAGTAGTAGTAGTAGTAGCAATAGTAGCAGTAATGGTAGTAGTAGCAGCAGCAGCAGTAGCAATAGTAGTAGCAGTAGCAGCAGTAGCAGCAGCAGCAATAGCAGTAGTAGTAGTAGTAGTAGAAGAAGAAGAAGAAGAAGTAGTAGTAAGAGGAGGAGGAGGAGAAGGAGGAAGAACAGTAGTGGTAGTAGTAGTAGTAGTATGGACCATTCTACATTTTCATTAGGAAGCAAGAATAGTTTAAAATGAAAGAAATCCAATACAACCCCATGATAATTTATTAATCCACCAAGAGTAGACTGGATATTTGGTGATTGAGTCTTAGTGATACAATAAAGCAAAATGCAAAATGTCTCTCAAACTTGAATGGCCATATAAATGATATTTTACATCCTCATAGCTAGAATGCTTTACTTCCTCATCTCAATTTGCTTATATTCATTTAATCTCAGAGTATTAATTATTTGAGTTCATTCCTTAATGCCTCAATTACTAGATTTCCCATCAACTTACCAAACAGATAGACTGATAGAGAGAAAAATGGACAAACTTGCTACAGCTTTTTCCCTACCTTCTCACTTTTCTTCTAATTTTGGCTACTTTTAATTTGTTTGTACGAAACTACTATTTTGACATTTTATGTAATCAAAATTATCCATTTAACCTCTTTTGAATCTCCTTTTCTCACATTTGGTCACAAACTCTGACCCTAGCCATAGATCTTGGAGGTAATTTTTCTCATGCTCCCCCCGTTTGCTCACGATATCACTATTTATGTGCCCATTTTGAGTTCATCTTGGTTTATTGCAGATGTTAGTCTGTACCAAGATGCTGCCAGACTACTTTCCAGTTTCCTAAGCAGTTTTTATCAAATGTTATTAATTTTTTTTTATCAAAAAGAGATCATTTTTGCAACCCCCTTTATAGGTAAATAAAAGAAATAGCATAGAAATTCAGTGACTTATCTAAGTGAAACAAGTGGAGTGGAGATTCCTGCCCCAAAGTGAGTTATTTTCCCAAAGTGGGGAAATTGAGTGTTTTTCCTCAAAGCTGAGATCTTAGAATTTATCAAACACTAGGTCATTGATCACCCAATATATTTCTTATCCAGTACCAATTATTTTTTAAATGATGACAATTTTATAATAAAATATGAGATCTGCTTCTGCTGGGCCCACTAGAAGATAATTGCAAAGGTCATTAAGTTCAGCCAATGCATTTTACAAGGAACATTTCATGAGATGACAGTGTTTCATTTGTGTTCCTTACTGGGCTACCTAGGCTAAAATGCTGATAAGGAATTTAAATTAACTCAGTGAAATATATGTTTTAAACACCAGATGGCAGTCTACTTGAACCATTTGGTCCATAGTTGCTGCACATGCGCCATATCAACTAACTTTTCATCAGGCTGATCAAAACCTGAAAAAAGCTGAACTAGTTGCCTTGTATCCAAAATGGCATCTTGTGGCTTTTAATCTTCCCCTTTCTGTAAGTGGCCATCATGAGTTTAAAGGCAGCTTTCTCTTTTGCTCAAATAGTACTATTTTAAGAGTCCTAACAATTAATAAAGTTGTGTTGTTCTGATTATTGAACACTAGTATGAGCCTTTGGAGGTACTCTCAGTTGTTCTTTATGCATACCCCATTCATTTAGAAATGATATGTGAATCTCTGCAATTGTAACATAATAACCCTTTTCATAGGAACTTTGGATAGTTTTACTATACACTTAAGGGAGAGAGAATTGCACCTTTAGAACTGACAACTGTGAAAGGTGATAGAGGTCTGTGTGTGGTCCTAAAAGAGAGCTGGGAACTTCTTTGAGAGGACCTGGAGAATTAACTGTCATCAAGAAAATGTCTTTGAAGGACTAAATGAGTTTGCTGTTAACTTTGAGAGAGTCTGAAGGGATCTTCTGAGAAAAGTGAGTTTAAATCTTATGAGAAGATACTCAGAGGGGAATTCCTAAATCTTTCACTGTCAATCTAAAAGAATTGAACTGATGGACAGGAGTTGCAGAGAATTAATACGATAGTGAGTTCAGTGGTCAGTGGGTAAATTGCTGCACCTGGAATCAGGAAGATGTAGGCTTTAATCCTATCCCATCTCAGAGAGTTACTAGGTGTGTGATTATGGGGTAATTACCTAACCCCTCATAGTCTTACTTTCAGCGTCTGTGAAAGGGAAATAATAACAGCACTACCTGATGGCATTGAGATCCCATATGCAAAATGCTTTGCAAACCTTAGCTTGCTACATAAATGTTGCCACTGCTACTGATTATATCAGTGCCTCAATGGTAGGAATTATATATGGCTCAAATCATGTACTCCAATTCTCCCTTCTTCCTTCTGTTTTCCCCATGTTTTTTTTTTTCCCCTCCTGCTTATTGGTCATGCTATCTCATGTCTGGGCCCATGCCCTTTCTCTTATCCTCCTTTTGAGAATGGCATCTGATCTCTAAGACTTGCATAACTGACACAATGCTATTTTAGAAGGTGGTCTCTTGATGTGCAAATTCTCCTAATATTAAATTCATAACATTTTCCTTAAATCTCATGGAAGACATGTACCTCTTCTTCATAGAATTACACTTCAGTGAGAACCCTCTTTGAACCTAAGCATTTGTTTTATTTTCCTCACTTTTAATCCCTCCCTCCTCTAACTCTCCCATTCCTCTGCAGCTCCTCTTCTTGCTCAGATGCAATCTCTGTGCTGTTTAACCAGGGAATTGATAAAGGTACATTAGTCATTTCTTTCTGTCTTTCATCTTCCCTCTCACCATTTATTCACTCTCTTATTTCAATTTCATCATACAAATTATTTTAGTTCACCTGTAATGGTGTTGAAGGGTCCTATCCAAGGTACATCAATTCTATTTTTCTAACTTCATTTTTATTCCTGTAAATGCCATTTACATATTTTCTGTTTGTGTGCTTTAAAAAATGTCTTGATGGTACCTTCGTTTAATTCCATAAGTTTCTCTGCCTTTCTTTCTCCTACTCCTCCATCTTCCCCTCTCCATCCCTCTTCCTTCCTTCCTATTCCTCTCTCTCTCTCTCCATCTCTCTCTCTCTCTCTCTCCCCCACCCCACACATACACCTTCTAAATGTCACTAAACAACATCAATGAGAAAAACACATAAACTCACCTCTCCTTGAGCATAGAGAAGTGTCTGTACCTGTCTCTTTTCTTTTCTTTCCCTCCATGATCTTCTGTGTGGATGGGGGGGGGGGGGGGGAGGGAGCAAATAATTCCTATACCTGAACACCGGAGGCTTATAAAAGTTATAGCAGGTGGAAGAACTTTTGCTCCCACAACAAGGAAAAAAAAGAAGGAGAGCACTATACTCTTTCCAGCTCACCAGCCTCATCTTTATGAGGATTTGGGGTCGTTTTTAGTCATCAAGACCCTCTGGGTAAAACAAGATTGTGGTGTGGTGTTTTCTTTCCATGTGATCTTTAGTTAGAGTTTGCTGCTTGGCTCAATGTTGGTTTTCTGAACCAAAGTTCCAATACTGGTAAGTCTCTCAAATACAATCATTGCCCCTTCATTCCTGTTCTCTTTGTTGTAGATAGGTAAGTGCTATCTCTTTTTCTGGTAAAAGCTTCTTAGAATTTGCCCCATATAATTCCTCTTTTACTTCAACCTAGTCTAAAATGGGGGCAGGGGGTTGGAGTAGGATTCAATAGGCAGAAACAGGGAAGCAAAATTTCCTTTAGGATTCATATAGAAAAGTTTTTTGAGATCTAATAACTTGATGAAGAAGATTCCTCAGGTATTAGGTAACAGAACTCAAATTTGAACTCTTTTACACTAAATCCAAATTCAGTGCCCTAGCTAGTTCTGCTCTAGATGCCTGGCATAGCTCATGACGCTGATACACAGTGAAATCAACACAGGTGGAAGGGCAAATTCGAGCTTTCTTTCTGGTCAGGCTGGCTTTAAAAAAAAAGTCCACTGAGCAAGCAATTTATTAAATATATACCTTGGTCTGTATTTGAGATCAACCTTGCTACAATGTCAATATAGTTCATTGAATTACTCCACATGTATAATTCAAAAGGAAAAACTAAAATTCCTAACATCATATAATGGCATTGGTGGGATATTAGCCAGATGTAGAAATTAAAGAAGATAAACTGTTCAGTGTCCAGAAGAGAAACTATGCTACGTGTGGAGAATACTGAATACCAGAACCAGTCACTGCGTCATAAGAGTTCACTTATTCCTATAAACACCCATGAGATGTTCGTGTATTATGTTCTAATATGTCATTAGTGATAATGATTATAAGACTTGTATTGGCAACATGATCCTGTTCAGTATAATCTTCAATAATTAAAAGTGGGAAGTTCTTTCTTTGTGTCTAACTTGAATTTCCTGAAGTAACACAAGTGCAAAATGAAGTATTTCAATTAAATTGTGACAAATTTAGAGTAACAACAACCACCACAACAACACCTTCCTCTAAGATATTGTCGCACCTCTGATACATAATTAGCTTTATGACCTTGGGGGAGGGAGGATTGGGAGAGGATCATGTAATGGAAAATTATTGTCTTTGGTGACTGAGAATCCAGCTTCAGTGTTTGGATTTGCCTGGGGAAAATAATTAAATTTCACTGGCCCACAACTGGACTAGGTTAACTTTGATAATAATTAGCATTTGTAAGGTGTTTAACACTTGTAACATTCTTTACAAACATTATTTTATTTTATCCTAAAAACAATCCTGAGAATTGTTATTTAATCCCAGATTGACAGATAAAGAAACAGGCAGACAGTAGTTGTTTGTTCATGTTAATGAAGTTCTTAAATGTCTAAGGCTGGATTTGAACTCCTCTTTCTGATGGTAGGTCCAGTACTAAATCCACTATATCACCTGGTTATCTAGGCACCATTCACCTCTAAATGTAAGAACCCAAGGCATGAAGGCTGTCTCATTCTCAGTTTCCTGAGTTTTAAAATAAGAGAGTTAATTTAGATAATTTCTAAATTCTTTTCCAGCTTTAAAACATAAAGATTGTAGGTAATCCCTAGAGTCAACAATTTTAAAATTAAATTTTAATTACAATTAAAATTGGGCCAGTCTGGACCCTTTACAGGACATTATCAGCAAACTTCTAAATGGATTGGCAACTATTCTAACACATAGTTATAGTTGAGATAAGAAGGGTATGGAGATAGGAAATGATTTGACTTAGGTCTGTATGTGTCAGTGGCAGGATTGAAACTCAAATTATCATGGTACTAAGGATAGTCTTCTGTTAATTCCCCTTAACTTCATCTTACTCAGAGCTCCCTCCTCTGATAAAGTCATACATCTGGCCAAAAACCAAACATCCACAACAGCAAAAAAAAAAAATTATAATCCTTCTCTATGGTAAAATATTGGGGGAAACAGATAATTCATGAACATTTTCTTGTAGGTGACATCAGCCAGTTTTACTTGTCCTTTAATTTTGAAGATGACATTGTTGGGTGTCTCATTCTCTGGGCATATGATTATGACTGGAAAATCAATATTTTACCTCACTATCTTCCAAATTTACTGAGCATGTGCTTCCTATGTGGCAGTGAAATAAGTAGTGAGTGCTGTGGTCCTTTTCACAGTAGATGGCCACAGAATCTGGCCTCAGGCCAATGCCTCACGAGTCTTCATATTCCTCTTGCTTCCCTTTCTAGTTAACATGTGGGTGATGGTGCTTATACAATAGCTTTATATCTTTAAGCTATTCTAGTCACTGTGATTTCCCTTTCAAATCTAGGGAACATTACTTCTTTGTGGCTCACCTTATGCTCCCAATACAAAAACTCTCCTAATGCTGCTTGCTTTTTATTCAGAAAATGTTAACTGTGTCAGTGGCTGTCATTGAATGAACGCAGTCACATGATTGTATGCCACACACTTGTAACCCCAATGGTCAATTCAAGAAAAGCTGTGCTGAAATGGCTGACTCTCAGGTATCTGTATGTGGATCCTTTTTTGTCCTTTTTTGGGGAGGGGATGGAGGATTTCTCACATTCCATTGAAAATGATCATCTGCTCCAGTTTCAGTGTCTGGGCAATACTCCCTTGTCAGAGCAGCTATTCCTAGGATCACTGGGTCAGAGATTTAGTGCTAGAGGAGATTTTAGGGGTCAGCCTAAAAAAGGGTTCAGCCCTTTTATTTTAGAGATGAAGAATCCAAAGCAGAGAGATACAAAGCTAAATGGCTTATATAAGATCAAAGTTGGCATAAGGCATATCCAGGATTTAAACATAGGTCCACTTACTCCAAATCCAGCACCCTTTCCACTGGATCATAATACTTTCCTTACAAATTTCCTTTTCTTGGAAAGGAAGGGGATTATATATGAGAACAATCAAAGGAGATGAGCAAAATAACAGCATGTGAAGCCACAATCCTAACAGGAGAAGTGAGAAGATCAAGTCTCTTTGCTTACAGGACCAGTAGAAACTGAAGACATGACTCAGGAGGTAGGAAATGGTGCTATGGCAAGGGTGACAGATTGGGCAAGCCAGTGTTCATAAAGTCAAGTGCTGGGATCAGGATGCAAAATGGAGACAATCATGTGAACTTGATTTTCCTTGCACATATTAGCTACAAGCTTGTAGTACCAGTTAGGATTTGATTTTCTGTTCAAAGAAGTAAGATAAGTGAAAAACTAAGTTCTGTTCAGTTCCATGAAGAGAAAATATAGACTCTCATGCTACCCAGTAGTAGGAATACAGAATTCCCTCAGTCATCCCCAGCCAAAATGGTTGTATTCATGAACCCTGGTTTTAGTATTAAGCTAAATAAAACTTATTTTATTTAAAAGACATATCCTCTCTTAGGAAAAATAGTTGGAAGTAACTATGAACGCAATCTAATTTGAAACCTCATTTTCTGGTGAAGAAACTGGAATATAGGGAAGATAAATAAATCTTCTAGTGTCCTACAAGTATTAAGCATGAGAGGAAAGTTTCAAAGTTTGGCCTTGTTGCTCCTGAGCTGGTACTCTTTTTGTAAACTGCACCAAGGCATTTCTGTAATTTTATTGTTTTCAATACTCCCTCCGTTATACTGCTTACAATTTTGTCATGTCTGAGTTTATAGATTCATTACATTCTATGGTAAAACAAAGCAAAAGCAAAACACCAGTATGTCTAGCTATATCTATATCTGTATACGTATGCATATATGTATGTATTTTTTGTGGCCATCCTGCTGATCAAATTGACTTTTCTATTATCAAAGATTTATATTTTAGGATCATATAACTATGTGATATTATATGTCATATACCTTTAAATCTATGATCTTATGACTAAGTCACCTAAGTTTATTTCATTATTCATGTTTATTGACTAGATTTTAATTAAGCCTATAGGCTTCTCTAAAAGCTAAGTATCCCTCAGAATATACAACCCAATATAGAAAATTTTATCTGCCTAGAAGATAATGTTTTTGAGTTGGTAAGGATGTGGGTTTTTATATTAGCAATTTGGATCTAATCGTCTAATCCGTGTCCTTATAAACTAAGCTAAACACCCAGGCTGCCAAAACAGATCTCAAATCCCGTCCAATATTCTCTGCAATTGCCAAGATTAAATCCACCCAAATCTGAGTTTCTAATGGAAATGCCCCCTCGAGAAACATTATCCTAAAGCCAGGAAGAGGCAGGAAACCTGAGGCAGAGATTTCGCCTTCAGGGTTGTATAACTTTATTCTGCGTTTAATGTGGGGTTTAAAGCTCCTGCTGTTTGATGGGTAGTGTTCGACTCTAGAGCAAGAATGTGCTGCACATCGGAAATGAAGAGCGGTGAGAATTCCATTCCCTCTCCCGTCACATTAGCGCCAGGACTCACTCTTCAAATGTTTCCTGCTGGCTCCCAGTGAGCACAGGAAGCAATGTTCTGGTGATTAAGCAGCAATATCGTTATAGGAGCCAAATGAATAATCATTGTGTTAATGAACTTTATCTTAGGAAAGATTAGTTTTTTAATGTTAAGCCTCTTGCAGTATGAAAGAGAAAATGGATTTCCATTTCATTTAATCAACCCGAAGATGTTCATCATCTCTACAATTTCATTTCCGAGCAGTGAACATTTCCCTGGGTCTTCCCATGCCGGGACTTCAGTGAGAGGCTGGCGGATGTCTTTGATGGGTCAGAAAAAACTCTCTCCAATAATAGAGACATGGAGTCTTTCCACCAGAGGTGATTTGCCTTAACAATGTCTGCCTTTGAAAGGATAGATTGGCTAGTAACAAGTGACATACTGTTCAATAATTAGTAGCAACAAGGCAACTGTCTGAAGATCACAGATTTAAAACTGGAAAGAACATTACAGGTTGCTATGTTCACTTATCTCATTTGGCCAGTGAAGAATCTGAAGACTGGAGAGATTAAATGATTTGCCCAAGGTTATGCAGCTAGGGTCAGCTGGGATTTGAACCAGGGGCCTCTGATCATATAGCCAGTGCTTTTTCCACTGAACTGTGCTCCATCTTACTATAAAACAATTTTCATTACTCCCTGGAAATTGGAAGTGTTTCTACTGAATATTAAACATACATACATTCATACACATATATGTGGGTATATGGACATATAATATACATAGCATGTGTATGTATGTTTGCCTCTATCTGCATGTATGTGTATATATACCTGCATATATGTGTGAATATGTATATATGTGTATATATACATACATATGGTCATAGTGCTGGGGAGATTATGATCAGGTCCGAGAGTAGCAGCAGAAGAGAGACCACCTTAGGTGATAAACATTTGAACTGACTGTTTGTGCTATATAGGTGCCAGGTTTGGTAGTTTCTGCCTGTCAAAAAATACTTCCAGCAACCTCTAAATATTGGTGCCCTGGTGCAAACCACTCATTTCTTTGCTGTGATTATGGGTCTGTTTTTGACCTCAATTAATGTAAAGCTTTGGAACACAAAATATTTGTTAAGTTCCAGAGCCATTCCTTTCATGAACTTTCCCATAGAGTGTTTTATAACACTCTATGAAATATTGCTTTCCTTAAAAAAAAAATTAGATATAAGATGTAACTCAACTGTCTCCACACTTAAAATTACAGGTCTCTGAAATGTCTACAAACTAGTGCATTATCCTCCAAGGAACCTCTTGCCACAGGATTATGGATTGAAAATTGGAAAGAAATGTGGTGGTCCTCTAGTTCAACCTGACATTTTACAGAAAGGAAGTTGAGTCCTAGAAAGAATAAATGACTTGACCAAGATCACCCAGACAGTAAGTGAGAAAGTCAGGATCTGAACTGGTCTTCTGATCAGGTGTTCAGTTCACAAATCAGGTGATTTTTTTTTCTCCCACAACTTATAATATTTTGTTATATTATAATTTATTAATAGATTTTATAATTCTAATTTATTTATAAATTATATATATACATATATACATATATATGTTTATATATGTGTATATATATATATATATATATATATATATATATACAAAATTCTAATTCCCTCATTTTACAAATAAGGGAACTGGACTGGGGAAAGGAGGAGTCACTAACCTAAGATCATACAGGTAAATAATTATTATTTTTCAATTTTGTATTGTATTTTATTACTTATGAAATGCTGTCCTTCCAGCAAACTTATGAGTTAGCAGGACAATAAGCAGAGGGTTAGATTAACCAAATGACTTGATCATGGTCAGATAACTCTGATGTTGCCTAGGAGAGGAATAATTAGGGGAGGAGATGAGAAGAGAAAATGAAAGCTGAAGCTAAATTTCCTTATAAATTTCTCCTCCTAGGATAGGGGCATTCGTGTCTCAGAGAAGGCAGTCCAAAGTATACTACCTAAATCCAAACCAGTAATGGGAATAGACAGACAGCAGTTATTTTACAATAGTTCAAGAAAAGCAATCAAGAGAAGACAGACTTGAAACTAATAGAAAGTCCAAAATCACAGAATGACAGTCTTTGAAAGGACCTCAGATGGTATCTAGCTCAACAAGTACCTAAACCAGTGAGCAGAAATCCCCTTCTACTATATCTCTGAGAAGTCAATGAACAAGTAACTTAAGGAATGAATGAAACATCTTTATTAGGCACTTTATCTTTGCCAGTCAGTGTGTTATAAACTAGGTGAACAAATAAAGGGTGAGACAGAGCCTATCCTCAAGAAATTTATATTCTAATAGGTAACACATGGATAGAGTTCTGAGCCTGAAGTCAGGAAGACTTGAGTTCAAATTCAGTCCCAAATGCTTCCTTGTTTTGTGACCCTGGACAAATTGCTTCACTCTACCTCAGTTTCCCCAGCTATAAGATGGGAATAAAAGCAACACCTACTTCTCAGAGTTGTTATGAGGATCAAAGGATTATTATTATTGGTAAAGTATTTCACATAGTTCCTGGCACATAGTAGGCCCTTAATAAATGCTTATAAATGCTTATGCCTTCCTCACTTACCCAGTGGTCATAAAATATGTGTAAAATGGAGTGGGGAGCAAAAAAGGGTGTTTTTCTTTTTCTCTGGAATGACTCAAGCAAGCTGAGTGTATTGATAAGGGTGACAAGTGATGTACCCTTTCCAGAATCAGCTTTAGTATTGATTTGGCTAAGCTTCTATGAATAAAAGGTAGAAAGTTTGAGACAGGGTATTCCTGTTAGAAGGGGTAAAGATACTAGAAAATAGTCAAGGTGAAGAGTTTGATAGAATGAAGCATGGTCTGTACTCTACAACTGGCTACATATTAATGGGCACACTCCATCATCAATTGGGACAGTCTGGGCCCAGAGCACAATTTTCCAAACAGATTAGGTAAGTCAAGTGTTCATCCATGTTTTGTTAGTAGACTTCCAATGAATGTAAACCCAGCACCTCCCAAGGCTATATACATTCATTCTGACACCTTTAATTGTTGAGAAGTCTTTCTTTATCCTAAGTCCCCATATTTCTTTTTGCAGTATCTGCTCTTTGTTTATTGTTCTGACTTATGGAACAGGTAACCCAAACAAAACCCCTTTCCATTTTAAGGTCCTTTGAAAATTTGAAGACAACTGTCATACGTCCTATAAGCATTCTCTTCCCCATGCTAAATATCTTAACTTCCTTCAACTGGTTTTTATAAAGCATGTCTTTCCCCACAAACCCCTCCTAAAATCTTACTACCTTTTATGTAAATCATCTCATTTATCATTGTCCTTGTCTTAAGGAAATCATTGAGACATATAGGAGAGCTTTAGTTTGGTGCAATTCGATTTTGCAGATGAAATTCAAGTGATTAAATTATCCAAGATCACAAAGATCATTAATGAAAGAACTAGAATTATAACTCAGATTTCTGACTTCAGAACCAATGCTCTTTCTACCATATTATGATGTTTCCTAAAAGGTGTGACCAAGAACTGAATGTAATCTACTATACATATATGAATGAAAGCAAAATAGAAAGGGGATAAAATCTCCTTTAATTCAGAGTAAAAGCAAGTTAGATTGGTGTGTGTGTGTTTGCGTGTGTGTGTATGTGTGTGTTTATTTCCATATTCTATCACCTACTCATGTTGACCCTGAGAATCCTTTAAAATTCCAAATTTTTTTCATCTGAACTATTGTCATAGGATCATAGCTTTCTAACTAGAAGGGATCCCTGAGGCCGTGTAACTCAAACTTTCATTTTCAGATGAAGAAAATTAAGCCCACAGGGTTAAGGTGACTTGACCAAGTTCATACAGGTTGTAAGTTGCACAGTAAATCTAAGTATGTCTGTCCCATATTTGTTTTTGTGTTCTAATCCAAACATAAGGCATTTTGTTTATTACTATTAACGATCATCTTCTTACATTCCTCCCATGGTTGTAACATTTTGGTCCTGACTCTGTCATTCAGTGTGTTAATTAACCGCGTCAAATAAATGGTATGATAAGTTTTCCTATAATCTTGATTTGGAAATTTGAATTTGTTCCAATATGATTCATATTTTGTTCAGTTGTTTTTTAGTTTTGTCTGATTCTTCATGACTCCATTTGAGGTTTTCTTAGCAAAGATACCAGAGGGGGTTGTCATCTCCTTCTCCAGCTCATTTTACAGATCAGGAAGCTGAGGCAAATAGGGTTAAGTTACTTGCCCGGGTTCACACAGCTAGTAAGTATCTGAGGTTGGATTTGAACTCAGGCCCTCCTGGCTCCAGACTCAGCACTCTATCCATTGTGCAACCTAGCTGCCTCCAGTAATACATTAGGGAATATTTTTAGCATAATGGAAATTTTGAATTGGCTTATACATGAATTCTTAAATGAGAAACAGTGAGAATTTAGAAAATTGCACCATTTCACAAGATGTAACCTTTCTGACACCCACTACCACAAGTCAATGTCAGGTTTTGTTGAGATGAAGTGACTTTTTTTTTTAATCTTCTGGTTCAGCAGGAGTTGTGGGTGAAGAAGGGCTTGTCTGGCCACCTCCCTCCTTTTTTCAGCAATAGCCTCCACTCCCCTTGGACTTGAGTTGTGACCTGCCCAATTTGCCCAAGACTTTTTATTAGCCCTGCCTGGGGCATTCGGTGCAAGTCGAGCAAAAGCTTGGGATTCTCTACTGCCAGAGTCCAGTAATTCTGCCACTTTTTATTATAGTATTTATATATTTTAATCATTTAACATATAAAGTTCTGCTTCTCTTTTCATTAGATTTTTATCATTTTTATTAGTCACTGAAGTTTGTTTGTTTTATTTTTTTAGCATTCTGTCCCTAACCCTCTTTTTATAAGCCCTATGGTTCTATTACTCAATTTTGCATGGTGTGATGCTTTTTGAGAAAACATATGACATTTTATAGTAGAGCTGATTATCTGCAAATTTAATAAGCATACCTTGTATTTATTTTGCTCAAGTCATAGACAAAAATATTAAACAGCAAATGGCTAAAGGCATATCACATATCACAATAAGGATGTTCTTTCTCACTGAAATGGGGCTATTAATGACCAGTCTTTAGGTTGGAACATGCAAGTGGTTCCAATATAATTGTACTACGTTTTAGTTCACCTGCCTCCAACATTCAATTAAAATAGCATGGAAGACTTTATCAAATGATTTTCCAAGAACTGAGTAAGCTATATCTAAGAATTTTCCTGACCTATCAGTTTAATTATAAAACATAGAACAAAAAAGGAAATAACAGAATATGAAATGACCTGCTTCTGATAAAGATTTTTAGTGTTAATTTTTAGTGATAGCCTCTTCAAATTCTCAAAACATCCCATTTAATAATGTATTGCTATGGGAATGTATCTGTTATCCCATTACTGTGAGTATACCCCTCATGAGAAAAATTGAGACCCAGCCATTCCTACGTGTCCAGAAGATCTACTACACAATACACTGGAGACATTCTTCTGGTTACCGAAGTATTTTGTGCTTTCCAATGTAGTTCCCAGGTACTACATTTGTCATCTCTCTGTGCTGTAGCACACCCAATCTTGTTTCTTTTCAGATAATAAATATCCTTGATATATTTTAAGCTACTCTTTGTGCTCATCCAAGTTGGTAACATACTGAAGCTTGCTGTCTGTATGTTTTTAATTGTCTCTTGTGTCACCTGAAATATTGATTCTTTGGAAATTATGGTGTTTCATGACAGAGTCAAGCCCAATATTGGTTTTGAAAACTCAGGCTTTGAAGACAGGAGCAAAATGGGATCACTGAAAACTTTATATAATTTCCCAAAAGTAATCCAGCCTGTTCTCCTACTTTCATTTAATTCTAGCCTCAGGCCACTATTATACCTCAGTGACATTCCAAACACTGTAGGAACAGCTTAATGGACTAACTATCCAAATACATGCCACAACCTAAACAATTTTAAAGTATCATTTCTAACATGGGTTCCTCCATTTTAGTTGGCCTGAGAATGCCCAAAGTCTTATTATAGAAGCATAGAACAAATGATTGAGTAATGCAAACCATTTAATATATAAACTATGACCCATAGGCTGTAAAATTTTAGCACCTACTGAATACTTCATGAAATTTGACCTAGTGGCTAGAATTATCTATCAGAAACCTGCTTTATTTTGTGGACAAATCCCCATATAACAAATTTAGATCTCAACATATTTTGAAGAAACCAACCACAAAAAATGATATTTGAATCTGACCATGATCACAGGTTGAACTTTTTTCCAAAGTTGTCTCCTGATAACTTTAATCCACAATTACTTAAGAACAGTCATTTTTATATATGGTAGTATGCCAATTATTCATAATCTTCAAGCAGATTGAAAAGAAAAAATTTCCAAAACACAGAAACTTAAAAGAGAAGTCTAAAATCATGTGGGAGTAGTTCAAGGTACCTCTCATCCCTGGGGTCCTGTCTGCTACTAGTGTTTTACGAATTAGCAAACCATCAGTGAATGGACATATATATGACTATGTTTCAACTATATAAAGAGGTTATTCTCCCCTGTCCCCTTTCAATGGATCATAGAGTACTATACAAAAAAGAATGGCTTATCCCAGGACCATTCATTTTTGAATCACATTAAGAAATAAAAATTAGAACACCAAAATAATTACCTAAAAGATAGTCTTCCACAGTAGCTTAAGAGCTAAGTCTCAGAGTTAGAAAGTTCTAAGTTTAAGTGTTGACCTTGGCACATGTTGGTTATGTGACCCTGCACAAGTTGCTTATACTCTTGGTGCCCTGAGACAGCCCTTTAGTGTTCTAAATTGCATATCAGGTACTGATTTGCATTCATAAAAGGAGTTTCCTTCTTGGAGTTAACAATTCAATGAAATACCAAGCCTTGTGTAATAAGAATAAGAATAAAAAGAAGAAATTTCATGATATAATATGATATGATATGATACAACACAGTATGGTATGATAAGAAATGATATAACTATAACATAGCGTAGGGTAAAGAATAGAATAGGCTATAGTATGATATGATATATAATCTTATGATGTGATCTAATAAAATAATTTAATATAATATCTTAAGGTATATTCAAACTATGAATCTACTGTTTCATGTTAAGAAGGGGGGAAAGTGGCAGAACTTGGAAATAATTAGATATTAGAGTCAAGCAAAATTCACATTTCCCAAAATAAACAGAAGTCCAGCAGTGGAGGCAATAGATTCTATCATACCTGTTTTCCCCAAAAGGTTTCGTTTGGTTTGGTTGACTCTTTCTTGTGATCTCCCTCCCACTAAATACCTGCTTCTCAGATCACTCTTTCTCCAAACTCCTCACCATTTACTCTTCCAAGCTGAATCTCAATTTATTTCACACTAAGCAACTCTAAGGTATCTGTGACCATAGATTACTTCTTGTCTTTGTGAGAATTTGTAACACCTCCCAATTTGTGTTATCTGGCAGGTTAATTCATCTCTTCCTCCTTCCCAACTGTTACTAAATCAGTATAGCCTTTCTTGTTAAGTTTTATGGAAATTCCACCCAATGATATTTATTAAAACCTACTAAGTAGAAAGCCAATACTCTTAATATTAATTGGAATATAGGTATGAATCCCAAATGAGTGGAGAAAAGATCTGGAGATTCAATATTAGGATTATTTGGGGCTTTGAAATAGATCATCCTTTAAAGCAGATGGGAGAATGCTGCTGGGATAAGGGAGGTCAAAGGAAGATTATTCTGTCATTTTAAAATATATCCTATTTAGCTGCATTGTAGCTTTTGCACTGGTCTCTTATAAGCAGCTGTGACCTGAGAATGAGACTATGTTTAAAGGGAATAACTTGACTACTCTTCAGTCACTCTGCAAAGAGTCTTCACTTTTGAGCTGTAATAGGATATTATATTTTCCTTCCACATTGCAACTTTATTTTTACTTCTTTGGGGCTCTGTAACAAATACTTGTTTAGAACTGAACTCATAGTCATACTCTTCTGAAGGTTGATGTCTAGAAGTATTTTGGGAACAGTTTGCCATTTCTCCATCCTTTTAACAGTAAGTGGAGTGTTGGTTAATTAAAGGGTTTCACTGATATATCTTTATATCAAGCATGGTCCAAAAGGAATCATATTAAGGCTTAACTTTCAGATATAACAAGGTGGGTAAATCAAAGTACTCTGATCATTTGTGGTAAGGCTATACAAGGGTAGCAAGTAAAACTGAAATCCACAGGCAAACATTGATACTAATCTAAAATAGTAGTCTCGATATTTGCTCACCTCAATGCCCAAAGCTTTAAAAAAAAAAAGAGAGAGAAAGAAAACTGGAATTCTTGGCAAGGAGAGTGTAATAGCAAAGAAAGAAGTACTTACCACCTTTTTTCAGTTCTTCAATTATTTAGTACCTTGTTTCAGTTGTTCAATTGTTTTTGAGCCCTACCTGTGATCTGGAGGTGAGAGGAACTTGCTAATGCAACAGGAAGGGGTGGAACAGGAAGGAACTGGCCACATAAAAGAAGGAGCAGAAGCTGGAACTGAGCAGAGCTGAGAAGGAGAAAACTTGTGGTGTCAGGCACTCTGTTTATCTGTTCTGTCTGTGTTCTTTCATGTTTGTGATACTTTGTACAGAAGAACTAAAACAAGATTTTCTTGTTGTCTGTTTACAGAAGCCCTGGAGGAGGGCTTCAGAGGTCCTGGGACTATGCTGATGATTTGTGTTGATTTCTCAGATCTTGTTTGTGGGTCTGTGTTGATTTCACAGGCAGATAGTGAATTGATGATGGTGCTGGCAATGTGCATGAATGTTGTTTTGTCTCTGTTAAGCTCTGTCTTCCCAGAAACAGAAATGGTAAAGGACTTGAGGAGGACTGGACACTGTGGGCTTCAGTATGGAATGGGAACTGGATGAGGAGCTGGACAAGGAGCTGAGAGCTGCCTGCCTGTGAATCCAGGTGATGGTTGGGTGAATTCAGGCAAAAGCTGGGACCACGGAAGAGGAACCATGGGATCTGGGAGCCAGCCTCAAGCCAAGATGAAAAGACTCTCCTTGGGTACTTAGTGCTGACTGACAGTATCATGATTTACTGTGACCTAGGGGTGGGAGAACTTTGTACTTTGTAACTTGTACCCCTGAAGGATGATTGGAAGCTAGTCTCCAGTCAAGAAAAAAGAAGACTTTCTGACTGAGAGATTAAGACAATGGACCTAGGGGTGGGAGACCTCTATACTTTGTATTTTGAATGATATCTTTTGTTTAGAACTATGTAGCCACTTTAATGATAAGTTATTATGTTATATCATTGCGAATGCTGTACTTTGGTTTCTGTGAATGTTTTGCCTTAGTTTATTGCTGAATAAATAAAGCATTTACTATACTACATGATCAGAACTATTCACATCAGCAGTCCTCTAGAGAGCTGCTCATGCATGGCTTTACAGAGGGCAATGGGCTATGTTACTTGGGTTACATCTAATTTTATTTCCCTCCTCAACTCAAAATAGGAGAGAATTATACCGGGAAGAAATTATAGGAATAGAAAAGGGAGACACAAAAGGTCTAGGTATTGTATTAACACAAAAAAGTCAGTAATCAATATTTGACTTTAAAATATAAATTGAGTGGTTCATTCATACCAAAGAATTTGTAGTTATAGCTTTTGAAAACAGAGCATCCTGAAACACATATTTAACTGTAGCCCCAAATTGCTGCAGAAAAGCATATTTGACTCACATAGCCCAGGTACAACATTGGGCAATTCTTTAAAATATTCTCTGCTGGCTTATAGAAATACAACTGAGAATATCAGAATTTGTTTTCTGTCTAATATACCCCTCATGAACATAGCAAAATAAAAGATGAATTCCAGGACTTTTTTTAACCTGACAGAAAATAAAAAGTGCTCATAATTTAATCCAACAATAGTCTAAACATTCCTCTTCCCTCTTAACTGGGACTCTGCCCTCTCAGGGATCTCTATGGTCATTGAGAATTACAAAACTATTGCAAGTACTGTCCACCATTTCTGGAAAAAAAATTTAAAACTAGAACAAAATGTAAGCCTTTTAGGAGGTCTAGAAACTTTCTCTTCTGTTAGGTTTTAACTTCCTTTGGGACCTACACATATGACTCACAAGTACTACTGAATTAATTTGTTCTCTGTATCACAATTCTCATCTCTATTGCTTCTTCTTTTCCTATACATAACTGGTGATGGCTCTTTCTATCATTTTATGGCTCAGTCTGGCCCTGACACATTTTTTAGTACATCTGGGACTCAGAGTCATTGTGTCTTTCCACATCACTATTTATATCTCTTTGACTCCAGGAATTAATGGGGAATATTGTGTGGTTCCCTGAAGAATAATTAAGAGTACGCAAGTTTCGTTCTAGGGGACTGAATCATTGTTTATATAAAGATTTGTAAGCTAACACCTAGTAGTAACACAGGTAATTGGTATTCTTAAGTGAAAGTCAAAACAAGAGCTTCATAAATGGGAAAAAGAGTAATTAAGAACAAGAGGAATTTTGATCATGTCTAAAAAAATTTATACCTGTCAAAAAGGAAAAAGGGGAGATGGGATTTGAAAATCTGCTTCACAAGTAAGATTATTCCTTTCTGTAAACAGAAATGCATTCTTTCTTTCCTCTCTCTTCACCATCAGTTGACATAGGAGAAGGGTAGTGCCCTGATAACTTGTGTACCTTAAGATCTGCTGAAGAGAGAATACCATTTTTAAGGTAAGTCAGGTAATTTACATAGATCTACATTAAAGGAGTTCATAGAAATAATTTCCAGCCCTTTACCACTGCTCTAAGCTGGGCCTATATCATTATAATATCTGATATTTCCATGCTACTTCATATGTGTGACTTATTCTGATCCTCATGACAAAACTATGAAGTAAGTATGATAAGCATTCTTTCCTTTAGAGATGAGGAAACAAGTTTAGAGTTAAGTAACTTGCCATAGCTACAGAGGTAATTGTAGGTAGTGAAACAACTAAACTAATTGTGTAATGGAATATCACTGTGCCATGGGAAATGACGAATACCAAACAATTGAAATAAGCCTTCAAAATTTATCTGAATCGAGGAAAATGATGTAATCAGGATGAGGAGAACAATATACACAATGACTACAACAATGGAAATAGTAAGAAGAACAAAAATAACTTTGACCTATGTGTAATTATACTGATCAAATTTGACTCTGAAGAAAAGAAGGGAAAAGAAACATTTCTTCCTTCTAGAGGCCCTGGACAATAGGGATGGATTATTATATATAATATCAAATTCTATTGCTATCTTGGTTAGATTTGTTAAGACGGGATGATATACTTTGAAATAAAGGTGGTGTAATGCCAAATGATTATTACTATTAATCTAAGTCTATGTCTTCTCTCTCTCTCTCTCTCTCTCTCTCTCTCTCTCTCTCTCTCTCTCCCCACCTACCTTCTATTTACTAGTGGAATGTAGGTAACAAGGCAACAAACATTAATTAAAAACTTACTATGTGGAGAGTTGGAACCAAGTAAAGGCAGAGACTTGCCCAAACTCTCACCCCCCAAATACCTTTAAAAAAATTAGCCTAAGCAATTTCTAGAGCAGCAGAACCAACAAAAAAGTGGAGTGAAACAAATTTCCAGCCCAAGACAACTTGGAAGATCATCAGGAAAGGTCTGTTGCACCAGGGTGAGAGTGGAGTGCAGTGCAGGCTACATTAGTATAGGTCTGGCCCCAGCAAACCAGGAGCAGGCCCTGGGAGTGGCAGAGTTAGCAGTGGCAGCAGTAGCTGCTTCCAGAACTTTCAGTACACAGATGGTAAGGGGGTTGAATAACTGGTCAGAAGGAGATTACAGGGGTCTGTTTGCTAGCACTGAGCCAGGACTCTGTTGCTCTGCACATATTCAGATCTGGGATGCAGTTCTGGCTGGCAGTTCCAGGGTAAGGAGGAGCACTAGCCTCACAGAGCTTGCAACAGCAGTGGAGAAGGGACCCTCCTCACAGCTCCAGAGTGGAAAACAGTAGTTGTGGTAGCTCATAGATGAGAGAATAGGCCATGAGAATAGTAAACCCCTCTCCTTAGACCATACAAATTGGAAGAACTGAAAGCTTGCAGGCTCCTAGAAGTATCTCTCAAAACAGCTGCACCAAAACTATTGAAGCTTAGGACTATGTGCCTTCCATCCTGGAAGCACAGCCATACTTTAACAAAAAGTTATAAATCAACTAAAAGACTGGGAAAATGAGCAAATGACAGAAAAAAAATCTGACTATTGAAAATTACTATGATGACAAGGAAGAGCAAAATACACACTCAGAAGAGGACAACAAAGTCAAAACTCCTACATCCAAAGCCTCCAAGAAAAATATGAATTGGTCACAGGCCATGGAAAAGCCCAGAAAGGATTTTGTAAATCAAGTAAGAGAGGTATGGGATCAATTGGGAAGAGAAATGCAGAGAATTTCTCAAGAGGAAAAATTGGCCAAATGAAAAGAAAATCCAAAAGCTCACTGAAGTTAATGAGTCCTTAAAAATGAGAATGGAGCAAATGGAAGATAATGACTTGTAATATCAAACAAAGAAGTAGTTAACACCTTGTTTCAGCTATTTAATTATTTAGCACCTTGTTTCAGTTCAAGTTTCTTTTAAGCCTTGCCCATGATGATATCAAGTCTTTGTTAAGAAACAGAAGTTGTCAACCACACAAATCGTGAACCCTAGAACTTGGGAACCCCTGTTGGGAGGAGCTAATGGCCATATATAAGGATAAGCCCAGGTTGGGAGAGAACAGAACTAAGAAGAGAACTCTTGATGTGGCAGAGTTGAGAAGGAGAAAACTTGTGGTATCCCGGCACTCTATGTTTGTCTGTTATGTCTGTGTTGTTTTTTGTTTGTGATACTTTGTACAGAAGCCCTGGGACATTACTAGAGCCCTGAAAGAGGATTTTCTGGTTGTATGTTTACAGAAGTCCTGGAAGAGAGTTTCAGAGGTCCTGTGACTATACTGATTATTTGTGTTGACCTCTCAGATCTTGTTTGTGGGTCTGTGTTGATTTCACAGGTAGATAGTGAACTGATGATGGTGTTGGCAATGTGCATGAATGTTATTTTGGCTCTGTTAAGCTTTGTCTTCCCAGAAACAGGAACTGTGAAGGACTTGAAGTGGACTGGACACCGTGAGATTCAATATGGAATG
>CM053583.1:389046482-389065301 GCA_028627135.1 Pseudochirops cupreus
GTCTATCTTTTTGTATGATAACTTTATTGTGGATAGGACAAGTCAGTTCCTGGACATACTTACTCAGTTGTAAAATAAAATGATTGACCTATAGTATCTCTAAACTTCTTTCCATCTTTGGCATAATTCCTCTCAATTCTCAACTCATGAGGAGGAAGAAATGATTGTTTCAAACACATTTGAGTCTTTGGGAGTTTGGAAAATCTTCCCTTAACTGATAGGATGAATTTAGAAGAGTGGGTTCAGCAATCAGAAAGAACAGAGGTCTGCTGCTCAGCACTCTCACTTAAAATTTTATTAAAATATATTTGGCATAAAAAAAATCACAAATATACTCTTGTTTCCTAGGAAAGAGAGACAGAGAGAGAAAGAGAGAGAGAGAGAGAGACAGAGACAGAGACAGAGACAGAGACAGAGACAGAGAGAGAGAGAACCTTAGTCACATTTTTCTTTCCTATCTTTTAGGTTAGAATGAACCAGTATTTATTTACTGGAGCCTTATCATCTTGACATCCCTTCTCCCCGGGGACTACTTATTAGTGCTGTCTGATTATGTTGTCACTCAGACCCACAAACATAGGTAGCTATCAGTAGATGGTCAGAAGACTTAGACACCCAATGATTAGGGAGTTCTTTCTTGGGGTGTGTTTTCTTTGTCACTGAAAAAGTACTGAATGCCTTAACTTCTTTTGAGTAAATATTACCACACATGGCAGGCTAGCTCAAAAATTTTGGGAATTAGCTATGGGTCTGTAAATGGATAGCATGAATATTGTAGCCAAGGAAAGGTATACTCTATTCTCTGTCCCTCCCCAAAAAATCATCTATTATTGCAAGAATTGATTAATGGAAGAAGAAGGGTCATATTATAATACCAGCCTAAGAGACCAAAATAAAGAGGGCAGAACAACTGAAATGGTTTATCCAGCAATGCATTATATATGCACTAATAATCGTTGTATCTCTGCAATCATCCAAGGCATAAGGGACATGAAAATTATCTCTCCAAATTTACCAAGTTCCAAGATTTCAGATCCTGTCTGTTTAGCTTTTTTTTTTTTTAATCCAGAGACCATGTGAGGTAGATAGATAGTACAAATGTGAAGATCTTAAATTTATACATGAAGACACAGATGTATACCTGTATATATATATGTGTGTGTATATATATGTATGTATATGTGTGTGTATATATACATATATGTGTTTATATGTATCATAGTATTATAGAATAATTGATTTAGGGCTGGAAGGGACCCCAGAGGCCAATTAGTTGCAATCCATGATTTCACAAATAAAGACAATCAAGCCCAGATATGTTAAATGTTCTGCCCAAATCCACACAGATAGTTAAAAAGTCAGGACTGGACCCAATATTCTCTTATTCCAAATCCATTAGACTAGTCTGAGGTGGTATTATGTCTCAGGCTAGATATAAGAAGATTCAGAATATCAATATTTTACAGTATAGAGATACACACACACATGTATATAATGAATACACAATGTATATGTATAATACGTATTTATATATATATATATATATATATATATCTTAGCTTTTATATATAGATTGATATATTCAAATTCATTTTAGTCTGTGTGTGTTTGCATAACAAAAGATAATGAAGCAAACCAACCATATGAAGAGCTGTGAAGGACAATAATGGAAGCAGGTCAAGTACTTGGTTAGGTTTGGACACCCCACTGGGGCCTCTACTAGCATTGGGTGCTCAGACCCAAACCAGTGAAGATTAGGGGATCTTGGAGGATTCTTATCTGGGTCAACAAGGAGTAGGTATTTATGGGAGGGAATAAAAAGTTCAAAGCCTGGAGAATGGTGTTGAGTCAAGCTCTAGGAATGTTCTTTGGAAGATGACTATCTGGTGGGAAGAAAAGAGCTTTGGGATATTGCTGTTGCTTTTATTCTTATGTGATGATTCAGGGTTTTTTACATTCCCAAAGTCTTTTATTGTTGAGTGGCATGGAGAAGCTACTGAGGTCCTTCCAGCTTGAAGCTAAGATCTCCTTACTCCAAGGTCAAAATATTCTATCCACATTCTGCCTTAGCTATGGCTTCATCCTCCTAAAGCACCTTCTCTCTTTATCCCTGATGGCTTTGCACAGCACTGCCTCACTTAAATCAAACTTACTTACAAGTTAAGACATTGCTCTCCTGATGTCATTGATCTGCTTCGGGAATGCAGGGAAAAGAACAAACACATAGTGCCTATCATATACCTGGGGTTCCTAAACTTTTCTTTCCTGACTGGCCATTTCTATTTCAAAGGTGAACTGAATGGAAGGAAGAAAGAAGGGAGGGAACAAGCATTTATTGTCTTCTATGTGTTTAGTGCTTTACGAATGTGTCAGTGAGATAATAATTATAAAACACAACGCAGTTCCTGGCACAAAGTAAGTGCCATAGAATTGTTAGTAATTATTATGATTGTTATCATCATTATATTATTATATCTGCAAAAAATACTCTGAGATTCAGATATTATTACAGTCCCTGTTTTACAGTGGGTAAACTGTAAGCTCAAAGCAGAGGTCAAATAAATTACCCAAAAACACACAAGTAGTAAGTTTTCAAGGCTGGATTTGAAATCAGGTCTTCCTGACTCCAGGTCCAGCACTCTAATCATTGTTCCACAAGCAAATATTGAATAAGTCACTGTAAGAACATGTTCTACTGCCTGAAAGTACATGAGAGACTTTCAAAACTCTTTCAGTTCACCAGGGAACCATTTCATGCTTAGAGGGAGTAATTTTCTAAATTGTGTGGTAGTCGCCTGAATTGGCACAGCTTCTGAATGTATTCCCAGAATATAACCCAGAAAGAGTATACCACAGCTACTGTGGTCAAAATGGCAGAAGCCAAATTAGCTGAAGGTCAAGGTTATTACATAAGGAATATGAAAGAAAGTAGATATTAGATAATCCCAATACTTACTCTGTACTATGTGAATCAAATTATTGGAGTAGATATTAACAAGCTTGTTTCCACTAGACTGACTTTGTAAATTTAGAACTGTGAAGATTATTTTGAATAATAAATTAGTGGGAAAAACACTAGATTGAATATCTGAAATCTAGATTTAATATTGTCTTTTCCAAATATGTGATCTTGTGCAGATAGAATCTTACAATGAAAAGAGCAACGAATATGGAGTCAGATAACCCAGGTTCATATTTCACCTCTACCACTCTATCCCTTTTACCTCTACCACTTAGTAATTGTAACTTTGGGCAAACCATATAACGTCTTTCAGCATATATACCCACATATATACATACACATACATACATACCTATATGTGTGTGTATATATATATATATATTTTTGTATAATTTTTATGAACCTCAACTTTAAATGAAGAAACATCATTTTATCTATGAAAAATAGGATACAGGATGATACTATCATTAAAGCATTGGACCAGGGTGAAAAAAAAATAATAATGTAGAATAGCATTAGAAAGAAATACATTGCTAAATGAAAAAAAAAAAAACAACAGATTACTTCTACTTAAATTTAACTTTTCTGCACCTCAGTTTCATAATAGCTAAAATGAGGTGGTTGGACTGAATACCTATTTAATAGTCTTATAGATAACTTCTAAGTCAGATCTTCTCCAGCTCCAAATTTGTGAACGCTTGATCCTATGACTCAGCTGAGACTTAGATCAATCTTACCAAATCTCACACATCGTAATAGCTTAAGAATGACTTGATTTTGTATCAGCTCAAATAAATCTTCACAGGTTTTTTGAAAGCATCCTTTTCATTATTTCTTACAGCACAATAGTATTCTATCACAGTCATATGCCACAGCTTGTTCAGCCATTCCTCAATTGATGGTCATCTCCTCAGTTTCTAATTCTTTGCCACCACAAAAAGAGCTGCTATAAGTATTTTGTACATATAGATCCTTTTCTCTTTTCTTTGAGCTCTGGGATACAGACCTAGTAGTGGTATTGTAGGTCAAAAATATGCGCGATGTTATAGCCCTTTTGGTATAGTTCCAAATGATTCCCCAGAATGATTGGATCAGTTCACAACTCCACCAGGACTGCATTAGTGTCCCTATTTTTCCACATCCCTTCCAGAATTTGATATATTCCTTTTCTGTTACATTAGTTAATCTGATAATTGTGAATGGGTACTTCATATTTTTTAAATTTAATATTTTTATTTAAATTTTTGTGTTCCAAATTCTATCCCTCCCTCCTTACCTCTCCTTACCCCCACCCTGAGATGGCAAGAAGTCAGATATAGATTTTATACATACACACACACACACACACATATACATACATACATACACACATATACAATTATGTAAAACATTTCTATTTTAATCATTGTGTACAAGAAGGACAGAATAAAAGGAAAAAAGGAACCAATGTGAGAAATAACATGATTCAGTCTATGTTCAGTCAGTATCAGTTCTTGCTCTAGAAGTAGATAGTATGCTTCATTGTTAGTCCTTTAGTTTTGGATCATTTGTATTGCTGAGATTAACTAAGTCATTAACAATTTATCAATCAATATTTTTGTTACTGTATATAATTTTCTCTTGGTTCTGTTCACTTCACTATGCATTGGTTCTTGTAAGTCTTTCCAAGTTTTTTTTTCTGAAATCTTCCTGTCATTTCCTACAGCACAATAATATTCCATTACAATCATATACCACAGCTTGTTTAGCCATTCTCTAATTGCTGGGCATCCCTTTGATTTCCAATGCTTAGCCACCACAAAAAAAGAGCTGCTATAAATATCTTTGTATAAACAGATACTTTTTCCCTTTTTTGAATGGCTCTGTAATACAGACCTAGCAGGGGTATTACTGGATCAAAGGGTGTGCACAATTTTGTAGCCTTTGGGGCACAGTTCCAAATTGCTCTCCAGAATGATTGTATCAGTTCACAGCTCCACCAACAGTGCATTAGTGTTCCAATTTTCCCATGTTCCTTTTAATATCTAACATATTCCTTTTTTGTTGTTGTTATGTCACTCTCATAAGTGTGAGGTAATATGTCACAATTGTTTTAATTTTTGCACTTCTCTAATCAAAAGTGATCTAGAACACTTTTTCATATGCCTATAGATAAGTGTAAATTCTTCATGAAAACTGCCTTTGACCATTTATCAGTTAGGTAATGACTTGTATTTTTATAAATTTGTCTCAGTTCTCTACATATATGAAAAATGAGGCCTTTGTCAGAGATACTTGCTGTAAAGATTGTTTCCCCACTTTCTATTTTCCTTGTAATCTTGGTTGCATTTTTGCCCAAAACATGACCCTAGCCTGTTTTGGGGAATTTTAATCCCCTTTACCCCATGACCCTCCACCCTGCTTTGGAAAGAACTGACTATGGCCCTCCACCCTCTGCCCTTTACCCTTTTCTAGGATACCCCCGTATCACAGTAAGGTTGTATCCTTGTATTTTTGTGCCATATTTCCAAATTAGTCCTGAGCTATAGAAGTAACCAATGGCTATTCTTTGCTTCTGTATGTCATGGCTTTTGCTAGCTCCCCTTTCTGATTGTGGTTTTTATGGTTTTAGCCTATATAATCAAGTCTGTACCCCCAAAAGATTACTGCCTGATTTGAGTTTACACTCCAGGTGGTCACACGCTTGATCAATAAATCTACACCTGAATTTATCTTAAACCCAGGTCTTGGCTCGCTCTTATTCTCTGCACAACAATTCTGTATTAAAAAAAAACATGTTTATTAGGGCCAATAACCTTAGTGATTATTATGGGAATCTGAAGATCTTCCCTGCCCTTAAACCCTTTGCTAAAGTGGCTACATGACTCTGAGAACCTTCCCTGATTTGAAAGTATACTCTGCCCCCTAAAAGGCTGAATGTGGTCACATGGAGCTGTGGCAGGAGGCTTGTTTTTCAGGAACGCCCACGCCTTGTAGCTTTGTGATTGGGCAGTGGGTCAAGAGGGCTGTGACATTCTCTGAGCCAGGAGAAGGCTTTTATATACACCCTGATGTGAGGTTTTGCTTTGGGGCTCACTTTGAGAAGAGTTGTATGATTTGACCAGACGAGACTCTGGGAAGCCATTGAGCCCCCCGGGCTTTGAAAAGCCCAGATGTTGGTGCTTCCCTCTCTGGTAACTGAATAGGTATGGATGTAATGGTCAGACGCTGGAAGCCCATCTGCTGATCTGTTTCTTTGTTTGCTTGTAACTTGTGTTTGTACCTTGTGTTTGTATTCTCTGAGGTTCAGGGTGCTGACTTTTTCCCCCTGAACTAGGTAAATGATACATGTTTGATTGATTAAAGTGAGACTGTTAACCCATTTTGAGTTGCTTTCCTTTAGAAAAGAAGATCTAAGAACCTGTGCTAGCAGCCATCCTGGGTATGCTAGGGTGCTTGTTGATATAGTGATGCAAGATTGTAGTTATTGTTCTTGTTTTTAATGTGGAATTTTTATTTTTATGTTTTTCTTCTTATTAATTTATTTTTACTTTTCAACATTCACTTCCAAAAGATTTTGAGTTCCAAATTTTCTCCCCATCTCTCCTTTCCACCCACCCCAAAGGACCTCTATCCTTATACTGTCTGTGGGCTGAGAGCTCTGGAAGCAGCCACTGATGCTGCCACCACCCCAGGGCTGGGGCTAGACCCTGCTCCTCTCTCACCCAGGTCTGATAGACCTTTCCTACTGACCTTTTATGTCATGCTGCTGTAGCCCACCCTGGACTGTGCTCCTCTCTCATACTGGTACAACAGACCTTTCCTGTTGATCTTCCAGGTGGTTGTGGGCTTGAAATTTTTTTCACTCTCTCATTTTGTGAGTTCTGCTCTCTAGAATTTTAGAGTCATTTTTACAGGTTTGTAGAGGGGTTTGGGGAAGATCTCAAGCAAGTCCTTGCTTTTACTCCATCATCTTGGCTCTACCCCCTGATTTTCCTTTTGATATGATTGGGTAATGTGGTTGTGGGGATTCTTTTAGGGTATGGATTATATTAGATAGTCACCAAGTTTCTTCCAAATCTCATATTTTTTAATCAGGTACTTCTGTGGCTATTACATGAGGAAACACAGATGCTAGTGATATTTTTTCCACAATATTTTGATGGATGAGTAATTCACCACTGTGTATATTTCTTACAGTGATACAGATTTGCACTCGTCTGGAAATGTCTCAACTGAGAGGAATTCAACCTCTTGGGAGAGGTCCATCTGTCAATGGGGATCTGATGTCTGTGGGTCAAAAATAGGAAGTCATACTAAAAGTAATGTATTGGCATGCTAAGGAAAACTTCTTTCAATAGTGCCTTCATATTTCTAGGGTACAGATTCAGTTTTTATAACCTATCAGGTATGATTAGAATATAAAGTCAATTAGCAGCAGTTTACATCAACATTTCACTGAAGAAGGAAGGGTAAAGAGGAGGATCAGTAAAGGGAGTAAAGGTGAGTATTTGGAATTCTGCTGGCAGAATTTATTATCAGAATAAGGATGCATCCACTATTAATAGGAGAAGGCAAGAGGAAATAACCAAATAATTTTGCAATTATATATATTAAAAAAGGCATTTTCAATAGAACCTCAAGGTGTCTTATCCAGGGACACTGAGTAGTTGCTGCAATAGTAGTGAGATGGATTTATTGTGTCCTTGCATTATTTATAATATTTATTTCTCATTTTGATAGTAATTGGAGTCTTTCTACTATTAGGCCACAATATAGTATGGGGGATCACAATGTTGTAAAATAATTATAGCATTCAACAGCTCCTTCCCCTCCAAAAAAAATTCTTCTGTGTCTATACATTCTGTGCAACTGTCATTCATGTCCTTCCTCATAGACTCCTCTACCTGCAGTCTATCAATTATCTTGAAGGCCTTCTTCCAAACCTCAACTAGTCTATAGTTAAGTAAAGACTGGATGACTGCTTTTTGAGAATAAGGGAGAGGAAATTTCTTTAGAGGTACAGGCTTGTGTGGAGGGCTGCAATTATCCCTTTTGATTCTGAAATGTAGAAGGAGTGAGAGAAAGATATAGGGCTGCCATCATCTAGGCTACTTGCCCAAAGATTTGCAAAAATACAGCTACAATTGAGATTTGGGTATGTGCTGGGACTTTGTTTTTTCTATTTCTCAAACAAATTTACTGCATATTATACTTTTGGCCATATTACTTTTCTCACCCCTTCACCCCACCATATTATATCACCGTAGAAAGAGGTTATAGTGTTTTCTTAGTTAATATAACAAAAGAACTCATAATAGTTCACCCTAAAATGTTTTATTTATTTTTGTTTTATAGTGAAACAATTTTCTGACTTGCAAAGAATGTTGAATATTTGGGAAGATGCTGAATAAGATGATCTAGTAACACTTATTCATCTTTTGCTATTTATATTCATAAAAAAAAATCCTATAGAGCTTGTTTCCCCCCCCCCCTTAACAGCCCTATGTTAAGGCTATATACCTTAAGGCAAGGGTATGACCACATAATTGAAGCAGTAAATTGATGCCAATTAGATCATTGTGTTGGAATAGCTGCAGAGCTATAGTCTTAATTGACAATGGGGCAGGTAGTAATTGATACTAGTGACTCAAAGGAAGTGGGGAGTTGAGACAAAAACACACAAGTCTCCCTCTGTTTTGTGTACGTAGCAACTGAATGTACTTGAGGAAAAGGGTTAGAAAATAGGGAATAAACAATAAGATCCATAAAGATGATGTTTAATATCTAACCAAGATTATAAACTCCCAGGGATAAGGAGAACGCCTGTGGCTGTTTTGTAAAGCAGAGCAAATATCTACAAACAGTTTTAAAATGATTCTTAAAGGCCATACAAAAGGAAAAATCTCTCCATTCTGTTCACTTGAAACTGTATTTATGCCTCACTGATTCAACGATTTTCCGGTTCTAAGCTCTTGAGGTTGGATTGGTCTTTCTTCATTAAATTTTATAGCATGTCACTAATGTACATATCAAATATTGCCATTAGTCTACACACAAGGAGAGTCTGAACAGAGAGGTTAAGGGATTCATTCTGTTTCATGAATTCACAAACATGGTAATGCTGAAAATTAACCACGCTTTATAGAATACCCATCTAATTCTCAGGTCCCACTATTTATCTTTGCTTTGTCATTTAGTTGTTTAAGGCATGTCCAAATCTCCATGACCTTATTTGGGTTTTATTGGCAAAGGTACTGGAGTGATTTGACTTTTTTTTTTCGCTCTAACTCGAGTTTTAGACAAGGAAACTGATAAAAATAGGGTAAAACGACTTGTCCAGGGTCACATAGCCAGTGACTGTCTGAGACCAGATTTGAACTCAAGTCTTCCTAACTCCAGGCCTGACACTCTAACCAGCTAGATGCCCATGTATCTTTGAACAGATTAATATATAACATCTCAACATCCTCTTATATGTGGGTCCCCAGAAAAACTCCCTCATATATTTCTCCATCAATCAGAAAACAATGCCTCAAATATAGGAATATTTGATGAATCTGACATAAAGATATGTGGGGAATTAATACAAATATATGAGACCATGAGCCATTGTTTAATGGATGTGGTCAAAGGATATGAAAAAGAAGAGTCTCTCTGATCCCAAGGTCCAATACTCTATCCAGTATGTCACCTAGCTGCCTCCATGTTTACATAAGTATAGGCAAAGAAAGTGGAGCCACTGCAGAGAAAAGACAGATGGATATAGGCCTTCTGGTCTCTGCTGATAGGGCAGAAAAGAAAGCTTATGATAAATCAAGGTGGCACAGTGGATAAAGTGTTGGGCCTGGAGTCAGGAAGACTCATCTCCCTGAGTTCAAATTAGGCCTTAGACATTTATAGTTATGTGACCCTGGGCAAGTCACTTAATCCTATTTGCCTTAATTTCTCATCTGTAAAATGAGCTGGAGAAAGAAATGGCAAGCCACTCCAGAGTCTTTGCCAAGAAAATCCCAAATGGGGTCATAAAGAGTCAGACATTACTGAAATGACTGACAAAACAAAACAAGTTGTACTCTTTTCCCCTCTTCAAGTATTAAATTCCCCCCATCCACTCATTCCTCAACTTTCCCTTTACAGTTTTGTTCAGTAATTGACACTGTTAATATACTCTGTTTACCACTTTCACCTAAATATTTCTGATGTACTGACCTTGCTGAATTGGCTGAAGTAGCCAGTGGGTTGGGATTCCATAAGAAAAAAGAGAACACCTGGAATGCCCATCTCTACGACTATTTATTGGTCTTAAAAGGAGAGTTACATAGACAGGAACAACTCTCTATGGGCAGCTTGTCCAGCAGGACTGCAGAGTATACACCTACACACACACACACACACACACACACACACACACACCCACCAGTGATCATGGAAGGAGGTGGGGGAATGGGTTAGTATAAATGAGGAGCAGAGGGGAGTGCTCATCCCCATTGCATCTCAAGGAACCTGCTTCCCATGCACCATCAGCACTGGGCCATCTCCAGATGCAGAGCAACATTGTGTTGTTGGAACCTTGACATTTTATTCTCTCACAGAGCCTTATCAGGAAAGAGACCACTGCTGAGCTCCTGCCAGCAAGTTTTTTGAATGATGCCAGCATTCCCACCAACAATCTCCTTTCAACAGGGATAAGGGTCCTGATTGTTATGACCTTGCTTACTGCCTGACCAATCCACCCGCACCACCCTGCCCAAGGGCCCTCATTCCAGGACTCTTTTGTTAACCAGAAGTCCCAATCCCAAATCAATCATACAAAGATACATTATTGTTGTTCTCCTTCATTCCTCATTTTCTCTAAGGGGGCCAATGACATCATAGGGTGATGTCTTGATTTGTTCATGAATTTAAATGAGGCAGAGTGGCACAGTCATCAACCTCACTATCATTTCCAGTTGCAAGACAGAAGTTCGGACGACTGGTAATGGCCCAGGAGGCAGTGGATGACCTTGGCACCTTAGAAGTCTGACTAAGCTCTAACACTATAGTGCTTGGTCCAGCCACCTTCATGGCCATTGGAACAAATGTTTCTCATTTGCTCATTCCTCTAGGGAAAGTTTTTATGTATTTGGTGTGGACAAACTCCTGACTCACCAACCAATTTGAAACCTGTCAGACACCCTCAACTTGATTTTGCCTATCTGCCAAGGCATTTTTATCAGGGTGTAATCACTGCATGCTGCAGCTTCTTGGAGTCAAAGGTAAGAATTGAGAGAGATAGATACCAAAGATGAATGAGCAGCCCTGAAAAGGACTAAGAGCCATCACACCAGAGGTGCTGGTCCTCCCTGAATACCCCCCATCTACCGCATATAATAGCCTTTCTAGGAGGGCAAGGAGCCCTTCTTCCAGTTTGATAGAGGAACCCATTTTTAAAGTCAGTCATATTTAATGGACAGATGGTCTTAATATCCTTGAAAACCAGATGGAATGGGCATTCTGTTACCTGGAGTGGAAGCTTGATGACCTGTTGGCTTTAGTATAATGGTACAACCACTCAGTCATTCCAAGCAGACTCTATGGGCTTTCCCCATTCTGGTATGCCCCAGGTGTTATTAGCCCCAGGGTGGTCATTCTCTTGGTTAAAATGGTTTCTTCCTCTAGCTGCTCCCAGTCTTCCTCAATGGTGTCTGCAAAGGGGGCGGTAGGTCACTGCCACTTGGTAGTGTTTATCCTCCTGGCATCCAGGGAGCCAAAATAGTCGAGGTCATTGCTTTTAGCAGGATCCAGCAGGCTTCTTTGGGGTTTTTGTATTTCCTAAGAACACTGGATACCTCCTTGGGAGTCTTAGGCAGGGAGGAGATCAGGGTCTCTGTGTTGGATACATGCTTTAGGACTGCCTTGGTGGGCTTCAAACAGTAGTAGTATGAGGACCTGAATCTCTAGGGGAGGCGCATGAATTTTGCTGACAACAACAGCCTAAAGGTGGCCAATGCACCTTCCCCTGGGGCTGAGTGAATCTCTTCCTCAGCTCTCTACCATTGGTTTGCCTCATCATCCCTTCTTGGGGTCATCACGCCCAGTACTTTCTGGTCTCCCTCCTCCCTTTCCTGGTGAAGTAATGCCCCATCTCACCCTTATTGGAGGCACAGTTGTATTGAGGACTAGCCTTGCCCTGCTCCAGGCCTGGAGCCCAGCTGGAGGCTGAAGTGAGGATCCCTCAACAACAGAGGCAATCAGTCCCTCACTGCCCTGAGGTGTGCATTTTATACACAAGTCCTCTCCCCCAGCAGTTCAAACAGCAGCAGCAGCAGCAAAGGCAACAGTATAAGGAAGAGCAGCAGTAGTGGCAGCAGTAGCAACAACAACACTAGCAGCAAAAGCAACAAAAACAACAGAAGCAAGCGCAGCAGCAGCAGCAACAAGCAAAACCTCACCTCGTGTCACCTCGTGTCTCTAGCTGTGTCCCAGGAAGCTTTCCTGAGTTTTCCCAGAGGTGCTCACTGATCCAGCCACAAAGGAGACTGATGTTCTGCAGTCCCAGCCTCATCACCGATACAGCTCAACCATGATGCATGACACATAGGAAGAATTCATAGAATCATGGGAAGACTTAGGAATAGATGTAGTGTAATATAAATAGAATCCGGTAAACTATTCTCAGTGACTATAATGTATAGAGGGGAAATAATCAAACAAAGCTGAATTCCATTTAATTAGAAGTGACCAACTTGACTCCAGAGAACAGATAAGAAAATTCAGCTCTCTGGGACTGTGGTGTAGAATGGTGCATGGCGTATCCGATATGGTTGATATATTGCTTAGTTGTAGGAAACATTTTTCTTTTAAATTATACAGATTAAATTAAATTGATGCTCATAAACGAAATATTACAGAGTAGGGGAAAAACTGAGGTACACACCCATACCCACACACACACCCACACACCCACACACCCACACACCCACACACCCACCCACCCACACACACACACACACACACACACACACACACACATACATATATATGTATAAATGCATACTAAGAACAAACATAATGAATTATAAGAATCTATACAGAGGCCCTTGGTGAGTCAATGTCCACTCAAAACTGTACCTCACTCAGTTCTACTGATGTGTTCATACTTTCTATCCAGCCAAAGGATATATTGGATCAAAAAACCAAAATTATTTAATCAAATAACATGGCAAATGAAGTGAAAGGAAAAGCCGTAACCCCCCCCCCACACACACACACACATCCACATCCAATGTTCCCTCAGGTGTCTTAAGGCTATTAGATAACCAGGGGTAAAGTGACATATGCAGAAAACACATGTAACCAGAAAACCTACATAAAGGGAACATGCCAAGAACCCCTATAGCAGCAACACAGGCGTGAAGCTCATATTTCAAGAGTCCATTGGGCCAGAGCGCATCCTTGCCATACCTCCAGACTGGCAGATCTGTAAGCTTCTTGAGGGCAGGAATTGTCCTTTGCCTCTTTTTGCTTCTCCAGTGATTAGCACAGTACCTGGCATTTAGTAGGTGCTTAATAAATGTTTCTTGACTGCTCATCCCCAGTGATACGATTGTGCTGGGCTTTGGTGGGGGTGTTGTACCACTCTGTCTTTGTAAATCTGGCACAAATTGCCCCTTTTCTCCTCTGACACTACCACCCAGGCCAAGGTGGTTCCAGAGGCTGAAGACCAAGTTTCCAGTAGGGATGAGGTGAAGAAGGGAGGAAGCATAGCAGGAAGGAAGGAAAGGAGGGAGGGAGGAAGGAAGGAAGGGAGGAAGGAAGGAAGGGAGGAAGGAAGGAAGGAAGGAAGGAAGGAAGGAAGGAAGGAAGGAAAGAAGGAAGAAAGGATGGAAGGAAGGAAGAAAAAACCCTATAATCTCTTTCATTAATTTTTTACATAGATACATAAACCATCAGCATTTAAACTCGAAGTGAGTCAAAGAACCCTAAAATGTGCACAGGAATCACACTGTCTATTCAATACCATTATTTTTATTGAGTTGATCAGAACTGATCAAAGTCCAGCACTAAAGCTATAATTAAGAACTTTTGTATGAATAAAGTTGACTAAATGTCTTTTGTACCATTGCTTAAAATCCATATCTTGAAGAGCTAACAGGCTATGTATCACTGTTGTCATCAATTAAAAAGTAATGGGGCCTGCATTCATATAGATTTTGGATCATATAGTCAATTATTGGGGGAAAATTAATTCCCTGCTTGAGTCTTTATTCGGAATGGAATTTATTCCATTGAATTTTTTAACTCTTTTCCTGATTGTGTGTCAGATGTTTATCAACATTTCCAAGTCACTATGAAAGCATAAATTGTTCCCTAGATCACCTAACTTTAACCCTGGGGAGAAATGGGGATGTGGAGGAAAATGTGGTTGGAGATATAACTTTACAGAGTGAAAACAAGCATACTAGCATTATTATCTTGATAGAGGAAACCTGACTCTAAGAGTTGAATATTTTTTTTCCTGCTCCAATGCATCTATTAATCATGTAGGTAATTCTGGGAACCTGGAGATTACATTGAAAGTATTAGAACTCTTGCATGTTCTACCAAACTAGTAAGATTTAGAGAATGATGTAGGTTCAATATCAGATGCTGGACCAGCATGTATTTGAATTGAGCCCACATTAAATCATGAAGAAGGATTACTTCTAAGGTATGAAGGAAAGGCTTGTGATCTGTATTGAGGGAGGGCATAGCCACATCAATAAAAACCACATATCTTTCCAGAGTTCTACCTTGGAGGCAAACTGAGAGGTCTGCCAAACATGCGGTCATTGTTCCTTTGCTTGAAGATCTCAAGACAGGGGGAGTCAACTGCCTTGCCAAGCAGTCTTCCCAGCTTTTCAATAGTTCTGATTTTTCTGTTGCAAATAGGTGATGTCATTGATTTCTTCAATGTGAGGAACTTGTTGTGTGGGAATTCCATCCACTCAGGCAACTTGTAATACATCTGTGAGTTAGTAGAGAAATCCTAGGCAGTGTATTAAAGTACATTGAAGTGGTTCTTGTTATCACAATTATTGTTGCTATTAGTGGTAGATAGCATTACACAAATGCTATAAAGCATTTAAACATTTTTTTCTGATAATCACAAAATGTCAAAATAGATGCTATTACAAAGAAATCAAGGCAAAAAGAGCTTAAGTGTCTAGTACAGGGTCACATTGTAATAAATGATTGAGGGAAAATTTGAGCTCAGATATTCTTGACCACAAGTCCAATATTCTAGGTGGCACAGTAGATAGAGTGCCAGGTCCCAAGTAAAGAAGACCTAAATGCAAATGTAGCCCAAGACACTGTTGAGCTTTGTGACTCTGGGCTTAACCACTGTCTGCCTCAGTTTCCATCAAGATAAAAGTAGTGCTTTTCTTTTTAAGGTTATGGTTAGGATAAAGTGAAATAATTTTTATAAAGTACTATGTAAGCATTGTCATTTTATATAAATGCTATTATTATTATATAAAAATAATCAATATGGGTGATTGACTTGTAGTTCACCATATTTCTCTAAAATGAGATTGTAAAGTATAATTGAAGTTTTTTTTTGCTTTAAATTACTAGATGCAATAATTAAAAATGATGATGATGATGATGACAGTGATGAAAATTATGTTGATAAAAAATAAACAAAAATATTACCTTAATTATTTGGTTTTAGCTTACCGTTATCCCAAACAAGAATTTTACTTATGAAATACAACTGTAATAATATTTCCTGATGATTAGCATGTAAAGTATATATCTGCAATAAAATCCTAAATCTCCTAGACAGGTATAATACCCTAACTGTGTTTGATACCAACAGGGCCAGAGAAGAGTCAATCTGAGTAGAAATTCAGGTGTTAAGATTGACTTGGCTGTATATATTTTCTCCTTTAGAAAAAAACAAACAAACCTTGAAAAAGGCACTACGAGATGGATAAAAAAAATTAATAGTTCTGTTCTTTGGATTTTACAATTTAATACAAGCCTTGTGCAAATAATTTATTTCCTATGGAGAAAGATCATCTTCAGGCATCAAAGATGATTCTCCCAATGTCTGTCTGACTCTACTCTTGGTATTTAGGAAATTGTTCTTCAAAAACAATCACACTGTCTCATCGTTCATAAAAATCCCAGGCTCCAGAGGGCTCTTGTCCCTCACCACAGCAGCTAACCCCAAGATACAGTATACAGATATATGTCCCCTTGGTTATCACAGTCACTGTGAAGAGAGACATGAGACTGCAACACAACTGTAACATTTCACTAAGTTGTTGAGAAAATTATGTAAATTCTCAGAATCTTAAATTTCCTCATCAGTGATAGAAAGGCAATAGTACTTAATAGGCCACTTTGCAAAACTTAACATTTTGTAGAATGTAATGGAATCACCCTTTCTACTCTAGGCATTTTCCTCCCTTCCACTGCTACTGCTTCCCCCTCCCAACTAGATGTCTCTGAGAAGAGCTCTCCCCTGGGTAGGCCTCAGTCACTCAGCTCCAACTTAGGCATCCTTCACCCTCTGTGCACATCAGACATACCTATAATGCATGCCTTTCACTCCATCCATTCTGATGCTAAGTCTAATTATATAATCAAATCAACACTCCCCTAGACTCTGGAAGTGGTATTTGTCAAATCAACTCCTGGTTTTTCTACTCATTATCTTTTGTGCATACTTATACATATACACATAGATGCATGACATATAGATACATATGTTTGCATATAATACATGCACACATATGCATGCATGTGTCCCAAAACTGTCACAAAGTTATCATATATACACATGTGTATGTGTCTGCGTGTATACAGACATATAATATGCATTTTTGCATGTGCATATGTATCATGCACATACATCTATATAGATGTTATATTATAATAAATACATTCTATTCATGCAACTGTATATATATCTGTGTGAAGTGTGTGTGTGTGTGTGTGTGTGTGTGTGTGTGTGTGTGTGTGTGTGTGTAATACAAGGGTGTCCCAAAATCTTTGGGCAATTTTTCTTTCAAACAACTTAATGTTGTACTGTTTCTTGTGGAATATCTTGTATAAAACTTTGGGGGAAGAAAGATAAATTTAGGTGATAATGATGAAAATATATAAGTATTATAGACAAATACGAAATTAGAGTTTGAGACCATTGGTCTATAGGTTAATGGTAACTCATCATTGCCCCTTCATAATAATGATAGGTTGACTTTGCCATCAACATTCTCTACCTAGGCCTTTCATTGTGATCAGTATTAGAGGTTTAGGAAAAATGCCAAGTTCTATAGGAGTTAATTGTGTTTGAATAGCTTAATGCTGTGAGGTAAACTTAATTAATCACCCTTTAAAAAACTCAATAATAATTAAGGGTATATTAAGCATTCATTCTTATGTTGTCTTTTATTGCTGTTTCATATGACTATATCTTCTATTCTCAGAAAGAAATTTGTATGAGGGCAACAATCTTAGACTATATTTGAATTCTGTTTAAGACCGGTCTTTCTCTATAGTAAATTAATCATTAGTACAAAAGCAAAGATGTGGGAGGGTTACATCAATACAATTCCTTCAAGTTATCAATAGTGAACTCCTTGAGGAAAGGGACAGACTTTGACCTCTTTTTGTATCCTCACCACTTAGCACAGTGCCTGGTAAATAGTAGGTGCTTAGTAGATATTTATTGACCCATATAATAAATTTTCTAGCCATTTCTCATATGTATACACATACATGTACTCATGTATGTATGCCATACATATACATGCCTATACATACATATATGTGTATATACACATATGCATTTATACATATATTTTTGTCAATTTTATTTTAAAGGTATTTATATGTGGAAATCTTGTCTCCTGTGATCAAATAAAATCACCATGAGGTTAGGGACTATTTCCTTTTTTTCCTTATAGCCTCAGCACATAGCAGTGTCTAGCAAAATGGAAACACTTAATAAATGATCATTAATTGATTACTTGGTTGGGCAAATGTTTTGTTTTCAGGGTTTTTGTGGTTGTTTTGGTTAACACAAATAATTCTGCCATCAGCAGTGTTGGACAAATGAGTCTTTCAGTCAATAACCTAAACTTCTTGGGATATAATCCGAGTATTTGAATATAGAAGTCTAGAGATAGCCATTGATTATAAGAAAATAGGTTGAACAACCAAAAGAATATGTAGAGGCAGTGTGACATAGTAGATGATGTGTTAAACCTGTGTTATGGGAATCTGAAGATCTTCTCTGCCCCTAGGCCCTTTGATAGGCTTAAGTGGCTCTGAGAACCTTCCCTGATTTGAAAGTATACTCTGCCCCCTAACAGGCTGAATGTGGTCACATGGAGCCTGTGGCAGGCTCCACAGCATTCTTCAGGAGTGCCCAAGCCTTATTACTTTGTGATTGGGCAGTGGGTCAAGAGGGCTGTGACATTCTCCTATCCAGGAGAAGGCTATATATACCCTGATGGGAGATTTTTGCTTTGGGGATCACTTTGAGAAGAGTTCTGTGATTTGGCCAGATGTGACTCTGGGAAGCCATTGAGCCCCCTGGCTTTGAAAAACCCAGATATTGATGCTTCCCTCTCTGGTAACTGAATAGGTATGGATGTAATGGTCAGACAACTGGAAGCCCGTCTGCTGATCTGTTTCTTTGTCTGCTTGTAACTTCTGCTTGTATTCTGTTTGCATTCTCTGAAGTTCAGGATGCTGACTTTTTCCCCTGAACTAGGTAAATGATATATGTTTGATTGATTAAAGTAAGATTGTTAACTCATTTTGAGTTGCTTTCCTTTAGAAAACCAGATCTAAGAACCTGTGCTAGCAGCCACCCTGGGTATGCTAAGGTGCTTGCT
>CM053583.1:389065801-389115107 GCA_028627135.1 Pseudochirops cupreus
TGTGCATTGCTGAGATGAGTCCAGTTTATCAAGGTTGGTCATCACACATATGATGTGTCTATGATTGTGTACTTATTTCTCCTGGTTCTGCTCTTCTCACTCAGCATCAATTTGTATAAGCCTCTCCAGGTAATTATGAAGTCCATCTCCTCCCCATTTCTTATAGCGCAATAGTATTCCATTACATTCATATACCACAACTTGTTTAGCCATTCCCCAATTGAATGGCATCTCCTTAATTTCCAGTTTTTTGCCACCACAAAGAGAGCTGCCATAAATATTTTTGTACATATGGGTCTTCCTCACACTTCTATGATCTCTTTGGGATACAACTCCAGAAGTGGTATTACTGAGTCAAAGGGTATGCAATTATTTATAGCCCTTTGGGCATAGTTCCAGATTGCTCTCCAGAATGCTTGTATAAGATTTAGTTTTCTAACCTGGAAAATTGTATATCATTTCCTTCAATTGTGTCAGACTCTTTATGACCCCATTTGGGGTTTTCTTGGCAAAGATACTGGAGTGGCTTGCCATTTTCTTACAGTTGAGGAAATTGAGGCAAACAGGGTTAAGTGACTTGCTCCCAATCACACAGCTAATAAGTGTCTGAGGCTGGATTTAAACTCAGATATTCCTGACTCCAGGCTCAATGCTATCTAAAAAATAGGTATAGTGACATCTGAACTGCCTGCTTTGTCATGTTTGTATAAAGAAACAAACAGAAAAGCAAACTATATAAACATACACATATGCACAGAGAAATACACACACATATACACATATGTATACACACATATATACACACATAAAATCTATAGGGTATTTATATATGCATATATCTTCTCTATATCTACCTATATCTATATGCTTGGATAGATTGAGATACAGATCTATATTTGCATGTCTTGATTTATACCTAGATAAACACCTTCTAAATTTTAAAGAATAAGCATGTATAAGTTTACATCACAAGCCACCAAGGACCTGTGTCACTCCAACAAGTTACTTTACCTCATTAGGTTTTATGTCCCAGGTTCTTCATCTTTAAAATGAACAGGACAGATCAGATCACTGGAAGTTTCATGCTACCTCTAATTCCAAGATCACTTCATTATTTATTATTTATTTTGTCACCAACTTTAAGGATTTGTTGAAATACCAAGGATTTCCCTGTCCACCATATTTAAAAATTATTCTATATTCGCAGATGCATTTATGACATTTTACTGTTGCAGAAATAATCTATTTTAGCCTTATGATATCTTATGGGGTTGACTAATTTGAAGAGGCATAAGCAGTAAAGTTTCAAGTTTGGCATCATGAGACCGGTTTTAAAATCTGTTTTACCGCTCACAATTTGTATGACCTTGGGCAAGTCACTTATCTGGATCTTGGTTTCTTCATTTGGAAAATGAAAGAATTGGACTAAACAGTCTCTAAGGCTTTTTAAATTCAATTTCACCAGTAATTGTTGTGTCTCCTATGTGGCAGTCATTCTGCCATGTGCTAGAAATTTAACAGCAACAATCCCTTCTCTCAGGGAGGTTATAGACCTCTTTCAGATATAAATCCTATGAATGTCTAGAGAAACAGAGGAAAATTATTTTTTAGACTCCTTATTGTACTGAGATGATGACAGCATCTTAATTTCATTTGTAATGAGTAGGCTTCCTATTCCTATATAATGTAAGCTACTTGATGGCAGTAAGTATAAATGTCTGATAGTAGTACGATGTGATTTAAGTGCAAATCCTTTTATTGCAATTTCAGTCCTCTTTACACTGCAAAAGTATTAAAAATATGCTTAATCAGTATTTGTTGAATAGAATTAGTTGTATATTTCATGAAAAGTACAAGGTTGAAATAATCAATTTTTAAAAGAAAACAACTTATGGCCTTCCCCATTATCAAAACTGAGAACAACTGTTTTCAGAGTAAGCCTAAGAAGGTGGATTTGATACTAGGATGTGGAATATGCTGTCAGTTGATCTAAAGCAATAACCACTTGAGGGATAGACAGAAAAGGAAATCTGCCATCTTAAAAAAACGTACATTCCTTGACCAGGATTATAAATAACAAGATTAAGTTGAGCCTCTGATGTGGTTAGTCCTAAGGGAACTACTCACAAGGAGCAGACAATTGAACTTCACACTGTAATATCATTGTTCCTTGACAACTGAAGTTCTAATAAGTTGATGGTAGGAAGGAAGGCCTATAAAAAATGTTCCAAAGAAACATGAAATACTATAAGAAGATGGAAGCAGAAGAGTACCTGTAATTACAACCTTAAATAGATGAGTGCTTTCTGAGAACACCATTGTAAATGGAGACAGCTTGCCCATAATAGTTGTTTGTAGGATAATCTTATAAATTCTGGTATCTAGGCACCTGGGCACAGTGTTACCTGGCTACACAATACTTGCAAAAAATGTTGATCATAGGAAAAACAAGGATAGAAAATCTGAATGAAATGACATGAGAATAAAAGTCAGGAGATCTGGTTCTCACCACTCACTCACTAGGAAAATTGTTTTATGTTTCTTGACCTTTAAAATCCAATTCAATTTGATAAATACTTATCAAGGGCTTACTGTACTCAAGGCATTGACTAGGTATTGGGGAATTTAAAACAAACAAACCAAAGGTAAGATGTTAGATTGTCAGCTGCCAAGACCTTAAAAATCATATAGGCTAACTCCCTTCAGGAGGGAAATGAGTCCCAGAATGGCAAAGGAACTTGACCGTGGTTATGCAAGTATGATGTGATTCAAACCCAGGTCCTTTGATTTCAACTCCCATCCACTTTATACTGCAGAACCATAAACCACTTTGAAACAGACTCTCTTCTTAATGAATTTAAAATTTAATTAATCTAACAGGGGTAGGAGAGAGAAACATATAACAACATGTGTTAAGTCTATTCAAATTAAATTTTATTTTTGCCACAGCCATTTTCAGTCATGTCTGACTCTTTGTGAACTCATTTGGGGTTTTCTTGGCAAATAAACTGGAATAGTTTGCCATTTCCAAATTCAGGACATTTTACAGATAAGGAACTGAGGCAATCCTGGTTAAGGGACTTACCCAGGGTCACAAAGCTAGTAAGTGTCTGAAGCCAGATTTGAACTCATGAGGATGAGTATCCCTGACTCCAGGCACAGGACTCTATTCACTATGCCACCTAGCTACTCCCAACCTTAAAATATTTCTATTTATTTTCTCCATATCCCACCTCTTCCTCCATCACACCTTTATACTGCAAACAGGCAAAAACATACAAGCACACAGACAAACAACAACAACAAACCTTGTAGGAAATATATCCAGTCAAACAGAACAAATTCTAATTGGACGCTTTGGGTCCATTGCCTCTCTGCTAGGAGGTAGCTTTCATTAGTCCTTCCAGATCATGGAGTGCCCTTGTGTGGATCAGATACCTTAAATTCTTGAAAGCTGTTGACTTTTTTCAATGCTTTTGTTATATAAATTATTCACTGGTTTATACAAAAGAGAGGGCAAGGGGAAGATCTAGATAGTTTCAGTAAAAGTAAAGCAATGAAATAGGGCAATACTGAAGCTAGGTGCAAAGAAGATGGGTACTGAGTGGAATTTTTAAGAAAGGGAGAGAATTCCATAAGTGAGAGTGGGACAACAGGTAGGGATGAGGTAAGGAGCTAATTTTTTGTGTGGGGATAGCATAAGCAAAAGTCCTTCTCAAGCTGAGGGTTGTTTCCTCATGACCATCTATTTCAATAAATAACTGCAACTCATCCATCATGATTTCCATTTCTCTTTCCCAGAGTACTTAGACCACAGTGATAGGAAATAACAGGGCAGAAATGGAGAAGAGAGATCTTTAGGGAGGCTGGTATGTAGAATATGGGAAGAAGGAGAATATATGAATGTTGGAAAATAACTGAAAATGAGCGGATCCCAGAACTTCACAAAAGAAAGAGAATAAACTGGATTGCTTTGGGGAAATTGCCAAGTCCTTTTAAAAAAAACCACAAGTTTCTCCACGAAAAGAAGGATTATCTTTATTTCCAACACCTTTTTCCAGGAATATTTTATGACAGTACATCATGGAATTAATCAAACAAAAAGCATTTATTAAGTGCCTACTATTTTCTAGGCATGATGGTTTTGATGGAGATTTGTTTCCTTTGATTTTTCAGTTGTGTCTGACTCTTTGTGACCCATTTGAGAATTTTTTGGCAAAGATACTGAATTGTTTCCCATTTCCTTCTCCAGATCATTTTACAAACGAGGAACTGAGGCAACCACAGTTAAGTGACTTGCCCAGGGTCACACAGCTAGTAAGTGTCTGAGGCTAGATTTGAACTCAGGAAGATGAGTCTTCCTCCCTACAGGCCTAATACTCTATCCACTGCACCACCTAGCTGCCTAATGGAGATACAAAACCAAAAATGAAACAGACTTTACTCTCAAGGAATCTACAGTCTGTCACAGGGAATATTGCAGCATCTGAAGAAATGAGGTTGAGAATTATCAAGTTGTCAAAGTTTACTCATACTATATAGTATGTATAAGCATTCCTTCAGAAACTACTACCAAGGATTTATACAGGCTAAGTGGTGTCAATGATATTCTCCTTACATATAAAAAATCAATGGTCTGGTCCAGGTATAGGGGACCTGTACCCCCAAAGCCACATGTGACCCTCTAGGTCCTCAAGTGCGACCCTTTGACTGAATCTAAACTTCACAGAAGAAATCCCTTAAGAAAAGGATTTGTGCTGTAAAACTTGGACTCAGTCAAAAGGCCACAGTAAATGACTTAGAAGGCCACAGGTGGTCTTGAGGCCACAGGTTCCATACCCTGCTCTGGTCAAATGTCATTAGGAAGGGATGGCCCAAAAGCTCAACTTTTAATGTTAAGAAGTTAAGAAAGATCCTTAAAATTCTGGGTGTATACCACTATAGCAAACTTATGGGACCACATCAACATGTGTCATACAGGACAGACAGACACAGATGTATTGTCTTCTGAGTCATTTAGGAGAATTCCCCCCCAAAAAAAAAATCAGATGCAGATTGTTATCTTTCTATGAATAAGGAGGCAGTGATTAAAAAGTTACCATGGTTGAAAATTTCATGACCCTTTGGCCACAATAGGGAAGATCCTCTTGTGAAATTTAGCTAGCTTGGTCCTCAGATGACAGATATAGAATATATACAAAGGCTTTTATATATATTTATTTATACATATTTATATATATATATGTATATATATGTTTATATTTATATATATTTATATATATACACCTAAAGGCTTTAAACTTAGAAGGGCCTCTTAGCAATAATCCTCTCCTGGTTTAGCTTTCAAGAATGAGGGTCATCACCATACTATAAACAGGAATCAGAATCACTTTTTTGTAGAGAACAATATTTTTGGAGTAAATGAAATTTATATTTATGTGTATGTGATGACATAGGAGGGTTTTTTTAATTGAGCTTTTTTTTTCAGTTTGCTAATAGGAAAGATGAGGTCTAATTTGATTTCATCAACTAAAATTAGTTATTTAGGCTTATGAACTGGCTAAACAGAAACCTTTGCTATACATTCAAATTATAGAACATTGAATTGTGAGAGTTGAATTGGATTTAGAGATTATGTAGGCCAGATCTCTTATTTTACACATGAGGAAAGTAAGGTACAAGGAGACGAAATCACATGACTAGGCTTAGAGAAAACAATGGGCAGAACCAGAAATGGAAGGAAGCCAGACCTCCACATCTTAAGACATTCATAAATTAGACAATGTTGAGCATTATTTAAAAAAAAAGTTTATAATTTCAATTTGATCAATCTACGAGCTAATGGATTTTTAAAATTATAGAATATCATTATGATAATTTTTGTTGGGAATAAGTATAACCTCTATTTCTAAAAAGAAAACAAAAAGTTTAAGAACAAATTGCCATTAATCACTACATTCCCAACCAACATGACTTGATCTGCCATGTCACCAGATGTTTGATGTGGCAAGAAACTTTGTCCTGGAATCTCTGTGTTGAATATAGGGCTTGGTGCCGCAATTTTTTTAAAGGCATTGTACACCCTTATCTGTATTCATCCTGTCTCCTCTAGATCACAAACATCAGCAGGGCTATATATGTAAGAATAGTTTCACGAGTAATAGAATTATGCCTTGCTGTTTGTCACTGTTGGATATCCTACCAAAAGTGTAGGCCCTAGGCAAAGGAGGTAAAGAACTGTTTCACATGTGATGAATTCTGATAATTGAAGACAGAGAACCTCATTACTTCCCACAGGGTAAGGAGACAAGCCTTTCACTCAAGTAAACCAGGAACCCAAAAGCCCCCTTTTCAGATACCACTGAAAATGAGTCTCATTTTCTTGACCCACATATTGAAGAATCAGGCTCTGATAAAACTTGGAAGGGAAATACTTTGTAAACTTACCTGGGGCAAGGGGCAAAATGCAAGTCTCTCCCTTCGTATTTAATGCATCATGTTTGACTTAATTTTGACTTTTTGAGATCAGCTGCATTAAATATCTCTAGTTGAAACAAACAAAAAACAGGATGGTTTCAAGAATAGAGCTTTTATCACAGAATCTAAACCTGAGTTTAGTCCTGGTTCTGTAATTAACAAATTGTGTGATCCTGAGCAAGTTACTTTACTTCACTGACAGAATTTCTACATCTGTAAAATGGAGATATTGCTACATGAGCTAATTCCCTAACAATCAATGCTAAGAAGAAGTCTTACTCCAAACCTTAAAGTATTTTGTCAATTTGGCTAAGATCAGGTCTAATGGAAACCTTGAGGAAAACTTAATAGATACATATCATTTTTGATAGTCCATCCCCTTGGCTACCCATCACACAACCCACATTCACAAATTGAGATTGCATGGAACAAGGTATTCAATATTTTTGCATTCCAAAAACCTTAGTATATGAGCTTCCACTGATGTGTTTGTCTCCAAGAGTCAGCCAGAGGGCACAAGTAGCTCAAAACAAAGACATTTTGCAGGGAGAACATAGTATCAAGAAATAAAAACATTTTCTCCATAAGCCTAGAATGCACTCAAGTACAATGTTATTGGGAAGAGTAGGCATGCATACATAGAGTGAACAAGCAGATAGGCACACACCCCAATATCCATTCTCTTTGTCTGATATTCTCAATCTGCTCCCTCCAGTGTGGTGCCTTTGATGAGCAATCTGGGCCTGCTCCTCTCTTCAGTCTTCTCTGGAATTCAGAGTGAATTTGGAGCAAGACTTTCTGGGCCTGCTCCTTTTTGGGTGTGGTGTCTTCTTCTCAATGAAATGGTCTGCTGCAAGAGATAATTGTTAATGGGAAGTGGGAGGGAGAAATCCCCCCCCCCCCACTCCAACATACACAAATCCAAGAGACACTTTTGTTTCCTAGAACAGATGCAAGTAGAAGACAGAGTGATTTCTCTCAATATTGAAATTCTTCCTCCACAACTCACCCTCTTCTCCCCTAACAGATATGAATCCCTCAAGTGACTTGGATAACTAGCTTCCTTTTGAAAGGCTGGGATTGATTCTTTATCCACCTAATAGCTAACTCTTCTATAATCTCATTTGATTTGGTCAAATAGAATGACTTCATCAGACCTTCAAAAGAGCAAAGGAGTATTTCAATCTGTTAATAGGTCACCCTAGTGTAAAAGAATTCAGGTTTCATAGTATCTTTTACAATCTGTGAATATGATCACTTAGTTCCTCTATTACCTGGGTAACACCATTAGATAAGGTGTCACTGATCAACCTTCACTTTCATTGGCTCCTTTCATCTGCTTTTCATGTGAATCTTCTATTTTGAGGAAGATTCTGAGATAATATCTACATAAATAAGTTTACTTTAAACTTTACAAATATATTTTCTTCAAATATTAGTCAATCCTCCTAGAGAAAAACACTTTGCAAACCTTAAAGCACTATGTAAATGCTACTATTATTTTTAATATTAATTAGAATGCATAAAGTACTTTGTACACTATGTTCAATTAAATTCAACAAGGATTTATTAAGCATCACATGTCCCAGGACCACAAAGGTTATTGTGTTAGTTGTGGTTATACAAACACTGAAACAAAAGTCTTTGTCTTCAAAGATCTTACATTCTTGTGTGTGTTCCATAAATTTCTATTGTTTTATTTACCTATATTGACAAGTTAAGAGATTCAAGAATAGACTTGAACTAGAGAACACTACTGGATAGGAGTTTTCAAAAGCCACACAGAGTGTAATATAATAAAAGCAATCATTATAACAGTTGTCCATTGAAGTCCTATTTGGATGCTACCTCTTGAAATCAGTTGGAGGTAGCAGGTCAAGGGGACCCTCAAAGATGCAAGCATAACTCATGCTTCAAACTTGGCCACAAACATTTACTACTGAACTTTACTCATCTGTAAAAGGGGTATAATTATGCACTCTTCATCTCCCAGGGTTTTTTCTAAAGGATAAAATCAATACAAAGATGAGTTATGTTTTTGTTTTTTGAGGATCTTAGGCATCGTGGTTTTTCAGAAAAAGATGCTCAGAGAGCAGAAAATCCAATACATCTTGTCTCAGAAAAAGATGCTGGGAGAGCAGAAAATCCAATACATCTTGCCAAAACTGGCTATTGTCCAACAATGGCTTTGAGGCATATGGCTGTCCGTTGAGGACCAACCTACTTTCCTTTGGCAAGAATCATCAGAAGGTAGGTCACTAGCTGATGAATAATTTGGAGGGGGGGGTGGAAGGTCTGTCCATAACAACTCTTGAAACTGACAGCTAAGGCTCCTGAGGTGTAGACACTTAATAAATGCTTAATAAATGACTGTCACCAAAGATGATGTCTGACAAACCAGATAGCACTTAGTGGATAGCCGAGGAACCATTGTTGAGAACACACTTCCTGGCACATTCTAGGTGCTCAAAAAATGCTTACTGATTGATGAAGAGAAAACATTTAGACTACACAGACTGTCTATGTAGTACATACATCTTCATGTACTGATTTTTAATTTAGAATTCACCAAGATAAAGTGAATAATTTAAGTCAATTATTATTTTATGTTGTAACAGAGTAATACTAGAAGAATGTTGGTTATCTATAAAGAATATGAAGAATTTTACTTGGATTTTAATTGGCATGAGTAATAATCAGAATGATATAGTGAAAGAGCTTGGAATTTGAATCTGAAAAGTGTGTGTGTATAAGTTCTCTCACCAAAGATCATGAATGAATGCCAATCACTGAGACAATTAAGAGGTATTTTTTGAATCCCTGCTAAAAGCCAGGCCTTCTTCTAGGGCACACAAACAGAAACCAAATAGCCCCTGGACTCAGGAGCTAATATCCTCTTCCAGGAAACAACATGTGGACATAGAAGCAAATGAAATATGTATACCAAATAAACAGAAGGTCATTTGGCAGAGGAGGCACTAACAGCTGGGGGAATGGGACATAGTGGGGTATGTGAATAATTCTTATACTATGTAGCTCAAAGACTCTTTAGGATCACCATGCTTATTAAATCATGAAATGCTTATAAAAGCAGTTATTCATTATTATTCTGACATTATTACTAGAAGCTGTTCACAAATAATATGCATCCCTTTAAATTCTTTAAATGATTAAACATAGTTCAATATTTTCATGAGTCTGTGATTTTAACGATGAGCACTATTGTTGTTTATCCTTTGTTTTTCAAGAGGACCAATGGCATCCATCAATGTCTTTACTTGTGCATGAATTGGATCTAAGTGAGGCAGATTTGCACAAAGCTGTCAGCTTCACTCTCTCTTCCAGAGTCATTGAAGTTCAATAACAAAACACAAGTCAGGACTACTGATGGTAGCCTGGGATGGAAGGAATGTGTAGCAGCAAGCACCCTAGCATACACAAGATGGCTGTTAACACAGGTTCTTTGATTGGCTTTTCTAAAGGAAAGCAATTCAAAAGGGGTTAACAATCTTACTTTAATTAAACATATATATCAGTAACCTAGTTTAGAGGGAAAAATCAGCACCCTGAACTTCAGAAAATACAAACAGAAATTACAAGCAAACCAAAAATTCAGACAGAGAGTGTAACACAATTCAATAGACAGGGCTTCTAGCTGTCTGACCATCACATGCCTATCTAGTTAGTTACCAGAGAGAGAAGCACCAACATCTGGGATTTCAAAGCTGGGGGACTCAATGGCTGCCCAGAGTCTCATCTGGCCAAATAACACAACTCTTCCCATGAGTGAGCCCCAAAGCAAAACCACACATCAGGATATATATAGGCTTCTCTAGGGTCACAACCCTTGTGTCTCACTGCCTAACTACAAAGTAACAACGTGTAGGCATTCCTAAAAAAACAAGCCTCCCCTAAGCAATCTTCTCCTGTGGGCTCTATTCTACCCTTCAGCAAACTCTTCCTATCACAGGCTCCACATGACCACATTCAACCTATAAGGTCCTCAACAGGATGACCTTAGCATTTTTGATATCTGACCAAACTCTAAGCACTCCACAGCACCTGTGTCAATCATCTTCATAGCCATTGGAACAAATGGTTGCCATCCACCCATTATGCTGGGGGAAGTCTTCATATGCTTGGGAGTAGACACTCCCTTACCTCACTGACAGGTATGAGGCCTATTGGCTACCCTCAACATGGTTTAACCCATCTGCTAAAACAGTTTACTAGGGTGGGGCTTGTGCATGTTATAGCTCCTTGGAGTAACAGGTGAAAGATGAGTGCCAGATGAACACCAAAGATGGATGAGCAGCCCTGAGAAGGGCTTGGCAAGGCCTGACAACAGAGATGCTAGTCCTCCCTCAACACTCCATATTCCCTAAAGGTGTGCATACTTGTTTCAATTTCTCCTAGTCATGTTCACCTAGCTTTTGGAACTCTTATCTATATCCTCCAGTTAATCCATTCTAAGGAATCTGCCTAGGGTTGTAGGGATCTATTTGGTCTCTTGATGTGGCATAGACATTAATAGAGCATATGGGCAATTGAATAATGACATTTCACTCGCTCACTACAAGAACACCAGCAAAATACACTTTGTGCACAGAGGAATAGAATAATTTCCTCCAACATCAACATTTATACAACTTTTTAAGCCCTTTTTGAAATAAATATTCATCCAAAACTCAAAGTAATAGTGAACCAGTTTACTAATATTATCTTCCTTAATCTCATTCATGACAGTTTATGGATTTTAATAATAGATGAGGCAGTTCCTATTTTTCTGCAGCTGAAATCTGAGGCTCACTAAATATTTCCAAGCAAGGAAATCCAAGATTTACTGTAGTTCTCAGATAAGTAGTAGAGAATTAGAAAGGCCTTAAATAAATCATTAATATTCATTTGGTACTAGGTTGCTCATGAAAGAGCCTGATCAGCTACAAAACAAAGATTATAGCTTCAGAAAATTTTAACAAGCAAATAGGCCCAGATCCTCACCAACAGAGCTAGGCCTTGCATATTTTATTGCAGAATGTGTTATCTATGATTTAAAACCTTTCATCCTGCATTCATAACAAGTTACCTGGATTCTAAGAGGTTATAAACCATGATTTTTTGATAAATTGTTCAATCAGCATTATTTACTATATACAACAAGACTTTGAGGATGCATAAATTGTACTATATCTCTAGGAACACAATGGAATAGCCCACCCTATACAAAGCAAGATAATAATAATAATAATAATAATAATAATAACAATAATAAGCTTATATTTGGTAGTCTATTATTTTTTTCTAATAATGAGTCCCTGGTTCATGTTTTCCTGCGTATAATCTTGGGTCAGGCAATCTCCTTGTTGTGCAACCCGATTAGATGTGAAATGCCAGCAAATATGGATGAGGGTAGAGTTGTCTAAATCACATTCTAGTCATGCCCTTCATCAGATTGGGAGCTTTTATCTCAACATCCCATATCTTTGGGACCCCAGCTTGTCTTGGAAATCCGGATATGTGATCCTGGAGATAGCAGTAGATAGGCATTTAAAATTTGCTAGGCATAACACTCTGAGCTCAAAAACCTCCTAGAACTGTAAGGGACTCACCAAATAAAGTCTAATATTTTTTAAAAATCCATAGATATGTTGTTGTTGTTGAGGTTTTTTTAGTCATATCCTACTCTTTGGACCCCATTTGAGGTTTTTCTTGGCAAAGATATGGGAGTTGTTTGCCATTTCCTTCTCTGACTCATTTTATGGATGAAGAACCAAAACAAACAGGGTTAGTTGATTTGCCAAGGGATCACACAGTGACTGAGACTGAATTTGAATTCAGGTCCTCCTCATTTTAGGTCCAGCACTCTATCCATTGTGCCATCTAATATCCATAAATATGTACTCTGATAAAATATAACGTTCTGCAGATATGTGATGCATGGCATGTTTAGCATCACTCAGGTAGCAATGTATTTCCCCTTTAAAAAATATGAGAATAACTCAATTTCTATAGAATAAGAATGTAACTATTGGCTCCTTGTCAAGAAAATAAAGATAAATCCTTACAGAGACTAAGACCTTGATCGATTTTGTTAGTGACCCCAGGACAATTGATTGAGTGAGACTTAGGAATACATAGTCTTGGTCGAGAAGCTGTCCCTCTGTGAAATCTTATAAAAGACAATGACATTCTACCCTTAACCTTTTGCTCCATTTTCCCCTATTTAAAGGACAAACCAGAACTTAGCAGAATATAACTATGTTGGGGGGGGGGGGGAAGTTATACCTCTGTAGATACAGCATCCCCTTCTCCCCAAAATGGTTGCTTTGGAGCAAACAAAATGAATACTACCTGTTTAGAGGACTGCTACTCCTCTAACAAGAATTCCTCTACCGTCCCCATCAGGCCAAGCCAACCAATCATATTAGGGACAGCACCAGTCATGAAGAACCAATCAGGATTTGTCTTTTACCTTTTAATGAAATGCCAATAGACATTCCAGTTATCTGTAACAGCAGAGGTATGCTCATCAGATTGGCCAAAAAGAGCTCAGTTGATCATCTCCCTTACAGTAGTTTATTACCGAGGACATTCACAAAAGTTGTGATACACACTTGTGAGCTAATCAAAATGATGACATTATTACGATAAACTCTTTGATGTTTTAAAGTTTGACCTTATATGTGTCATTTCATTTGAGCCTCATAACAACCTCTACTTAAATCTAATTACACCAACACACCTAATGAGAGAGAGACAGACAGACTAGAGACAGAGACACAGAGAGACAGATACAGAGAAAATTATCTGGCTTAATAAATGGTTGATTACTTAGAGCTTGAAAAACTACACAAATTTGTGACTCAGTCACTAGTGTAGAATAGGGTTCAGCTTTGGGTATTTATGGAAGTTTACTTATTTACTTAAAGGAAACAACATACCTGAATGGCTAGAGAAGATCCACTTTGGAACTCAGCAAGGCCTGAGTTCAATTTCTATCTCTGCATTTTTCTTAGAGGCTTTGCCGGTGGATGTTTTTGAGTTATCCTCTTCTGGGTTTTTATCTTCAGCTCTTCTGTCATGGAACAACTCTTATTGGCAGGATTCTTTTGTTTGCTTATTCTTCCAGTCTTCTTGTTATTGTTGGTCTCTGTGCATTTCAAGGTGATTGGTGCCCAGTCTCTGTTCTCCTCAACCCCAGGATACAGGTGTTCCTGGTCAGGTTCCATTCCTGGCGTAAATGGTAACCTCTCTGTTTCTCTAAGGTTTCTTGTGCTGGGAAAAAATGCAATTCACTTTTCTAAGTTTTTGCAATAAGAATTCAGGCTAGTACATTTTCTAGATCTTTGCGGAAGAGCTTTGGTGGAGAGCTAAGCTAGACTTTGTTTTCCTCTTAGTCCTCCATTTTGATTGTACCATGAGTTTCCTAGACTAATATAATCACAGGCTTTTCACTATCCCAAGCCCATTCTCAATTTAATGTTTAATAGTATAATTATGAATATAAGTAAGATTATATTCAGAATTTCCACATCAGTCCTTTAGTATATAATCAGTAATGAAAATAATAATAATAACTGTACCAAACCAACTCTTACACGAGAACACTTTGTTGTCATTTTTCTGTGGGAAAAGAACTTTTTAAAAAAAGACTCAAAATTTAATGTATTATTTCTTCTTAACCACTCTTTTTATATCTGCCTTTCTCTAGTCTGTTGTTATGGAAATGACTAAAATGTCAAAACATTGTACTCTATGATCCCACAGGGAAAGGTGAACATTTCTGGGAAAGCTTTGCAAGGGGAAAACCGAAAACAAATTTGGACTAGACACATAAATTCACAACACATTGTCTTCTGCTTTTCACTCCCCTTCCTTTCACACCCCTATTATGGCATAGTTCTATTACTGGTGAACAGGGTAAGAAGGTTATATCTGTGAACTTAGGTAAATAAATCTCTGATGCTGTGAACACAAGTACACTGGTTCACCAATTTGGATTGAATTGCTCAGCCCAGCCACTGACACAGTCAGACTACTGGTATTGAGTGATAAAAATAGTTACCTGAGCCAATGGGTATGAATTGCTTTATGTAGCTAGTATGATTCCCCCCTCCCTCTTCTTTTGAAAATACAGGTCAATTATTTTAGAAAGATCATTTCAGGATCAAAAAGATTGGTGAAATATTAATACATGTAATAAAACAACATGTGTGAGTTCTACCCACCATAACGAAACATGAATATTTTAGTGTAAACAATAACAAAAACATGAATATTTTAGTATAAGCACTATACATAATTAAAAGAGCTTTTTAACTTTGTCTTTAAAGGGTTTAAGATTTACCATTCTGTTTATATTTCTTTTCTTTTTAAATATATCTCTCCTATGTCCTTCAAGTCATATGTCCTTTTATCAGTTGACTGGAAATGGCACCTAACTATGAGAATTATAGAATTTTATTTTGGGAGAAGTCAGGGAATCTGACTAGCGTAGTTTTGAGGATTTATAACAGGAAACTAGGGTGTAGAGGAGAATAGTATGGAGCCAATTCAATTAAGTTCAAACTTAGGAAATACCTATTATTTGTAAGACACTATAAACTTATGTACCTTCCTCTGGGATGTTCACCAGTGCTACTGTATGATTTCCAGTTGTACATTCCTATGAATTTGTAAGCCTCCAGAAGTTGATTTTTAATCTGGAAATCTTGCATCTTAGCACAACTTATCAAGTGCAATATTGTTTATACTAAAAATGATCCAAGTTAATGTCTTTACTTTTATCCCTTTCCCTTTTGGGTTTATCAATAAATTGTTTTAACATATCAGATTGAAGATACCATAATTGCTTGCTATATTTTCTCTGCTTTATCCTCTTTTTTTCCAACTTGTTACTGATTTTTGCCTTCTCTTACTGAATACAAATGATTAGTTCAGACATAATCAAAATGACCCCCACCAAAATAAAATCATTTACTCTCCTGTTTCAATGTTTTATAATAATGTTGCTTAGTTCCCACATGTTTCAGTGCTAACCAAGGCCTTTCCTAAAGAAAGTATTCATGATATAGGCAGCTAGGTGATACAGTGGATAGAGCACTGGAATTGGAAGCAGGAAGATTCATCTACATGAGTTCAAATCCAGTCTGTGACACTTACTATCTGTGTGACCCTGGGCAAGTCACTTAACTCTATTTGCCTCAGTTTCCTTATCTGTTAAATGAGTTGAAGAAATGAGAAAACCCCAAATGGGTTTACAAAGAGTCAGACATGACTGAACAACATTCATGATGTAGAAGGCAAGAGACTTCTGAGCAATCCATTAGACTTTGGTTTCCTTCATTTCTTGATCCCCAAACGTATTTTTTCAATGTTTTGCTTTCCTCCTCTGAGTCCAGCATCATATTGAAACCATTGTGAATTAAAGCACATTTTGAATTAGTTTGTCATGCCTTGTCAAGTTCTTCATGGGATTTCTTTGCCTCAACCTCTGCAACAGATGTTGTCCCAGAAGCTGCAATTATCTTCATTACAGTTTGTTTGCTTACTCTTGTGAGGGAGCATGGCAAGAAAAGATAACCAACATAATCATGCTTTGTGGTTGCTAGTGGTGGTGGTTCAGTAATACGGCCAAATCAATTCCTCCACCTTTTTATTTATTGGGAGGAGTCACTCCCAAGGTGCCCGTTCATGTTGCTGCAATCTTTTTGTTTTATTAATAGGGTATTTATAATGAGAATGTCAATACAGATATGACCAAATTTCTTCAAAAGTTGAACTGATAGTCATATATATATGTGTGTGTATGTGTATATGTATATATAGTATGTAAATGTATGTATATACACACATATGTATATATATATATACACACACACACACACACATATACATGCATCTATACACATATTTGCTTATATTTTAGACATGCTTGTATATGTTCACATTACTTCTCCTGATGGGCTTGGACTATACATATATTTGCATATATTTTAGACATGCTTGTATATGTTCTTGTTACCTCTCCTGATGGACTTGGACTATAAACTACTTAAATGCAGGGACTTAATATTTCATTGTTTTGTCCATATTCCTAGTGACTAACATAAAGCTGTGTACATTGTAGGTGTTTAATAAATGCATATGGATTGTGTGATTGCCCAAGATTGTTCATTAAGAACACACACAGTTTAACCACAGTTTGTAGATGGACTAAAGCTGTATGCTTCTTACCAAGGCTCTGACTACCATTTTGCTTTCCCTCTACCATCACAAGGAAATGAGAAGGCAGGGGCAAACAATTTCGGGCTGCATCATTTTCTCTGTATCTTGGGTCATAGGAACAAAACAATGCAAGCACTTTGTGGCAAAGCTTTTGACCTTGAGTTTTTCTGTACTTTGCTATCTTGGTTCCTTGATGACAGACCCATTGTGCCCCTCACCCTGTCTTCAAAATCTCTCTAGTTTGGACTAGAGTTCATACTTCACCAGAAAACATAGCCAATGCAAAACAAGGGTCACTGCCATACCATAATAAACCAGGAGAACAGGACTTTCTTGGAGAGCTGTTTTCAATGTAGAACATAAATAATTTATTGTTGCTGAAAAATAGTGACTAATTTTATGTTTTCTGTGCAATTAATTCCTGTCTTAGTGATACTATAGGAGTCTGCATTGCTGTTTTTAAATTGCTCCAAGCAAATACAAAAGGGAAATATTATGGGGAATGGGAAGATTGTCAAAATAAGAAAGTAACAGCACTCCTTTCAGATGGTGAAACAAAGGTCCTTTGAAATAAATTACATTTATTTAGAGCAATTATTTTATGTATAATATTACCTGTTAGAAAACATTTAAATGACATTTACTTTTTTGCAAGGATACTGGTTTATACCTTGCTTATCTAAGAATGACTTTAAAAGTAGAGTAATGAATAGAGTTTGGCATTCAATCCCTAGAGCATTCATGTTCAAATTCTGTGTTTCACATATATTCCATGTGACCACAGGAAAATCACATAACTTCTCAGTATTTTAGATAGTGCCCTATATCTCTTAATTCAAATACAAAATGCCTAACTGAATTGAGAAAAGCTCTCTACATTGTTGACATGACAGGTTGAGTTCCATTAATCACATGTTCTAGAAATCCTTCTTTTGTCTCTTATGAACCTGACCCCTCTCATGAAGCATACATCATCAGAAGAAACATGAAAGTCTACTTTTCAACATAATCAGCCCTATACCTGGGAGTATGAGAGCTCTATCTTCCTCGCTCATGTCGTCAAAACATTTGCAGTTTTCTGTTTCTGGTAGAAACAAGTCAAATATACTTATGAGGTGATTCCTGACCTAAGAGATACATTTGCAATCTGCAGGATTCAATTTGCAATGTACTAGTTTTAAACAAATTCCAGTTTGAGCCAAAGCAGCAATGTGACAATTTCATTGCTGCAGGAATGACAAAATCTATAAAGTAAAATATAATTGAACACAGTGGGAGAGGGTGGGTTCCTCATGTATGGGACTGCTACAAGAAGGACAGGGAAGTCATAGTTCTTCGCATTTGCCATCAATGTGACATCATTATTGCCTATGAACTTTGCTCATTTGTTAATCATTTATCGGCATGTGTTAATCATTGAACTTGGTGGTGATGGTGAGTTTCTGATATATGGCTTGTATCCTATAGCTACCAGGTTAAAAAATATATACATATATATACATACACATATATACATACATGTATGTATATATGTGTATGTATATATGTATGTGTATATATACACATACATACACATACACACATATACATACATATATATGTATATATATGCACACACACACATACACACACACACACACACACACACACACACACACACACACATACACACACACCTTTTAAGAACGGCTGTAAAACAGACCATTAGGTCAGGTAAATATCTAATGCCTTGTAGATGGATCTTTTCACAAGTAGATAGCAAAGATTTGTTGACAATCATCCTTAGTAAAGGGAGATATTATCTTACTGGATCTAGGGGTCAGACTACCCAAGAGTAGTCACACATCTTTCTCTGGGTTATAGCATTCATGTTTATATTTTGTAAGAAAGTCCCAATTAAAAAGTATCATTAAAGTCCTTATGTCCTACACCTTTTTCAGACCTTCTTAGTGGAATTTGCCCAATTTTGCCACACAAATTCATTTAGATCATAGGATCAAAAATTTAAGCTAGAAGGAATCTTAGACATCTTAGTCTAAAACCCTCATTTTTTGGATGAAAAAAATGGAGTTGAAGTGAGCTGCCCATGGTCACACATGAAACAATTTGAAGAACTAGGAAATAATCCTAGGTCTTCAGACTTAAAATTCAAGACTCTTTCCACTGTACCTTCCAGATATGGCATTTGAAGGTAGGTAAAAAGAGATTGGAACTATCCTCAAACAAAAATAATCAGTTTGCATTCTGAGTGCTCTTTTACGTTTGCAAACCTGAAACGTAGCAATGGCTGGACAAAAGCGAAATTTTATTCTTTACCTAAGTAGAAGTCATTTAGAAACACAAGGGTATTGAAGCAATCTGACTTGATGCCTACATATCTCTATTACCTAGGGCTCAGGGGGATGTTTCATTTGTCTATAATTTGATGGAGTCTCCTTTTCATCTTTAGTAGGTGCCAGAAGTTTGAGAAGGGGTAAGGGACACAAATCAACCTTATCACTTCACATGCTGAACAATTCTACATTTGGGCCATGAAGCCAACTGTTCCTAGAGGGATAAAAGTCTGTGTCAACTGATCTTTCTTGGGAATAACTAGCCTTTCAAAGCTGAGAGGAACCAAGAGGCTCTGGATACTTTTACTGACCTCAGTTCAACAGAAAGCTATTGTGCTTCAAAGAAGGCCTTAACCAGCGCTCGCCACCACCTACCTGTACAAAAATGTATCAATTTAGCCCTGGAAAGAAATGAAAACAGGACGCTCATTGGAAATCCAGACAAGACTGTTATTACAACCTGCTTGAATCCCCATTTCTTTTGAGTGATGATTTAAAAAAATGCCACCAAAAAGGTTCAAATATCCTACAGTGACATCCAGTTCAGAAAGTCCTCTGACTTTAGTCAAAGCCTGAGTGAGACACCCTTTAAAAGCTCAGAAGGCATTCTATCTTATCCATTCTCCATTCGGCAAGCTAATTGCTAACCTTTATGTTTGGGGGCCTGTGTATGAAATACAAATGAACCAATTCAATTTGTAATCTGAGCATCAAATGGTCACAGTCATCTAGGAGCAAAGAATAGTCAATTGCTTATATGAAAAGTTTTCTAAAAGGACCCAACTCCCAGCTCCTATGGAGTGACCCATTTTTGTTACAGGATATAAGCAAGTAGAACGATTCTCTGAAGAGGCCCTTGAGTGAAATGCTGGACTCAGAGCTGTTGCTGGAATGGGGAGGGAAAAGTCAACAACCCAAAGACCAAATAATATATTCATTGAGGTGTCCTAGGATAGCACACATAGCTGAAGTTTTCAAAGGAGCTTATTCAAAAAGAAGAACTTTAATGAGATTTACTTGCATGCAGACTAAAAAACATATAGTAAAAAAATTACTTTTCACTTTGGACATGTCTATGTGAGGTAAGTGTGACTAAACACGTTGAACATATTCTGTTTTCCTCTGTGATTTTTTTTTCTATCTGCTCTTGATTGGTTCTATTAAATTCCATCCCATCCCATTCCATCTATAAATTTTAACTAAGTCTTTCTAAATGTAAGAAATTGTTTTAGGGAATGAAGATATACAGAAAAACAAACTTGTCTTCAAGTAAATTCCATTCTGCTAGAGGGTTAACTATTTGATTAGTTCAGTTATTAAGAATCTGATACTCATGGGAGTTAAGGATGTGAACCAGTTAGTTTGGCACAGAGAAGTATCTTGCAACTATATGTGAGGTTGAGAGACTGACTTTGTAGACAAAGGGCAGGCAGGGGAAACTGTAGATCACACAAATGATTAGATTATCATAGACAGCATGGTGCTGCCAATTCTCCACCCACATATGTGGCAGGAGTCGCTTTTCTTCTTCATGAACACTGGTTGAATAACTGGCTTTTTACTTCCTATTTTAAGATGTCTTTCACCTCAAGGGACCTAATTCAGTGATTTTGTTAGTCATTCTTGTTTATAATAAGGGCAGCTAGGCAGTGAAGTGCATAGAGGACTGAATCTGAAGCCAGAAGACCTGAGTTCAGATCCTGCCTCAGATACTTATTAGCGATGACTCTGGGCAAGTCACTTAACCGTGTTTGCCTCAATTTCCTGATCCAAAAACTGAGCTTGAGAAGGCAATGGCAAATCACTCCAGTGTCTTTGCCAAGAAAACTCCAAAGAGTTGAATATGACTGAAATGACTGAACAACAATAACTTGTTTATCATGGCAAGAACTAGACAAACACAAGAAAAAATGGGTACGCATAGTTTGTTTCATTCTGGCAGAACATACCATCTGAAACAGCCATTGGATGAAATACTAATTCATCAATCTGTTCAAAAATCACATTGTGATGCAAAACGATGCATTAATCATAGGCAAAATTCAGTGTTAGTTTTTATGGGAGGCATACAAAGATGAATTGGAATTTTAAAAAAATCTTAGGATCATAAACAGGAAGGGCTATGAGAGGTTTTCTACTACAACACCTTTATTTTGACATGGTTCCTGTCCTGAAGGGGCTCTTAGGATCCTTTAAATACATGGATTAATTTCCATTAACACATTCCATTTGAGGAGATGGGGAATAACAACAATGATAATGACAACAAAAATCATGATAGCAAGTATTTATATAGAGCTTGCTCTGTGCCAGGCAGTGGGCTAAGTGCTTTCAAATTATATGTCATTTGATGCTTCTCAACAACCCTGTGAGGTAGGTGCTATTTGTATCCCCACTTTACAGATGAGAAAACTGAGAAAAACAGAGGTTAAGCGACTTGCCCAGGGTCACACAGCTAGTAAGTATCTAAGCTTGGGTCTTCCTGAACATAAACCCGGTATTCTTTCTACCGAGCAACCTAGATGTTCCATTTGCCACAGCAAAAACGCTAAAGGGTAGCAGGTATACTGCATAGTTGTGGTCAGCAAAGGACACCAAAATGGAAGGTGAAGACAGTAGAGGAAGTATGCCAGTTCTCTGGGACAGATACCCATTTGCAGTTCTTCTCACTCACCTCCATAATTCCCATGTTGAATCCAGTGACCCCTATAATCTTCACAGCATCAATATTTTCCCCCAATGCTCACCTCTCAGCAGGAATCTAGTTAGATGAAAATCTCTGCCCTTGTGTGACAAGAATATTATTGTCACAATTTCTAGAGCCCAGACCTACAATTTTTGTTTTTAACCCATTGTGTCTCTACCTTTCCCTGGAATTCTGGAGAACAATGGACTTGATTTGATGTATCAAAATAGCCTCAATTCTAAAGCACTTCATTTTTACCCCTTTGGATATTTTTTCTCTATGATTTTTTTTCTCCAAACATTGGCTTTTATTTCAAAGACAATAAAAAAGAACTTATTCACTTGAAATGAAGAGTGATTAATGGATGGATAAACATCACTGAGTCATCCTTAGGTAAGAAACATGGAGAGTCCCCTTCTCATTCCTTTCCCTCATTTGGAAAGATTGATATACTGTGAAAGTCTAGTCAATAGCTGTTAGCAATTCTGAAAGCCAACCAAGTGAATTAGAGATATGGAGAATACTTTGGCAGGATTTCAACATCTCCCCCCACCTCGATCTACTAAATAACAAGAAGGTTACTGTGCCAAGACCTTGTTTAAAAACCATGTCATTTTTCTCCCTGGAAGACATTCTTTTTTTTGGTGTTACTTTGTTAGAACATAAGACCTTATTAAAGCTCAGGCAGCTGATGTCACACGTGTGGGATTAGTCACACCAGTTTAAGTAAAGCTATGTGGTAGGATATGCTGACTCTTAAAAACTTGATAAGAAAATAAATATGAAAGTTTTTTTAAATTTATTCAAAAATAAATTGGACTAGTTTCTTTTTTTTAAGACAGTGATATATTTACATTACTTGATAGCCCCTCTGAAATTGACAATAGTTCTAGATTTAAACCTGAAAGGTATGAAGGTCTTGATCACTGAGCAGGTGCATACTCTTCATACTCCTCTCAACTCCTCTGGATTTCAACATGCTCTCTGGAATCTCATCACTCTGCAAGATCACATCAACCCCAGAACTCATACCTCCTCAATACACCTTGCCCCTGATACCCCTCTATTCCTCTAATTAGAGGGTGGAGTGTAGAGTGCTCTGCCCAGTTCCTCCACTTAAGAAAAGAACCCAGGGAAGCCATCTCTTTATTTTCCACCCAGTTGCACTCCCTCTGTTCTTACCCCACCTCACTAACTTTCAACTTCTGTTTTTCACTATCTTGCTTTTTTTACATTCTTAGCCTCTTGAGGGCAAAGACTTTCATCTTTCTTATCATCCCCAAAACTTTCACACAGTTCCTAGCATGTAGTAGACATGTAATTTTTTAAATTGACTAGGTAGATGCCCCCTGCCCCCCAGTTGTTTAATGTGTTGTTGCTTGCTATTAAGCATACAAATTTTGTACTGTATGATTCAATGATATGAGATAGCAGAAATTCAGTATTGGGTAGCAATTTCCCCCTTGAAAGCTTTAGAGGACAGAATTTGAGGTTATGAACAAAAGCTGCAAATAGGCATATTTAAGCTTCAGGTCAGAAAAAAAAAGAAAAGAGAAAAATTTTTCTTAAAAATTAAGACTCTATGGGTGAAACAGGGTCCCTTGGGAAGGAGTTCTTTCTCACTGGTTGACATTCAAAGCCTAAATAAGATTTTCTAGATATGATGCACAAGAGTCCTTTGGGAGTTCAGAGCGGCTATGAAAATCCTTTCCAACTTTGAAATTCTGTGATTCCATGAGCACACTTGAGATAAAGGTCACAGATGTAGGCTTTTTTTTTTTTTGGTAGGAGATCATATCCCACAGTTTCCTTTGATAAGAATGTCTGGAACTCTTATAGAAAGTTATTTCTAATGTCTAACTTACACTAGTACAGTCACAGTTTAAAAACAGAATATGTTATTTTTATTCAAGGGTTTGAAGGTTGGTTCATTGGAAAATGGGTTTAACTTTTATCATAACTGCCTTAAAAGGTATGACAGGAAAATACCCAGTAGGACTATGGGAAAATCCACTCTGGATACTGAATGCTTAGGGAGGCCATTCATTTGCCCTGCTAGCTGATCTCCTCTCTGATTTTTTTTTTCTGCTTACAGAGGTTCAGTCAATAAACTTATTAAATGCCTATTTTGTGCCAGATACTGTGCTAAGTACTGAGGATACAAAGATAGACTAAAGGCAGTCCCTGCCCTCAAGGAGCTCACTATGTCGGTGTTTTTTGCCCTTTGTTCTCAAAGAGGACCATGACTTCAGGGAGGTGATGTGATGACATGCAAGTGAATCGGAGTTAAGTGAGGGAGGGCTGTGCAGAGTCTCCAGCCTCACTTTCTCCTCTGGAGCCATCTGGGTTCATTGGTGAGATATATATCAGGATGACTGGAGATGGCCCTGGTTGTAGTGGGAGACCTTGGCCTTTTAAGTTAAGGACTTTCCCAGGTCTCAGTTTGACTGAGGCAATGCTCATTTAGTGATTGAGGCAAGATAAGAAATGATGTAAAAAACGACCTCTTTGCCTAGTTAAAAACAATCAATCTTGGAGGGAAAGAACCTGAGGCTTTCTAGCCAAAATAGAAGCAATTGGAATTTATATTCACCGAGCCAATCAGTGTCCAAACAATGACCACATGATCACAGGGGGCTTTATCTAGAACATATTGTTGACCAATCATTGAGAGCCAAAGTGATTTGGGTTTAAGGAATGATCCTTAAGGAAAAAAAAAATCAGATATCAAAATTTAAATTCTTTTGGGCAGAGCACTGGTGGCATGTAAGGGTTTGGAAAAAAAGTAGAAGAGAAGAGAAGAGAAATGAAAAGAGAAAAGAAAAAAGAAAGCTCACTACATTAAAGGGTAAACAACAAGAAAATAAGTGTGTACAAGGAATTGTAATATTATTATTATAATACATTATAAATAATAATATTATTATAATACATTATAAATAGGAAATAACTGAAGAGGGAAGGCACTAGCATTGAAAGGAATTGGAAAATATTCCTGTAGAAGATGGATTTTGGTTAGTACCTAAGGAAGCCAGGGAAACCAATAGGTGGAGATGAGAAATAAGATAATTCTGGGAATGTGAAACAACCAGAGAAAATGCCCAAAACTAAGTGATGTGTGTCTTATTTATGGAACAGCAAGAAGGCCAGTGTCTCCTTCAAGTATGTGGCAAGGAGCAAGATGCAAGACTAGAAAAGTAGGACAGGGCTAAGTTATGAAAAACTTTGAAAGCTAAATAATTTTGTATTTGATTCTGGAGTTGATAGGAAGTGAGTTGAGGCACATTAATTGGCTACTGCTATGCCTCTCTAAAGGCTACCTGAAACGGTTTTAGTTTCTTTGACCACCATATTGTACTGTTGGCTTATATCTGATTTTCAGTCTCTTAAAATGGTCTTTTTTATTTGAACAGTTTTTTATCTATACCCTTGTTCCTACAGAAAATTGTGATTTTTTCTTTAACTCCAGTCTTACATTTATCTAAGTTTTGCCCTTTATTCTACGTTGTTGAGTACTTTTTGGATCCCAATTTTGTTATCTAACATGCCAAACAGACTGGTTTTCTGTGACATTATCAAAGTCACTTATAAAAATGAGTATCAAAAAGCCAAGGAAAGATTTCCACTGTAGATCTCCTTCCCTTAAACCCATTTGCTTTTGAAAAAATCTGCAGAAAATCATAAAATCATCCTGCCTGTGTCCACTACAAATTTGTTATTAAACCTCAAGGAGGCTCTAGTTGCTATAAGGCAACCCTTTTGCCCCTCCTTAATTAACTTCTTTTTTCCCCCTTATTTTTAACAATCTTTAATTTGGAATAGAAGTCAAGATAAACCATTATGTAGGGGGGCATGAAATGACTTATTTTTTCCAATGTAAAAACTATCAAGCATAGGTCAAAAGTCATAGATAAGAAAGGAAAGCAAGAAGAAAGAAAAAACCCTCAGCCAGTTCACAGACTCCCTTCACTAACAGTTCTGAAACACTGTCCATCATCTTGATACATATTTCTGCAGACTTACATTTCTGCTTTAACATACATAATCATCTCCAAAATACTCATGATAACTGACCCTCATTGCTCTGCAGTATATGTAATGAACAGCAAGGCAATAATTGCTGTTATTTCAGTAGCTGCTATTTCTTTAAAACTAGATCATTTCTGGAAAGGAAAGGAAAACAAACAAACAAAACCCTCACCTCTAAATATATCTTCCCACAAATTAAAAGTACCTTTCAGAGGCCAAAAGTCTTAAGCTTTGAAGGTATATTACCTGACCTAATATGATGGAAGTGTGAGTGGCAAAATTGAAGATCATATTTATAGCTATTTTTTTCCTATTTATTTGAAACACAATAAAGAAAAGTACAATTTGAGAATTCAGGGACACACGGTGCACTGTCATAACTTTAGAGAAGTTATACATCCAAGAAAACGAACTAGTTTTTCTTTCTTTTTGAAATAATTGATTACATAATTTTATGCACCCAGATCATTTAAAAATAAATATTTAACATTCATAAAATTGTAACTTTCATATTAAAATGCAGGAATTAAAAAAGGCATCTGAATAAGAAAAGTAAAAATAAAACCCAAACTGGAATGAAAGCCTAAACAGCACATCTAAAATTGGGGCTTTGTATTTGGGCCTTTATATTCTTCTCTCCCTCTACACTACCCTGCTGGAATTCCAGATCCCATGTCTCCAGCACCCTGCCTAGCCACAGGCCTAGCTCCATCCTGCCCAAAGAGCTCAGTACACATGTCACTTCCCAACATGGAGTGCTGTTGGTGAAACTCCAGGATTGACCTCATAACCTATAACACCACCACCTAAACATAGACATTTCTGATTTTCTGAGCCATTAGGCTTTCCCAGGTTCATTGCTCCTATACCACTCATTCTTATCTCTCCATCTAGTGTATCCTTGTATAACACATGCTCACAACTTTCTTCTCATTTGCTTTCCCATCTCACATTGGTGCATCATTTCTTCTCTTTTATCCTGTTCTTCCTCTTCCCTTAATGGTATTTCTTTGTGTTTCTGCATTTCTTGATTATGAAGTTCCTCCATCTGTCTCAGTTCTTCTTGCTGTCTTATTAGATCCTGGTGTAAAAGATGTACCTGATGCTCATGATAAGCACCTTCCATTTCACAATCCAGTTAATCTTTTGAATATTTCACATTTTTCTCAACCTGATTCCTTTGCTTTTTTTTTTTTAATTTCAATCTAAAGACTTCATCTTCGGGAAAAATCCAAACTCAATGGTGTCATGTTGAACAAAACAGGGAGAGTTCTCTTTCTCCTTTTCATACATTGGATTCTTCTGTGCAAGGTTTTCAGGAAGAACATCTTCATATATAGTTGTTCAAATGCCTCCACAATAAATGGACATAGGGCTGGTGTCAACAAAAACACTCCTTCACTAAAATGTTCAAATGCCCCCTCTTCCTCTTTCTTTTCTTTCTTTCTTTCAGTCAAAAGGCTGGACCCAAGGACATAGAAGGCCACATGTGGCCTCAAGGTTGTAGGTTCTTCACCCTTGGAACTATTTTTATTGAAAAATGGAGACTGAACTGTGAGAACTGCTACTTCTCCCCTTCTCCTCATCATCCAGATGCTTTCTTCCAAGGTTGCTTTCTTCATTCCTGTCTCACATGAAGATTGGGGCCCTTTCTAGACCAAGGCAAACACCATTGCCTGCAAGCTACTCCCATTCCATCCACTCTATCTCCTGCAGATTACCCCATTTATCATTCCCATTCTTCAACTTTTCTTCAATCTTTTCCTGCTTCTGTACTCATGTCACACCCTCCTTAAGACAAACAAGCAAACAAAAACCCCTCACTTGATTTTTGATGTCACTCTCCTACTCTATGTACTCTACTGGCTCCATATCTCCTCTAATATTCAACACAAAATCCCCTTTTTAATATTCAAAGCCCTGCCTACCTATCTTTTAAGTCTTCTTACACCTTGCACCCCACTCACAATGTACTTTGCTGTCCAGCGACACCGGCACTCTTGCTGTTCCTTGAACAAAACAAGACCATGAACTTTCTGACACCAGGCATTTTCCTTGGCTATCCCCCATGCCTCAATGCTCTCTCTTCAGCTTTGCCTCCTGGCTTCACTGGTCTTCCCCAAGCCCCAATTAAAAGCCCATACTCCATAGGCAGCTTTTTATTTCCTCTTATGTCTAGTGCCTTATATAGCTTATAGTATAAAAATTGTGTCCAGTTTTGACATCTCTTACCCATTACACTGTGAGCTTTTCAAGAGCAGGGACTGTGTTTTGCCATTGTTTGCACTCCCAGGGTTTGGCTGAGTGCCTAGCATATAGTAAGCCATGAATAAATAATTGACTGACAGTCCACCTGGGTTTCATGGACACTACTCTTTCCTGTGTTCCCCTCCTACCTGTCTGAACACTCCTCAGTGTTCTTTGATGAATCTCCAACCAGGGTATGTCCACTAAAGGTGAATATCCCCAATCTGACCTGGATCCCCCTCTCTTCTCTGTCCATACTATTCAACATTGATGATTTAATTATCATTGAAATCAATCATTTATTCATTATTCTTTTTATTTTATAGGTTAGTTAGTTATAAATCCACCCATTTTCTTGGGTGGATTCCATTGTCTTTCACCTTACATCTTTTTATTGTTCAAGAATTAACAAAAACCATAATTAAATGACTTCCCAGAATGTCTGGAAATGTCCATGGTATTTGATTGATTCATCAGTCTAAATTTCCTGTGGTTAAAGATAATGAGATTAATCACATAATTTATTAAGCCCTATGTGTGAGATATTGTGCTAAGAACAGGAAATACAAAAGTAGAAGGTAGGGAGAGAGTAGGGAAAGAGAGAGAGAGAGAGAGAGAGAGAGAGAGAGAGAGAGAGAGGGAGGGAGAGAGAGAAGGAGAGAGAGAGAGAGAGAGAAGGAGAGAGAGAGAGAGAGTTAGTTCCTGACCTCCAGGAGCTTATATTTTAATGATGATTGGGGTGGGGAGAGGTAGACAGTTTAGAAAAGGGAACCAAAAAGCAAGGGGTGATAGAGAGCTATAAAAGTATGGAGAGTCAGAATCTGAGAAGCAGAGATAGAAGTGAGCCTTGCTAGTCTTACTCCCTTTCTCAAATGGAGATTCCATGAAGGAATTCATCTATCAGTGAAGGAGGTCAGAGAGGTAGAGGTATCTCCATCTTGAGGAAACTGGGCTAAGGTGAGAAGTGCAGAAATCCACAGGGTCAAGGGCTAAGAAACTTAACCAGATTGCAAGTGACCATGATTTATTCATGAGAATTCCCAGTGCTAAACAGTTCCTTTTAAAATTTCTTATGAGTGTCATGAATGTGGTTTCTGTAGTCTATAGTCTCTTGTAGTTAAAAAAAAAAAGCTATGATTTTTGAATTTTTTTTAGATTCAAGGTTATTGGGGAGAAGGGAAGGAGAGTATATCACTCCCTTAATGCAAATGTCTCTAGGGAAAGAGTAACTCTGTATGTGTGTGTGTGTTACAAAAGCATACTAAGGTTCTCCCTTGATGCCTCCCTCTGGTCTGAAGGTAATCCTGGAGCTCTTAAAAGCATTACTGAAGACACACTAACTCTGACTGGCACTAACAAACTAGAACATCTTTGTGTATGGGTCTAATGACAGGCTTTATGTCTGTTGTCCAAGCATCAACTTAGCTAAATTTGCAGTTCATCACTAAGCATTGAATGGTGACATAATTTTTAGCTACAGAAACTCTCAAAGACTATCTACCGAGTCATAGAGTAGATGTGATTTTTAACAAGAGGGAGTCCCCATGTCAACAAAATCACAGGTTCTTGAAATACTGACATATTAATCATATATATTTTACTGAAAGTGAGTTTCAGGTTCTTTCTTTAGAGATTGTTTTGACTTAAAGGATGGTGGGAAAAGAAGAATGATGATATTAATAGCTTGTGAAAGGGGAAAGTAGAAATAATAAAGAGAAGAGTAAATAATAGTGAAGCAGTGGTGGGGAATGAGGTCACTGAAGACACATATTGCCTACTTGATTTTGCCTAGGGCTAGCTTTCTCATTGGTAAGATTTATTTATAAAAGCACATCATGGAGCAGAAGGGTGGTATACATGGCAGAGTGCTAGGCAACAAATAAATAAATAAATAAATCAGGATTTTTCTGTGTTCAAATACTCTCCATGATGCTATATTTGAGACCATGAACAAATCATTAAATCTCTCTGATTTTTAGTTGTTTCTTCAGACAATATTAAATAATGATAGGCAAGCTGGCATGGTTGAAAGAGAGCTGGCCTTGCAGGCAGGAGGAGATGAGTCCATTGCTGTCTCTGATACATACTAGTATGTATGTGTGACCCTGGGCAAGACACTTAACTTCTCAGTGTCCCAGGAAATGCTCTAAGACTTTAAATATTAGGGAACTTGTCTACCTCCAAAGTAGAGGAAGCTTCCTCATCTAGAAGTCCCCTGTATCTATGAAAATGCAAGTTCAGTGCCTTTCTGATGATGATGATGATGATGGTGATGATGATGATGATGATGATGATGATGATACCTATGCCTTTAATTTCTGTCTCCCAGGGTTGTTTTGAAGATCAAATGAAATATTGCTTATAAAATACTTGTCAATACTCAAAGTATCATCCAAAAGTAAGTTCTTATTATATTGGCAAATTTCCCTTTTAGTTGTATTCTCTTTTATCCCTAAATAAAATGTCAAAATCTTTTCTCTCTTTTCAAAACAAAACTTCATCTCCTTTACAACACTGAGGGTTGAGAAAAGGTTGTATCATTAACAAGTCACAATTTTCTTTTTCTAGACTACCATCATTCATCTGGCTTTAGAATTATGGTCTATACTTTGCTAACAGTCAGAATTCATTAAATCCAGGAAATACTGCAATGTTATTTCAGCATATGATTCAATACCAAATGTGTTCCCAGATAAAGCTTGTCTTTTCTCGGATACTAAATCATTGATTTCACTAGGATAAAAAAAAATTGTTTCATTTTGTGTGTGTCTCAGTGAATGTGTCTCTTCTTCTCTTTTATCCCTTCCTTCCTTCCTTCCTTCCATCTCTTTCTATCATCATCATCAATTATTTTCAGTTAGTTTCCAAAAAATTTAATTGACTTGAGTGGTATGAATGTGTGTGTAACTGCCAGACAATATTCACGTATGTTGCAAACATGGATATTATATTTTAATTTCTCATATAATGTTGTGTCATTGGTATGTTCCACTGTGACATGTTTCGATCTGGAGGGAGGATTGCTGCTTTCTTATTTTAAGGCCAAATCATCAGCTGGCAGCATGGTTCAGGGGAAAGATCACTAGATTTAGAGTCAGAGGACCTGCTGTGCCACCTACTCAAGGTCTCGGCTGCCCCATCTCTAAAATGAGGTGACTGAATTAAGTAGCCTCTAATTCCATCTATAAACTCTGACCTATGACCTTGCTTCAGTTGTCATTTAACACCTTCATATGGTTGGCCAAGTTGCTTCACCTCTCAAAGCCTCAGTGTCTATAACTATAAAATGATAGAGTTTAGATTAACTAATCTCCATAGCCCCTTCTTGCTATAAATACTATGTCTCTATTTATGCCACCTACAAATACCTTCTGCATTTGTAATTTCCTGAGAGGTTTTTGTTAGCACCATTGAATTAAAGACCCCACAGGTTCAACCAAGAAAAGAGGGGGGAAGGTATTATTAAGAAAAATATCCATTTACTCTACAGGTATATGCAATATGTTTACTTCTTCCCCCCAAATGAATGGATATATCGTTCTCATTTCAAAGCATGTTTTTCTACAAGGCCAGTGAACAGGCTGTCTCAAATTGGGCTCTTTGTGGGTAAATGATAGATGATAAATGCATGCATGTATATACAAAGATTTCTTTAGTAGAGAGAAGGAAGAAAGTATATTGATAAAGGAGAAAGCCTATTGAGCTTAATCAATAAAAAATATTTTCGGTGGAGAAACTACACTCATTCCATTCAACTTAATACTTTTTCATACAGCAATATTAAATTATACCATGCCCCATATGTTGTATGATAGACTGATACTCTTGATTCATAGCTGGTCAAATATGTTCTCTCTCTCTCTCTCTCTCTCTCTCAAGATATGTATATGTGTATGTGTGCGTGTATATATATATATATATACACATATATATATTTCACCATAGTAGTGGTGATGATGACCATCCTGGGTCATTCACCCTTGTGTGCAGGTCTTGATCTTGTTGTCGATATGTTCTTGCAAGATGGCTGGCCAGTGTAGCCTATTGACATGGAACAAAAGCATTTCTCCCTGAGTACTTTAATGTGGTGCTGGTCTTGTAACACTAGCTTCTCTTGAAGGTGCTTTAAACAAGCAAGGTAACTAATCAGAAGTCAAACTAAAATTTTCAGGCCACTCTAGGTGAAACAAGACAAATAAATCATACATATAACTCTTGCTCATATTCAGGACATGGACATTAATGTCAAAGTTGATGTTAATGTCATAGATTGACAGATACTTTTGAGAATTCATGTTGCATTACTTTAAAATCCATGGGATGCTAATCTGTCTTGATTCTACCTTCATTCATAAAGCAACCTCCTCATCCCTGTCCTTTATGAGACTTCTTTTATTTGCCCTTTTCCCCCTATCATCCATCATATTATAGAGCTAAAGGAATCACTCAATCTGTCTTTAATGAATATACTTGGACCATCAAGAAGAAAAGTCAATAATTTTATTGGCTGTCTGGGTCCACCATTGTTGATATGGCATTATCCTTACAAATTAAAGACAACATGTTGCAAGAAGAATATTGTCAGAATAAAAAAAGATCAAAAGTTCCAAAGATTCTTTGGTGAGTGACTTAATCATATGGTTTCTTCAAACAACAGTCAAATATTGACTGGGGGGAAAGATTCTACTAAGAAACTTCTTAAATTCTCTTTCTCAATGCCTTAAGACTTACAGTTTAAGTCACAACCTTTGTGTTGAACTTGGGTTTTTCTCCAGTTTCTGTTTGTGGTTTGTAGGTAGACCTTTGTGGATAAGGTGCTGAGAACCTCTTTTGTTATATAACTGACAAGTTTGTTCTCAATGAGTTTGCTTTATTTAGTTATTTTTGTAATAAAATTTAGTCTTCATTGTACTATAGAATTTAGTTCCTCCTTTGGAAGTAGTTCAGAAAGGCTCATTCTGTGATGCTATTTATCTGTTTAACCTTGAACATAATTCTTTCATTTAATGCTGCTGCTTTATTGGTCTGTGTGTCTATTTTCAAAAAAGATCTGTCCTTCTGCTGATTTGTCTATCTCCTTTCCATCTATAAATATGGACATAAATATAGATCTTTCACTTCATACAATTATATAATATGTATTTCTGGGTATCTAGATGTACACACATACATACATGCACACATACTGTCCTCTCTTTATGTAAGTAGACCTTTCTGGAGAACTCTACATAAAGCAGTTTTTACTTAATGTGAATTTGCCTACACACATAGGGAAGGGAGGGAGGGAGGCAGGAAGACTGTGGTGAACCCAAGGCACTAGGATATGGTTCAAGGTCTCATGGGAGAAATGGTTTTATTCCATGTCAATAGGCTAAATTGGCCACTTCTCTGCAAAGATGGTGGGCAGAGCAGGTAAAAGTCTCCTGGCTTGGCCACGGAGGTCTCAAGTCAAGTCTCTGATCTGCCTGCATTAGTGGAGGTAGAGGTCTCTCCAACCTGTCCATTCTTCTGCTTTCCTTGGAGGAGGGAGTTTTGTTTGTTTGTTTGTCTTATTTCCATTTCTTGTTTTTTCATTTTTTTATTTATTTTTATTATTTTTAAAATTTATTTTTAATTTTTTTGGGGAGTTGGAAGGTCAACGAGCTCAGGAGCAGGAGCAGAGATAGAGTCCACAGAAGTTAACATAGGTGATTTTTTAATACAAATTTCTTTCAGAATTCTTTACTTAAAGTTTAATTTGCATGATGAAGACATAGAGCATTATACATACATGTACATGCATTATAGATGTGTTTGTATGTACATGTTTTATGTGCGTGTATACATACACATGCCTTTTCTCCCTACCCCTTCTCTCCTCTTTCTTATAACCTATGTGTGGATATAATACATACATACATACATACATATATATATATATATACATATACACAAAGAAAACATATAAACATACATATACATATGTGTATATACAAATACTTACATATTCAGTGAGAAATCTGTAGATAATTTATAGATCTATTTACATGGATACATCTATTTTTTCCTCTGCTCCTATGGTAAGAACTACTGATGGAACCTGTTTCTCAGAGAACTGGGACTTTATTCCTTGCAATTTGGTATCCTTCTTTTGTTCTTTTTAGAATGTATTTGATTTTGCTTTAGGTGATTTTCCCATGGCTTAAAACACTGGGGGAAAAAGTTTTCTAAGCTCTTATTCTTCCACTCTAAGGGGAAGGAAAAAGATGACACTTCCATCAGCAGCCTTAGGCCTCTCTGAGGATAACAGACAGTCGACTCATAAAGTTTATTAGACAGAAAAGAAATTAAACACCTGAAACAACTGTGAATCTCCAAAAAATGAAATCTGGTTTCAGCCGCCCTATTAAATCGACAAGTTTCTGTTTTATTAGCTGGATTAGCCTTTGAATTTTGAGCAGTTTGAAATCTGTCCTAAATCAGTGGAGAGATTTGGGGATTTCTTGCCCTGTATCTCATGGGCAACAAGTACCTTCATGACTCTGACAAAGAGTGTTTGCCTGCTGAAGAGGCAAACAGTTGTAACTTTGGGGAATTGTGTATGCTTGAGTGCTTTGATGGTGTAAAGAGCCCTAATCTTCAGGGTGATTTGGAGCCCACAATACTAGAAACAGCTGCAAAATTTGCAGTGATTCACACTTCTTTTAAAGCTTATGTTTCAGAAACTAATCAAATCAAAAGTGCACATTTACCATTCCTGTGCACAAGCTATTCATGGAGGAGCTTTCTTTTTCAATATCGTCTTTATCCCTCTTCTCCTACATCTGTCTCCTCCCCCCCCCCGTCCCTATCTCTCTCCATCTTTCTATCTCTGTCTCTCTGGCTCTGTCTCTCTCTCCCCCCCTGTCCCTCTCGTTTTCTGTGTCTCTCCTTCACAGATCTCTTCTTTTGCTTCTATGATAGGTATTCAATAGGTAAACCAGGCTCACATAATATGTACACATATGTAACATATGCATACATGTACATATATATATATTGTATCTCTATGTTTACATCTCTTCTTTCCTTCACTCTCTTCTCCTTCACTCTTTCTGCTACTCTCAGTGCACAGAATCTAATATATCTAATGACTTAGTTCCATTATTTAGGTAAAGATAATGCTGGCTCTTTAAATAGGATACAGATGTGATATTTGCAACTAATTTAGGAGTTAACATTCTCCTTAAGGGAGCCATCTTCAATAGAACTAGAAACAAATCACAGGGTAGAAGGCTACTGTGTATAGACAAGGTTATCTGCAAGACATTTAAAAGCCAAATGATGTTCCAATTTAAAAAGTTTCAGAGCATTGATTGTTTTGTGAGAGAAAGTTCAGAAAAGGAGCTGTTAGCTGAGGTTTTGCTAGAAAAGAAATAATTGAAGAGGCAGGGAGAAAAAGATACCCTTTCAGTATATGTTTGTCTCTAATCTGGGTTCCCATTTGCCCAACTTGAACTTGAAGGCACATGATTAGGCACAGTTCCTATACTTATTCTTTAGAACTACAGGGCTACTGCTTTCTTTTCATTATTCCTGTGGACTTTGATTTCTCAGTTTCTACCAGACATTAATCTATTGGACCTTGCTGGATGCCTCATTCCTGGATGTTGCCACATGTTACTTCAACTGATGTTCCTTTACTGATTGCTTTTAGCTTTGGCTCCAGCTAACAGATTAGCCAAAATCCTGCTAAGGACTTTCATAAAGAGCTATCATCATACTCCAGGACTGGTAGGAGTCTTGGCTTTGGGATCTCATCTCCTGAGAAGGATCTCCATTTCACACATCAGTCTCTAAAGTTCATTCATTAACATTGACTCTGCCAGGAGCTTCCATGGCAAGATTCCATTGCCATTGAGGAAGGAGTGAGGAAAAGGAAGAGAAACTTCCTCTAATAGTTGTACTCTCCAAGAGTAGTGAGTTCTCCAGAGCTAGTTTCTTCATAGTAGCTGTCTTTCTTCTCAACCCATTCCATGGCTCTAATTCCTCTGCTTCTTAAAATTTAAACTCCTTATGGAGATTATGCCATAAAGGGACAAGTTCATTGTGTCTGACTATCCTCAACCCAATGTCCTAGTTCTTTTATATGCAACATGACAATGAAGGTTTGAAAAGGGCATATTTGTTTTTATGAGATGAAAACAGTCCAGGTTGAGAAGATTTAAAAGGGATTAGCCCTTACATCTTATTCCATTACTTTTTCCTTTCATTCTATGATTTCAAGTGAATTGAGGGCCCTCCCTTGGTCAAGGGTACTTAATCAACACTTTGCTACCAGGGTGTCAGTAAATACCAAGTCTCCAAACCAAAGTCATAATTTACATCCACGTTATACTTGACATAAAAAACAAAAAAAACATTTTGACATAAATTATTTCATTTAATTTAAAAAGACTGGTCATATAGTAAGATTAGTGCTCCAAAGTAAGTAAGTACTCCAATGTTATCCTTATCCTACTAGTAGCCTCCTGATGTTAAAAGAAATTAAGGTAACAACACTGTGTGGCAAAACTATGGGAATCTACAAACCAGAGTCCTGAAGGATAAGCAAATGTGGATAGATGGCAGTCTGCATAATTCAAGGGGATATCCATGATGATAATAAAGAGGTGCTGGAGGGCCTATGTAATATATTTTGGGGTAATTTTATGATTTTGTAATTCAGTTTTGTGTTAAGTTGTAAAAGCCACATTTCTTCTCCCCCTCCCCCAGCCGTACTGTGTCTTTCCCTGCCCCAGCCTAGAGATATTTCCTCTCAAACCATTAACTCTTCATTCAAAGTACTACCTCCTTTTGTCCTAGCAAACCAAACCCATCAACTTCAAAATCAGGATGGGTATATCTCATTTAATTTGGCCTCAAATCTGATCGCTGGTTGACCTGATGACATTTCAGGGCCAAAACCCCACCTTTTGCTCCCCCTCTCCTTGGAATCTCCCAATGGATTATGGGTAAAACACATGCACAGTTGATGTCAAGGGTGCATGTCCCTTTAAGTATTGGCCACTCCCTGGTCCCTCCCTAACTCCACCTTTGTACACCTCATTAGCCTAATGAACTTATGATTGACAGACATACGTCTTAAAAACTGTGTTTCACTTCCTGCTCTGGGCAGATGGCCCTTTCTAGCATGTAGCTTTCTTTGTCTAGCAAGTAGGCATTCTAGGTGGCCATCTGCCCACTGCAGAGCATCACGCTTCCACACTTTCTCTGACTCCCCTCCTTGCCCCTTGCGAGCTTTTCCTAGGCAGGTTTCCTCATCCTACCCCTTTTTGTCCTGTGAATCAATAAACTTTTGTAAATCTACCAAAAGACAGCTGAGCCTGTAATTCTTTTCAGAAGTGAACCTAGAAAGGATTTCTCATTAGAAATCCCCCCAAAACACAAGATCATAAGATCATTGGGATGCTTGAGATTTCTGCACAAACCTCATAATTTGTAGAAAACCTATTATGATGCCCATTTTACAAAGGATGAACTGAAGAAGACTGTGACAACCAAACTCACAGAGTTAATAAATGGTAGTGTCAGGGTTCTAACTGGGGTCTTCTGATCTATATCACTTTGTTACCCTTCCTTCCTATTTAGAACTGAAAAGGATTTTTCACATATTTTTAAAACTACTTTATTTTATGAGAAAGTTGAATCTCTAACTGGGTGAGCAATTTATCCATTATTAACATGTCACATTGGCTAGATCATTGGACTTGGGAGTCAGCGAGACCTGGTTTTGAATCATACCTCCAAAGGTTCTAGGGGCACAGTGGATAGAGTGCCAAGTCTAGAGTCAGGAAAACCCGAGTTCAAATCTGGCCTCATACACTTACTAGTTCTATGACCCTGTGCAAGTCACTTACCCCTGTTTACCTCAGTTTCCTCATCTGTAAAACTAGCTGAAGGAGCATGAGAAGTAATTTATTTGAACCCCTACTCTATTCCAATTAGTATCAATCAATCTGATATGATTAAATTGGGTTAGTGATTATAAGTTCTGTATATTATGTCCCAGAGCTGTGAACTGCAGATTGTAAAATCACTTGTGTAATCATAGCAAGCTAGCTAGAGGCCCTCTACTCTTGTTTTCCCTTGTCATGGTGACTAGGACCATTGTGGCAGAGGTGACTCAACTACTTGGGAAGTCCACCAATTTATTTTTGTGCTTCTGGACCATTCTCTTTTGTCTAACATGAGCCAGTGACCATCTTATGACCATTTTGTGACTAGTCAATGGAGATGCCCCATGTTTTGCCTAACCTATGATCCTGCTGAGAAAATGTTTTGCTTATTTTTGTCTATGTATCACATATAAACCAATGAAATTATTCTGTATTTGGTATGGCCACCCTTGAATATCTAGTAATCTAGCCCTAGAAAAAATAGGGCTCTGGAAGGAGTGGCATCTCAGATTGTGAGGAAAATCTGAGGTCCATTTCATTAGAGGGGACCATAGACCTTTTAATAAAGTGTCATTGGCTCAGAGCTTTACCTCAGTCTTTCTTGCCATAAGTTGGATAGATTTTATCCCCAAAAAAGGCAATGGCAAATCATTCTAATATCTTTGCCAAGAAAATTCCAAATGGAATCACAAAGAGTCATATACAACTGAAATAATAAAAAGCATTGGCTATTATTTTATCCCCCTAAAAAACTCCTTATGTATAAAGTGGAGATAAGAAATACTGGGGAAATTCTTCTTCACTGGATTGTTGTGAATCTCAAAAGAAACACTGGATCCATGTTGGTTCTTAGCTAACAATTTTCACTTCAGGGGTCTACTACAGTAAGAGTTTATGTCTAAAGGGCATCAGCCTTAGTCAGGGATGAATCAAAATTTAAAAACTTCATGCACCCAACAGGGACACAATATAAATGTGTACTTGAAAGGAGAGATAGAGACAGAGATATATAGAAACAGAAATAGAGACAGAGAAAGAAAAAGAGACATAGGAAGACACAGAGATACAGAGACAGAGAAGTATACTTAGGAAGCTTTGGTTTTGTATGCAGTAGCAGCCCCAGTGCATAGTGCTAATAAGTTGAGACCTCCTGCCTGATCATATATTGCTTCCTTTCTGTAGCTCATCTGGGACTTATCTAGAGTTCACAGAATGGGTAAAGTGCCCCAGACTGCATTAAATTATTTTCAGCATTGCCGTTAACATGAGGAAAGCTATCCACAATTAAGTTAACCCAACTCAGTGCAAGGTGGACCCACTGTAATGAACTCTCGAACTTATCTGAGATTACTAAATTTAGTAGCAATAAGCTCTACATTCAAGGGAGAATGTATTTCCCCCCAAGATATGGAGAAATGAGCACTGGATATAATGTGTGACAGTGAAACTCTGACACAAAGCCAAAGGCATACTAGGATGTAAAGGAAAACACAAAGTCCTGCATGAATGCTAGAATGTCCACTTTGACTCTCCTGGGTTCAATTATCACCTCTGCAGGTGACTTCTAAGTCTATAGAAAACCATAAGCATTGATTAAATGATTACTTTGCATCTAGCTTTGTGTTAGGATTCAGGGAAACAAAGACAAAATTGATTTAGTTTCTGTCCTCAAGAAGCTTGCGTTTCATCAGAGGGAAAGAAAAGTATGTCAGTAAATCTCTGTCTCTCTCTCTCTCTCTCTCTCTCACATACACACACACACACACATACACACACACACACACACACACACACACACACAGTAAATTAAAGCCTTGAATGACAGTCTTTCATTACTAAGGTGTCTTTCTGGACACAAGTTGGATATCCCATTGGAATCTCAAAAATCAACATATCTTTAATCATCCATATCTAAACTCCAAGGTGCCTGGAATACAGCAAATACTTAGTTGCTTGAAGGATAAGTGCTTGTTACATTCCTGATTTATGTTGGGGATACCAAATTAATATTATTTAAATTCTCATCTGATCATAATATTTCTCTACTCTAAAATCTTCTGTGGCTTTCTATTGCCCCTAGAAAAATTATAAAACTCTCTGCATACCATTACCATTATAAATCCCCCCACAAATTGTCTTTTACCTGCCTTTTTAATATTATGGTATTCCCCATTTAAAATATTCCATTAAGGTCATTAGTCAAATTGGATCATATCTCCTTGCAAGAACTGAGGGCTTATAAAACCCCAAAACTAGCTCCAAATAAAAACACCAGGCAGGTATGAGTCTCTCTTAGAGAAGGATTCGGGGAGATGAGACTAGAGATGTCTATTCCACCTCCCTGGCAGCCACACACAATTAATAGTCCCTTGTCATACATGGTCAGTCTTGCCACTTGGGGAGTCATATCCTTACATGTGGATGCTCTGTAGGCATATAATTTTGGTTGCATATATTGTAAGATATTTTGGGGTTTGGGGGGGCTAGAATTGTTTTCTAAAAGTTGAGACAATTTCCTTTTTGTCCTGGGCCATTTTCATTTATGATTTCTTGAATATAGCTCTGAAAAAACAGGTTTTAAAAGATAATGGTTTTAAAAGCATCCAATGATTCTGGGGAACAATTCATGTTTCTAATGGAGCTACTTAACCATGGTTTTAAATCCAAATCACTTTGACTTTCATTGAATGGCCAACATGGCCCCTAGGCCAAGACTCTGTGGCTCATTGTTTAGGTTTTCCCCATCCTTTCCCTCCCTTGCCTTCCTCCTCCCCTGCCTTCCAAGGAGAAGCATGATCACTACTCTACTGGCTTGTGCTCTGGTCTATGAGTGACCACAAGCAGGAATGCTCTGCCCTGGAACCATGGCCAGTGCCCCTGTACCTTACCTAAAAATGTGAATTATAATAGCACCTACTTGATTGAATTGGTCTGGGTGGCTAAATTAGCTACAGCTATTGGAGCTTCGCTTGAAGGCATCCAAAACAGGGGAGCCCCCAAATAGACTGCAAAAGATGGATTCATTTGTTCAAGGTCATAGAGCTTGATAATGTCTGGATTAGCAGCATAGTCTCTCACTTGATGTCCTAGAATGCTTACTACAACACACTGTGGTCTCAAATGAGATCAAATATGGACAGCATTTTGCAAACCTCAAAGCACTACATAAACAGTAGTAAATATTAAATTTATTATTGTTATTATTTAATCTCTCTTTGTTCCTCTTTTGGTCTTTGAAAGAGACATGAGAATGGCTCTCCTGTCTATACTACAAAGCTGTTGTTATGGGTCAAAATAACTTGACTGGTGTGATTTGGTCTAAAATGGTGAAATGTCATGCAAATATGAAAGGATTTTAGTACCTAGCAAAGTGCCTTACACACAGTAGGAGCATAATATATGTCTGTTGAATAAAAAGCAAGGTCAGTTATTCTGCCTGAATCTAACCTGTGTGTATTTTACTATGTGTATCCATGCATAAAAGATTCACACTAGATGTGAGCAGAATATAGAATGTCAGAGGAAGCAAATTCATTCCTATGTGAACTCAGGTGTGTAACTAGAATCACCATTGCCCCTTCCCTTCCCTCCATCCCCAGCTTCTCCTCATTGTATGGATGAGGGACAGAAAATACAGAAAGGCTGGCCAAGCTCTGCAGGCAATTCATGCTGCAGCTGGTCTCCGGATCTTCAGTCCAGTATTACCTCACCAGAGCTCACTTTTTCTATGCATCCCTGCTGAATAATGCAGGTGTGTTATAATCCAATGGAAGAAAAGAACCTCAATAGAACAGAACAGCAAGAATTCTTTGCTGAAACCTGGCCAGTGAATTGCTCTCACTTTTTCAAGTTTCAGCAGTTGCACATTCTTTGTAGACCAATATGCAATTCTATATTTAGTGGAGTGTGCATAGCACGATATAATAAACCTAGAATTATTCTTTTTGATATAGGGTAATTACAGTAAAGAAGAACATTATAATTACAGACTACCTATAGTGTTGCTATAGTTTAGAAAATGCCTTTTATTTTATAAAATCATATAATTGCACAGTTTTCATTCTGAGGCAGGAAAATTGCTTTCTCTACCACTTCAAGTAAGAGAATATAGGTATTGCTGTATAAAAGTGTACTTGTTTCCAGATGTTCCCCATGTTTTCATATTTATGCAAACTTCTGTATCTCCACACAACAACACATAGAGGAAGAAAACACAAGAGGTATGCACGTGAACATCTAGTATTCAAACAGAATGATTTAGTAGAAGGAACACGTAAGTCTCCTGCATGTATGTCAAAGACTGGCTGACTGATGGCAGTAAGCCAGCTTTATCTTGTCACATTCCAGAAGTCATTCTTTCCTCTATTTTTTTTACTCAAATTGGTAAAAAAAAAAAATCCACCAGTATGAAAAATGCATGCTTTGACTTGTAATATATGAAATAAGACATATTTAAAAGATTATAAATATTTTTAATTAGTTAAAGCCATTTTATGTTACCTAAATTGATTTTTCTTCCCTTCCTTGATTGCCTTCCTCCCTCCTTCCTCTACCTTTTTTTCCTTCCCTTTCTTCCTCCATTCTTCCCTTTTCCCTTCCCTGCGTCTGCTCCCCTCTCCACTTCCTCTTTTCCTTTTTCCCTCCTCCCTTTCTCCTTTCCTTTGTGGGGATTAAAATTGTCCAACATATAAGAAACTGATGCAGATTTCTGGGTCAATGGCACTTTATTAAGATCTCCTCTAAGGAAATGGATCTCAGATTTTCCTCATCATTGGAGATACCCCCTTTTTCCTGGACCTTATATTTATAGAGTTTGATGCCCAAATATGCAAAAGAGGCATGGTAAAATACAGAATTTCATTGGTTGAAATGTGACCCATATTCTAAAATAAGCAAAAATGGTAGGTCCACAGGGTCATGAATTGGGTGAAACAAGGATTATCTCCACTGACTAGGTGGTCGTAAGATGAATGAAGTACCCCTTAAGATAGGCAGGAGGAGAAGGTACAAGTTACATAATATACTCCCAAGGACATATCAAGGAGACTTCCCATACTACGTCACCACCTATGCTTGGTTTGGTTATGGAATTTGAGCAAAACAGGATGGAGATATGTTTGTCATCATTCTTGTTCACTCCATAACCGTTAAATGAGTAATGAGCATTACATTAAAGTTTGAGTCCTATTACAGGGTCCTTCTGTTTCTATATTCCTATGTGACTTATTATACCAAATATGGATTAGTACATTGCTTTTCTTATACCTATTATAAGATGATTAATAAGATATGTGTTACTAGATGAATATATTAAAATAATTACTAACAATACCCCCTTGGAGTCACAGAAAGACCCCAGTCTTTCTTTGGATCCTTACAATCTAAATGCACAGAGGACAGTCTTCCATGCCTGATGCAAAACCAAAAGGGTACAGTCTCATTACGGAGAACACATTAGAAAGAGACAGCACAATGGGTTGCATTAGAGAAAAAGGAAGCAGGCAAAACTAATACTGATTATGTTCCCTTTGATTAAACATTAACTCAGTAAATGTCTGAGGTGACTCTCTCCCTGAACAAGAACCATAAGGGACAGGTACCTCCTAGTAAAATATGAGCTACAAAATATGTAAATCAGGGGACCACTGGGCTTTTATTCAAGTGCTGCAATGCAAGCATTGTCTGCCCTACATACAGGTTCTAGAAATCTTTTGAGTTTATGAAAATGATTCAACCAATTTTGACAAACAGCTACCCCTTTATGGTGACGCTCTAGAGACAACCTCCCTGCAGAAAACACAAACAGGTCTACATAGCTGTAGCATAGGGAGTAAAAGGAAAGAAGGAATAGGTTGAGTTCCATGAGCAAAAGAATTAACAGTCTTTGCTTTTGGTGGTGGAAGAAAAGCTGAAGTAGGAGACTGAAAAGGAAGATGCAAGGGTATAGTCATTGCAGACTCAAGAACAGGTAGATTAGGAACCATTTGTAGAGAGGATGAGAATGATGATGGTGTTGGTGGTGATGGTGATGAAGGTGTTGTGCTTACTCATCCCATCTCATACAGTTGTCCATTCCCTGAAACATCCTCTGATGAAGACCTGTGGTCCTCTGGAAATCTCTCCTCTTAGGAAAACTGGAAGGAGTGAGGCTTCAAAGCAGTTTCTCATGGATTTACTTCTCCAGTTCAGGTCACATGTAGAGATGTTCTCTGTGAAAAATCGCTGACAAAATTGATCTTAAAACAATTCTAGCTTGCTTCTATAATAGAAAAGTCATGTAATAACAACCAGCTCAAACCTTAGTAGCACTAATATGATCATATACCAGATAATTTACATTTTTAGGTTGACAAAATCAAATAAAAACTGAAAAATTTTTTAAAAAGTTCTGAACCTAAATTTTATCTTGGGTGTATATAATTACCTAGTCTTACTACAATTCTTCATTCAAACCAACTGAAAACTTTTTATTTTATTTTCCTTTATAACTATTCATCCCTTCCCTTATTTTCTTCCTTAGGAATATGAGCTTTTGCTACAGAACAATGAACAGAAAACATTTTTTATAAGATGATGACCCTGTTACACAACTGAATTCATTTAAAAGTTGCCAAAATAATTTCAATTATCAGAAAAACTTGTAGGATGGAATTTATAAATTGAGTAGTCAATTTCAAGACAGTGTAGATTGAGTAAGTTATTTATAATGAAACATATTTGCCTTTCAAGATGTGTTCAATATTCAGTTGATAATTATAAACCCAAATAAAATTGATTTTCCCCATTTAGGTAACACAAGATACTCTACCATTCTTTTTTTTCTTTTTCTTTTTTGTTAACTCAAACTGAAGATATTTCTGTTTTAGGCATAGTATTAGCAGAACAATAGTTTGGTCCCATAAACTCTTCCATCAATGCCCAATTATCCTGACATTAAATTTAAATAAACAACTGCTTGTAACACTTCATAGTCTCTATGCTCTGATTCAAATGACAATTCAGAATGATCCCTCACTAGCATATCTTACTTAATCAAAAATCACAAGTGAGTTTCATCTTCTTTTCCACTTGCCCTTATCAATGGAATTTGCTATGTGAGGATGTTGCGGTTTAAACCCAGGGATGGCAAAAACTGTTGAGGTGGGGGCTCTGCCTACCCAAAAACTGCTGGGATTTCATGATATGTTATGGTTGAACCATTTCAAAGAATTCAGAGTCAGACCACCTCTAATCCAAGTATAGGCATTGAGATTGAAGCCTCTCATAAAATGGGCTAAGTTTCAAGAGAAACCAATAACTTCAGAGAGAGCAAGATGGAATTTTATAGTATAAAGATGCTGATTACACAATTAGAATTTACATAGGATATAGGAATATGATTAATATTAAAAAGGCAGAAGGAGTTCGTTAAGGGATTAGGTAATAGAGGAGGTTTGGTGGTTAAACATCTATGGTTTGGTGGTTAAACATTTTGGTCATGCTGCCTTCCAATTGGCTAGCTATTGTGGTCCTGTCTTGGGCTAGCTAGATGGATTATGTGATTGTGATTGAATACAAGAACACACCTGTTTCTGTGGGAATGAGTCTGTGGGCAGTGACTAGATAGAGGCAGTAGCTGGGTTCCCATCACATACACACGCGTGCTCTTTCTGTGGGAACTAAGAGTTCAGAGGCACACCTGTTGTTGCAATGAAGCATATATGAAGAAATTAGGAAATTAGAGGGGGTGCTAGGTAGGTACAGCAGGATCTATAATGAACTTGGAATATTGGGGCTAAGGGCAGCTTTATTAGGATTCTATCATTCCCCCCACAAAGAGCTAGGGCCCAAATTCATTTGGGAAAAGAGACAAAGTCTCAGCTTCTGTAGCTTCTTCAGGCTGAGAAAGTGGTGCAGAGCTGTCCCTGTCTCTATGGGGCACAGGGAAGAGGTTGACTGGAACTGAGCATAGGCCACATCCAGGGGATGATGGGTGAGTATGGACTGGTATCTACTGTTTGCTGCCAACTGTAGGTGAATTGGCCCACAGTCTGAGAGACACAAATCTGACAGGCAAGTTCAATATGCAAGGCCCAAGACAAAAGGAGAAAGATTTATCTAGTAACAAGTAGTTGACTAGACCAAGTACCCATTTACTAAATTATTTAGGCTGTTTAAAGGAATATAATTTTAGGCTGAATAGCTCATATCTAATACGTATATTACAGTAGTTCAGATACATCTCATCATAGCCTATGGAATAATGATTAACATTGTGTTTGTACCTTTGTTTCACAAACTTCTTTTCACTTGACAATGCAGCCAGGAAGATGATAAGCCTGTACTGATTTACCCAGTGGTTTGAAATATGAAATGACTATACATTCAGATTAAAAACAGAAAAATTTCACATATCTGTATTGTACTGATATATTTTACTTTCCACTTGCTCTAATTAGAGAAATTTGCCCTAAAAGGAAAAAGCAGGGGCATGCCACATGTGACAGGATAAATTATCCTTAGATCTGTCTGAATTCAGATAAGAGTCGCTTAAATTCTATCTCATAGCTAGACTCAGGAATGTCCAGGAGGGAAGCATTCCTTTTCAAAGGAAGAAAATGGGGAAACTGAGCCACGAGGGTCCCATCCTAGATTGAGGCTAAGATTGTCCTTTCGGCTTTTCCCAGAAGCAAACCTTCACCTGTAGCAGGATTTCTTGTATCTTGTGGTATTTTTCTGATTCTGATTTAATGTAGACAACTATATCTAAATTCAAACTCAAAATAAAACTAGTTGTGGTCCCAACAGCTTTTACCTCAAATGCCAAGTCTCACCAATCACAGCTTAGGGCAAGATACAATCATTTTTTAACTCTTATAGAGTTAAAATAAGCAACAAAAATTTGCCATGATTTGCATACATAAGAGTTTCATTTCTTATTAAGCCAGGTTCACTGTTTAGGAATTCCATAACCCAAACAAGCTCCTTTTTTTTCCCCTCCCGAGCAGATGAACTTGAGTTTGTGGGGATCTGGCAAGTTTACAAATAGGGAGAAATCAATAGGGACCCCAAAAAAGGGGCTGATCTGCCTGTCCACCCTATGATATTCTTCCTCTGGACTGATGAAAACCACATACTTTATATGTGGCATGTCCCCTGTTTCCAATACTGATTTTTATTTGTCCTTGCCAAGATGTCTTTCAGGGTTCCCATATTTTATTTTTAGGGTCCCAGTATATGGTAGATGGCACATGTGGCCTCCGGTCACCCCCTATAACCCTATACATTGGAGGTGACCTTTGCCATCTTCCTAAAGCAGTGCAATAGTGAGTGCCTAGACCTCTTAGAGCTGCTGCTGGATCAATTTTAGGTTTTAACATTATAACAATAATCCCAAATAACTTAGTTAACAATCTAATAATTTTCATAAGTGAGTCAACTTGTTTTAGCTGTAAGACAGGTTAGAAGGGTTTAATAAAATAACATAACTGGTTTTAAAAAAATTTTTTCCACTGTTATTTAGTTTCAACTAAATTCATATTAAAAGATGCTTTGTCTAACACCATCTCTGGCTCAAAATGGGCACTCAAGTTTTATAATATAAGAGAATTTTACTACATTGTAGAAATACAACAATAACAGAAGCAGTAAACTTTCAGATGACATTAATTGCATTTTCAAATCACACATACAAATTATTGAGAGATTGGGTTTACCAAGTGCTAGTTGACTTCTGACCTCCCTTTCCCCTCACTTTTTCTCCTCTCCCCACAGTTTCAGACCCTGGTTGGGAATCAGTTTGGGAAGGAAGGAGAAAGAGGGCACAGCGTCTTGTGTGGGAGGGACTAAGAAGCGGGGGAGTTTGTAGAGTCCAGCACCTGAATTAAAGGTCAGTGGACCATTGAGGAGGGGAATTTAGTGGGTGGCCTGATAGGGGTTGCTTGGCTTCAGGGAAGTTGGAGCAGAAACTCCAGGTTCTGGTGGTGTGGGAGCAATGACTCAGAGTTTGAGAGAAGAGATTCATCTGCTTGCCTAGAGAGGTGGGCTTCAGGGTGCCCAGGGGCTTAGGGGTGTTGCCCATGGGGCCCTGCTGTAACCACTGTACCTCCCCTCATTCCTTTCACTAGGTGGGGGAGGTTGACTCAAATTCCCCATCATTCCTCAGCACTTTCCTTAAGAGACCTGGTTGGGTTTGTACTGCTGTTTTCACTTCACCCCAAGTTCACACACAGTAAACAGCTGGTTCAAAATAATAGCATTAAAAGATACAATTACAAGAGTTTTCAAATGATTTCAAATGATGCCCACTTACTATTCCAAAAGTTTCCTTTTCCCATTTTGGATGGGAGAGGCCCTCGGTCCTTAAATGGCAGCGCTACAGAGTTTTGCAACATCCTGTCAGTGTGGATCATCCCAAAGAACCTCAGAGACAAAGAACTCCCAAGAGGATTCTCCGTGCTTTTCTCTCAACAGCAAGTCATTTACTACTACTACTACTACTATTATTTTCTAGGCTTTTTAAAACAAAATATACTTCAATAATTATATAACCAGTGTATTTATAATGCAACAGTATTCAGATTGAAAAGAGAAAGAAACTTGCTTTAACAGCTTCCCTTAGCCTTCTTGTATTTAAAACATCATCGATCAGGTTCTAATAATTTGGTTAAATACCTTTCGAACTGATCAATTCATAGAAAGTTCTTTCTCTTATTACCCCTGGAATTTTCATGCTAATCATGATAGTTTATCTATACCTACCATATACCAGGCTTTTTCTATGCCTTGAAAGATGCTTAAGTTTTTTTTTCAGTAATACTTTAAAATGTTTAGTCTACAATTTCCTAATTTTGTTAACATTTCTTGCCAATTAGAAAAGTACCTATAAATGGGATATCGTTTTGTTTAATTGTTTTTCTATGAGGCCTGAACACTACAGTGCTCATCCTTTACACAATCCAGGCATTTTGTTAAGCTCTTCACACCTATGTGCTTCTCCCAACAACCCTGGGAGATAGGTTTAAATTCTTCTTATTTCCTTTGTACATATAAGGGCTGATTACAGTCTCTAATTCACTCCCATTACAACTGTTTTCAATCCAATCAATTTTGATTTACAATGATTAGTGGCAATAACTAAACTTCATTTTTCCTAAAGTTCCATTATTTTTAGTTGGCTTATTAAAAAAAAAATCATGGTGACACTCCAAATTTCCCATGACTATTTCTTTGTTTCTTTGAGTTACCCAAAGAGGCAAATCAATGCCTTTAAATTTTCTAAACTATCAATCCTTTAGCATAACTGTTTAAACCAGAACAAAGAGATAATCCTTTCTCAATCCATCAATTAATTAACATGCATTTTATGAAACTTATTTTGCAGTCATATATTGATTAGGGGAGAAAGATAT